>CM057455.1:484135000-484735000 GCA_016271365.2 Neoceratodus forsteri | reverse complement strand
GTAGGGCCCTGTTGCTTGATGTTAGAATACATGGTACTAGATTTTGGTTGATAAATATCTACGACCCACAAATTAAATCAGATAAAAACTGCCTTAGTAAAACTCATTCACCCATATTTGTTCACTAGTAAAAATGTATTACTCGGTGAGGACTTAAACGTTAACAGATCCCAAAAGGACAAGGGCTTTAAAACCAATAAATTGTACTCTGATACCAATTTCTTAAATTCACTATAAGAGCAAACAGGCCTTAGTTATGTTTTTGATACATATACCTCTCCAGCCCCACATACTTTTTTTCAGGGGAAAAAGGTCCCCAATAATTGACTATTGGTTCTTATCTCCATCATTGCAATGTAGAGGTCTAAAGACGCAAATTATGGCAACATCAGATCACACTCTACTTAGTCTTGTAATATCCAATTACCAACATATCACAAAAGGGCCAGGCTATTGGAAATTGAACCTCTCCCTTTTAGATATTCCCAAGATTAGAGAAGGCTTCCAATACACAGTTGAGGCAAGAAAATCAGCCCTATTTTTATATGACTCAAAACAAGAGTGGTGGGAGTACACTAAGAAGGAGTTTAAAATATATTTCCTGATGGTAGGACGGTTATTAGGACAATACAAAAATCAAACACATCAGGAACTTAGGCAACAATTATTACAATGCCAAGAACAGATGTTCTAGGGGGAACAGATTGATTCAGTGACTTTTCAAGCCATCAAGTCAGCTTTGGTACAGACTCAATATGACAGAATGTCATCACTTATCCAAGAACAAAAAATTGGCACTCAGGGTAAACAAGCACATACTAACCCTTTTGAGTGTTGCATGTCCTTGCAGAAAAAGAAGGAAATTAGAAGACCAATGTCTACTAATGACGAGATTTTAACTACCAATAGACAAATATTAACTGAGACTGAACATCATATCAACTGTCTTTTTTTCTGCAGATCCAGAATTAATGGAGGCCCATGTTACCAAATGGCTTGATAAATGTAAATTGCAACAAGTTGCAGAATTTTTTCCCCCCACTTTGTTGGCTCTGATTATGGTCCAAGAGATTCAGGGGGTAATCATACAGTCCACCATGGGTAAGGCCCTGGGAAAGGATGGAATCCCCAGTGAAATCTATAGAATACTAGCTCTGCTTTTGACCACAGAATTAGCAGATTTGTTTACTACCAGTCTGCAGCAAAACCAGCTCCCACCCAGTATGTGTATGGCCTTAGTCATTTTACTACATAAAAAAGGGGAGAAAGAATACTTACACAATTGGAGACCCATCACTCTCCTAAACAGTGACTATAAGCTTCTCACCAAAATTATTAGTAATAGAATTTTAGCTTGCATAGAAGACATCGTACATCTCATACAGTTTTCTTCCATCCCAGGCAGAACAATCAGTGATGATCTTATTCTCATTAAGAAAATCTTAGAAAGAGGAACCTCAGAGGAACTGGCAGGCATTTTGATTAGCCATGATCAAAATAAAGCAATCGACCAAGCAGCACATAAATATATGTGGGCATGTTTATATAACATGGGTTTTCCACCCTCCCCCCCCCATTCACTGGATACAAGCTTGTTATAGATCATCAGTAGCAGTTCCCTATGACAATGGCTGGATGGGGTGGCCCACGACCATCACTAGAGGGATTAGGCAAGGCTGCTCACTAAGCCCACTTCTGTATATCATAATGCTAGAACCTTTTTTATCCCTTATTAATGCTACTGAAATGATTAGAAGTTTTTCTTTCAGTTGTGATGATGAAGAAGTGAAACCAGTAACATATGCTGATGACATATGTCTTATTTTGGCAGATTTCCCCTCATGCTGTGCTGCAGAAGCCATGATGGTAGGCTACACAAAGGGTTCTGGTTCAACTTTTAACCTGAGTAAAAGCAAATGCATGATCTTTGGTACTGTAGGAACAGATAAGACTCATATCATGGGAATTCCTATTTCAAAGGAGGTATGTAAACTCTTACATATTTATTTTGGTGCAGGCAACACGGATTTTTATAACTGGGACTGTCTCCTTGAGAAAGCTCATGGGAAAGCTACTAACTGGAACAAATTGAAAATGTCAAAAAGGAAACACATCTACATGGTTAAAACGTTTTTACTTAGTATGTTTCTAGACTTATGTGCAGTATTTCCTCCACCAAAACAGCTTGATAAAACAATCTATAGTATTTTCTTCCAGGCAATGTGAGGCAGCAGACTGAATCCCAGTAAGAGAGGGCTTCTGTACTTAGGCATTAGACAAGGGGGTCTCAGAATGGTAAACCCCATTGCATTCTTTTTCTGTTTATTTGCAAAGGCCAATATTAAACCAGTACTACAAGGTAAACAAGTAATTTGGGGCTCCTGGGTGCAGGACACCATTTCACCATGGATCCAGACTTGGGATCATGATGCTGTTATTCCAAAACAGAAATCCCTACATAGTCTACCAGGCTATTTCCAGTCCTGGTTTGGTAAAGTAAAACTCTAGGGACTCCAGAAGTAGCAGCTGTGTTTCCTTTCCCTTAAGGAACGTTATAGTACAATTATGTACAAACATTTCTTGGACAATCCTGAATTTAGCACCTGTTCTCCAGTTTATCTCTTAAAGACAGGGTTAATGCTCACCTCCCCAGGATATGGGCATTTATGTGGGATTCACAATGGTTGAGTGTCCACAAAAAATTGAGCTTTAAAGGCAATTTAAAACATAAGGAAATGAGTGAAAGGAACTGCCCAAGATACACCACGTATCAAGATGTCATAGAATCCATGACCCTCCTCTTCGTTGAATGTCTTTATATTATTTAGTTTTGGGTATTTCCATTTTCCCAATGGAAAACTACCCCACTGAAACTCCTCACTGTGAAAATTCTGTTCTGTGGGGGATCCTGCCACAGGTCTGGAAACCATTCCATGTTGGCACTATGCATTTGATTTTGGGTTGCATTAAATATCATATTTGGCATGTCCGATGTACATGGTCATTGCAACAGCATTTTATCACCGCAGAACAATTGTTTTGGAAAATTTACTCAACTATTCTTTTTATCAAACAAAAGAAAAACATTACTTTACCTCAGGAGGTTTATGACACATACTGAAAGAATATGAATTGGCTGGACACTGGAGGAGGTCTTACTACCCAGTCTTTCCATTTAGGTGTTTGATACAAGTGCATGACTTTCTTAGGAAGTTTGAATGACCTACTCATATGCTGGTTAATTATAGTAAACATAGGTAATGCATTACAGTATATATTTTTTTGTTTGTTTATTAGAATCTGTTTTTTTTCTTTCCTTTGTTCTTCCTATTTTGTTGTGATTATGACGATAATTTAAATGCTATATTTTCTTTGCACTTTCATGTGAATTTAACATGTTTGTATCCATTGTTATTTTTTTGATATATGTCTGAATAGAACATCCCCCTTCTCTTCAGCAGAGGGTGCTGCACTACTGTTGGAGATGGAGGACACCAGTCCAGGAGAGACTGATAATGGAGGAGGTCATATTTTGTCTGCTGTTTTGGGTGCTGTTGATACCACTATGGAAACTATGGAATAAGATACTCTTGATGTCTTTGAAGATGCTAGAGAGGACATGCAACCAGAGGAGGATGCTGTCATGGAGGTGGCTTTAACATTGGAAGAAAAAAAGGCTATCTTGTGTATGGAGTTGCGTGAGATTGAAAAAAAACTTGCAGCTGACAGATCTCACCAGGAAGATAAACGGAATCAGAAAAGGCTGACAGAGCCATCCCCAGACTGGTCTGATCCACAGCAAAAATTTTTGTTTTTGGAAATAGTTCCACTAATACTACTCCTGTTCCTGGTTCCCCACATCCTGCAGCCACTTGGTGACAGCTCAATGACGTCAGTGACTAGTCACCAGAGTGAGCATTACGAGATACTGGCTGGATTCCAACGCATACAGGCACTTGGGTGCCTGATTCAGCTACTGTTGTAACCCCCAAACATTTTTCTGGAGTACACGTTTTTGAGGATGGCTCCTTTGGAAAGGATCCTGTACCTATGGAGACTGGAGCTAGTCAGAAGTTGCAGGGAGCTGCTACAGGTACTATTTATTTTTCACCTTTTGTAACTGTATCCAATGTGCCCACTATAGGCTTGCCTAATGTACCCAGAGACTCAGAAACCCCCTTGTCAGGAGGGATGAGTGTCGAATGAACTGGCCCATCCCATGAGGAGCCCTCAGGATCGCTACTGCTCCTGCTTATACAAGTCTCTTTAGAAAGACCACTGAACTGGCTAAAAGATGAAACACTGCTCATCTCAGGTATTTGGGAGGAATGGAGTCACCCTTAGACCGTTTTTTTTTTTTGTGGGAAAGAGTCTCATAAAATAATCCTTAGGTTTCATGCCAGTGGATGTGTATGCATTTATACATGCTCCAGGTGAATTTACTTTCAATATAAGTTTTTGGGCTCCAGATCGGTTTGAAAGATTTTAGGGAAAATATATGTCTCTGAAGACAAATCCAATCTGGACACCTTTTCAGGTGATACCACTTACCAAGCAGTATTTCAGGATCATAACAGTCCTCTTCAGAAATGAAGGGGTAAATATTGTGGATATTCTTTATTGGCTGAAGAAAAAGTGCTCAGTGCAGGGCACTCCTGAGCCCATACTGGACAGAGAGGGATTTTGGAAAGGTGGCTGGAGAATCAAGATCAAACTACATTATGAGGGAACAGATCTGCAGCACTTACCTAAAAGTATGTACATAGGTATAGAAAGGGGCTTCATATTTTATCCTGGACAACCCTGCAGGTGTTTTAAATGTGGATCAGTGAGGCATATCAGCTCCAATTGTCAAGCCCGTAAGTGCATTCATTGTGGGGAGATGGGTCACATAACGTTGCCAGAATCTGCAAAGATGCAATTTATATGATGGTGGGGATCACTCATTCACAGACTGTCCATTGGCATCCCACACTCTACAACATGATGTCAGTGGCAAGAGGAGGAGCCTCTGCATACTGACTAGCTGTGGAGGAGCTGGTTTAGTAGGAGCTGCAAAAGGCATTTTATTTTTTAGAAAAGGTATGCCACCGTTTGCTTGACCCTTATCTGTCTAATTGTGCAGCTCTTACCGGGCCGACTTGTGCAGCTAGATATGAACATATGAAATATGCCAGCGATAAAGGCCTAGAAGTCTATCAAGTCTGCTCGAATGTGCAGCTAGCACCCCTTATTCTGTAGCTGTCCCTCCCTCCAACTCTTCCCTGCCATTGACCCTCCCCCTTGCCCTGTCCCAGTCCCTTTTGAAGAAGTCCACTGTTCTACTGGATATCACAACTGCCAGTAATGCATGCCACCCAGCTATCACCCTCTCTGTAAAAAAGTGTCTCCTCATCTCCCTTCTGAACCTTCCTCCCGCCAGTCTCATATCATGGCCCCGGGTGTCCCTCCCCTCCCTTACTTTGAACAGCCCCTCTGTACCTGTCTTGTTTATTCCTTTCATGTACTTAAAGGTTTCAATCATGTGCCACCATCCCTCCTTTCCTCCAGTGAGTACATGTTCAGCTCCCTCAGCCTCCTCTAGTATGGTAAGTCCCCAAGCCCCTTGATCATCTTTGTCACCCTGCACTGCACCCTCTCTAGTAATATAATGTTCCTCTTCAGATATGGGCACCAGTACTGCATGCAGTACTCCAGGTGGGGTCTAACTAATGACCTATACAGTGGCAGAATCACCTCCCCCCCTCCTCGAGGAGATACCCTTTGCAATGCAACCCAGCACTTTGCTGGTCTTTGCAGCTGCCTTCCTACATTTACCCGAGTTGTTCATTGAACCTGTAATGAGCATCCCTAGATCCTTCTCCTCCTTCTCTGTCTTGGCTAGATGCACTCCCACTAGCTGATAACTGCTCCTTGGGTTCTTCACCCCAAAATGAAGCACCTTGAACTTTTTGGCATTAAACCCCAGTTGCCAGGTCAGTCTGACCAGGTTTCCAGATTTTCCTTCTCATCCTGCAACCCCTGCCATCCCACTAGGTCATCCACCACTGCTCCCATCTTGGTGTCATCTGCAAACAGACTGATCTTGCTCTTGATGTCCAATGATATGTCTGCAATGAATATCCCACACAACACTGGTCCCAACACCGAGCCCTGTGGAACACCAATCATCACTACTCTTGGGGATGAGAGCACCTCACCCACCACCACCCTTTGTTGCCTTCCCTGTAGCCAGTTCCCTACTGATCTCACCAACTTTGCACCTGCCCCTGTGCCTTCTAATTTACTTCCCTGCCTCCCACGTGGCACCGACTCGAATACCTTACTGAAGTCCAAATACAGGACATCCACTGCATGGCCTCTGTCCAATTGCCTAGTTACCCAATCATAGAACTCCACCAGGTTGGTTTGGCAGGATCTGTCTCGTATGAAGCCATGCTGTCTGCTGTCCTGTAGTCCTTTGGCCTCCAGGAGGGCCACCAGCCTCTCCTTCAGGATAGTTCCCTTCAGCTTATCCACGATGGATGTGAGGCTCACCAGTCTGCAGTTACCTGGTTCATTTAGATCTTTATGTCCCCTCCGCTGTTGTCCTTTCTTTCTCACCCACAGTGCCAGAGTACTGATGGAGGGGTAGCCTGCCCTAGAGAGACAGCGGGGAAGTGTTGTGGAGTGTCATTAATGATGGAGGAGATCCAAACTGCAGTTTGGTGAAACTGTATCGTGTTTCTGTCAGTCCCTCAGCCTTAAAAGGATTTCTGAGATGAGGAGGAGAAGGATACTATTTGTGGGAATCTTAAAATCACGTTGCTATTTGATAACAAAAGTTACGTTTGGCTATATTTTTCCTAACATTTGTTTATATATAGATATCCCCATAGTCTATTGCTGTGTATGAACTCTCACTACATTTGACAAATAAAAGGAAGGAAAAAGACTTTATAATAGGTTGTTTTTAGGTTGTTTTTTATATTTATATTGTCTGTATTTTATTCCATTTATCAAACTAGGAGATTTAGAGATTCCAGATTTTAGATTGTTAAACATTTTAAAATTGAAAGTTTGCGGGTGGCCACTGGGGTGCGAAATAGGATGACAGCTTAAAGATCAGCTCCACAACCTAGAGGGAAATATCCTTTAAAATCCTTTTTCTACCAGCTGGTATTATATCCTCACTGTACTGTAACTTGTGGGGTAATACTCAAGCTACACTAATTTAGCTTCATTGATACAAAAAGCCTTCATTTCCTGTGTGGAAATTGCCATTTTACTGAAGAGCCTCCTGGACAAGGTAGGCCTGAAAATATGGCTGATGGCCATTTGCCACAAACCTGGGTGCAACCGTCAGTTGAGGCGATGTTCGGCCAACTTATGGCCCAGATGACACAAGTCACTGTGGCGACTAATCGAAACACCCAAGTGTTTCAAAATTTAGAAGCCAGGATTCTGCATACCGAGCAGTGGGTCTCGACGACGGAGGGGCATGTTCAGGACTTAAGGGCAGAATTAAGAGATCAACAACGGACCATACAGCTGCTGCGCAGTAAGATGGCAGACCTCGAGAATTGAGGTCGCCATAATAATCTTCACTTCCTGGGCTTCCCTGAGCATGTAGAAGGCAAAGATACTGAGGGATTTCTACAATTAGCCATCACTGAAATGCTGCAGTTGGACCTATTGATACCACTCCAGGTGGAACGCACACACCGTATGTTAGCCCCCATTTCTCAGGCCCAGGACAGACCACGTCCTATCATAGCCCAATTTATTGATTTTAGGGACAAAGAGAAAGTCCTAACTAAAGCTCATGAGTTACAGTATGTAGTGTGGAGATCAATAGGATCCACATCTTTCAGGACTTCTCTAAGGATCTGTCAGACAAACGCCGAGCACACTCTGAGGCAAGGCATAAAATGCACAGTATTGGACTGTCCTTCTCCTTGCGTTACCCAGCCATGATGCAGGTTATGCATAATGGGGTCCCGAACAGTTCTGAATCTCCTGATGCACTCATGGATTTTTTACGGCACAACTGGCCACAAGAATTCACCACCATTACCCCGGGAGCCCCTTCAGCAAAAACTGCTACCGACGGGTTGGATTGCCACTCCTCTCCATCAGTGAGCAGGCCTGCAGTTTGGCAAGACCACAGGGAGCAACACTGGGAACTCCCCCCAAAGCACACCGAAAGAGGCAATCCTCAAAAAAGCATGGCCGCAGGGAGCATCCTTTGGAGAGATGGCAAGACGACACAGACGAGGCCACAAGCATGGACACTGTTGCTCCAGATCCATTACAGGCCTACCACACCGCTAATAGATATAAAGCTTTATGCCCCAGCTCTCCGGATCAACACCCAGGCATTGTGGATTCGACTGTGGAAGGTAGGTCTACTCCTATGTTGCAGCCCAGCTACCTGTCTCTGTCAGCAACTCCTCACCAGCTGCAAAATGGAGCTACAGATAGTTGAGGGCAGCATCCACCAAAGGCTAGGAGGGAGGCCTCCTCTACCAGCAGAGATCTCATCTTCAGTGTGGACCATCCTGAGTGCTCTACATTTCCAAGGCAATCGATCAGAGAAAACCCACTGGCATGGTCAGATAAGTAGTCATCCTTCTGTTTTCTTTCTATTCCTGTTCTTTTAATCCCCCCAGGGAGTTGTAGGTATGGAGCAAGTTTGGGGTGTCTAAGTTGATCGTCAGTGGACAATCTCCTTGGCTGACCCATCTGCTACCCTTTCTCCATGTTACCCATGTAAGGGAACTTTTGAGCCCCTTTTCACCCCAACCTTGACCCCTGACTTGCACTGCTATATGGCAGAGAAGATGCTTCACTCCTATACCGGGAGGGATTCAACGAGGCCTACCAACAAACTCTCAGTGGATGTCCTGATCAAAGGTCCAGACAAGTCTAGATGGCAAAGAAGGCCTTTTTTGTACCATCTGATTAAACAGCAGAACTTTTGTGTGTTCTACCTCGCTTACTTGTGTGTGGGGGGGAGGTGAGGTCCACTGGGAAGCTGTGTCATATAATATGAAAGTATTTGACAGCATGCGTAAACTGTTGTGCTGAATGGGTAGCCAGGATGTGTTTTTCATGAGGCCCTAAGTGGTGAATGGCTCAGGCCTGTGCCCCTCTGGTATGATTTTTTTTATTAGTATTTTCTATCAAGCACCCATCATCAATAACCCTAGGCTTGCCGAAATAGTGGGCAGTCCCCCCCCACTTTTTTTCCTGCAAACTCCCACCTCATTAGAAGCATTGTGTAGTCCCACTTTAACCACCCCAGCTTCTGAGCTACACTGCTGGAGCAGCTCTCTCAACCCTCTGGGGTTGCAATGAGCCACGTGCTCCAACCTTCTTATTGGGTTGCTTGATTCTCTCAGTGGGGGAACCTCCCCCCCTGCACTCACTGTAGTGCTAAGGAAAGATGGATACCACTTGATAATGCCCTGGGAAAGGGGCTGGCCTACAGCAGAGTTCTGTGGCTGAAGAGATGCCTCTACAGTATATCCCCAAATTGCATGGTACACTGTGCACAATGTAGATAGTTTGTTAATGTGTTTATGTATGTTTATTTCACAAGAGACACACACAGATGTGTCATTATTTGTTAGTATAAGGTCATCTGGTAGGGAAAGGATATATGGGCTTTACCCACTCTCTCCATATCTGATGGCGCTCTATAGAAATTTGCCTCTTCTGGTTGGGCTGCCCTTGCCCCCTATCTGCTGGTTGTTCTTGATATATCTCTTAATTTAATATTTGCTCCCTATTACTGACAGGTGACATCACTTGTCTGACATGGAACGTCAGAGGGCTTAACACCCCAAACAAGAGGAAGCAAGTTTTGGGCCACCTTAAGAGACTGGGAGCAAGGGTCGCCTTCCTGCAGGAGACCAAACTTACCGGGGGGGGGGATCCTGAGAGACTGAAGAGGAAGTGGGTAGGTCAGGTCATTCATGCCTCGGCCTCCTCTAGAAAGAGAGGGGTGGTGATTCTGCTTCACAAGCAAGTACAGTGGAAATTGCAGAGACAAGTGAGAGACACTGAGGGTAGATGGGTGGTGTACTCATGGATACTGGGGAGGGCCCTCTGATCCTGGGTAACATATACGCTCCTAATGAGGACTCGCCCTCCTTCTTTCACAAGTTGGCCCAGGTGCTGGGATCCATAGCTCCGGAAGACACGCCTATTTTGTTAGGGGGAAATTTTAATCTTACTCTGGACCCTTTCCTGGATAGATCCCCTTCCAATACTGAGCTCCACTCCAGGGCTGTAATGGCAGTGGCTCAATTACAACAAGATTTAGCCCTTACGGACATCTGGAGAATATTTTGCCCCTCCCAGCGGGACTACACCTTTCATTCCTCAGTACATAGTTCTCTTAGTAGAATAGACTTCAGGCTCACCTCTCCTACTATTACTAGTAACACTGTTAATACCCATATTTATCTCGGATCATGCCCCTGTGCATCTTGCCTTCACATGGGGCCCTCCTCTCCCTAAGTCTCCAGCATGGAGGCTGGACCCATTGCTACTTTGTGACCCAGACTTTCCCCCTTGGCTTCAAAAGGAAGCAACAGAATTTTTTCAGCATAACCTCATAGCAGATACCTCTGAGGGTACTACATGGGAGGCATTTAAAGCTACTCTAAGTGGGGTGATAATAGGGTATGCAAGCCGGCTCCAAAAGAGGAGGGAACAACATTTGAGGGGGCTTGAATGACAACTCCGAGAAGCGGAGCTAGCTATTAAGGCCCTTCATGTCCCTTTCCTTAGGTCAGAGGTAGGTCACAAGGTCACCTCTCTGAAGATGCAAGTGAACGAGCTGGTCTCTAGAAAGGCAGAGATTTCGATCATTAGACTCAAGTATAAATATTGGGAAGGGGAGAAAGGGGGGTAAGCTGCTGGCATACTGTCTCAAAAAGCAGCAAGCTGAAAGGCATATAGTGGCTTTAGAGGATGCAGGAGGTAGGACCCAGACCTCAGTGAAAGGTATTAATCAAATAATGATGGATTTTTACTCCTTGTTATATAAATCCTCCAGAGCCCCAGATCCCCAGGGGGTCCGCCAATTTCTGGAGTCCCTACATCTCCCCAAAATATCGGAAGCCCAAGCTAATGCCCTAGATGCCCCGATCTCAACCCAGGAGGTGGCAGACACCATCCTCTCCCTTGAAAAGGGAAAGGCCCCAGGAGGGGATGGTTTCCTTATTGAAGTGTGGCAGCTGTTGCATCCCATAATCTCTCTGGTATTGCAACAAGTATTTACTGAGTCATGGCAAACAGGGTCTCTCCCTTCATCCCTTAGGGAGGCGACTATTACTATCCTACCAAAAAAGGTAAAGACCCTCTTAAAGCATCCAGCTACCACCCTATTTCATTATTGAATGCTGATAGCAAGGTGCTAGCTAAGATACTAGCTAATAGACTTAATTCTCTCCTTCCCAGTTTGATCCACTCATCCCAAGTAGGCTTTGTTAAGGGCCGCTTTAGTGCAGACCATATTAGATTGTTGGTAAATTTAATTCATAAGGCCAAAACGTTATCTTCCCCCACTGCTGCCATTGCAATAGATTTCAAAAAGGCCTTTGATTCCCTGGAGTGGGACTATGTCCAACAAGTATGTTGCACTATGGGCTTGGAGGCGGGGTTTCGGGCCTGGATTGGAGCAATATATTCATCCTCAGCTGCACCGATACTCACCAATACGATGCTGTCTCCCCCATTCATACTGGGTAGGGGTACTCGTCAGGGCTGCCCACTTTCCCCATTACTTTTTGTATTGGCAGTAGAACCCCTGGCAGCTGCTATTAGGCAAAATCCTCTAATTTCCGGGGTCCAGGTGGGAACAAGGGCATACCCTACTCTTATGTATGTGGATGACCTGTTGCTCCCTGTAGCCAATATTGTCACCTCCCTCCCTCCCCTGCTGTCCACCTTGACAGATTTCTCTACATTTTCAGGGCTCAAGATTAACCAGGCCAAAACTCTAAGTGTATCTCTCAAATGGTTACTCAGCATGGGCTCCGATGGGCTCCAGAGGGGATTACCTACTTGAGCATTACTATCTCTCCTAATCTGCATAAAATCTGGGACCTGAACATGAAACCACTTTTTGCCTCCATCCATACAGAACTGGACAGATGGAAATCTCTTCGACTGTCACTTGTAGGTAAAATATCCTCAATTAAAATGGTCACAGCACCAAAAATGTATCTTCTCTCCCGCATTCCTTTGAAAATACCTTGTTATTGGTTTACTAAGTTAGACTCTCTCCTAAAATCCTTTTTGTGGGAGGGTAAGAAACCTAGGTACAGTAGAAATAAGCTCAGAGCTCATTGGTCGGAAGGGGGCTGGGGCCTTCCATGGTTAAAGGGGTATAAATGGGCCTTTCAGCTGGTTCAGACATTAAAATGGTTCCTTTTCCCTGAACACAATGCTCCCCAGTGGCTGGATATGGAGAGAGAGGTATGTCAGCGTACTCACTTGGTACTATTGTTATTTAACCATCCTCCTAAGAGCACTCACTCTCCTCCTCCTACTATAGGTCCCTCTCTGGAATATTGGGCCACGGTGCATAAGAAGTTGGGTGCCTCCCCGTCTCCCCTAAGACTTACCCCACTATGGGGCAATAATAAGATTACCATCAATAAACAACCAATTGCATGGCCCTCATGGGAATGTGGTGGTATCTCATTGCTTCAAGATATGTTCGTTCCTGGTACAGATACCCTTAATTCCTTTGAGGGCCTGCGGAGCTCTTATGGGATCTTTCCCAAAGACATCTGGCGATTCCTCCAAATAAGAAGCGCCATCCTTATGTACAGGCATAAGCAGCACCAAGAGCAACAAATCTCCCAGGTAGAGTCATGACTGGCCCTAGAAAGAAGACAGTCAAGCCGGGTATATGCAGCCATTCGGAGCACCGTCCCGTCCCAAACAGAGGAATCCAAGCATAAATGGGAGAAAGCACTGCATGCCCGTATTACCAACCTGGAGTGGAAGTCTTGCCTAAAACTAGCTCACAGGACATATCCTGACACCAGTAGTCAATTATTACAGAGCAAGATAATTCACTCCTGGTACAGGACTCCTGTAGTCCTCGCCAAGGCAAAGCTGGCTCAGTCTGACCTGTGTTGGAGATGTCAGGAACTCCCAGGTGACTGTTCCATATACTTTGGTCCTGCAGGCTGATCCAGCCCCTATGGCAGGCTACCTGTGAGATGGGGTCCAAAATACTTAGGAAACCTGTGCCTCAGTCCCCTAAGTTGCTGTTACTAGGACTCCAGACCCTGGCCCCTCACCTTCGTCTCTCTGAGTTGAAACTACTTCTGACACTCAGTATGCAGGTTAAAAGACTCCTACTGTGTAAATGGCAGTCCCAGATAATCCCTTCCCTGGGGAAGGTACTTACCTCCATGGCTCAGGGTGCCAACTGGTTGAGAATATCATATACTGTGACCAATACCCTCTTTAAATATACTGCTCTCTGGACTCCTTTCCTTCTGTTTTTGAAACCTAGGCCGGGAATTGGCTGAATAGGCACAACCATGCTACTATAATGGTCTCCTCTCATTGTGCATTTAGGGGCAAGTGCTGGAGAGATTGTTATTGAGTTATAGGGGACCCTGCTCTGCGGATGATATGGTATAATGTCAGTAAAGGATAGTATCTTCTCTGACAATGAAGACCTGTTTGCTTTATGTGTGTGATCTCTTGTATTTTGTAGGCATAAAGTAGAGGACAGCGGCCCTGGACCTCTCATAATTTCTGATGCTTTGTCAAATCCTGCAGAAACTAGCAGGATGGGGCCAGGTAGATATGTCTGTATGAGTTAGCTATAATGCAAGGCACCAACTGCTAATACTTTCAAAGTTAATCTCCAACTGGATAGGTGTTGTACATCCAGGCACATGGTATTATCCTACTGCTTACCTGGCTAGTATATTCAGTTCATTACTATTTGGCCAGCATGTTCCGTTCTCTGCTTCTACAGACATATGTAACAGTCTATAAGATCTTTGCAATGTATCCGACTGTTTTAATGTTTGTATCATCTTACTAAGTCAAATCAATAAAACTTATTAACCACAAAAAAAATTTAAAGTTTGCACCCTATTTTGTTTTAAAACCACATGATCTTCTCCCATAAAGAGTATGCACCAACGTTCATAAGATGGATCATCATTTTCTGTCTTACCACGTAGCTGAAAGGGAGCAAAGACACGTTGGTTCTTGCTTTTTTTTTTTAAATTTAACTTTATTAGTTTTATAAAATGACACCAAAACACAGATTAACATCAGATCTATCGTAGGGTTAGGTAACAACTCCCTGTTGACCAAAGTATGATATGAGACATATAACAGAAAAAAGAAAAGGCCCAGTTGCCTTTTACCACCCCCTCCCCCGACCCTAACCCACCCAGACGTTGGTTCTTGCTTGACTAAATATGTATGCCTGCTAGAATAGCTCTGGCCGTTTCATGTTTTACTCCCTTTTAATGAAATCTTGGTAGTAGAGAAGGAGTTGAAAAGTAAGTGATAATATTGGTTGCATCTATCGCATCTATAGTCCTGGTGTACCCCTTTTTTAAGAGCTTGCAGCACTGTACCAGATGGTAAAGTTTTTTTTGACTCCAGTTAAACCATACATTATGGAGTAAGTGCCAAATCTGTTAAGCATATAGTTATACAATTTATGTGTAGTTGTAATTTAAATCCATCTTCAATAGCTACATTGGTAGATGTTGTGGTGTAACTTGTTATATTACATATTGTAATAGGGAATTACAATATGAATTAAGATATCACTGTATTCTCTTTCTTTTTTGCAAAGAGCTGCAGCAATTATACAAACTGCTACCCAACAACTCAGAGCCGGTATACAATGACTCAAAATTTTCTGGAAGGCAGTTAAAAAGTTAAAGGGAGTACTGGTAGGAAGAAATGAACTTTTTTCTTGGCCAATAGAAGAGACTAGGATGCATTTCTGTTACCATGATTTAAGGAGAGAAAAAGAAGAGAAAGAAAGAAAGAAACTATACTGCTTACCAAATATGATCTACTGAACTATTGCATTGAAATTTATGGGACTCCCCCCCCCCCCTTCCACCTTGACAAGAGGAATATTCTCCCTCTATTTCTTCTTGAAGTGGACTCAGACAAATGAAGTGCTGGTGAGAAGTGAAGAACTGTTCCTTTGGTCAAACTAATTAATATCTGTTTTTAACTGCTTTAGTTTTATGCAGAGTATAATCCAATAGAGTGCAATACTGTTCAATACATATTGCAATATATTAGTGCATATTGCAACATTTTAGTGCAACAACTTAGTGCAATAATTCTGGAATAAATTTTAGAATTCCAGAGGGCTAGAGTTTCCCTCTGGGAGTAAAAGGTGCTTACTGACCTTGGTTGATACTAATAATTTATCGGCCATATATAGCCTACCATTTGAAATCACTGCTTATGGTCTATTTTGTGCAGTAAATTCATTCTAGTAATATGTGTGTAAGTGGTGTGGGTGGACCAGAGTGCCCTCATTGGTGCTTTGTACAATAGTGACCGAGGGTTATAGTGCTATACTAATACAATACTTTTGCATACCATATACCAGGAAATATTTGCATTCCTTTTATTTTCACTATCTTTGCAGTTTTAAGAAACGCACAAAAATAAAAGGATTGTGAATATTTCAGAAGTATAATCTCAGCATTTGCAAGTGTATACAGACTTCAGGGTTTTGGGGGGGGGGCAACACTGATCGAAAGAAGGTGCACTAATACCGTAATTTTGTAATTCAATAGCCTTTATTTAATCAATCAAGTAACAGCAAAAATAAAATGCAAAATGCAAGAAAAAGTCCAAAACACCCCCACAGTTTATGAAGACAGAAGGCAATAGAAATGAGAGTTCAGGGAATCGCAATCATCCAGTTGCTCCACTGACAAGTTATCTGAAGGACAGAGAAAGAAAACAGAGAAAACACACTTAGTAAACAATAAATTGCTGCCCTTAAAATTTATTACTAGCAGCAGCATACTCAAACTGTAGCACTCTCCAATTCGTCCATCCAAGCATTTTTCATGTGCTTCTCGAATCCCAGATTCTACAAATCCACAGACACATGTATCCCTTTTCTTTCTTAGTTTATTAAAACTAAACTCCAGCAAGCATGCATGCTTCTCTTTGACTATTGCCATCTTCAGATCAACTTGCACATTTGGTGCTCCGTACGAAATCTGTGCAGAGATCAGACCCACATACCAGTCTGTAAAACATTGTTTTAGCTCATCCTTAAACAATTTATTCAGCAGTATGTCCAGTGGTTGTAGTAGGTCCATACAGGATGCTGGTACAAAAACAGGAATGTACCCTGCCTCTTCCAGTTGCTGAATTACTGAGGCTGTAGTGTGTGTCCTGAACAATTTTCTCCAGATGGGGTACAAGTACTGATGCAATGTACTCCTGAGTTGTGATTTCATCAGCCCAGTGACTTGGTGAATGAGTGATAGACCACTCCTTGGGAAATTTATAAATCGGGTGGCAGGCAGGAGTTTTGCCACAGTAAATGACATGAGGTGCAAGCAGATCCCCAGAAAGGGTGCATGAAAGCACAGCTGATATTTGTCGTTTGTCACTTAGGCCAGTTAAAGCCACTTGTCTTGATCCAGTCTCGGCCATGGTCCACTGTGATACTGGGATGAGATTAACACCAGTCTCATCTAAATTTACTACTAACTCAGGATGTATCAGTTCCTGAGCAGCAGCCCTGGCAATTCTGGTAAGAAAACCATGTTTTAATATCTTAATGTCCAGTGGGGTTTTATGGGCAGCTTTGGTGCCCTTTCTTTTGCTAAAACCAATCCTGTTAAGAAATCTCCAAGCCCATTAGTGGTTATGCAGACACCAACACTGTTCTCTGACAGTATCTGGGGACAGTTGGATTTTACTATGCCAATTGCTAAAGCATGCACCACCCATGCATTGATTACTGCACCCTCTGCTCTCAGGCTTCTAATAACATTTTTTAGTTATTCTTCCATATCCTCAATTAACAAAGTCGGCCTGCCCCTAGGTTTTGTTGGCAGTGAGGGTGGGAGGGCACATGTATTTTGGGTCTGCAGTAATCTTTTCCTGTAATCTGTTTTAAAATTATGAACAGTTTATTCATTTATAGTGTTGTGGTACTTTGATTGGTAGTACCTCACAGCCACCATAACACCATCCTCACTGACATATCTTTTTTTTTTATTTAGTTGTTTAACCAGGTATAGCACACTAAGCTGAAAGCTTTTTTACAGGAGTGACCTGGGAGCACAAGGAGGTTAAGTGACTTGCTCAGGGTCACACAGTATGCAGGTGGAAGCTGTGGGATTCAAACCCAGGTCTGGTCTGCTGGATGACACCAAATTTGCAGCTCAGAGCCTTAGACCGCTGCGCTATACTGCCTCAATATCTACCTATATCTACCTATTTCAAATCAAAGTTCACCTGAATAAGAGCAGCAGGTAGATGGATGGCATTTTTTTGGGGGTGGTAGAGTACATGCGGTCAGTTAGGCAATGATACTGTTTGTTGTACCACTGTCTGATCCAGAGCATGTAAGCTGCTCCCTGGAAACATCAGTTACATCCACAGTATACTCTCACTTTGTGGCTTTGTTTGCATATGCCACTGCAGTACAGACATTCTGTCAGTGTGCTGTCCACAACAAGAAGTGCTAATAGAAAATGGCCTTTCTCAGCTCATGTTCAGAATCAAGGTAGGGCAGTTAAGTGAAGTGAGCGCTATTCAACTGCCATAGGTTGCTGATGACAGCCGGCTGATTGCTGTGATTAACAGCAATGATACCAGGCTGTAGACACACATTAATACATTACCAATTAATGGGCTGAAGGATTAAGTGATTCTGTGTTGAAGCATAATTTTTTGTAAATTTTAAGTACTGTAGTTATACTTTTTGGTGCAGTGGGCGGAACGCGAACATTATCGTCTGTGAATAAATTTATCCAGCTCAAAGCGCCAATATTAGTGGACTCGAATGTATTCTGTTATACAGTATTTTGTATAGCTGGGACACTACTGGGACTGGTAACAGACAAACTAGGCTTCATAGGTTACAAACTAAGACATTTTATTTACCCCTTGAGGACACTCTGCTTTTTACAGGATCGACAGCTTTTTGTACAGGATGGTGAATACCAGATTACAAAGACTTAATAATAGTAAGTCCTCTCCTCTACAGGAATTGTTACCAAAGGGCACTAGGGCTACTAGCAGACAAATGAAAATCACTGATCACTTGATTATTAACAATAATAAAACCTCTACACCAAGTGGGGTTACAATGGCTAGTGCACTTCCGATGTGGGCACAAGAGATACCGAATGTACCATCAGTACTGGATTTATCAGGCAGGCTTGAATCCAATACTATGGGAAATGATATTCCTGGATATGTTCAAGACTGCCAGGATAATAGGGACACTGAAGGTTATGAAAGGAAAAATGTCAGTAACATAGGCAGCTTAGAAAGAACTCCTAAACTTTGATGCAACAGTGAGACATCTAATAATAGTGATAAATATAGTAGCATGCTCTTAACTCCAAAAAAATAATAAAGCTGAGATAAGAGAAGTACTTGACAAATTACAGCACACAATAAATGGCCTCAGATGCCTAGAATAAAAGATTAATTACTCAAGGCACTGTGGTCATTGCGGTGCAATAAGAACTGATGAAAGAGAGTCTATTGAACAAATAGCGGGTAACTTGATACCCACCTGTTTAAGTGATTAATTAATCACTTTGCTTAAGAATCCCAGTAATGTCTTCCTGATTTTAATGGAGCAATTGGTAATCAATAAAGATTTAATTGAAAGCATGAGATCACATATTGCCCAAAATGAAGCAAACATTAACCAGATCCTTATGACGTCTGAGCAAGGACAACTAATATCAGATAATGAAGAAATAGAAAAAGCAAAGACAATCAGCTCTGAAAATAGCCAATTGAGGCCAGATTTTAGTGCGATCGAAATTCCAAATGCACCACTGATCAAAAGAAAATGGAAAAAAAGGAAAGATGAAGAATAAGAGGAAGGCAAAAACTAGAATCAAAATTAAAAACTGTAAATGACAATAGTCTGGTACAAGATGTTAAATCTAGTGGGCACATGAATAGAGAGGCCCCAATCGAGCAAAAAAATGAAATTTCTTTATCAGCCTCTGATGGTGAACCAGACTTAGTAATGTACAATAAATTAACAGCACAGTTAGCGATGCTAGAACAAGAGATTACAGAACTGAATCGGGAGTTGGGATGTGTCAGGGATCTCCCACAGGAAAATCTTGCAGTCATAACACTAGAGGGAACAAAGGATGAGAAAATGAAAGGAGTGAATTCCACTCAGCATATATCATATCCCAAAAATCTAGATAGCCTACCCATAACCAGATTATATGGACCATTGAATTTGGATAATTTTGAGTCTGCAAACCTGTAATTTCATGTTTTGGAATATCTGAATAGAGAATTGGATATTGATGTGACAGAAGAAGATGTTATAGAAATAAAAAATCTGTCAATCAGTTCAGCAACTACCATTGATATTTGTTTGCTTCCCCCAGAACTGCCAATTATATCTGGGTCAATAGAGAAGCATTATAGAATAATGAAGTGATACTACTATTTCCAAACAGAGAAAAAGTCAATAAGATATTAGAAAATAACTTAGGTATGGATAAATGTAAGATTTTGACCTTATTTGGTATGAGTTACCTTAACCAAGAATCAGACTTGAAATTATTGCAGGTAATAAAGGATTTGCTGACCAACTTCTTGGCAGTTCCTGTTGAAAGCATGGGATCCATTAATGCTAAGCGGGTGCATAAAGGAAGTCAAACTGACATAATGGTCAGGAATGAGAGGTTGGCTGACTTAATGTCATTACAAGCAGCCAAACTGGACCATTTAGGCCTGTATGTTGTGGATTCTAGAGACTTAGCTGATGTCAGTCCTGGTGATACATTGCATGAATCAAATGGTGACAGTGTGGGTCTGCCCCAGGCAAATAGATTTATGTTGCTTGCTGGGTATAATGAAGAATGACTATGTATAAATGAGGTTAATACTGTAACTACTGTTAAAGGAAAACTACACTTTTATATCTTCTAAATGTTATTTGTTTCCATGTCAACAGAAAACTCTTTTCATGTATTTATTAAAGATTTATGCAACTGCATTAGTCAGTTTTCACAGTTCATACTAGGCTCTGTTACTCTCCTGGGAGACTCCATTTCGTGGTTGTTGAAATCTCATTGTTCATGAGAGCTGCATTATCATATGAAAACATGATGTGCAATCACCCTTTAAACTCCCCAGTATGTCTGTCTGCTTAGTCTTTAAAGAAACAAGCTACAAGAAGGTGTAAATTGCCCCATTTACCTTCATTGTGCTTTGCAAACTATGTGAGCTACAATGCAGGATTTTCCCTTTTAAATTTCATTCAGTTTGAGTTTCCAGAGAATTTTTGCAGGGTATTTGTTCTTTCAGTATAGAGATTCATGATATAAATGGTTGATCTGATATAATGTTCTCATATGCTTATGCATTTCTCATGGACAATGAGATGTCAACAGCCATGAAATGGAGACCCCCAGGGCAATCACAGGGGCTACCATGAGCAGTAAAAAACAAACTAAGGCAAACACATATAGCCCTAACAGCTACAGGAAAGGAGTCCTCTGTTCTCATGGAGTCAAATACAATTTACATGATATGAGGGTGTAGTTTTCCTTTAACTACATACCTTCAAGAACTCTGCATATTTCCTGGAATATGGCTGGCTAGCAAAATATGTTGGCTGATAAAGAATGTACTAACTTTCTGACAGGATTTGAGGTTATCTGCTTACAGGAAACATGGCACTCCATGGAAAGTTCTATTAGTTTAAATGGATTTGAATGTTATCATGTCCCAGGATCCAAAGTCACAGGAACTGGTAGATGTTCTGGAGGGGTTATTACTTTAGTTAAAATTGGACCCCCTTACAAAGTGTCAGTTTGGAGATCCACCAAGAATTGCCTGATGGTACTCCTTAAGGATGAGAAATACAAAATAGCAGTTGTTAACTGTTATGTACCTCCTAAAAATAATATTTATTATGCTGAGATAATTTGGCATGAGTTGGCTGGAATTATAAAATAAGTCGAACAGGAATTTCTGGCAGCAGAACTAATTGTGCTAGGTGATTTCAACACACATATTGGACCCTTTGATGGTCTTTCAGACCACTCCCTTTTTTCATGCTTGTCCACCAGATTGTTTAATGTTAAGGAAAACAAAAGATAATATTTTAAATAAATCTGGGAAGATATTAATAGAAATATTAAAAGAGAACAATTTATATTCCCTTAATGGGAGATATGATGTGGACCAAGATGGCAAATATACCTTTGTGTCTATAAGAGGGGCATCTCTGGTTGTCTTTGCCTTCTGGTCTGGTTTACTGAGATATTGGAGTAAATACTCTGTGCCTATAAGAGCAGAGTGTGATCATTACCCAGTCATATTGGAAACAAAAGGGATAAGTGAGGAAACATGTGATACAGATAACTTTACTTTTACTGAAATTAGGGCCTTTCGTAGACTTATCTGGAGACAGGACTCGCAAAATAATATTATACCGATTTTACTAAGTTCTGTATTAGTCCAACCTACTGGGGCTACTGGTCTTTTGGCCCTACATCTTCTTTTAAAGCACATTAATACACTCTTTATGGAGATGAAGACAATACTGGAATGTCCTATAAATAGGAAAGATAATGTGGGCAAAGACTGTTTGATAAGAACTGCAGGAAGGCTAAATCTGAGGTCAGTAAACGTTGTAGAAGCTATAATAGGTCAAAAAAATAAACAAACCCTGACCCACTTAAACAAGGAAAGAAAGCTATAAAATAAATTATTACTGGAAAAGAAAAAGGGATATTATGAGACTAACTGGTCAAAGATGTTGATAGTTATGTAGAACAAAGATTCTAAATTATTTTGGACCTTGGTTGTTAAGGGGACCAATAAGTATAAAGTGAATATTGACACCTATATTCATGAAGACAGATGGTTGGCCCATTTCACTGTGATCTACTTTGATCCCATAGAGGTTGCAGTACTCAAACATATTTTTCTGACTAACAATTCATTTCACCCAGTTACTATGGATAAAGTACATTTGGCTATAGTCTCACTAAAAAAACAAAAAAGCACCAAGCCTTGATGGAATACCCTCTGAAGCATACCTTACAGAAATCCTGTTATGGTGTAATTTTCTAACTTTGTTTTACAATAAATGTAGCTCTGCAAATACTTACCCCGATTCTTGGAAAGGGACAAATATAGTCTGACTACACAAGAAAGGACCTGTAAATGACCCAACAATGTACAGATCAATAAGCTTATTAGACATTAGGGAAAGGGAACATTGTTTATCCAGGAGTAGCACACTAAACCGAAGCTTGTTTCCAGATGCATCCTGGGAGCACAAGGAAGTTAAGTGACTCATTCAGAATCACACAGTATTCGCCTACGTGGCTGTGGGATTCAAATCCAGGTTTCCAGATCTGCAGCTCAGAGCCTTAACCCACTGCGCTGTACTGCCTCCATTAACCTTAAAATATTCTCAAAAATCACACTAAGTAGGTTGCAAGCAGAAGTTGATAGAACTGGAGGTATTTCACCCTATCAGGCTGGGTTTAGATCACATTATTCTGTAACTGACAATATCTTTGTATTAATGCATTTTGTTGAAAAATATGTAAAACTTCAGTGCCAGAAACTGTACACTGTCTTCATAGACTATAGCACTGCCTTTGACAGTGTGTCAAGGAGGATACTCTGGCAAATCCTGTTAGATAGGGGTTTTGACCCTAATCTGGTTGTGATAATAGCCCAATGATATACAAATCCTTGTGCCAAAATAAGATTGGAGTATGGGGGTCAACAATCTAGCTTATTTAAATGTAATAGGGGTGTCAAGCAGGGGTCTGTGCTTGCCCCCCCCTCTGCTTTTTTCACTTTACCTGGAAAAAATGTTAAAGCATAGTGTTACTGTCAATCAAGATTTGCCAAATATCAAAAACTTTCCATGCCCATTATTAGCATATGCTGATGGCATCATAATTATGTCCCTATCAAAAAAGGGCTTCAGAATAAATTGAACTTTTTCTCTGAAGAATCCACAGTATTAAAGAGCTAGTGTACTGCCTGGAAACTGCCTGCAACTAACTGTAACTTTCAGATGTAGTCAGCTATCACTTCTTACATCTCAAGTGTTTTTCTTTTCTGTCTGCTAGTTAGAAGATTTTCCACCTGGCAGTACTGGGGTGATGTGTGGAGCAGCACTCTGTCTGGAGGAAAAAAAAAGTCACTTTTGTTCCTCCCACTACATCAATACTGAGACCACACTGACTATGAAATTACTAGTAATCTAACCAATGAGAAACCATTTCTTGCTGCTAGGTTTCACTTTCACATGAAGCAGCAGGGACTGGCTCTCCCTGATTACTACTGATATCACAATTTCCTGCATTTTGATTGGTAACTTGTGAGAGTTACTGCTCAGGCTGCAAGGATTGCAGTGCCTCAAGGTGTTTGGTCTCATTTCTGATGATGCAGTGGGAGGAACAGAATTGACTTTTTTTTCCTTCCTGAGTGCTGCTCCACACATTACCATAGGACTGCCAGGTGGAAAATCTTCTACTTAGCAAATAGAAAAGTAAAAATACTTGCGATATAAGAAGTGATAGCTGACTGCATCTGAAAATTACTATTAATCCCAAGTAGTACACTAGCTCTTTAAAGTTAAAGATTAATAAGAATAAAACAAAAGCTCTTGTTTTTGAAAGTAGAAAATGTGAAGGATCCTGGTATATAGGCGCAGTTAAAATAGAAGTAGTAGCCAGCTGTATGTATCTAGGAGTCATGATGCAGCCTGCCGCTGACCGGGGAGCGGGTCTGTGGGGCTCAGTGGGTGGGTGGGGGGTACCACTGGACCACCAGGGATATTGGACATATTATTTTCATACTGAAGCACACAATCAGGCTGCGAGTGGTTCACTGGACCACCAAGGATATTGGACTCTGGAATTGAAACATATGCCTGTGATCAGGCTGCGAGCAGTCCACCGGACCACCAGGGATATTGGACGAATAATTTTCATACTGAAGCCCATGATCGGGCATGCAGCAGTCCACTGGACCACCAGGGATATTGGACAATTTTTTAAATCTACATATGCCCGTGATCGGGCAGTGGGGCACATTGCCACACTGTGCAGGGGTTGTCGGTCCCCGACGGCTGCTGCCTGGCAGGGCACCAGGTGCAAGTCTTTGGGGATCAGCGCACCTGCATGCAAATGGAGCCATAATGACATGCAAATGGCCCCATTTGCACCTTGCATACATTATGGCCCCATTTGAATGTGCATGTTTGAATATTGCAGTTGTTACACATAGCGCAATGGAACTTGCACTAGCACATCCCCCTGCTCCACTCTGGCCACTTGCGCTGGCTCAGTGCCACTGCGCCATGTGCACTGCGGTTGGCCAGGGTGCAATATTCAATGATGCTGTGCCATGGCACAGGTTGTTGAATATCACCCTGTTGACGCCCCTGCGCATCCAAGTTGCGCTGTGCCCAGGCTTGCTCCACAGCCTGGTGCAGTCTGAATATCTGGGCCACGGAGTACATCTTGAAAAAGATGACAAATTTCTGGAATAAAAGAGATCTGAATGAAATAGCTGGAACACACTACTCAAAATGGTTTGCCTCTAACAATTATTTTCATGGATATAAAGTGTACCTGGATATTATAACTGACCCTAAATTTTGATCTAATTTCACAATGTATAAATTCAAACAGTTCCCCAGTAAGGTAAACATAGAAACATAGAATTTGATGGCAGATAAGGACCACTTGGCCCACCCAGTCTGCCCATTTCCCTACCTAATGGATAAGCTGCAGATCCTAGTTAACCAGCAGCCTACTTCTTTCTACCCCCACTCCCTAGAATTGCCTTATGGCTGTCCCATGCTTGCTTGAATTCAACCACTGTTTTTGACTCCACAACCTCCTCTGGAAGGCTGTTCCACGCATCCACAACCCTCTCTGTGAAAAAATACTTCCTTACATTACTTCTGAGCTGCCCCCCCTCTATCTTCAAATTGTGCCCCCTTGTTCTTGCACACCTCTTTTTTTGAAAGATGCTGCCCTCTTGGACTTTGTTGATTCCCTTGAGGTACTTGAAAGTTTCTATCATGTACCCCCTCTCCCTCCTTTCCTCAAGGCTATACATATTAAGCTCCTTTAGTCTCTCTTCCTATGACTTCCTTTGCAGACCATGCACCATTTTAGTTGCCCTCCTCTGGACAGCTTCCATCTTGTCTATGTCCTTTCGGAGACTGGGTCTCCAGAACTGCACACAGTACTCCAGATGGGGTCTCACCAGCTGTCTGTACGGAGGGATAACAACTTCCTGTTTTCTACCGGTGATGCCTCTCCCTATGCATCACAGTATCCCCCCAGCCCTCCTTACTGCCCTCTCACATTGCTTGCCCATCTTTAAGTCATCTGATATGACTACCCCCAGGTCCCTTTCCATTTTTGTTGTTGTTAGTATTTCACCCCCCATTGTGTACTCTTCCCCTGGGTTTTTGTTTCCCAGGTGCATTACCTTGCACTTCTTAGCATTAAATCTAAGCTGCCATACATTTGATCATTCCTCTAACCTTGCCAAGTCCCTTCTCATCCTTTCCACCCCACCTTGTGCATCAACTCTGTTGCAGATCTTTGTGTCATCTGCAAAGAGACATACTTTTCCTTCCAGTCTGTCTGCAATGTCGCTTACAAAGACATTGAACCGGTCCTAATACTGAACCCTGTGGCACCCCACTAGTAAACCCCCTTTCTTCAGAGTGGACTCCATTTACTATTACCCTCTGTGTCCTATTCTCCAGCCAATTCTTTACCCAGGCTGTCATATTGGGACCCACTCCCAGGCTGGCTAACTTGCATATTAATCTTTTGTGTGGAACTGAGTCAAATGCCTTGCTAAAGTCTAGGTAGGTCATGTCCACGGCCCCTCTCTGATCTACTACTTTGATCACCCAGTCAAAGAAATCTATTAGGTTCATCTGGCATGACATTCCCACTGTGAATCCATGCTGCCTTGCGTCCTGTGCCCCTCTGGTCTCTAGGTACTCGACAATTATTTCCTTCAGAAGTGATTCTATCATATTCCCTATCACTGAGGTTAAACTAACAGGTCTGTAGTTACCTGCTTCTGCCCTGCTCCCACTTTTGTGAAGGGGAATCACATCTGCCCTCCTCCAATTCTCAGGTGCCACCCCATCCTCCCATGATTTGTTAAAGAGGGTAGTCAGTGGTGTCACTAGTCCTACCCTTAGTTCTTTTAGAATTCTGGGATTAATCCCATCAGGCCCCATTGCTTTGTCCCCCTTCAGTTTTAAGAGTTCTTTCAGAACCCCTTTCTCTGTAAATGGGCTGGTATCAACTTCTGTATCCAGAGTGTTTCTATTGTTTGTTTTAGGTACCCCCCCTCTTCATTTGTAAATACTGAGCAAAAATATTTGTTTAGTATCGCTGCCTTTTCACAGTCACCCTCTGCCCACCCCTCTCCCTTTATTAAGCCTCACTATCCCTCCCTTAGTCTTCCTTCGCTCCCTGATGTACCTAAAATAGGTTTTATCCCCTGTCTTAACTGAGTTGGCTATCTTTTCCTCAGTTTGGGCCTTTGCTGTTCTGACTGCCTTCCCAGATTCCTTTTGCTTTAACTGATACAATTCTCTGTCCTGCTCCTTCTGTGATTCCTTGTACTTTCTGAATGCTTTCTTTATCTTGATCTTAGATACAAAAAAAAGTGGATACTTACAGAGAATTGTGATTGTGGGTTTGCAGGAAAGGAGGACTTACTGCATGTTTTATGGGACTGCAAGTGGTATGCCAGGCAACACGCATATTGGCTGAGCCACTTCATAAAAAATATCTATCAGGTGGATAAGATGGAATTAACTAGTATTCTAATACATACTGAAGACTCATGGTCACTGGACAGATTGGCAAAATATTTTTTTGCTATTAAGAATATAAAAAATAAGATCAAGATTGTAGAATACCTAGTTTCTGTATGATGAACTGCTATTTGCACTTTAGTTTTCCTCTGGCTCAAGCTGTAATAATTGTATTATGTATTTATTGATATTGTTTTGAATGTATGACATGGATTTTATTTGTACTTGATTTGTATAAATTGTTGTGAAGGCTTCTTTTAGCCATACGATAAACTTGAATTGATTGATTGATGGGCATCCCACAACATGGAGGATGCTGATTTTGGGGCACAGGACTATTACTAAATCAAAATCAGCATAGGGCTTTTGGGTCCTGAGGCCTTCTACTGTTCACGCTGCACAGTCTTCTGCAGATGCTCTGGAGAGTGAGAGAACAACCCCAGAAGTGTTCCCTCCTGAACCCCCACAACCTGCCCAGCCTGCAGGCTTTCAGGTCCTGAGGCCTTCTACTGTTCCCTCCATGCACTCTTCTGCAGATACTCCAGAGGGTGAGACAGCAACCCCAGCAGTGGTTCCCCCTGAACCCCCACAACCTGCCCAGCCTGCTGCAATGGTTCCAAATACTTCTGAAGCAAGTTTGAAGGTGGTCTTGGCGTGTCTTCCCCCCCTCCCCTGGGGAAGGGTTGATGGAATTCAAAACAGTATCATCTAAGGGGAAAGAGAAAGCAGCCAAGGTGGCACCTGCTCTCCCACCACATCCCACATCACTAGCTAATCCCTTTTGTGTTTTAAAAAGAAGGTGTCATGGAAGAGGATATGGACTTTGATACTGCTTCCTGGGCTTCTTTCCAGGCAGAGGTTCTTTCAGAACTGGAAAACAAGAAACAAGAGACCCCTATTTCCAATAAACAGAAAAGGAGATGGATGGGAACCAGAGTCTCTTTCAGAAAAATGCCATAATTAAAATTGTGCTCCCCACCAATGGCTTAAATGAGGCATTATGAAGTAAAATTAGCCTCCCTTAAAACAAACAGTATTTTGTCAGAAAAGAAATGCCTAGCAAAATCTGTTTTGTTTTGTGACTATGGGTATGATGTCATATTTTTACAAGATACTAGGCTGGCATCTTTATCTGATATTACAGCAGCTGATAACTCATTGGTTTGGGGTTCTAGCAACTGGTTGGGAGGGGAAGATACTTGTAGTGGAGTAGGCATCTGTTTTATGGACCATGATATTAAAGTTATTCTCATGGCTGACATTGAACCAGGTGGGACATTACTGTGGGATGTGCAGCTTCATGGGACTGATTTTCATTTAATTAACATGTACACACCTCAATCTAAAACTGCTCAAATAAAATTGTTGAAGCTGATACTGCCAGATTTACTGTATATACCTCACGGAATATCCTTTTCGGAGGTGATTTTAATATTAGTAGATTTCTTACGGATAGAGATTTGAAAACAATTAAAATTTACTGTAATTCTTCGTATTTAAATCAGATACTACATGCCACAGGATTGGTCAATGTGTTTGCAGTAAACAATGAAAAAGACCCCCGCACTTATTTCAGAGAGTTAGTTTCTACCAGAATCGATTTTTGATTTATGTCTCGCAACCTGCCCATTAGAACTAAGACTGTTATACCAGTGGCTACATCAGATCATGGCTTGCTCAGTGTTACCCTGTCTAATTTTGCAGGAACATCTAGAGGCCTGGGGTATTGGAGACTGAATCTTAGTCTGGTTGAGAACCCAGAAATACAGGAATGTTTTAAATATATTTTGGAACTTGGAAATTGGTCTTATTCCTAAATGATTCTCTCAATGAGTGATGGGAGGACGGTAAAAGATATATCCATGAATATATGCAACTGATGGGAAAACTGAATGGAAATCAAAAGAGGGGAAAATATTTTGAGCTCCAGTCTCAATTATTGGTGATAGATCAGCTACAGAGGGATAGTGATTTGTCATATGCAGCCCAAATCAAGGAAATTAAAGAAGCTATGATGGCTATCCAGAATAATACAATGAAGTCTCTGGACATGGAACAGAGATTTGGACATCAGGGGAAGCAGGGCACTGTAAACCCATTTGATATCTGCATACAACAACATCATAATAAAGTAAGATCTCATTTAAAAACAG
The DNA here is from genome assembly GCA_016271365.2 of Neoceratodus forsteri. NCBI lineage: Eukaryota > Metazoa > Chordata > Ceratodontiformes > Ceratodontidae > Neoceratodus > Neoceratodus forsteri. Next base: position 484,705,756 of record CM057455.1, on the reverse strand, counting down.
CAGATGGGAGTGAAGTTGACACTAAACTGAATTCTTAAGAAAATAGAGGTTTATGTTTCTTCCAGGTTTAAGGATGTTCCAGGTTTAAGAAAGAGGTTGTGTGCTGGTTAAGTTCCTGTCGACTGCCACAAATTCCGTAATATCTTTTGAGTTCTTTTACTTTTTAGATAACGATGATGGAGCTGCAATCTGTCATTGGGCAACTTAGATCTGGGGTGGCTCTGGGGCTAGGTGGGCTCCCAAGTGAGTTTTATCAATGTAGTTTTCCAGTACTCTCTGATGAATCAGTTCAGGTGTTTAATTATTTTTAAAGGCTCCTAAACTTCCATGTAGCATGTATGAGGGTCTGATAATTTTCCTATATAAAGCTAGAGAAAGGAAGAATTTGGATAATTGGAGGCCAGTTACCCTGTGTAATGCGGATAGTAAAATTTTGCCAAAGATTTTATGTAATCATTTGGGCTTAGTTTTGGATAGTGTTATACATCCATCACAGTTTTGTACAGTTACAGATCAGAAAATCACTGATGGATTTATCCTCCTTAGAAGAATTATGGAGAAAGGGAATAATGATGAAATTAGTGGCTATCTGGTAAGTCTTGATCAGGCAAAGGCATTTGATAAAGTGAATTGCAATTATTTATGGCTTTGTATGAGAGCCTATGGGTTCCCTGAGGAATTTCTAGGATGGGTAAGACTTTGTCACAGGGAAGCAGTAATTAGGCCTTACATTAATGATTGGTTGGGTCGTACCTATCCAGTATCTCGGGTTGTGAAATAAGGGTGTCCTCTTAGTCCGTCATTATATATTTTAGCACTTAATCAATTACTTTACAGGCTACACCATTGCGAGGACATCACAGTGGTATCGGTTCATAGTGAAGACTGGGAAATTAAATCTGTGTCCTGTGCAGATGATGTATGTCTGACAATGGTTGATTAGACATTGGGTATGGCAGCAGGACAGATAGTGATTTTCTTTTTGAAAGTCACAAAGTCAGAAATAAATTATGAGAAATGAAAGTGTCTCCCTGTAGGGACAGTATTTATGAACAGGCCACTTGTTTTTTAGATATTCCAGTCCAGACAGGGCTACATACAATTTTGGGAATTTATTTTGGCCAGAGAGATACCGTATGTATTCCTATAACTGGAACCTATTATTGCAAGAGGGTCAAACCAAAGTTAAATGATGGAATTCATGGTATACTATATGTCTAAACTCAAGTGAATTTATATGGTAAAAACCTTTTTATTAACCATGTTTTTACAACTCTGTACATTATTTCCTACAATTAAATAGTTGAAAACAACCATCTATAGTTGCTTCAATATGTATACCCTTGAGGAAAGAAGGGAGAGGGGGGACATGATAGAAACTTTTAAGTACCTCAGTGGAATCAACAAAGTCCAAGAGGGTAGCATTTTTCAGAAAAAGAGACTTGCAAGAACAAGGGGACACAATTTAAAGATAGAAGGAGGGCGGTTCAGGGGCAATGTGAGGAAGTATTATTTCACAGAGAGGGTAGTGGATGCATGGAACAGCCTTCCTGAGGAGGTTGTGGGGTCTAAAACTGTGGGAGAATTCAAGAATGCATGGGACAGACATAAGGCAATTCTTGGTGGGGGTAGGAAGAAATAGGCTGTTGGTTAACTAGGATCTGCGGCCTATCCTGTAGGTAGGGAAATGGGCAGACTAGATGGGCCTAGCAGTCCTTATCTGCCGCCAAAGTCTATGTTTCTTTCAATGCATTGGGGGCAGCAGACTGAACCCTATTAAGAGAGGGATTACTTATTTATCTTTTAAAAATGGGGCTATACATGGTCCAGCCCTTAGTGTTTTTCTTTGTTATGTTTTTATATTCAAATATAAAACAGTTATTACAGCCTTCCAACAAAATATGGTGTCCCTGGGTTCTGGATCAGGTCCATCCTTGGTTACAGTCTTGAGACCTGAACTCAGCACTCCCTAAACAGAAATCATTACATGGGTTGCCATATTACATGCAATACGTGTTTGGCAAGCTAAAATTGTGGACAATCAAGAAGTAAATGGTCATGACTCTTACTAGAAAGGAGATTTATGAGTATATTTCATCCCAATATTTTATAGACTACTCAAGATACTGGGCACAGGATCAAACGGAGGTGCAGCAAATTGGGAATATGTTAATTAATCCTAGGATGCAGGGTAAGATGTGGGATGTGATGTGTCTCTGTACCCATAAGAAATTGATTGTAAAGAACAATTAAAAAAAAAAGGATGTGAAAGAGAGGGCATGTCTCAGAGAAGAGGGATGTTTCAGTGTTTTGGAAACTATGGAACACTTGTTTTTAGAGTGCCCTTTTATTCTTCCCTTTTGGTCACTTTTATATGCTAAATTGAGGAAGTCTCCTTTTGTATTGCTTCTGAAATATATTTTGGGCAGGATTCACAAACAAAGCCCCAAATCCTGCAGCTGCGGGAAAAAGGCCTGCGGCACTGCGGAAAAGCAGTTGCGTGATATTATGAAAGAAATTTTGCGCAGATGCAGAATTCCATAAATTCCCTGCAGCTGTGGAAATTCAGTAGCTGAGGAAATTGAGCAAGTGCTAAAAATCCACAACTGCGGATCCGCAGCTGTGAAAATGGCTTAGGAGGCACGGCAACAGTGAACCTAATTAGCTGGAGTAGCAGACTTTAACACTGCTGCCATAGAATGAAGCTGAAAGCACCCACACCCACAAAGAGACCAGCAATCAATCCCTCAACTGGGACCACTGCAGCACCACAGGTACCAGCAATACCATGGCACTACAGTGGCTGTCTGTCACTGCTGGTCCTTCCTCCCTGGGGTGTTCCTATTGCCTGCAGGGGTAACATTCGCTGCAGGCTGGCTAAGCTCTACTGCCTCTGGGACTCCGTCATGGGCTGCACTGGGTCTGGTGGTTGTTGCCTGTTGCCATAGCATGGCAATGTGTGCTTTTGTTGCTGTAACATCAGCCACTGCTGTACTATCTGGGATGCTATTACCTGTGCCTCACCTCCATCTTAATTGATTTCAATTGTTGGGGCACTACTGCAGTTTGCTGAGGGAGAATTACACCTCATTCCACTTGTGTAACATTTTTTCCACAACTGCAGAAAAAAACTGGTTGTGAATAGCCTTTCAGGGGATGTGTCTTACTTATCTCACATCTCTTTTTCCTCAGGGACTTCTGCAGCTGCACTTTTTTCCATGATCTGTAGTGTTTTTTTTCCGCAGCTGTGGAGGGTTTTGTGAATAGCACTCAGTGCAAATTCCCCTTTGTTTCCATAGCTATGGCAGTTTTGGGGACTTAGGGAAGGTTTTGCACCTTCAGAAAGCTTTGTGAATCCAGTCCTTTGTTTTTAGGCATTCTGCCCCAGGCATGGGGCAAATATAATTCTGGTACCATACAGTTGATTTTGTTACTTACCAAAGTTCAGATTTGGAACACACATTGTCAGCGTACTCTATATAAAAGGAAGTTCACAGCGGATCAATTGTTTTGGACAATTCATAATGCCCTTTTAGAATTAAAACAGAAGGAGAAAAACAACCATTCAGTGTTAACCTATCAAACCTGTGGAAACATGGAAAGGACTGAGGAAATCTAAAACTGCAGTGGAGGTGTATGGTTTTCAAGAGTAATATTTTGTTCCTTATGTGGTGATATTTCATCATCTTCACCAACTAGAGTTCATTGGTTTAGATAGGATGACACATGTGATTTCCCATTTATTGGGGTGGGGGTGGGAGGAATGACTTGGGATGCATGATTCATTATTTCCTTAGCATTATTTCTGGAATTCTGCTTTCACTGGTGTTCCTAGTTCAGTATTTTGTAAAAGTTGAAGGATAGGACAACTCTCATATTTTTCGGGGGGGGGGGTTGGGGTAGTACAATTTCACACTTCTTTTTGCTTTCTTTCATGATCTCCATGCCTTACTGTTTGATTATCTAGAACATGGTTTTCTATTCAGGGATACAGTGGGGAGCAGTATGTCTTAATACTTATTTGCTTTCACTTTTTTTTTACTTTCTGTACATTGTATCATTAACAAAATTGTATTGTATTATGTTTGTTGTGTTAAAGAAAAAATAAAACTTCCCCTACTCATTTCAAGAAATGTCATGAGATGTTTAACATTCACCTGAACAGTCAATGGGACCTCAGTTTAATATCTCATCTGAAAGACAGCAGCTCAGAACTGCAGCACTCCCCTCATGATACACTACAGTGTTTGTAGTGTGATTTAATCCAAGTGCCTGGTGTGGGGATAGAACCCGCAACTTTCTGATTTTTTGGCCTCAGAGGCAAGTGTGCAGCCTGCTGAGCCACTGACACTGATAACATCAGTAACATTGGTAATGTCAAGTAAACGCAATGATGTGAATAGGAGTAGAAAAAGCCATCCTAATATGTTTCCCATGAAACCTCTTCATTTTAGATATTTAAGTTGGATGGTGTCAGTGGCTCTGTAGGCAGTACACTCATCTCTGAGATTAGAAGTTTATAAGGTCATGGGTTCTAGTCCCATATGAGGTTCTTGAGCTAATATCCAATGCTGAGTGTGTACTGCAGTACTAGGAAGTGCTACACTGTTGAAGTGCTGTTTTTTGGATGAGATATTAAACTAAGTTCTCTCTGTCCCCTCTCTTTTGGATGTGCAGTTGGAAGTTTAAGATCCCATAGCACTTGTTGAGGAATAGTAGGGAATTTTACTGAAAGAAAATTAATTAATGCAATTCAAATCAACCAAATCAAATAATTCATATAATACTTTCCCAGTAAAATCCAACTACAAACAATGGAAATGTTTTACAAAAATAAACAATAAGTAAGAACAAAATAAGTGGGAAAACAAAGTAAAGAAAACTACACATATCCCATGTGTTAATTGTATCATTATATAAACTGTTAAGCAAACTTCAAAAAGTGCAGCAAAGATGGTGGGAGAACCGTTATTGTTCAAACAAAATTCAGGTGTCCTCTCAGTTATCCAAGAGAAAGCATCACAGTAATCTCTAAACTGTTGGAGGGATAGATTTTGTATTTCTGTCAGCATATGGCAGCAAAAAATAAAGATTAAAAAATGGCAGACAGGGTGGGCCCAGTGGCCCTTATCTGCCATCACGTTCTATGTTTCTGTATCTACCACAGAATATTCATGACCTGACTGAGTGCCACCACACCTTGGAGGTGTTTTTCCTGTAGTGACAAAGCACACTGTTCTTGCCATGGATAATATTTACATATAGAAAATATCATTCTTAGTAGGGTTGTCAGAACCCTCTGAAGTTCTGGGTTCTAGTTCTAGTCTAGAACTTTGGAAAACGTTCTAGGGTTCTAATCTTTTTTAGAACTTTTTAGAACTCAAACCCTATTTTTTAATTGTGCTGCCAGTAATGAAGATAGTAATGAAATACATGTAAAGAAAAAACTGTTTAATATAAGGGAGAGAGAAATGATCATGTGTGACATTGATAGGAATACAACTAGGCTTATCTATGATTTCTTCTGTTTGCTAAAGCCAGCAACTTAATATGTAACAGGCCTACCCACCCACCCATATGTTAAGAGTTTTCCTGCTGCAGCTGCATCATAGTTCCTTAATGAAAGAAAGAGGCACATTAGCCATTTATGCACTCAGTTATATATACTCATCGTCATGAATTAGAAAAAATAACTATTACCTAAGTTCAGCTATTTGCTGCTTTGTGTTTTAAATGAGTAAATCAAAAGTTGCTATGTTTAAAAGAAAGCTTTTATAACAAAGTCAAGCCAAGGTACTGCAGCCGCAGCACATGGAACTATTGCATAACATATTATGTCATAACGTAGTCAATCAAGACAATTGAATAAAAAAAATTTGCCAGTCATTGTTGCTGGCAAAAAATGCATGAAATTTTCTAAGATAATGCATACATATACCAACATTCTAGTTGGCAAATTGAAGTAATGCATACAACTTTCTAAAATGATGCATTTTTCCAGCTGATATGTCAATAAAATCTGTATTTCAGTCGCATAAATAAAAAAATGGTTTCTCACCCCATACTAACTTAAGGAACATTTAATGTAGCTGCAGCAGTTGGCATGTGATGTTTAAGGGACAGTGTCTGTCAACCCCATTATGTATCAAATTATCACTACTTGTAAAGCAAAAACACTTTATGATAGGTCACAGTCTGTGAAAACTGCTGATGCAGATTTTCTTTTATTTCTGATTCCTTTATTCTTTTTTTAAAGGGGACAGGACACTTGTGCTAGGTGGCAGCAGTTTGCAATGTATTTAATAAGAAAAAAACTGTATATATATATATATATATATATATATATATTATATCTATAGTAGGTTCCACAGTGGCAATCGGTACAGCCCTCCCATACCATTGGTCTGTCATCATCTTTTTCCTCACCATCCCCAGCCAATCACAAATCTGTAAATGAAAGGACTAAAACAACACCCACCTTTCACCCCAGCACCCATTCCACTTTTCTTCCACCACCCTCATCTATGCAGTAGCACCCATATCACCCTTACACCCATGTGCTAAAACAACCCACAACCCTCACCACCCTCAAGCACGTATTCCACCCTCCTCCCTCACCCAAATGTTTAAACTACCCCCACACTTAGTCATGAACTATCATTCATGTCACCCTTCTCCGTCCCTCACCCATGTTAAAACCCACTCCCCCAACCATCATCCATGTACTAACAGCTATGCCATGGTTCTCCCTCCTGCATCCATGTGAAAACAAACCCCCAACCCTCACCCATGCACTAGCATCCATGCCATCTTTCTCCCTCTTGCATCCATGTTAAACCAACTCCAGCCCTTTCCCACCCTCCAGCACCCATTCTACCCTTCTCCCCCCCAAATGCTAAAACTACCACATGCTTACTCAAGAAAAATGAAACTCTTGCCTCCAAATGAGCCAAACTTAAACAACACTTTTGTGAAAAACTATATTTTCAATTGCTTTCTTCTTATGGACAACATTCTGTACAGTCCTCTTCATGGAACCAGTAATTTGAGAGTTGTTGCTATTATGCCATGGTCTGTGTACAACAGAATGTTAAACATGAGCTATTGTGTTATGAGACCTATGCTTACAGAATATGTGCTCAGTCATGACATAGGTAAAACTCCAGATTACTCTGTTTCCTGGAAGAAACTTGTAACAGGATGCTGCCCACAGAAACATAACAATACAAAATACAGATTTTCCCATAATTTTTTATTCAATAAGAATAAGTTACATATGGATCATTTCAGTTTATGGCTAACATTTCTGTAATTGAAAAAATAATACACAGCTACCAATTAGAACTCATTGTTTTGTCCTCTTTAAAATTGAAAAATAGACCGCGCCCGGTCCCCGCCCATACTGATGCACCACAAAGTCACAGAAGGTAAATCCAAAAATAAATGTTTGCATTTTTAGCTATAAATAATATAATACAGAAATGATTGACATGACAGTGTCCCTTTTATGTCAAATTTGTGCCTGTTTCCACTGATGTTAAAATTGCCCTGTATATAAAACTTGTTGACTTTAGACCCTAGCTACAAAGCAGTTTGCCATGAAATGGTGAAAGTTTTGTGGGGTATATAGTCCAAGATAGTAGATTGAGAAAGGAGAGAGATAACCAAAGTCATCACAGTCTGAAAAAGTTTCCTTTTTGGTGCACAGAGGCTCTGTCCCATGCAGTATTTACCAGCCACCACCATCTGAGTTGTCATCACCATCAACATCCACAACATCAATCACTTCAGGATCAGTTTGTATACTCTTGTAGGGATATGAAAATCTTGACTTATTAACTTTAATAAAAGTTAACGTGTGTACATTTTCTGGCAGCAACCTATTTTGGTGTCTGTCACAATATTGACAGCTGTACTAAACATGCATTCTGAAGAGACACTGTTTGCAGGACAACTAAGATATTTACAGGCTTCATCATACAGCTCTGTCCAAATTGACTTTTTTGATCTCCAGTATTCAAAAGGGTATGCATCAATAAGAATAAGCAGTTCTTGCAGGTAACTGTCTACCATGATGGACAGAGACCGCTCAGAAGAGGAATCAGCATAAGCTGGTATGGCAGCAATTTGGGAAAGGTTTTGCCACAGATTTAGCTTGCTACTAAGGGTTGAAGAAGTGGCAGTTGTGGAACAACTATTGTTAATGTTTGGTGACTTTTCCAGTTCTATATCCCTTTGTGAAGATGAACCTGCATGTTGTGGTGATGACAACCTGAGGGTATTGTGCATGTCTGTGTTTGACTCCTGAGAGTGCTGCAGCTCATCTAGCAACAGACATTTGTACTGCTCTGTATCATCTGTTTTTGGAAGATGTATAGCCTTGAATCTGGGATCTAAGAGAGTTGCAAGGATGTAGTGTTTTGATTTCTTCATTGCAACTAATTTGTCATTGGTTTTGAAGAGCTCGCTCATTCTCTTTACGAGATTCCCATGATACAGGCGACGTTGTCTGAGCTTCAGATCTGTCTTTTTCTATTTGTAGATTTAGAACACTAAGATGATGTGAAATCAGCATTATGAGTGGGATAACCTGACCCAAAGATGTGCCTTCAGAAGACATGTCCCTTGTAGCTGTCTCAAAAGGAGCTAGGATGCAGCACACTGTCTCCATTAATTTCCACTGCAGCACAGACAGCATAATACCATCTCCAATAATGTAACTGGAGCAATACTCATGTACAGCTTGCTTTTGCTCCAAGAGGTGCTGCAGCATATAAAGCGTTGTGTTCCAACGAGTGGAAACATTATGCATCAGCTTTTGCTGGGGCAGCTTGTGTTTTTTTTTTTTTCGGTTTGGACAATGTCCATATAGCCTTGGTTGGATGTGAAAAGTGAGTCACAATTTTTTTGCAAACAGCAATCATACCATCCACTTGTGTTTCATTGCTGAGAAATCCCATGACAATTAAATGTAAGCAATGTGAAAAGCAAGAAGCATGCATAAATCCTCCGTCCTGTACTGCTTTCAAGATGTTGGCTCCATTGTCACTTACTATGAAGCCACATTTTAGACCGTGAGAATAAACCCACTCATCAAGGAGGTCATTTAGTTCCTGCAAAATGTTTGCAGCTGTATGACTTTGCCCAAACTTCTTTATATGCAGCAGCGCCATCTTCTGGGGTGTCTTTGTTTTTGAAGAACCACAAGAAAACGTGACCCAGTGAGCGGTAAGGGACATGTAATCTATGTTTTGAGTGCTGGTCCACGTATGTGTTGTGACATGAATAACCCCACCCTCTGCAGTTTTAAGTGCAAGCATCACTGTCACTTTTAAAGCCTGATAAATGTTTGGTATTTCAACATAGGAAAAGTACCTTTGATGAGGAACATTGTAACAAGGCTCTGCTAGTTTCAAGAGCTCCCTAAAATCCTCATGATCTACCAAAGAGTATGGGAGAAGGGTTCAAGCTAACAGTTCACCAATTCTGTGATTAAGATGAATGGTCTTTGGATGATTTTTAGTAAAGGTATTCTTCCTTTCAAATGCCTGAGACAGTGTTAGCTGTTTACAACATGTCCCTGCGGATTTATTATATACTGTGCTTCAATGTGCAGATGGATGCTGGGATGGTGGACTAGGACTTATACATTCAGTGCCATCATTGGATGTGCAACTGGTACTAATGGTGCTGGCATTGGTGGTAACAGTGATCCTAGGGCTGGCAGTGGTCCTGTTCACATCAAGTTCAGACAATTCAGTATCCATTTCAGATTCCTGATCCTTCTCACGTGCGGTCTGGAAAATGGAGGACATGACGATCAAGCAAAACTGAATACTTTGTTAGATGGCGTTTAAGAGCTGTAGTGCCAAGGCATGACACAACTTTACTACGGCTTACACTCTGTTTACACAGGGAACAAATTGATCTGCATGGATCAGCTTTACTGACAGAGAAATAATTCCACACCTCAGATGTGACAGATTTTGTTTGAGTGCTAGGAAGATAGCGAAAGACTGTTTGCATCTTTTCACCTGTCCTAACAGAACCTGGGACATGCTCTTTGGTGCTAGAAGAGTGGACAGAAGACTCTGATGGATTTTCATTGCCGGCCGACAGAGAAGTGGTGGATTCAATGAATATGTCCTTTTCATTGCCAACAGTGCTGGATGTATTAGCAAGTGTACTACCTGATTCATTGTCAGCAGACTTGCTCATTTCACTTTGTTGAGGAAGTAATGATACATCACAAGACACAACAGTGTCGGACTGAGACAAAGAGCTACTGTCTGAGTCACAGAGGGACTCACTGTCACTTGCATTATTACTGCTAGTCACAGAGATTTTAACAGCATGAATGGCATACCTTATGGTGTCTTACCGTGTGACCCCAGCAGCTGCACAGGTTTTCTTAAAAGTACCCCTTTACCACACTTCTCTGTTGCTCTTTTGCTGTTTGTTGAATTTTTATCACATGAAACATTTTGGTTATTTCTGCTAGCACCAGGATTACCACTACCGCCAACAGCTGCTCCAACACCAACACCAGATGTTTCACCTATGTTGGTGTCAGCCATAACAGTACCAGTATACTGCAGTGAACACACCCACATCCCCACACAATTCCTATGTAAGAAAGCAATGTGATCTGTGATCGCTGGCTACAACTCCAAAATTTTATTTTGGTTGTCTGACACTGTGATGCAGTGGACTGAAAGGAATTGAAGAATATGATGGTTTGCAACTAAAGGATCCAGGTTCAATGCTTACAGAATGACTGGGCTGCTGGGCATAGGCATACACATAGCAGTCAAGGGGCGCACAGCAGCAGGGTGATGGGCTGACCACAAGAGATGGAATTACACACACAAACCGATGAAAGAGATTTTTCTGTCTCTTCTCCCAACAGGAAAATATATTTTTAGGCTTCTATTGTGTTTTTAAGGACAATGCCACCACACAATTGGCCACTGGGCTTCACACGGCAACACACACTGATTAAGGTACAGTGCAGTCAAGGGGCACACAGCAGCAGGGTGATGAACTGACCAGAAGAGACAGAATTACACACACAAACTGAGGAGATTTTTCTGTCTCTCCTCCCAACAGGAAAATATATTTTTAGGCTTCTGTCATGTATTTAAGGATAATGCCACCACACACCTGGCCACTGGGTAACACACACTGGGTAAGGTACAGTGCAGTCAAGGGGAACACAGCAGCAGGGTGATGGGCTGACAACAAGAGACAGAGTTACACACACAAACCGAGGAAAGAGATTTTTCTGTCTCTCCTCCCAACTGGGAAATATATTTTTAGGCTTCTGTTGTGTATTTAAGGAAAATACCACCACACAACTGGACACGGGCTTCGCACAGTAATGCACACTGGGTAGGGTACAGCGCAGTCAAGGGGCGCACAGCAGCAAGGAGATGGGCTGACCACAAGAGATGGAATTACACACACAAACCGACGAAAGAGATTTTTCTGTCTCTCCTCCCAACAGGGAAATATATTATTAGGCTTCTGTTGTGTATTTAAGAATAATGCCACCACACAACTGGCCACTGGGCTTCACACGGTAACACACACTGGGTAAGGTACAGTGAAGTCAAGGGGAGCACAGCAGCAGGGTGATGGGCTGACCACAAGAGACGGAGTTATATACACAAACCGAAGAAAGAGATTTTTCTGTCTCTCCTCAGGGAAATATATTTTGGGGCTTCTGTCGTGTATTTAGCAGCAGCACGGTGATGGGCTGCCCACAGGAGATGCTCTCTCTCTTCCCAATAATGCCACCATAAAACTCACATTGGCTGGGCAGTAATAATTAGGGTACAGTCACTGCAGTCAAAGGGAAGGGAACACAGCAGGGTCCTCCCTCTTGATACTTGTAGGCTTTAAACAATTCAGTTCAATAAAAGTTTATCTGTTCATTTATTCACACATTGTTTTGTTTTTTTACTTTGTTCTGTGTCAAAATCTGATTATTTTCTTCACCCCTTCCCCAGTCAAGGTGCTTTGTGTATCCAGACAAATTCCACCAGACAGAGATGAGTACTAGTACTAGACTAGTTATAGTTAATCTTTCTTAAACAGCTCAGGAGGCAAAGGCAAGTTATAGTAGCAAGTTAGCAACTAAGATTAAGCAGCACTCCAAATTAATGCAGGCAGTCAGCTATAGAATAGATCCCTCTCTGTGTCCCACCCGAGAGAGTAGACCCAACCATTTTCTCCTACCTGCACTTTCTTTTCTCAGACCCCCATCCCCCCCAACCTTTTCACCCCATCCCCCACCCACACTTTAGCTTTATTTTCTTTTTTTTACTCTAGCTGGAGGCAAAGTAAGTCGTCAGTTCACTAAACTTTTTAAAAAAAAGTTCACAACTCGGCTCACAACTTCGCAAGTCGCAACTCTAGCAGGCTCAGCAGACCTCATTCCATCTCAGAGACTGAATGTGAAGAACATAGCCACGTGCAACTACAGTGCTGGTCTGACCGCACCACATGACCGCAGAGCAGTTGGTCATGTAGTGATGGTGACTGCGATCAGGAGTGCGCAGGCGCAATCTCATCACAATGCCCCCCCCACACAACAACAGTAACTGCAGCTGGAACCGGGATGGGATTGGGAAGAGAACAGAAGTGGACCTGAAGTCGGGACTCTCGGGAGCTGACAGTTTTGCATACCAGCAATAAAAAGTATGATTTTTTTCACTTGGGGACCAATTTGCATTCAAGACTTGAATTTTTACAAAGATTCAAACCCTTCTGTGAACCCTCTAGTGTTCGAGTTCTACATTAGAACTCGAACACCAGGGTTTGAGATGGGTTCGAATCTTACTTAAACTAGTTCTAACATCCCTAATTCTTAGTGTACCAGGGTGATATTTCTTTCATTTCTTTTGAAGGTGCCCAGCACAACACTTTCCAAATCCGCAACTAAAAAAAAAGCGACTTCCAAAGTAGCTGCCAGGGTATCTCAAAATCTGATGGAAAATGGACGTTTGAATAAAAAATGGTCCTGAGTTTCTAACACAGCTGGGCAGGTATACCTCATGCACATACCTTCAACTAAAGATTTATGTTTAAGAAAATGCTTTACACCTGAAGCCCTATATTCAAATCTGGTCAAAACAAAGGGCAAACCTTTGCACTGCTTCTGCAGTTGCCCAGGTGTCCAAAACTGCTATATTCTGTGGAATAGTGCATCAGCACTATATCAATGAATATAGGGCCAGGGAGACCTGGTGCTAAGTTATCTAGCACTGGGCAGACATGGCCCCCACAATTGGATGGCACAAGGGCTTGTGCCTTGGCAAAAATCCTCATATTGAGAGGGAGCTATGCAAATGAGTCCATTGGGCATGCAAGGCACTAAGAGTCTGTTTGCATGCCCATTATGGGCTAATTTGCATAGGGATCGAGACTGTACTGTGCAGCACTGCCCCCCATGGCCATTTCCTTAGAGCTGTCCCTGATGTTAATGGTGCAGCCCCTTGTCAACTGCCGTTCCATTAATAAATACAGTATATCTCCCTGGTAGTCTAGTGGTTCCTCCCCCCTCGCTGATCTTTAATAATAATTATATATCACCCTGTTAGTCTAGTGGTCCCTCCCCCCTCACTGAGCACTGTCCCATTCAGAAATATATATATTCCTGGAGGCTAGTGGTCCTCCCCCACCCAACCATCCACCAATACCCATAACAAGTATTCCCTAGTATCAGTGCAACCTCCCCATCCTGGTCCCCTGTTTATGTAACGTGCCATTTCCTGGTGGTCTAGTGGACCCCCCACTTCCCATACCATGGGGGCGTGGCCCACCAGTCCACTCCCCATACTGAAACCAACGGCTGGTGACTGGCACAGCAGTTCTCTCTTTTACAGCTGGCCACTGACTGAGTTGTCACTGGCGCATAGTATAATACTATATGCACTCAGTGACAGCTACAATAAGTCAGTGGCCAGCCGTGGTGGAGAGAAAAGGGCTGTGTTGGTCACTGGCTCGGTTTCAGGATGAGGGAAGTGGGCTGGTGGGTCACTACCTGCCAGGATGAGGGGGTCCACTAAACCACCAGGAAATGGGTAATGCTACTTATACAGGGGATCAGGGATGGGAGGTTACACTGGACACTGGGGAATACATGTTATGGGTACTGGTTGGATGATCGGGCGGGGAGAAGGACCACTAGCCTTAAGGAAAAATTATATTTCTGAACAGGATGGCAATCAGCTGGCTGGGGGGGGGACCACTAGACTACCTGGAAGATATACAGTATTTATGAACGGAACGTTGATCGGTGAGGGGAGGAGGACCAATAGACTACCATGGAGATATACTGTATTTATGAATGGAATGGTGATCGACGAGTGGGGAGGGACCACTGGACCACCATGGACTGCTGTGTTGGGGGTCTGTGGCAGTCCTTCCACCAACCGCTAGTGTTGCACGGGAGTAAGTTGGGGTTTCAATCAGCTGTATGTGCGCCACGCAAGGGGACTGTGCAAAACAGCCTTTGCATAACGCACATACTCTGAATATTGGAGTATGCAAATATTCAGGTCCCGGCCCCTTCATTTACATTGGGCCCCTCCTGTTCTTTGACAGGGCACAAACCGAGTTTGCCTGCACTAAATGGGCTTTTCAATATTGCGCTTCCATGCAAAGCCCAGTTTGCCTGGGCAAACTCGGTTTTGCGCCTAGGTAATGTTTTGAACATTGGGCCCTTAGTATCTTGTTTGCACATAGCCAGGAGATACAATATGCCATATTGACTCAGATATTCTTTTGTTCTACAACAATAATAACACTTCTTGTACCTTAGTTTGAGGGCAATCTGATAATGCTATAGGATTAGTACATACTGTATCCACTATTGTTCTGTAATGCCTTCTGCATCAGAGAGGATGTTTGGGTGGATTAAAGTTTCCAAGATATCTTAGTTAGAACATGTCTCAGGTATTCAGGGATGTGGTGTCTTTTGCCCACCCTGGGAAGCCTGAAAAAGCCTCTTTCCCAGCTTGGTAACTAAGGGGAAAGCTAATCCTGTATAAGATCCACACAACCCTTTTGAGAGTGTAATGTCAATGGAATGATGTTCCTAGAAATAAAAACACTATGAATAAGCAACTGGGTGTGGCATATCTCTCCCACCATCAGAAAAGGTCTATAAGTTATTTGTCTTTTAATGGGATTTAGTCTGCTTGTCTACGGGCCTTGAAAAAACAAACTGCAGGCATGTATCTTTGTCTCACATGCCAGAAGTGGTGGAAAGATCTGGCTTAGATGTTAGAACTGGGGCTCTAACAATGTCTTCATTAGATAGACGCTTTTTGTTTTTCAAAATAAAATAATTTTTCCTGTTCATCAATTGTGCAAAAGTTGTATTTATGTGTATATTTCAATTTTCTGCTGCAATATTACCAGGGCCAAATTTTATGTCCAGCACTGTTCGAGAATCAACAACAGAAATTCACACTATTGCTGACCCAGTGGCGCACGGGGCTGAGGCACTGGATGCCTTACCTCTCATCACGCTGGTGGCCTGGGTTTGGGAACAGACTTGGGTTGTCGGAGAGCTGACACGGGGGGGATGGAGCAGGATTAAGCAGCCAAAAGGTAGCTCCCCTCTCCTAGGAGGCTGTTGCCCCCCCATAGTTCTGCTACCATCGGGTATAGGTCCCATGGTCAGTGTAGGTGGGAGGGGGTGGCAAAGTAGCAGAAGGGGCGTCCTGGTGCAGCAGCATGCGTGTGCCTCCACATGCGTGTGCATTGCTGGGACAGGGGCTGGGAGAAAAAGGGGAAAAAAATTTGGGGCGTAAAAACTTAGTTAAAAAAATAATTCTCACTATTTCAGTGACTAGGAAATCAATTTTTTGATGTCCCATGCAAATCGCGTTACTTTTGGTAAAGTTTATGCTTGCCCCAGCCAATTCTAAATAGAGTTCAATAGTATGTTGCATGGCTGTACCCAAAGTGTGAGTATTCATTGTCATACAGTACACAGGTTGTCTGGATGGGCCATAGTTTTAATTGCTGTAAGGTTATACCTGGGATACAGACATGGTCCTGTAACACACAAAGTAATGGATTAAGAGGAAAGGTGTAAAGCAGGGGGCTGAATATGTGAATTTCCCTAGTGTCATGGTTAACATTCCCCACCAACAAAACAGGTACCTGGAACCCACCCAACGGGAGTCCTCTGGAATTGAGCTATCATAGCTCAATGTACTTTTCCTGTTCATTAAATTACACATAAATAAATGCTTTATTTAGATATATTGGGTCAAAAATCAAACACCTCCAAGTGCCTAAAAGTCACAAAGCTATTGCAATAAAAGCATTCACAACAGTCACCCCAACTACCTGGCATGCTACTATATTACTGACAATGTCAAATAAGCTAAGAACCTCAATGCTTTCATACAGGTGATGTTCATCTTCATAAACACACCCTGCAATTGGCTTGGTACACCATCAAGTATTGTTCCAATAACCTTGCATCTCTGCTTTCATTTCGAACTGCTTCACCCTCCTCCTTTCTCCCATTAATTATTGTATATAATGTTTTAAGTATATCTATATTGTCCACTATACTCATTTGTTTATCTAATGTACTTAGTCAGCAAATGTTATTAATTCACTGCTGCTCTGCCTGGTTCACTGGACCCTCTTGAAAATGAGGTTGTAAGGGCCCAGTCCACAAAAGCACTCCAGATACAGACAAACTTTGCATATCTGGGGGTGCTTGATCAGCACCAGCAGACACTATGATGCTTATTGGTTTTATGATTCCTGCCCCCTCAGGCGCTGTGTGTGGAGCACTGTACAGAGGAGTTAGGGGTGGTATAGAAGAGGGTGCTGTGTCAGACACCAAGCATCTATTCTGATACCCATGCCAAGTAGCTACTTGATCCCATTGTCCATATGGAGAAAGAGCTGGTAGGATATCACAGTCCTCCAAAACCAGGACTACATTAAAATGTCAATTACACAATGGCAAGAACATTTCCCAGACTCTGATTAGTCAGTGTGTGCTAGTTGCAGCGAAATTATCTGAATATAACATCACATTATCATATCCACACGTACACATGACTGTATGACAGACTAAATTTTCCTAACATTGAATAACCAACTACAGCCTCTCTTACCAAAAGAGTTTGATGTCTTGTTTTTCAAGTAATACAAGCTTAGTTTCATATAAAAACTTTATTTACTTATATTGTGGGGGACAAAAATATTTGTCATGGCTAAAACATTTCATAGTTAGGCAGACAACAACTGTCAAAACATTTCCTTTATAGTGTGGGAACATTTGTTTTATAGTACAAGCTTTACAGTTTTATTTTTTTTATGAGGAAACACACCACATATGAATGCACTGCGTCATGGGTATGCAAATACCTAATTGCCTGTTATGCATAACACACTACAGTGATACCAGACAATTGATTATTTGCATACTCATGATGCAGTACGTTCACATGGGGAGTGTTTCCTCCAAAAAAAAAAAAAATTACCCATTAAAAAATTTAAACTGTACAACTGATACTATAAGATAGATGTCCTTACACATAAAAGGGATGTTCCAACACTTGTTCTCTACCTAATAGCCATCTATATGTGCTCACTTTTGTCCCCACAATACTAATAAATAAGAGCTATTGTATAATAAAATAGCAATAATGTACTCCAGTGTATGGGTTGTGCTTGGATAATTTCACTTCTGGGGTGTTTGGCTTATGGCCTTCTGTACAGCCACCCCAGGCATGAGATAATCCCAATACAACGCACACCCTGTCATGCATTATTGTTTCATTCACTGGCCTGTGCTGGTTCTGCCCTCAGTTCTCTTTAGATGCTGTAAGGACTGGAACCAGCAGTCCGGCCACTGATTGGGTTCAGTACAACATCCTCTGCCTGGGCAGAGGGGGTATGTATCCTCTACTGTAGTCTTAAGGGCTGTGCAGCTTTTGCAACATCTGCACCAGGGGACAGCATTTGTGGATGGGGTGCATGCCCCCACCTCTGACATGGCCTGTTAAGTAACCCTGGTCATGGTATGGGATCAGGTGTAGTGTACCACACATCCATTCCTGTGGATGCGTGGAGGTCTTCCTATGTACAGAGTACCTCCATGGTTGACCAGCACATGCAAGCACAACTCTGGGGGTGTTGACTGGGCTGTGGATTAGGCCTTAATTCTGAAAGTATACATCCTGGTGTGCATAAATGATAAATAACTAAAGAAAATGCTTCTTTAAAGGGAAAATATCATCCTCTCCCTAGGTCTGAAATTGTCCCAACTTAACAAATCGTTTTTTAATTGTTCACATTCGGTAGCATTTGCTGATGTCACTGTTTTGTATCTGCTTCTGTTTTGTTCCCTAAAAATGAAAAACAACTGCTTATCATAGTGGCATCTCCACACAAAAACCTGTTTGTTTTTTGTCCCTGATCTTCTCCCAGTGTATCCTCCTAGAAAGACTTGACCCTTCAATGTACACACACACACACACACATACACACACTCAAAGTTGCTATGTTGCAGTGGGAAGAGACTAAAGCATCATGAGTGGGTTGACTGGGCATTTCTATGTTCAAGAAGTATGCAGTAAGAAAAGATCAAGGACTATAAACCAAGCAGTTTTGGTTTGATTGCAACAATAGTGTATTTTTTGGCTTCATTATGAAAAAGGAAGTTATTGGTAGTTCTAATCTTAAGTTATACATTCCTACCTCTTCTGTTAACTCCAATGGGATAATTTTAACTGCACACTCCTTACATATACACCTACTAAGCATATAGGCCATGCCATAACTTCTGATTGTACTATTTACTGACATTCACAAGCTCCCTGAATGACTTGTATAGCTACCAAACCTGTATAGGACTAGCAGCCCTGTTCATACCCTGTTGTTTTTATCATGTCTCCTTCTTTCTGTATACTACTTATATTTGACAAGCATTGTTTATCCCCTGTTGTCTTCTCCTTCCTCTACCCCATTGTGTTATTGTATAATGACTGCTTCTTGTATATGTCTTGTAAACTGACGTGGAGCCTTTGGAAATGAGTCCCTGCCTCAAAGGTTGTAATCCGATTTCTCAATAAATAAATAAATAAATAAATATAATGATAGGGCTGCGGCTCTTGTTTTAACTGTTATCATTCAAACAGCAAACTCATGTTATAAAAGCCAATTCAAACAGGTAGGTTTTCAGTCCCCTTTTAAAGCTGCTACCAATGGGGCCCCCCTTAGATAGTCAGGTAAGGAGTTCCACAGGGTTGGTGCGGCCACTGTAAATGCTCCGTCTCCTGAATGCCACAACCTGACCCTGGGAAACCCCAGGAGGCCCCCCTCAGCAGAACAGATCATCTGGGCCAGACAGTAAGGGTAAAGGAGATCTTGCAGATAGGCAGAACCCCCTCATGCAGGGTCTAATAGGTAAGGAGCCCTATCTTGAAGCCAGTCCTCCACCTGACTGGCAACCAGTGCAGTCCACAGAGGACCGGAGTAATATGCTCACACCTCTTTACCCCGGTCAGTAGTCTTGCTGCCACATTCTGCACCAGCTGCAGTCTGCAGAGGTCGCCTCCAGATAACCCATGGTACAGGGCATTACAGTAATCCAGCCTGGAAGTTACGAAAGCATGCACAAGTGTGGGCATGTCCTCAGGAGGGATCAGGGCTTGGATTTGGTAATGTTCCCGAGATGATAAAAAACACTTTTGACTATGGCTGACACCTGAGTGTCAAGTGTTGGGCCATCATCCAGGATCACACCCAGATCCTTCAGCTGTCTAGAAGGGACAAGGGGAACACTTCCCAAAACTAGATTAAGGGACAAGCCCCCATCTCCCCCCTCCATGATGACCCAGCTCCACCACCAGTACCTCAGTCTTATATGGGTTGAGTCTAAGACAGTTTTGGGTCATCCATGACTGGATTTCCTTGAGGCAGCTGTTCAATACAGAGTCCAACACCTGGACATCATGTGCACAGAACAAGTACAGTTGGGTATCATCTGCATAGCAGTGAAAACCCAACCCCTACCACCTGATAATGTCCCCCAATGGCAGCATGTACACCCTGAACAATGAGGGTGACAAGACTGACACCTGCGGCACTCCACTCCTCTTAACAGGCGGTACCAGACCATATCCACAGGGGCCAGACCATCAGGTGGGCCTCTAAATGTGAACCCCACAGTGCTGTGATCCAGCCAAACCCCCGGATCAACATGAAGATCAATAATGTTAAGACCCAATGAAAAAACTAAGTCCAATGTGTGGCCGTCAGAGTCTGTTACTGATGTTACATGTTGTGTCAGGCCCAGGGCCTCCATGTTTTTCAGGAGGTCACTTCCAAACTTCGAGAGCCCACCATTGACCCATGCATTGAAGTCCCCCAGGATCAACCACCTGGGGGACTCCAACACCAGGCCAGTGAAAAGCTCCTTGACCTCCCTCAAAAAGTCCCCACGCATTCCTGGAGGACAATAGAGCAGGAGAACCCTGAGACCTGCACCCACCCTGCAGCCACACATTCAAAAGACCATGTAAGACCTACATTTAGCACCATGAGGCTCAGGCTAGACTTAAAACAAATGGCCATTCCCCCCCCACCCCTATGTGTGGCTTGGTGGTATTTTCTCCATGCAAGGGAACCCTTGTCTGGAGAAAATACTTTGTGAATGGCACTGTGCCAATATGTCCGCACCACTTGAGGAACACCACAATTTCAGCTTTATTGTTTAAAAATAACAAACCGCCATACAGAGCACCAGGTCTATTAAACCTCTACCAGTTTCACACTGAACATGCGTCATCAGGAGGCTAAGCCAATCAAAGAATCAGGATCTTAAATACAGAATTTCTTAAAATGACAGTGCTGATAAAGTGACCTATTCACAAAAGTGCAAGGTTTGTAAGTGTTAACAATACCTTAAAGATTTCTTATACTGTAAACTAAATAACTAATGATCCTATATAACAGTGCAGGGATATCAGTCTCTGTTATTAGTAACTCTAAAATGGCCAAACACTTCATATTAATTAACGAGAATGTCACAGACCCACTTATGTGATGAGAATGACTGTTTTCTCTCCATTACATAGTGCCTGAGGTAAACATTAGTATTTAATCCTAAGCACCCTAGGAGGAAAAACAAGAGATTGGGTTAGTTCAGAGCAGAAGGGGAATTCATTAAAGCAATCCACAAAAACTGTGTATTATTTCTCTTAATGTGGGGTAACAGCTCAATAATATTAAGCCCAGGGGATCTATTGCCCTAGTGTGAAAATCCAGAAGAACTCCCACAGAGCAATTTACTCTCAATATCTCCCCTCGGGGGGGGGGCAGGTCTGACTTTCTCAATGGCACAGAACTTAAAGCTGTCTCCATTTGTGTTGTTTGATTTTAAGTGACAGGATAGGGCATCCTGTCCATTTTAGAGTTACTTATAACAGAGACTGGTATACCTGCACTGTTTTATAGGCTCATTAGTTATTTAGTTTACAGTATAAGAAATATTTAAGGTATTGTTTACACTTATGCACCTTGCAATTTTCTAAATAAGTCACTTTACAAGCACTGTCACTTTAAGAAATTTTGTATTTAAGATCATGATTCTTTGATCGGCTCAGCCTCCTGACAATGCACGTTCAGTGTGAAACTGATAGAGGTTTGCTAGACTTGAGGCTCTGTATGGCAGTTTGTTATTTTTAAACAATAAAGCTGAAATTTTTGTGCTCCTCGAGTGGTGCGGATATTTGTTGTCCCTCTTCTTTCGTTTGGTGTCCTGCACACTCTACACACAGTTCGAGCTGTTTTGCTGTGCTTATCTTGACTGTGCCGATATGCAGGTCTCATCCCCCTCATTTGCATTGCAGCCCCCCCTCCACACTTTGTCCCACTGCAAACCTGGTTTGCATCCACATATAGGGCTTTTGTGAATACCACTTGGCCACAAAACCTGGTTTGAGCCACAAAACTCAGTCTGAGCAGCACAAACTGGGTTTGCACCTGAGCAATGTTTTGTGAATCTGGTGTGGGTACGTAAAGTGAATGCTAATCAGAGATGATTCAGTTATACAGTTTTTACCACAGCTGCCTGCACCTTTCCAGGTAATCCCCTAAAAAATGCAAAACATTAGGTGGGACATATTAGATATGACCAAAAAGTTAAAGATCAGTATTAGAAGTTTTTTTTTTCCAGCAGGATCTTTACCTTTGTGTTCTGATTTCATTAAACTCACGTATTTCTCAACAGGTTTTATATAAGGGAGGGAACATTGTTTAACCAGGAGTAGCACACTAAGCCGAAGCTTGTTTCCAGATGTGACCTGGGAGCACAAGGAAGTTAAGTGACTTGCTCAGGATCACACAGTATGCACCTAGTCAGCTGTGGGATTCAAACCCAGGTCTCCAGATCTGCAGCTCAGAGCCTTAACCCACTGCTCTATAACATAAGGAAGCAATAAGATGCAAGATGGAGTTGGTTGTAGTAGGGTTGCTACATGCCCAGGGATGGCATTAGGGACATGGCCACAGGTGGTAAACCTACTAAATCTAATGCCCTGGAGTGTCTTATTGCACTAAAAAATGTTGTTTTGTGAAAATGTTGAAAAATGAATACCGTATACTGCACAAAACTACTGAAAAATTATAAAACTATGACAGTTGTTGGTACCATAGGCTCTCCACTGAAGGACTGCCAACAGAGGGCACTAGTCCACCTGCTGTCTATTCCCCTTGCCTTCTCCCATACCAACTGTACTCAGTGGCACCCTGCTTACCCTACAATTTTGTCCTCCATCTGTACTTCTTTGCAGAACCAACTAGTGCCTTGTTCACAGTCATATGCATATGCACTTTACTGTACATTTTGTTCTTGCTGTTACTATTTTTTGTTAACTTGTACTGTTTTGTTTATTGCACCTATTTATTGCAGCTTTTTTTCATACTGTCCCCATCCCCTTTCCCCCAGGATGTATCTGGAAACAAGCTGTTTCAGCTCAGTATGTATTTTCTGGTAAATCTTTTGAAATAAGTAAGTGAATATATAAGTACATAACTAAATAAGTAAAGTAGTGTTACCACAACAGTGCTGGTGATATGTATCCTCTTGGTCATTTTATTGTTGATGTCAGGTTGGGGGGGTACAAGAGTGAACCTTCAGCCAAATCAAGCAGAATTCAACAGAAATGCTGTGTAAAACTGAAAACCAGCCTTTGTCAATGATGAATGTTTGCTTTCATGTTGTTTGTTATCCCGAATTAAACCCGGGCACGGGGGTTAGGATATTATGGAGAAAATAGGAGTGGGAAGTGGGAGGTTTTTTTTATTATTATTGACAGAGGGCTGGAAATGGAGGGTTGGAGTGGGACCTAGTGAGAGTGGGTTTTAAAGGCATCACAGATAGTGCTTCAGGGCATCTGACTGACTTGAGTTTAACATCATTGCAGTTGGGTACATGCTATAGCCTACCAATGTTTATGCAAGACTTTTGCTTTTGGAGACAGCAATATCAAACTAGTAAAAAAAAAATGAGAGCAACAGTGCAGAAAATTATTTATTTTGTTCATTCCAAAGCCACTCTTAATTAAATACAATAAACATTGACTGTGTTTTCTCAGGAATGGCTTTGGCAACACAAACAACCACCGGATGTTGGGGGGGGTCGAGGAGCAGGCTGAGGATCACACTGCTCAGCTGGTTGCTGGGTGGAGTCATGTAGATTAAAGAATGTAATCACTCTGTGATAGGTATGGTTGCCTCCTTTAAACTACATGAAGTTTCACCCCATCACCCAGCAGAACATCATCATGATCAGCTTTACTGATTATTGGCCTGTCACTGTCGAGCCTCCTATAGCCTGAACTGAATTAGATGCAACAGTGACACACCTACGAAGCTTGCTGCCCTACTCTCACAACAAGTTTGCTTCACGCATATAACCATAAACAAACCTAACTAGGCAGAGTAGCAGGCAGGGCAGCTATTGTACAAGGTGAAGGTAAGAGTGGTCACTGGATCTTTCATAAGATGATCCCTCTGGCAGAAATGTTCCCCACAGGACTCTCTTTACAGAGAATGCCTAACTCATTCCAAGTAAAAATCAAACAAAATAAAATAAAACATATACAACTAAATAAGGGCATTATAACACTCATGATCAATTTAAAATTTCAACAGCGAGGCCACCCTGATGTCCCACTAGCACTATACTGTTATGCATGGAGGTGACCCAAGTTAAGAGTAGATCCAGGTTGTCACACTGGGAGGCTGGCCACACTGAGGTTGCTGCTGCATGAAGGTGCACCTCAACCACGGGGAAGGCTGGTGGCATTTTCTAGTGTCACAGTGATCCCTGTGGATAGGCCAGGCCAAGCGTGTCTGTGCTCACAACAAGGGGTGGAGGAAGGGATCAGGGTGAAAATCAGATTAAAAAAATCCCAGTTGCAGGCTAACAGAATGAATCACTGTCACTCTCAGGCCATCCTTTGAGAAGATCCTAGCTGGTACAACATTTCAGGAGAATGGCTTATGGGGCTGAAAGGTCACAGAGACAGGAGTACGGGCCCAGGAACAAAAAGATTCTAAACTATGATGGAACAGTTTTTAAAACTGCAATCTAATACAGAGCCTGTTATGGAAGTGAGGCCCTTGGCTCCCAGGAAGGGAGGACACCAGCCACCTGTCATTCACATACACACCTGCCAGCCAGATAAGGTGGGCTACTGGCATCAGTTGTGGAGGCAGTCACTCACCTGTCCTCCCAGCCAGAGGAAAACTACTGCTTTGGTGGCTCTAATTGTCTTAGGGTGTGTGTATGTGTGTGGTTGGGGGGAAGGAGTAAAAAAATTAAAAAAATTAGCTTCATAAAAGCAGCAATTAAATTAATTACATTTATGGCTATTGCAAAGGACTCTGCTTCTGCAGAATGTTCATTCAGCTCATGTACAGATGAGACCTACAGTATTTCTCCCTTATGAAGTGTGAAACTGAGTCTCTGAAACAATTAGCAAATCTTCATAATGCCCCCTTTTAAAACTTGCAAAATGAGAGCAATATGGAAGGATGAAGCCAGCAAACAAACAATTGCACTCCTAACTGCTTTCAGCATTTGGAAAAGAACAGATAAAACCAGACTATGTGCAATATGGCAAGACCAGTTAAAATTAGTGCTGAGCTTTGATGTGGGACTCTGATTAGCAGTGGAATGCTCCATGATGATGACAGCCTCCTAAGAAAAACAACTTGCTCATAGTCAGTCACATACCCCTTTTTGGGGGCTCCCCACACCACCAAGCACTCTGGCTGCTCGTTGGCTGTACCTTAAACAAATTTAGTCTACCTTTTGTTCCAAGAAGAAATGCCAGCCTTAAAAAACTGTGCCACAGTCCTGAGCCACTTCTGCCACTGCCAATCACTCCTCTCCCCGTTCATGCTAATAAGATGGGCAAGAACAGAGGGTGGATAGGCAGGAGGTGGCAGTAACTGCTAGCGGCGTGGGAAGGCTGTGCTGTTCCACGTTTGAAACATAGAAACATAGACTTTGATGGCAGATAAGGACCACTTGGCCCATCTAGTCTGCCCATTTCCCTACCTACAGGACAGGCCACAGATCCTAGTTAACCAACAGCCTATTTCTTCCTAGACGCTAGAAGTTTATGAATGTTCTGCTTGGGGCAGTGCTGATTATAGCTGTGAGTGGTCTTGTGGCTGGCTAGCAGAATGGAAGTGGGCAAGAAAGACACAGCGTCACAGTATCCAAAATAAGCATATATATTGTTGATACTGTACAAGGATACAACTTTCACTGAACCCCTAAACACTGCACTTAAGTGACCATATTAGACAAAGTTTATCACACCACTGGTAGTAGCATAAAAAAGGGGAGAAGGGTGGTGTTGATGGCAAAAAAATAGTGTTTGGTAAAAATATAGAATTGGTAAAAAAAAACATACAGACAGGTTTATCTGTTTTTTGAAATTCTGATACCCAAGAGAAGCTCCTTGGGATGCAGTACCTCAAATACTTGGAGTGATCAAGGGAGATAGCTCCAGCATCAGTTACACACAACTGAGTGTATTTTTTCCATGAAAGGTACATTGCAGGGGAGGACAAGGGAAAGGCTGAGTTTGAGACCCCCCAGCTGGTTGCTGGGTGGTGTCATGTAGCCAAAAGGATGCAGCTGCTCTCTGATAGGTACAGCTGTCTCCTTTTAACTACTCAATGTTTCTGCCCACCAGCCAGCAAAACAGTGTCATGATCAGCCTTGCTGATTATTGGTCTGTCACTGTCAAGACTGCTTCAGCCTGAGGTGCACTGGATGTAACAGTGACAAGCCTCTAAAGCCTACTACTCTACTGTCATAATGTTTGCCTCACACATGTGCTCACAAGCAAATATACATGAAAGTACCAATGGTACTAAAGGTGCCAAATAAAGTTTGTTATGTGTGAAATAATTATGTTTTAAAATACAATATACTGTACCTGGATTCAAATTACTGATCCTTTTCTTTTTTAGCAAACTCACATTTAGTGTGCCACTGAGCTGCAGGTAAGGTAACTATAGATCCTGTGGTGTAGATGTTAAGTCACAACCTGCAAAATAGGTGAATGGGGATCTAATCCTAGTTGGTGATTTACTTTCTCAAAGTGTTGCTGTTAGCTAAATTTACTTCTCATATACTTTTTTATTCCACTCCACACCACCATGAATTGCCACTAAAGTGAGTTTCCGTTTTACAAATAAATTTCAAACAAGGTTAAGTCCCTGCCAGAATTTGAGCCAGTGATCCTTTGTATGTTAAGGAAATACACATTCACTGTGCCACTAAGTTGCAAGTCAGTTAGTTGTAGTTCTTATGGTGTAGAGATATGTCACCTCCTGTAAAACAAGTTACTGTGGTTCTAATCCCAGCAGGCAATATACAGTACTGCCACAAATTGTTGTTCTTAGCTAAATTGTCTTCTCCTACAATTTACTATTCCATCTCCACACTACCCTGAATAACCACTCAAGTGACTTTCTGTCTCACAAAAAAAAAAAATATTTAAGTCCTTGCCAGGATGCAGCTCAGTGGCACGCTAAATGTGTGTTTGCTTAGCAGGCAAAGGATCAGCAGTTAAAACTTCAAATCCTGACAGACACTTAAGCATTTTTTACTCATGGCAGTGGAAGGGAGGATATGAGGGTCTTCGAGAGGAAAGACCCTAAGGTGGGTGGCAGAGGACCCTAGTAGAAATGGAAGCAATGTCTGGTGTGGGACTCAATCATTATGAGGGTAGTTTTGGGATAAACATGGGAGGGAAGGAGAGAGAGAGACGAGATGCCTACCTGGCACTTCAGCATGCATGAAGGGATTGGAAGCAGATCTTTATGATCGCTAGGGTGGCAGAGCAGGAGGGGGAGCTAGATGTCATTGTCCATCTGGGGACTAATGACCCAGCAAGGGATGTAGCAGGGGTGGTGCAGGATAATTTTAGGGAGCTGGAAAGGGGCCTGAAACAGGTAGCATACATGGTGGCCGTCACTGAGGTGCTACCTGTGTATAGTCAGGGAAGCAAGGGAATACTGCAACAAAGTCTTCAATGACTAATTGAAGGCACTGTGCAGGAAGGGGGGGTTTGGCTAAATACTGGGGTCCTACCTGAGGAGATGAAGGCCTGTTCAAGGGAACTGGCCTCCATCCATCCAGGAGGGGAATGGCAGTCCAGGTTGGGAGGTGTAAATGCTACTTCAATGGACATTTGAATTAGCCGGGGGAGGCAGGACAAACAAGGGAGGCAGTGAATGCCCCCCAAAAAATGGAGCAGCAGAGATGGAAGCCCAAGGAAAATAAATTCCCCAGGGGAAGAGGGGCATAGGGACAAGGGAGAGAGGACAGAGGCCAAACAGTAGCTATAAGGCTGAAAGAATTAGTATGGAAGGTGGACAGAAGGAGGATAGAAAGGAGGAGGACTGTACTGGGGATGAGGGAAGGGAGAAGGATGGACTCAGGAAGGGAGGGCAAAGTGCGCATGAAACTGGTCAGGTTAACTACCAGCGTACCTGCGTGTGGTAATGATGCACAGTGGCACATTTTAAACTTTGTCTAAAATAAAGCTTATTATGGTACAGTGGAGGGTGTAGCTTTTTTGTTCCTTCGGTTAATTATTAATTTCTGCACCTCCCAGCAGTGGAACAGTTTTTGCTGTGAATATACTGAAACTGTAAACTATGTATGATTAGAGTATTGTGAAATAAAAATCTCTTTTGTGTGAATGTTTGTAGTTTATGTATAATATTTTTAGAAAAATATATTTTTTAATATTTATCATATGATTATACACTTTTACATTAATAAACTTTGACTTTGACTTTGAGATAGTGGTAGTTCTAGAAGACTGGAAGAGGATCAGTGTGGCCCCTCTGCACAAGAGTGGCATCAGGGAGGAGGCTACCATTTAAAGACCAATCAGTATCACATCAGTGGTAGGGAAATTAATGGAGACAGTGCTGAAGGAGAGACTGATGGCATGCCTAGAGGAAAATTAGCTTCAGGACCACTGGCAGCAAAGCTTCACAGGGAAGAGGTTGTATCAAACAAATGTCATAGATTTCTTTGACTGGGTAACTAGGGAGGTGGCTTAAGGAAGGCAGTGGATGTGGCCTAGATGGACTTTAGTGAGGTCTTTGACACTGTAACACACAGGAGACTGATTAAGAAAGCTAGCAACCTCAGAGTGGGGGAGAAGGTGGTACGCTGGGCATCTACCTGGTTGAAAGATAGGAGGCAGAGAGTGGTGGTAAACAGCAATCACTCAGGGGACATGAGAGTGAGCAGCAGACTACCACAGGGATTAGTACTAGGTCCTTTCCACTTCATTGTCTTCATAAGTGACACTGCTGAGGAAATGGAGGGGAAGGTGCATTTCTTTGCGGATGACACAAACATCTGCAACAGGGTGGACACCAAGGAAGGGGTGGAGAGAATACAAAGGGATCTGGGGAAACTAGAGAAGTAATCTTGAGTGTGGCAGCTGGGTTTCAGTGCAAAGAACTGCAGTCATGCACCTGGGAAGGGGAAACCTGGATGCTGTACATAAGATGGGGGAGATACTTACAGTTACCAAGCATAAAAGTACTCTTGTGATCATCATACCTGATGACCTCAAGGTGACATGGCAGTATGACAAGGCAGTAGGCAATGCTAGCTGGATGCTAGGGTGCACAGGGAGGGGGATTTCTAGCAGGAGAAGAGAGGTGGTGTTGCTACTGTATTGTTAAACAGTAAGACTCCACCTTGAGTACTGTGTCCAGTTCCAGAGACCATTCCTCTGCAGAGATATAGACAGGGTAGAAGCAGTCCAGAGGAGGGCTATCAAAATGTTGCAGAGGCTGCAGAAGAAACCATATGCAGAGAGGATGCAGGAGCTCAACATGCACTCCCTGGAGGAGAGGAGAGCATGAGGGGTCTTGACTGAGACCCCTAAGTACCTCACGGCGGTGAAAAAGTTGTATAGGAGAGGAGCTTCATTCACAGCAGAAGAAACACCAGAACATAGGGCCATGCTATGAAACTTGAAGGGGGAAGTTTAAGAAGGATGTGAGGAAATACTTCTTCACAGAAAAGATGGGGGATGCCTGGAACAGCCTGCTAGATGAGGGGTTGGTGTGAAGACAATGGAGCTTCAATCATGCTCGGGATAGGCACATGGGTATAATATGTTAAGAAGAGGTAAGGGAAGAGGGAGGGATACCTGTGACCATCTACGATCCAGGGTGAGCAAATTGTTAGGGAAAATAAGACAGACTAGATGGGCCTATTGGTCCTTTTCTGCCAAACACTATATTTCTATGGTTTTGAACGGTTTGCCTGTATTTGAACCACTGATTTTTTTGCCTGTTAAGCAACCACACACATTCAGAGTGCCACTCACCTACAGCCCTTACAAAAATATAAGTGTACTACTTACATGCAGAATGCATGCCACATGCTTAATTGTACAATAGTGTATGGTGGAATGCGGTTGTGTATGGAAAGCCATACACCACAAAAAGTCGACTTTTTGTTCTGCAGTAGTGAGGACGTCACACTGCAATTATCCCCACCAGTGCTGTTCATAGGACAGGAGCGGTTTGCGACCCATGAGCAGGAGCTGGCCAGCAGGCTGGAGAGACCAGGAGTGTGGGTCTTCAGCGACAGACGCTGGCCAAAAACTGGACGCGATCCTGTTTTGGGGCACCATACACTATATAGAACAGGGTATGGCCTCCAAAACAACTGGACAACTCTTCCCCCTTGTGTTTTCTATGACAGCAGAGAGACCTCTTGAGCTTCACTCTTGAGGTCATCAGGCATCATAGAAAACACTCGGGCGAAGAATTACCTTGTTGTGTATGGGAGGCCATATACTATCCTCTTTATGTTTGCATGTGATTCGCATGCACAAAGTGAACCTATGTGAACCAAGTCTAAAAAACACACCAGGTTTGCATTCTGCAAATTTGACATGTGTGCAGCAGGTAAGCTGGTGTGAACATCTTCTAAAAATCACATCAGGTTCATGTGTTGTATGCTTGACATGAGTGTAGCAGTTAAGCTGGTGTGAACATCATTTAAAAATCACATCAGGTTCACATGTTGCACGCTTGGTATGTGTGCAGCAACTAAGCTGGTGCAAATCTCATTTAAAAAACCACACCATTTCTATTTTGCATACTACTGCTAGCAATCAGTGCCATTAAAATACCCTTTTCATTGATTTCCCATTAAAATTAGGTGAACTCTTTAATTCTGATACTTTTGCAAGTTGTATAATGGATTTTGATTTTTGTCATTAAATTGCCATTCATTTGTAAAATATTGTTTGCTTACTGCATTAAATGTATAGGATATAGTCAGCCAACAGCCCATATTCCAGATGTGCAAAGAGGGGCCTCTGTGTTGTGAAGGTATCTCTCTGGCCAGTCCAGCTCAATCTCTTAACAAATCTACAGCACCAATTGTGTACCCCATTTATGCATACGTGCATTGTATTTAATTTGTTTTGCTGTACAAGTTAGTTTTACTACACTGTCTTTAGCTGTCAAATACTACTCCTGTGCAACTGCCAAATTGTAAAAATATATGCATTGTCATTATATTATTGTGATAATTATATTTATGCAACAGGTGTCAGGATAAAACTGACGATAACTTCATATCTGAATCACTGAGTTAATAGTCGGTAGGATGTATCACTTTGCGTGATAACTCCAAGTTATCCACATAGTGATTACATCACCACCCATTTATCCACACAGTGACTACATCACTAACCACCACCACCTGTGCTGCCTACTCAGCAGTACTGCCTCCCAGTTTCATTTTCACCTTCTCACAGTGCTCATTACAACCCAAGCTATCACAGTCCCAAAGACTCACAAAATGCACACCCTAACCAAATCCCCCCCCCCCAAACTGGAATCACATTTTAAATGAAAACACTCAAGAAAAAAAGCCTTTTTTTCCCCTCTTTCTCAGCATAGCAATCCTGCAAACCAGGCACAGAGAAAAAACATGGAAAGGAACTTAAGAAAAAAATAAAATATAACAAAATTGAACAAAAAAAATCCTGTTGCATAAATCAAATATGCGCGGGGCGCCTGTGGGAATAACCAAGTTATTTGTACAGTAGCCTGTGACCTCTCGTAAACCTCATTCGTGGCTTCACCACTAGTGAGGTTACTCAAGGTCATAGGCTACTGTACAAATAATTTGGTTATCCCACAGGCGCCCCCCGCATATCCCATATGTATGTTGCTAAAATGTTTGACAACCTGCGTGTCATCCTCCTCCTTGTTCCCCTCCCCCCAGGTCGCACCTGGAGACGAGCATCATTTTGCTCAGTGTGCCTTTCCTGGTGAATCAATTAATTAAATAAATAAGCCTGATCTTTTTGTTTTGGCCATGCAAATCCCCTTATGCAAATTTAGTGCTACAAATGTGTTTCTCCATGACTGTTTCCACTCACTTACTTTCCCTTTGTTATTCTGTATGGAGCATATGCACTATAGCCATGCTCAGCACTCTTTTGTGCTGAGTAGGGTCTTGCAAACATACAGCATACCTCACATTTAGCCACTGAAATGAGGGACATGGACACTCAAAATGAGGGACAATGAGGGACACTAATCCTCACAATGATCAGGACACATCCTGAAACATGGAGATACAGTATCTCAGAACACAGTGAAAACTATTGTATTTACTTGTACTGTTGTTAGCCCCTGAGAATTAATTTCTACCATGAAACAGAGGTGCCATTTAGGTAGGGCAGAGGTGGGCAGTTGTCCCCCCCCCCGCATTTGTGCCTAGGTTGTTCTTATAGTGTGGCAATAATGGCATTAAATCTGGATTTAATCTTTTGCACAATAAGTGCTCCCCTGTCCTGTGTTGCACTCACACTGCAGGTGCAGTCATGACTCGACTGTGTCTATAATGTATTGTCCACTCTCTCCACTTATTAGTGGCAGCACCATCACACATGACATGGAGGAGCTCCAGCCAAGCAAGAGCATATGAGTCACGTGAGTGGGATACTGTCTTTCCCGCCACAGAGTGGACAGGCTGCACACCATAGCTTGGAGGAGTAGATGAGTACTGATCTCTTAATAGTAGTGTTGTGGCACTATATTTTTGTTGGTCTACTCTTAGTGAGTCTCTGTTTCCTTTGGTGGCTGAAGGTGCACTGGGTGAGCTAGAAGCTAACTCGAGACTAGGCTACCTACTTACTCTACTAGGCTGGCCTCACAAAAAAAACAGTGCGTGCCTGACATGGCAGCAAGCTAGGCTTCACAGCAGCCGTGACAGCGGTGTGGGTGGCCTTCATAGGCTTTAATCAGTGCAGTGTTGCAGCAGCTGTGGCAGCAGCCAAGCAAGAAGCAAGCAACACAGATTGGGTGGTTACAGTTGGTGAGGTCACTTGGTCGTAGACAATGTTGAGGACCTGGGATGGTCAGTTCTTTTTGAAATTAAATCAACTTTATTGATTTTTCAAATTACAAACATCCACTGAATGAACAGAGCATGGTACTTGACAGAACAAAATCACCCTCCCCATCCTCCCTCCCCTCTCCTACCCTCATAAAGTCCTCACTCCTCCCCATGGAGTGTGCCGGCCTACCCAATATTATGAACTAGGAAGGTATTAAGTCCAGAGGATTAGTGCATAACAGGGAGCCAGAGAGACCTCAGAAGAAATTAGTTCAGGTATACGGCATAAAGCTTACCCCGTTTCTTATTAAAAAGATGCATTCTGTGATAAATGCTGGCGATCAGGCATTCCATCCAAAGACAAAAGGAGAGCTCGTGCAACCATTCATGATATAAAAGAGATGATTGGTCCAACCAATGATTAAGGACTAATTTTTTATCCGCCATGGAAATAAGTGCCATGTGGTATCTCCTCTCCTTAACCACAATCTGTGTATAGTCCCCGATAATGCATATTTCTGGAGTGAAGAGACCTTCTAAGTCCAGAAGAGGGTCAGCCTGGTTTTCAGTCAAGTCCCATAGGGGTCAGAAGTTCTCACATGACCACAAAATATGTAAAATTGCTCCTTCTTCTTTGCCACATCTAGAGCAAACAAAAGAAGGGAGACAACCCATCTTGGCCAGTTTGACAAGCGTATAATGCATATTGTTTAGAATGTGGTATTGCGTGAGCCTTAGCCTGTCCTAAGTAATATAATAATAATACAGATCTTTCCAAATGCATGTCCAATTGATTGTGGCATCTGGTAACCGAACCTCCTAGACCTTGGAGCCGGCATGGTGGGTGGGGTTCTGTGAGGCAAGGAGAAGTGAGTATAACAGGGAAGTCCCATGAGGTTTAACTGCCAAATTCTGTATCTGAGCCAACAGGGTATCTAAACCAGAAGCTCCTGGAGTGGGACCAAGTGCTGCAATAGCAAGTGTCTTACCTGAAAGATCTTAAAAATATGAGGTTGTCCCAGGTGGAATTTCATCAGGATCTCAGGAGAGGAAAGAAGAGAATCCTGAAAATAAAAGTCAGAGACACTGGCCTTGTACAACTGGGGAAACCAATTGGGGGAAAGAATGCTATCTACAGTTTTAATGCTGGGATTAGATAGACTAGGCTGCAAGGTATCTTTGGAAGGAGAAAGTTTTAGTGAAGCGCATATCTGTGAAAAGACTTTAATGGATGTACCGATTGCTGAATTCTAAAGAGGCATCGGTAAGGCTTTCCAAGGGGAAAAGAAGATGGAAGAAGCAGAAAGACTGAAGGTATGAAATAGATGATATTCTATTTGCAGCCAGGGAGGGGTATAGTCCCCTTCTGTAAAAGTCTGAGGAGTGGCAAGCCATGTACCACATTTATAGAGATGGCTAGCCCAGTAATACAGCAAGAAATTCGAGAGTCGGGAGACCAACAGAATCTTTGGGAAGTCCTAGTTTGAGATATGAGCATCTGGGGGCCTTATCTAGCCAGATAAAGTTTGAGATGAGTGAGTGGATCCATAGGCAAAAGGAAAGAGGAAGCCAGATGTTTAGCATGTTTAAGTGATAGAAGAGTCTGGGTAAGATATTCATTTTAACTATGTTGATCCTGCCCCATAGGGAAATTGGGAGAGCTTTCCATCTCAATTGTATTGTGGTGACCAGATTGTCTAGGTTTAATTTCTTGGTGAGGGAAGAATCAGTGGATAGAGAGACCCCCAGGTATTTGATGGACCTGGAAGACCACAACACAGTGTGGTTCATGATAAACTTAGCTAAGCAACCACAAAATAGTGTGGTTTATGATAAACTTAGCTGTACAGTCAAGCCATACAAAAGTGAGGGTACTGGACTTCAGGAGGGCTGACTTTGGCAAGATGGGAGAGTGTCTTAGAAAAGCACTAGCAAACAGGCTAGAAGGAGGGGTGGAACAACAATGGGGAAACATCAAAACTGCCATCACAGAGGCAACAAGCCTTTGTGTGAAGCAAATAAACAAATCAAAATGAAAGAAAAAAACACTATGGTTCTCAAAAGAAGTGGTGGGGAAGGTTAGGGAGGAAAAAGATAACATTCAGGAAATATAAGAAAACATAGAAGGAGCAGGACAGAGAACTTTACCAGTTAAAGCAGAAGTAAGTGGCGGAGGCAGTCAGAATACCAAAGGCCCAAACCAAGGAAAAGATAGCCAACTCGGTTAAGAAGGGGGATAAAACCTTTTATAGGTACATTAGGGAGCAAAGAAAGACTAAGGCGGGGATACTGAGGCTAAATAAAGAGGAAGGTGGTTGGGCTGAGAGCGAAAGTGAAAAAGCAGGGATACTGAATGAATACTTCTTCACAGTATTCACAATGGAAAAGCAGGTGGAGGTACTAATCCAGTCAATAGAAGCACTCTGGATAGGGGGATTGATATTAATCCTTTCACAGAAGAAAGGGTTCTGAAAGAACTCTTAAAACTGAAAGTGGATAAAGCAATGGGGACTGATGGGATTCACCCCAGAATTCTAAAAGAACTAAAGGAAGAACTAGTAACACCACTGACTACCCTTTTTAATAAATCATGGGAGGATGGTGTGGTACCTGAGGACTGGAGGAGGGTGGATGTGATTCCCCTTCACAAAAGTGGGAGCAAGACAGAGGCAGGAAACTATAGACCTGTCAGTTTGACCTCAGTGGTAGGGAAAATGATGGAATTATTTCCGAAGGAAAGAAGTGTTGAGTACCTAGAGGCCAGTGGGGCACAGGACCCAAGGCAGCATGGATTCACAGCAGGAAGGTCATGTCAGACAAATCTAATTGATTTATTTGACTGGGTGATCAAAGTAGTAGACCAGGGAGGAACTGTGGACATGGCCTACCTAGACTTTAGCAAGGCATTTAACACAGTCCTGCACAAAAGATTAATAAGAAAATTAGCTAGCCTGGGAGTGGGTCCCAGGGTAGTAGCCTGGGTAAAACACTGGCTGGACAACAGGACACAGAAGGTAATAGTCAATGGAGTCCACAGTGATGAAATAGGGGTTACTAGTGGGGTACTGCAGGGTTCAGTAATGGGGCTGGTCCTTTTTAATGTCTTTATAAGTGACATTGCAGAGGGACTAGAAGGAAAAGTATGTCTCTTTGCAGATGACACAAAGATCTGCAACAGGGTTGATATGCAAGGTGGGGTGGAAAGGATGAAAAGGGACTTGGCAAGGTTGGAGGAATGGTCAGATCTATGGCAGCTTAGATTCAATGCAAATAAGTGCAAAGTCATGCACCTGGGAAAGAAAAACCCAAGGCAAGAGTACACAATGGGGGTGAGATACTGATAACAACAAAAATGGAAAGGGACCTGGGGGTAGTCATATCAGATGACCTAAAGGTGGGCCAGCATTGTGAGAAGGCAGTAAGGAGGGCTGCGGAGATACTGGGATGCATAGGGAGAGACATCACCAGTAGAAAACAGGAAGTTGTTGGCCGTCTGTACAGACAGTTGGTAAGACCACATCTGGAGTACTGTGCACAGTTCTGGAGACCCCATCTCCACGAAGACATAGACGGGGTGGAGGCTGTCCAGAGAAGGGAAACCGAAATGGTGCAGGGTCTGCACCAGAAGACATATGAAGAAAGACTAAAGGAGCTTAAGATGTATAGCTTCGAGGAATGGAGGGAAAGGGGGAACATGGCAGAAACTTTCAAATACCTCAAAGGAATCAACAAAGTCCAAGAGGGTAGTATCTTTCAGAAAAAGAGATATGCAAGAATAAGGAGGCACAATTTGAAGATAGAGGGGGAATTGCTCAGAGGTAATGTGAGGAAGTATTTCTTCACAGAGAGGGTTGTAGATGCATGGAACAGCCTTCCTGTGGAGGTCATAGAGTCAAAAACAGTGGAGGAATTCAAGAATGCAAGGGACAGACTTAAGGCAATTCTAGTGAGGGGTAGGAAGAATTAGGCTGTTGGTTAACTAGGATCTGCAGCTTATCCATTAGGTAGGGAAATGGGCAGACTATGTGGGCCAAGTGGTCCTTATCTGCCATCAAATTCTATGTTTCTATGTTTCTATCGCATACCGAATTGAGTAAAGTCAGATTTGTAAGTGAAATGATTAAGGGGGAATATTTCTGTCTTATTGCGGTTCAGCTTATAATTGGAGTAAAGGCTATACTGGTCAATCACTTGTAGGATTTTAATTAGAGAGGTAGATGGGTGTGAAAGATGCAGCAGAATATCACCAGCATATACTGAAAGAGCTAATGTTGATCCATCAACTGTTATACCGAGTATATTAGGAGAAAATTTGAGTTGACCGATTAAAGGTTCCAGGTACAGGTCGAAAAGAAAAGGAGATAGGGGGCAGCCTTGCCGGGTACCTGTGTGAAAGGAAAAATGAGAGGAGAAAACTCCATTACAATATATCCTGGCAGACGGGGAAGGTAGATCACTCGTAGTCATTGCAGAAATACAGGAGGGAAGTCCATTTTCTGTAGAGTTGACCATGAGAAGGCCCAATCGACTCTATTGAAAGCCTTCTCAGCATCCAGTGAGACTAGGGCCATGGGGGTAGAAAAGAGCTTAGCAGCTTAGAAAATATGAGTCAGTTTGTGTAGGTGATCTGCTGAAGATCTCCTGGGAACGAATCCGACCTGCTCCGGACTAAGTAGATGAGACCAGACGTTCCGTATTCTTGTGGGAAGGATTTTAGTGAGAATTTTGATGTCACAATTCAGCAGTGAGATGGGACAGTAACTGGCTGGTTGAGAAGGAGGTTTGTCTAGTTTGAGGAGAAGCACTATGGTGGCTTCTAGGAGAGAAGGGTCTAGCGAGTCGGCAGAGAACATAAATTGGAAAAGGTGGAGTAAGAAGGGACATATTTCTTTGATGAAAAGTTTATAAAAATTGGAGCAGAAGCCATCCGGACCTGGGGCTTTGTGCAGTGCTAGACTAGTAATAGCCACTTCTGCTTCGGACAGAGAAATGTGAGAGGATAGGAGAGCTTGTTGATGTTCCAGGAGATGGAGGAGTGGAATAGCGTCTAAATAAACCCCAATCTCTTCGGTACTTGGCGGGGAGGTTTGCTGACCGTAAAGTGTTCGATAGAAGTTTTTGAAAACTAAAGCAATATCCCTAGGAAGGGGTTTGATGGAACCATCTTGATCTGAGATGGAATTGATCATTCTAGAGCTTCCTAATTTCCTTAAATGAAGAGCTAGGAGTTGCTCTGATTTTTCCCCTTGTTCAATATATCTGGACTGAGTCTTTATGATGGCAAATTCTGCCTTCTCCCTCAGAATATCAGCATATTTGTCCCACAGGGACAACAAGGTATTTAAAGAGGTTGGTGGAAAAGAGGGGGATAGAGACTGTTCAATAGATCTTATTTGGTTTAATAGGCATAGAGCTTCAGACTCGTCTTGTTTTTTCTGCTTAGAGGTGAGTTGAATAAGTTCCCCATGCAGGAAGCATTTTAATGCACACCACTCATGATCACCTCTGGGGACAGAATCTTGATTGGATTCAGTATAGGATTGGATGAGAGACTTTATTTTCGAGGAAATGAAGTTATCCTTGAGGAGTTGAGTGTTTAGCTTCCAGCTAGTGTCCTGTTGCAAGTCTGTGGTGGGGGTAAGTAGAATCCAGACTACAGAATGATTGGAAAGTATTATGGGCTCAAGACCAACATTACACAACCCGGGTAAAAGAGATAAACTAATGAGAGTGTAATCTATCCTTGATGATGTATGGTGAACAGTAAAAAAGAAGGAATAGCCATGGCTGGATGGATTAAGAATCCGCCATGGATCACAGAGACCAAGTAAATCCATGAAGTCC
Source organism: Neoceratodus forsteri (assembly GCA_016271365.2). NCBI lineage: Eukaryota > Metazoa > Chordata > Ceratodontiformes > Ceratodontidae > Neoceratodus > Neoceratodus forsteri. Next base: position 484,666,932 of record CM057455.1, on the reverse strand, counting down.
CCTAGGGCCCGTTGGGCAGGAGGTAGAGGTCTGAGAGGTTGGTTAGAATGGTCTAGGTCCTGTGAGGGGGAGAATGTTCCAGTCCCCACCCATAATTAAGAGATCTGGTAAGAAGGGAGCAATTCTGTCAGCCAGATCCATAAAAAAGGCAGTGTCCCCCCCTACCAGACCATAAATGCTACCCAATATCACCTCACTTCAGTCTAGGAGGCCCTTGACTAGGACAAACCTTTCCTATGGGTCTGAGATAATTTGATTTGCCTGGAGGAAGGCATTCTTCATTATTAGAATTGCCACGTCCCTGCTTAAAGTTGAATTACCAGCCGTGAGCACCTGATTGATATCCTGTCTATGTAGCCAGATAGCTTCTTGGGGAAGAAGATGGGTTTCTTGTAAGAAAATGATTCAGGCCTGTAGTAGAGCAAGGTGTTTAAATATCTGGTATCTTTGGAGTCTCTCTCTCACCCCCCCCCCAACATTCCAAGTAAAAATTTTAACATTATTAACCATAGCCATGATGAACAGTAAACGTGAAACCACAAACACTCCATTGCACACCACCGCCCCCTTTCCAGTCCACCAAAAAACCTGCGGACATGGCTGGAGCAATAAAACATTATGTATCAGTTGTAAGAAAAGATGCCATATTAATGGAGAACGAAGTCGAACAAGTAAATGTCTAGTTAAAAGGAATTGAGGGGGCTCCCCAACCTTCCCATCCCCCCTTTGCCCCTCCAAGCCATTGATAACCCTCCTCTCTTATCCAGCAAGCATAGTCCAGTGAAACAGTATCCAGGATGAAAATAAAACCCCACCTTCCACCCTCCATTGTCCCAGAAAAAACATAACTATATACATTGGTCCTCCTCCAATCACAAGTCCAGTATATATTTTTAGTAAGAGCAACTAGGAGAGACCAAGCCCCCTTGTGCCTGGCTCTAGCCCACTTTGGCAATAGGTTCTGGAAATGAGGTTCAATTGGATGCCAGGGACCACCGAATCGAGAAGAGTTTAAAAACTGTAGAATCATAGAAATATCAGAGCCCGCCTGCATCCATCAATGAACCCCCAAGAAAAAAAAGGTATCATGCCAATAGTGAGAAGAAACAGGAAAATTCCCCCTATCACCCAGTACAAAGTGATACACAGCACGATGCAGCCCCCCACAGACAGAGCCATCCCCCAACCCCTACTTAGGAAATATTAAAGCACATTTGACTGCTAAGCTTCCCCATATAGAAAAAAGGACTTGCTGCCCAGAGGCAGGTAGTGTTATTACCATTCCCCCATTCTCCTCTATGTTCAGCTAAAAGAAGATTAAAATACCAGCTACCCTGGGTCTAGCCATAGTACAGACTGGAGATGGATTTTGGCAGAGCGGTTCGCTAGGCAGTACTGAGTTAGTCAACTTCAGGGGGATATAAAGCAAGGCCCATGGGAGCCCTGAGAGGAGAACTACCATCATTCTTGCAGATAAGTCACAAGAGTGACTTAATGGAGTGGGAGGGGGGTGGTACAGAAACTTTGAATCCCTTAAGGCGAGTTAAGTAAAGTGAGAAAACCAAAACAAAACATGAGATTACCATCCCCCAAGGTGGTACACACTGAGCCAGTAGGGACCAAGATCAGGGTAGGACAGTGTGCACAAACTTAAAGATCCCACTGGAAAGCGGCTTCTACCGAACCGGTCCTGGTTAATAAATAGGATGAAGCACCAATAAACCCAGCCCCAAGCGCTCAGCCAAGGGGGTGAGCCCTGACCATTCAAGAAGATGACTTGGGGACATCCATGAAAATACAACTGGGTAGACTAGAAAGCCACACCAGGGTGAGAGGAGCCTCCCCCCCCCCCCGGAGAATGAGGAAGGGGACCAAAATCACCCAAACAACAGGTAACCAGCATTAACAGTTCAATAAACTAATAATGTTAGCAGTGACACTGATTCAAGTGTCAGTAAACAGATCTTGGAGACGCTGCTTGAGTTCCTTTCTGGCCATGTCCTGGGTGTCAAAGGATATCCAGGAGCCATTTAACAAGACTTTTAAGTGGTCAGGGTAGACCATCCTGAATTTAATGCCATCTGCAATCAACTTCGAGACTGTAGGGGTGGAAAGCAGTTCATTTTTGCCAGATTTCACTGGGCAGGTCCTGGGCTAGGTGTAGAGGTTTCCCTTCCAAAAAAATTGAGTGGAGCTCTCGAGCCTTCGTCAGAACGTACTGTTTCTCCAGGTAGCCGAGAAACTTTAGAATGATGGGTCTGGGAGAAGCATTTTCGGGGGGCCTTGGCTGGAGTGAATGGTGTGCTCTTTCAATCTGATACCCTGTATTAAATGGAGAAGGCCGACCATTTCAGAGAGCAACTTTTGCACAAAGATAACTATGTTAGGGGCTTCTTCTAGCTCGGGAAGGCCGAAGATCAAAATGTTATTTCTCTGACTATGGCCCTCCAAGTTCTCAGTGTTTAGTTGCAGCTTAGAGATGAGTTGCCATAGTTTAACAATGTCTGGGTCAGTTTTATCCCTCCAGGATTCAAGGGAGGCCTCACAAGCTTCTACATCCCCGACTCTGCGGCCCATCTCCCCCATGTCGGCCTAAATGGATTTTAATTCTGAGGAGATGTCAGCAAGCATTTCCCAAAATGGGAGCAATTCTTGGAGGAAGCGATCCTCTGCTAGGGGCCCTGATGTTAATTGTGCTGCTGAGCATGTAGACTGTGATTCTTATGCTTTAGATTTTTTAGGTGCCTTCATCAATGAGGTAGGCAGTGTATGGTGCGGTGGGGTCTGCCGCATATTGGCTTCCATCGTGGCAGTAGTGTGCCAGTGGTGATGTAGGTTCCAAAAACAGTTGTAGCTGCAGGCAAGCGATAGATGTTTGTCAAGATATTGAGGAAGAAATCGGAAATCTCAGCACATATTTTCAGTAAAAAGGTGGAGAGACTGGAGCTCTGAGAGAAGGCTGCCACCAGGCTACAGATATCATGTGATCTCCAGGATGGTCAGTTCTAGCATCTAGCTTCTGGCAGAAGGATGGAGAAGGAATGGACTGAAAACTGGGCTGGTGGCACACTGGGCTAGGTTGCAGGTTCTGGCCAGAAGGCCAGGTAAGAAAATGTAAATAATTGTTTTTTTACAGTGGGATTGGGGAAGGAGGAAGGACTGAAATACTGATGTGTTTTTCATGTTTCTGCACCTTTGGGAGGCTTCAAGACCCATATGGCATGGGTATTGAATTGAATAGAGTGTCGGAGAGAATGTGGGACAGAGTTTTTTTTTGGGGGGGGGGCAGAACTTAAGCCAGTAAAAAAAATTGCTTAGTAACTGGGTGGGTTTAAGCCCAAATCTGATGCACTGCTTCAGGGTATAGACAGATGAATCTTATACATTTAACTTTTTCCTGATTTGCGTATCACTTTTCAGTCACCACAAATAAGTTTTATCTTTTAGAGATGCTACAGACATTCCAGAGCTTGCCGCCTAGGGGATAACTAGCACCTGGCCTCCACTGGTTTTTGGCTTCCCCCTGCTAAAATCTGAGATGGTGCCCCTGCCATAAAGTCTAAATTTACAGGACATCATCAGTGTGAGCAGCATGTTTCCCATGAGGATGGATGGGGCAGAGCAGTTTTCAGGGGTAAAATGAGAGATGTCCCTTGCATTCAGGGACAGTTGAGCGGTATGGTTGCACAGACTATTGGAGCCCCACTATATCCAGGCTTATGCCCCCCCCCAGTGAAGCTGACCTCCACATCCCCACACTCAGGCACATTATGACATAGGGCAAGGGAAAGTGCAGTGGTATGCACCACTGAAATGAATGAGGGTATTTTTTTTTATTTTTTTATTACTATTTTATGCATTATTGATGGACAGTTGGAAATTAATGAAGGCCACCACTCAACTAGCAAGGGTCTTGTTTGTAGAACAGTGGCCTTCATTATACTCCAACTCAGCATCATAATGTTTAAAATAGTAATACAAAATAACTCCATTCATTTCAAAGGGGTACACTCCATCACTCTGACCCATGGACATCATCGCTTGAAGACTCTTAACTCTGGCTCCCTAGTACTCAGACAAGGGACTCTTGACTTGTATCTATACCTGGTGGGTTGTCTGTAGCAGCGTGGCCGCACACACTACAGCGTGTGTGCATGGGAAGGGGACTGACCATGTGGGTAAGGGTTGAGTTATTGCTACTTTTGTGTTTGCCCCTTAATGTCTGTTTGCACGGAAGTATTTAAAACTATAGAGAGAAAATAGAGGAGTACAAGGCAGACAGAAGTAATTAAGTAGTTTTGTGGGTAAGTTTGTATATTGGGGTGGGAAGAACCATATGCATTTCCATTGATATGTGAGCTACAGTTCAGCTGTACAGCTGAAATGAGGAGGGACAAGAAAACTAACAATTGTATCAGTGGCCATAAACATGCTGCATACGTGCAGCTGTATACAGATTTGTATTGAAGTACAAGTGAGCCATATGTATGCAGGCAGTATAGCTTCATGGTTAAAGGCACTGAACTGCAAACCAGGAGACCTGAAGACTTGGCTTTGAATCTCATCAACCCCCACCTGTATCCTAGGTGATCCTGAGCAAGTCACTTAACTTTTATGTATGCATTTATCAGTGACCACTTACTTTTTTTTTCAATTTAAAGTTTATTGATACATTTTCCACAATAAAAGGCAGTTCAAGTAACATTGGCAAAGACCCTCTAATACAATGTGAAGGAACAACTACCTAACCCACCCTACCCTTCCCTTACTGCAGTAACCCAGCCTAGTACCCGTCAATGCCAAGCTCCCTAAAGTCTTACAAGAGCCTGAAGCCTAAAATAGATTTAGCATTGAACCAGAGAGAGTAATGAGTGAAGAGGATCCCAGATTTTAGTATATGCTGCCAAACTATTATGGAGACTAGCAATCGCTTTTTCTGTGTGCAGATTAGACAAAATTTATTTTACCCATTCCTGGACAGAGGGGGAGGACCTGTCTTTCCAGTGATGAAGAATAAGCTTCATAGCCGATAAGGCAACCATAGTACCTTAACTCTGATGAAAGACAGGTCCCCCAACAGGCAAATCTCGGGAGTAAAGTATTCATGAAGGCCCAGCAGGGGGTTTAAGAAAGTTTTGATTGAATCCCAAAAGAGGGAAATTTTTGGGCAGGACCAAAACATGTGGAAAAGTGTACCCTCTTCCTGGAAACATGTATTGCACCTGTTAGAATTCAGATAGCCCCACCTATGTAATTTGGTCAGGGTATAATACAAGTTATGCAAGATATGATATTGCATGAGATGCAGTCTGTCTTGAGAAATAAATTTATGGCATGAACTCCAGAGAGAGTGCCAATCCAAATAAAGTTGAGGGAAAAAATTATTCCAGAATCTTGAAGGCCCAAATGGACCCCCATACCTTTTATGATACAAAGCCTGATATAATTTAGAGATTACACCAGAAGAACCAGAGAGTGGGAAAACCTAGTGTCAGAGAAGAGATGGTCTGGGAGGGAGGGAGGAGTATTACCAAAGGTAATTACAAGTAAATGCTTTAATTGTAAAGCTTTAAAATGGAAAGAAACCAGGATGAAACATTTCTTAATCATATCTTCCACTGATAACCAATGCCCCTCACCATCCATAAAAGAGAGAAGCTTCCCCTCTCCCAATCGAGGCAACCAGTGTCTGGAAATCTGATTCTTATTAATAGTGAATGATGGAGAGTTCCAAATAGACTGGGCCAGGTCCAGATGAGGGGAATATTGTAAAAAGGAACACATTTGAAAATAAATCTTTAAAGAGGTCATTATTATGGGGCACTCTTCAGTCATGCATACTGTATTTGGGAAAACTTAAAGAAAAATAATGCAAGAGGGTCATACTTCTTGGTCTTAATTGCATCCAGTTCTATTTTAAGCCAAACCAGTTGCTCTTCTTCTGGGCCGGGAGATACCCTTCTCAAACATTTCGCAAGGTGACTAGCCCAGTGATATATGGCCAGGTGGGGAATTCGCAAACCCACCTCCAGTTTTGGGGCTGCCAATTTATGATAAGCCAGATGAGGATATCTGTCGGCCCAGATAAATCTAGTAAATACACCATGCATCTTTTTAAACCAGACTACAGGAATAAAGGTGTTAAGGAGAGATAATGGGTAGAAGATTCTAGAGAATATGTTCATCTTAATTATGTTAATCCGGCCCCATAGTGAAATAGGAAGTTTAGACCACCTCTCAAGGTCATGGGTAATCACCTGCAATAGAGAATCTAGATTTTCTTTAAACCATGTTAGAGGATTACGAGAAAGTTTAATACCCAAGTACTTAAATGACCTAGAAGTCCAGCATAAACCAAAAGGGCTAAAGTCACTTTTGAAAACTTTGGGGTTTAAAGGGAAAAACAGGGATTTTCTAGCATTCAATTTATAATTGGACAAATCACTAAATCTTGCGTGACCACTTGCTTTTTGCACACATGCCACATGCATGCAGTCTGTTCCAATTTAACATAAAGTGCATGCTTTCCACACTTGCTTGCTGCATGCATGCCACATGCATGCATTCGGTCCGCTCAGCTGACGAGAGGTTGCTAGAGATTCCAAGGATGCCATTAAAATCTTTGGGGGCCCGTGCATTCATGTTCACAGTCCCAGCCCTTTGGAATTCTCTACCCCATCGGCTTAGGGACTGTGCGACCCTGGGGGGTTTTAAACAGGTTCTTAAAACTTATTTATGGGGCCATGCCTTTACTAGTTAATTATATTTAATAATATATTTTACTAACTATCTTTTATACTGTTGTTTTATGCTTTCGTTTTTATTAATCTTTTGTAAAGCTCTTTGACAATCATGTTTGCAGCATGCATATCACGGGGGTAGTTTTATGTGTGCAGCACGAAAACATTTCATATAATTATTTCTGTAAGGGAGGTAAGTGAGTTGCAGTTCCTTTGATGTAGAGGTTATGTCACATCCTGCAAAACAGGGGACTAGGATCTAATCCCAGCAGGCAATTTACCTTCACAAATTGTTCTCAGCTAAATGTACTTCTCATATAATTTACTATTCCAACTCCACACCACCATGAATCACCACTGAAGTGAGTTTCCACTGTTACAAAAGAAAGCATATGTCCATGCTCCAAACTGAACCACTGATCCTTTGCCTACTAAGCAGACACACATTCAGTGTGCCACTGAACTGCAGGTAAATGGATTGCAGTTCTTACCATATAGAGGTATGTCACACCTGAAAAACAGACCACTGAGGATCTAATCCCATCAGGCAATTTCTCCTTCACAAATTGTTGTTCTTAGCTAAATTTTCCTATAATAGAATTTACTATTCCACTCCATACCACCATGAGTTGCTATGCAACTCACTTTCCATCTTATGAAAAAAGTTAAAAGTGTTTAAGTCCCTGCCAGGATTCTCAATATATCTACCTGAAATTAAACCACTGATTCTTTGCCTGTTAAACAAACACACATTCAGTATGCCACTGAGCTGCAGGTAAGTGAGTTACATTTCCTATGGTATAGAGGTTATGTCACAACCTGTAAAACAGGCAATGGGTTCTAATCCAAGCAGCCTAGTTACCTTCACAAACTGTTGTTCTTAGCTACATTTAACATTTAGTCAACTCTATGAAGAGGCAAAACTGCTTAACCTAGATGAACGGCTATGCTATCAAACCTGCCTCCTCACAAAAAAAACTCTACTCGGGCTATCCCCTGCTGGGATGACAGCCTCCATCTGCCACGTCCAACCCACTATCCAACAAGACCACTCTACTGTTCCCCTGATCCAGGACCAACCATGGTCAGAGGTCTTTCTGCTACAGAGCTCCAACCTTGTTTAACTCTCTCTTTCTGCTACCATCTCCAAAGCACCCACAATCTCCAACTTTAAAACCGCCCTTCAGAGCCAACTGTTTAACACTCGCGGCTGCTTCTGTCTCTAAATGTGGCATCGATCTCTCCACACTTGACAATGCCCACTGGGTAGCAGTCCACTTCAACCCCCCCACTTCTCCCCCATTGCATATTGCCTCTGTTACTACCAGCATGTGCTCAGCTGTATCATTGTAATTGCTACTAAATTGTATAAATGTATGAAACCATTCTGTGTAACTTTAAGTCAGTAGACTTTTGTGCTGTAACTTAAATTTGTTTCTGTCTGTCCTCAATGTGACGAGGTACCTTTGGAAATGAGCCTCTGGCTCAAAGGTTGTAAACCGATGTACAAATAAATAAATAAATAAAGCATTTAGTTCTCATATATAATTTACTATTCCACTCCATACCACCATGAATCACTACTGAAGTGACTTTCCATCTTAAAAAAATTTAAAAGAAATGCTGAAGTCACTACTCAGATTTTAGCCACTGATGCTTTGCCAGCTAAGCAAACACACATTCAATGTGCCACTGAACTGCAGGTAAGCAAATTGCAGTTCATGTGATGTAGAGGTTATGTCACAGCTGCAAAACTGGTGACTAGGGATATAATTCCAGCAGGCAATTTACTTTCATAAATTATTGTTCTTAGTTAAATTTACTTCTCATATAATTTACTACTCCAATCCACACCACCAGGAATCACTACTCAACTGAGTTTCCAACTTACAAAAAGTTGAAGAAAGTGTTTAAGTCCCTGTCAAGGTTCAGTTTGTTTACCTCACTTAAAAAACAACTGATCATTGAGCCTGTTAAGCAACATATATTCAGTGTGCCTCTCAGCAGCAGGTAACTGAGTCATATTTCCTAAATGTAGAGTTTGTGTCACAACTTGCAAAACAAGTGACTGGGAAGCTAATCCCAGCAGATGAGTTACCTTCACAAATCGTTGTTCTTAGCTAAATTTATTTGTCATATAATTTACTATTCCAACTCCACACCACCATGAATTATCCCCTCAAGTGAGTTTCCATCTTACAAAAGAAATATTTATATTTTCTTCCAGGACTTGAACTACTGATCCCTTGCTTACTAAGCAAACACACATCCAATATGCCACTGAGCTCCCGGTACAGGATTTGCAGTTCATATGATGTAGAGATAATGTGACAACCTGCAAAGCAGGTGACTGGGGATCTAATCCTAAACAGGCCATTTTTATTCACAAACCATTGTTCTTAGTTGAATCTACTTATATAATTTACTATTCCAACTCCACACCACCACAATAGCCACTGAAGTGAGTTTACATTTCACAAATAAAAAATGAGAAAAAAAGATAATGCCCTTGCTCAGATGTGAGCCACTGAGCCTTTGCCTGCTAAGCAAATACACATTCAGTGTGCCACTGAACTGTAGGTTAGTGAGTTACATTTCCTATGATGTAGAGCTTATATCACACTTGCAAAGCAGGTCATTGGGGATCTAATCCCAGGAGGCTGTTTACCTTCTCAGACTGTTATTCTTAGCTAAATATACTTCTCATATACTTTATTATTCAACTCCACACCATCATGAATCACTACACAAGTGACTTTCCATCTTACAAAAATACTTGAAAACATTTAAGGCCCTTTCAGGATTTAAGCTATGTCTACCTGGATTTAGACCACTGATCCTTTGCCTACTAAGTGAACACATAGAAACATAGAATTTGATTGCAGATAAGGACCACTTGGCCCACCCAGTCTGCCCATTTCCCTACCTAATGGATAAGCTGCAGATCCTAGTTAACCAGCAGCCTACTTCTTCCTACCCCCACCCCCTAGAATTGCCTTATGAGTGTCCCATGCATGCTTGAATTCCACCACTGTTTTTGACTCCACAACCTCCTCCGGAAGGCTGTTCCATGCATCCACAACCCTCTCTGTGAAAAACACTTTAAATTACCTCTGAGCCGCCCCCTCTATCTTCAAATTGTGCCCCTTGCACAACTCTTTTTGAAAGATGCTACCCTCTTGGACTTTGTTGATTCCCTTGAGGTACTTGAAAGTTTCTATCATGTCCCCTCTCCTCTTTTTCTCGAGGCTATACATATTAAGCCCTTAAGTCTCTCTCTCATATGTCTTCTGGTGCAGACCCTGCACCATTTAGTTGCCCTCCTCTGACAGCTTCTATCCTGTCTATGTCTTTTGCAGAGATTGGGTCTCCAGAACTGCATGCAGTACTCAGATGGGGTCTCACCAGCTGTCTGTACAGAGGATAATAACTTCCTGTTTTCTACTGGTGATGCCTCTCCCTATGCATCCCAGTATCCCCCAGCCCTCCTTGCTGCCCTCTCACATTGCTTGCCCACCTTTAGGTCATCTGATATGATTACCCCCAGGTCCCTTTCCATTTTTGTTGTTGTTAGTATCCCCCCCCCATTGTGTACTCTTCCCCTGGGTTTTTGTTTCCCAGGTGCATTACCTTGCACTTCTTAGCACTGAATCTAAGCTGCCATACATTTGACCATTCCTCTAACCTTGCCAAATCCCTTCTCATCCTTTCCACCCCACCTTGTGCATCAACTCTGTTGCAGATCTATGTGTCATCTGCAAAGAGACATACTTTTCCATCCAGTCCCTCTGCAATGTCACTTATAAAGACATTGAAGAGGATTGGTCCTAATACTGAATCCTGTGGTACCCCACTAGTAACCCCCCTTTCTTCAGAGTGGACTCCATTTACTATTACTTTCTGTGTCCTATTCTCCAGCCAATTCTTTACCCAGGCTGTCATCTTGGGACCCACTCCCAGGCTGGCTAACTTGTATATTAATCTTTTGTGTGGGACTGTGTCAAATGCCTTGCTAAAGTCTAGGTAGGCCATGTCCACAGCCCCTCCCTGATCTACTGCATTGGTAACCCAGTCAAAGAAATCTATCAGATTTGTCTGGCATGATCTTCCCACTGTGAATCCATGCTGCCTTGGGTCCTGTGCCCTCTGGCCTCTAGATACTTGATAATTCTTTCCTTCAGAAGTGATTCCATCATTTTCCCTACCACTGCGGTTAAACTAACAGGTCTGTAGTTTCCTGCTTCTGCCCTGCTCCCACTTTTGTAAAGGGGAATTACATCAGCCCTCCTCCAGTCCTCAGATACCACCCCATCCTCCCATGATTTGTTGAAGAGTGTAGTCAGTGGTGTCATTAGTTCTACCCCTAGTTCTTTTAGAAATCTGGGATGAATCCTATCAGGCCCCATTGCTTTGTCCACCTTCAGTTTCAAGAGTTCTTTCAGAACCCTTTCTTCTGTAAATGGGCTGGTATCAACTTCTGTATCCAGAGTTTTTCTACTGTTTGTTTTAGGTACCTCCTCTTCCTTTGTAAATACTGAGCAAAAATATTTGTTTAGTATCTTTGCCTTTTCACAGTCACCCTCTGCCCACCTCCCTCCCCTTTATTAAGCCTCACTATCCCTCCCTTGGTCTTCCTTCGCTCCCTGATGTACCTATAAAAGGTTTTATCCCCCTTCTTAACTGAGTTGGCAATTATTTCCTCGGTTTGGGCCTTTGCTGTTCTGACTGCCTTCCCAACTTCCTTTTGCTTTAACTGATCCAGTTATCTGTCCTGCTCCTTCTGTGATTCCTTGTATCTCCTGAATGCTTTCTTTTTCTCTTGAACCTTCACTGCTACTTCCTTTGAGAACCATAGTGGTTTCTTTCATCATTTCATTTTGTTTATTTGCTTCACACAAAGGCTTGTTGCCTCTGTGATGGCAGTTTTTATTATTCCTCATGTTCTTCCACCCCTCCTTCCTGCCCATTTGCTAGTGCATTCCTTAGGCACTCACCCATTTTGGCAAAGTCAGCCCTCCTAAAGTCCAGTACTTTTCCCTTTGTATGGCTTGACTGTCTTGCTGTGTTTATTGTGAACCATACTGTTCGATGGTCGCTAGTTCCCAGATGGCTACCCATTTCTACATCTGTGATCCTCTCTTCATCTCCATTTGAGAGAACCAGGTCTAAGATTGCTCCCTCTCAAGTGGGCTCCAATACTAGTTGTCTAAGGCATGCCCCATGTAGGGCATCTAGAATAACCCCACTCTTCGAAGTGGCTGCTGCAATTGCAGTCCAGTTAACATCTGGCATATTCAGATCACCCATCAGCAATATCTCCCCTTTTTCTGCCATTCTAAGTACACTTTCTATCATTTCCTTGTCCATTTCTTCCCCCTGGGAAGGAAGTCTGTATACAACCCCTGTGCGGATTGTGGTGCCATTGCCGGTCTCCAAATTTACCCACAGTGCTTCTTCTCCTCCCTGTTTACCCTTTTGTTCTGTTGCTTTGATTCCTTCCCTTATGTAAAGAGCTACTCCTCCTCCTCTTTTGCCCTCCCTGTCCTTCCTGTAGATAGTGTATCCTGGTATGTTTACATCCCAGTCATGGTTTTGTGTGTACCATGTTTCTGTCACTGCCATGATATCCAGATGTTCCTCCTCCATCAAGGCCACTAATTCAGGAAGCTTGTTACTCAGACTACAGGCATTGGTACTCATTGCTCTCCATTTTTTGATGTATTTACCTTCTGTTGCAGCATCCCCCACTGACCTTTCTACCTCGGTCTTTTTCTCATTTAGTACCCTGTTTTGTAGGGAGAGGCTGAGATTTTCCTGCTGCTTATCAGTGCCTCCCCCCTTGACTAGTTTAAAAGCTTGCCAATGAAGCATTTAAACTGATTGCTCAAAAGACTTGTTCCCTTCCTGGACAGATGCAGACCATCCTGCCAGTATTGGCTGGTGTCCCTCCAGGTGGAACCCCAGTCCCCAATGAAGCCAAACCTCTGTGCTCCACACCATTTTTTCAACCATTCATTAAACTGTATGTGAAAGTACCCTCGCCACTCATGCCATTGACAGGCAGCACCTCTGAGAAGGATACTGTGTGTGCTACTTGTCTTAAGCCCTCCCAATCTCTACAAAGTCCTTCTGCACTGCTCTAATCTCATGATGAGCCAAGTCATTTGTCCCTAGGTGGATAATGATGTCCAGCTCAGACTTCTGTGCAGCTGTTCTCATGATCCTGAGGATGTGCTTCCTGTCCCTCCAAGCCATGGCACCAGGCAGGCACCTTACTTCAGTTTTCCCTGCTCTCCCCAGTTCTATCCCCCTAATAATTGAGTCCCCCACCAGGAGCTGCTTCCTTTCCTTGTGGTGTCTTCTGCCTCCTTAATGTGGGCCTCCCTTTTGACAGTTGTCCTCAGCCTCCTTAGTCTCCTCTGCGGGTGCATCCATAGGGGAGCTATGCTCCCCCAGAATGATGTATGGATTGTGGAGTGGAACAACTGACTGGATGTGCCTCTGTTCCACCATCCTCACCCTCCCTGAGTCCACTGTGGTCCAACTGCTGTGCTTTCTTTACAACCTCTGAGGTAGTGGTGGTGGTGGCTCTGGTGCTCCCTGGATGGGGGAAGTTCCCTTCCTACCTTCCAGTGTGGCTTGTGGGAAGGTTCCCTTACTACTGTCCAGTGTGGCCTGAAGATGGGCAACTTCCTCCCTCAGGGCAGAGAGTTGTCTGCAAATAGGGCAGCATCTCAGCCTCCAGAAAGACTCCCGGAAGACTGCTGCCCCATAGCCATTATATTGCACTACTCCCCACATGTTTATCTACTTTTGTGTGTGTGTGTGTGATTGGTTTGTTATATAGAAATATATATATATTATACAATGTGTATGCTTATATTGTCAGTGCAGTGTGCTTGAGAGGATATGACAGTGATATACCTTGCACTCTTGAGAAATGATGTCAGAACCCCAGGTATAAAGGAACTATTTCCAGGGGGTGGTGGGGTGAGGGTGGGAAGGGTTGGGCCTAAACTGTGCCCTCACAAAACAATAAGCTAAAAGCTCTGACCCACCACTGCGATGAGTGCCTTCCTGTTAGCAAGATGCCCTACACAACAATTTGACAGAGAAGATACCCTGCTAATCAAACAGAGAAAAATCCAGACATCCAAGTCAGACACAGGTAAACCTCCCCAGCCCCAAAACAGCCTGGTGGTTTGTGCTCTGAAAGCAGTCAGCCCCAAAATAAGTCAGCTGTGCTTTAAACTCTTCCTGCACTGAAAATCTTAAGAATTGTAACAAAAGTAAAGCTAGATCCACCTCCCTCTGTTGCTTAAAAGACTGTATTTTCCTTATAATTCTAAGTTCCTTATTTCACCTTTCAGTTAGAAGTAGCCTCCACCTGCAGAATATCTGCTACAAACCAAAGACAATTGTAAGGTTTACCTCCTTCTGTTGTGAGCACAACTCGCTTTCTTGCAAATCCAATGTTCAGTATTGCAGCTTCCAGCCAGAGGTAGTTTCACTTGAAGAATATTAGTTGTTCAGGTAAGGAAGTTGCATTTCTTATGATGAAGAGGTTATGTTACAACCTACAAAACAGGTGACTAGAGGTTTAGTCCTATTAGGAGATTTATCTTCACAAGTTGTTGTTCTTAGCTAAATGTACTTCACATATAATTTACTATTCCAATTCCACACCGTATTCCATTAATAAAGCCTACATGTATGTGAGTGAAGTAAATCGAGTGGGACTAATAAGTAAACATCTAGAATCTAATGGAAGTAAAGTGCAGAAAACACAATCAGAAGTGACTTTTGTTACCCAACATTTCCTAAAGCAAATAAAGTTGGGGAAATTGTAAAAAAAGCATTGGACTGTCTTAAAAGGAGATAAAAAATTTGATGGAATCAGTGCAGAGCCTCCAAGAATCACATTTCGGAGAGGTAGCAATATTAAAGATATGGTAGTTCACAATCTAATACCAAAACCATTGAATAATATGAATTGGATGCCGGCAGTTCCAGTAGGAAACTAGAAGTGCGGACACTGCACACATTGTAGTGGTACAAGTATAAGGCCCTCACCCCTGCCTTTTTGCAAATGACAGGTGGTATGCTGTTGAAGCTGACAGCAGTACCAGGTGGGGACTGGGCTCGGGGAGGACTGGGTTACTCTGCACAGGGGCTTAGGTTTGGCTACTCTGCACAAGAGCACCCAAGTAAATCCGAACACAGGAAGCAATAACTGTAATGTCCAATACCAGGAATGGGATTCTAAAGTGTGGCTTTTATTCACATCCAAACTGAACAAACAAAGCATAGATGGACCCCCCCCCACGGGGCTACATTCCTGGTAATGCAGATAAGGGTAACAGAACACTTCTTCAACATTTCAGCCCTCAGGCTCTGAACCCACTAGGCACACAGCCCAGACTTGCATGCTGCTTTGGGTACACAGCCCGACTTCTACACTATTTGGGTTTTCCACTGGCCCAGCTCCCCTGCTGGCCACTTGAACCCCGTCCATATGGCAGTGGACACATTTTCCTGGTGGCTCCCTAAATCACCTTAGAGCCTTCGACTCCTTAAGGGAAATTTCCTTTCAATCCCACATCTGGGTACTTCCCTCAGCACTGGTCAAGTGCCTGAGGCAAAGTAAAAGGGCCACAGAGCAACTCCGTAGAGGTGAATCTGGTTACTAAAGATGGGGGGTCTCCCACCTTCAGCTTCCACAATCCATACCCGGCCATTTCTCTGGACATTAAACAACTCTTTTTGAAACCTTGGCAATGTAGATGAAAGGGTAAACATATAGCACATTTCCTCTACATGTCTTGACTTTCCCCTTGTACTAGACTTGAACATACTTTTACATCTCTTCCTGAAAAGCTTGGTAGTGTAGATTAAAGGGTAAATGTATAGCACATTTCCTCTACATGTCTTGGCTTTCCCCTTGTGCTGGACTTGTACATACTTTTACTTTGGCTTAGCCTATTCCTCTAGGCCTCCCACTGATTAAGCAGTCCTATCCGCACTTTAAAACAGTTCAGGCGAAACATAGGCCCCATGACAAGGGCACAACTCATCCTTTGGTTGCAGGTGCCCCACAGGCGAATCTTGACAGCTTCTGGTGCCACAACATCATTTAGAAAATAAGGCAGCTTCTTCCCTAGCCAGAACCAGGAGGTTGCCCCTGGAATAACAGGCAAACCTTTTACCCCCCATCCCCTCAGGGATGGGGCACAGAGACCAGTATCAGCGGTCTCCACCACTTCAAGAACAGCTTACTGTGTTCCTCTTTTAGCGGAAACACACACCTTTCCCTAAAAGTAGCTCTATAACAGAGCTTTAGGCTCCAAGAGCCTGTGCACAGACTGCTGTGCTCCTCTCTTCAAGACTGCTCACACACAACTCTTTCAAAAACTCCCAACATTCTAACCTAACTCCCATCTGCAGACTCCAATGTGGCTCATGCAGCTGCGATTGTTCTATGGAGATGTCATCCCTTAGTCTCAGCTGAGACTGAGAACAGAGTGAGACAGTGTGAAATCCATTTAACTGGAGTTTCACAAGCTGCCTTCCCTGCCTACCACTAGGTCTTACTGGGATTCTAGTAACCCGGGGTAACAGGGGGGTTACACAAGGAATATCACTACTTTTGTACATCCTAGAAGTGGAAAAAGATTCAACATTCAACAGTTTATTTACTGTAGTCCTGAAGGTGTTATTTATGCTTACTTGCCCATGTGGTATTTTCTATGTGGGACAAACAAAGAGTGCTTTGAAACTCAGAACTGGTGAACAAAAACAGCAATTAGAACACATAACAAAAGTTATGCTATTGCTAAACATTTTAGAGAAGCACAACATATGGTTGTATCTGCTTTACAGTACTTTGGCATCGAAACAGTTACATTGGATCAGAGAGGTGGAAGTTTAAAAGAAAAATTGCTGAATCGTGAAGCTTTTGGAAATACTATATTGGACACTGTGAAACCGAGAGGACTAAATGATGCAGTTTCCTTACATTATTATTGAATTTGATGATCTGCAGTCTATGTTTAAATTTCTTCTGTTTTGTCAAGCTGTGCAAACTCTAAAGTTCTAATGTGTAAAAGTTAAATGTTACATTTCTCGTATTTTCTCTCCCCATTCCCTTCGCCTTCTTTACTCCCTTTCATTGCTATGCAGTTGTACTTAATTGTATTGCACTTTAAAATTAATTGCACTATAATTTTTAATTAAGTGTTTAAATGCTTAGTATGTTAGTGTGTTCCACATGTTCTGATGAAGGCATAGTTCATTACGCTGAAACTTAAATGGTTCTGTGGAGGCGTCTTGGGGTTCTAATCTTTCCAAGGTTGAGTCGGCGGATTAAAACTAAATATTACGTTACCATCTGTACACTTTGATGGACCTGCTGTTATGTACTTTTATGGATTACCCTATGCCTTTTAACTGCTGTGATTTGCCATTATCTGCCTATAAGGTTACAACGAAGTTTTGCACATGGAATAAATAACTGAAAGTGCTTTGGGAGTGCTGACCTTTTCTTCTGGCTACAGAAAGTGTTTTTTACAAGATTTCCTGGTAAAGTGCACCCCTTCTATATACCAGTATCAGTCTGAAATCCTGACTGGGTGAGCAGTGCAATTTTTCTATTTCTCATAATATTTTCTTTCTTTGTCTTTCAGATAATTGAGAAGATGTTAAACCAAGGTCACATCTGGCTGTTCTGGTGGGTGGTCAGGTGGATGCTAAAGATCCCATGGTACTTTTTGAAAAGAGAAAGTGAATTCATCCTGTATCCTGGAATTTCCAGGAATTCCCTCATTGCCATCTCCTCTCATTTTGCCTATCCAGACCCCACCTTTAAGTCCTGCATGCTATTTCAAACGAAAGAAATATATATATATGCCTGGGAGTGGGATGTTTCCTGCCAGACAATTTATTTATTTATTTAGATTTTGATAACCGGGTAAGCCGACTGAGGCCAGAGGTCCCTTTTTCAGGGGTGACCTGGGGATTAGATACATACAGTGGACAATAATACAGAGGTTAGAATTGAGACAATATCATTGGAGAGACAGTAGTTGCAGGTTGAAGATCCAGAATATACATTTGCACAATGCACAGAATTAACAGGGGTTGCAGTTGTCACATACGACAGTTAGAGCAATTGAGGTACAGTGGTCGCAGTTCATGGGAGGGAAAATGGGGGCCAGTGAGTGCAGCTTCAGAGGCTAAGCAACAGGAGGTACACTTTGAGGCCCGCCTTGAATTCCTTGGAGAGAGGGTCTATCAACCAGTGTTGCTAGGAGCGTGTTCCATAAATGCGGGGCAGCATTTGTAAAGGAGTGCTTGCCCGGGTTGGTACGTACATGGGGGATGGCAAGGGGCTGGCCGGCTGAGGATCACATATCTCGGCATTGTACTCTGGGGTTGAGCAGTCCATGCAGATGAGGAGGAGACCCAGTAGTAGTGAATTTATAAGTCAGGAAAATGGAGAAGTAGGCCAACTTGTGGCATATGGTGGGCCAGAGAAGGTCTGCGAGGACCTTGCAGTGGGGCCTCCTGGGGGGGGGGGAGTTACCTTTTCTTTTGTTATTTATCCTTCCTCCAAGGACCTGCTCCCATCAGTCATGTGGATCTCACATGACCATTCAAAAGCAAAACAATACACTTGTATCATAATGTAAAAGAATGTGTGAATAATTGGTTCTGCAACAGTTCTAAGCACATGCACAAATAATGTAGAACAAGTCACGGATAGAATGTGCTGATCTCACTAGCAGAATGTGATAATATCTGTACACTAACTGTTCAAAATCTGTGCATGAAATGTGGGAAGATTTATTCTTAAAATGTGTCAATGATGAATATTATGTGCTTAGTCTCACCACCTATAACCCAGGTGCTATGTACCAGCAGGTTACTACCCCTGCCTGATGACCACAATACAGGTTGAGGGGCCTGGTTTCTGTTATGATCATGATTGTTTTTTTTTTTTCCAGAATAGAAAATAATAGCATAGTGCCTCCACCCTGAGTAGCTATAGTGGGCCAGTTGGTAAAAGGGTACAACCCCCTGGGATGCTGTACCTCCCCACCTTCCCTCACAGTTACCCCACACATGAAATGCCATAAGCAACAGTAATACTCTATGTTGCATGCAATTAATTGCTATTGCTAATAATATTCTCACAGACCATTTTAAACAACAACAATAAAAATATGAATTACTAGGGAAAGGGGTAGGTGGAATGCAAAGAATACAGAACAGAAATTCAAGTATTGGATAAACTGGTAACAGCTAGCATAAGCATCAACATTGATATTGCCCACCCCAACAACATATAAGCTCACCTACAGTCTGTCTGTCTGGGTACCCAGTTAAAGGTGCAGGCCTGAAACATTGCCATAGATTGGCCAGCATTGGGACCCTTAGTAATAAAGAAGAAGGAACTCTGTTTGATTTAACTTGTTTGAAATAAAAAAAAAAAAAACAGGGCAGGCCCTGGACTTACTCATGGTTCTGAAGACACAACTATGGGCTGCAATTACAGTTGCAAGCAGTTGAGAAGCTGGGGACTTGGACAGCCATGTAGGGTAGATGGCTGGCTGGAGGGTCTGGCAGCTTGTCACCTTCTGTCTTGACTGATGAGTCTTGGAGCTCTTCCGAATCATGCACAGGATACAGGAGCACTGTGCAGAGACTTCCTGATCCACAAGGAACCCAGATCCCAGGAGCAACCTCACGGTCCGACTCCCACACACAGGTCCAGAGTACCCCAGTACTCGGGCAAGCACCCATGGCTCCCTGTTCCCCAAACCATTCTACTTGATAAGGCTATCTGATCCCTTACCTGGCTCCAAGGTATCCAGAACATGATGAAATTTCTGTCTCCACTGGGATCAACTCAGAACTCTTGAATGCAGCAAGGGCCCTTGGATTCACACCTTCTGTGGGCACTCTGGAACAGTCACTGGCACAGTGGTTTGATCTTCCTAACAGGCTGAGGGATTTCTCAGGATTACAGCAGGAGTTATCCCCAGATGATCTGGACACTCTCAAGCCAGGGCTTCCAGTCACTGGGCAATTAAACAAGTCTCCCAGTCTTCGGCTGTGAAAACCTTGGGCTGACTTCCAAACAAGGGGTGGTCATTGGCTGCACACCCTCCTCTCTCATGGAGAGCCTCAGGAAAACTGCCCCAAGCTGCAACTATCCCTGGGATCTCATGAAAGAAAAGCAGCTTCCCACTGGCTGAATGCTATTGTCCATCTTTAAAATCAATATTTATTAAGTCCTCTCGGTGCCTAATTGGTGCACAGTTTGGGTACCAAGAAATGTCCATGCCTCCCTATCCCAAATCCATAGCTGCAGTCATCCAGGGCTTTTAGGATGCTAATTGGCTGTTGCAAGGTCAAATGCAACAAAGATGGCTGCTCTTGTCCCATTCAACACACAGTTTGTATAGAGTTTTGACTGTGCTGTTCTTTTGCAACCAGTGTTATTTTAAAACTATTTGCCCCCAGCAATTGGTAGCAGTCCCTCTGCCCTGGTGTCTGCTGGCAGTGATAGGCTAAGGGCTTCCCCTGCCTGTCACTGCCATCAATATAAAGTCCCCCAAGGTGGTAGGAAGGTAGTTCCTCGATATAGCAGCTTCAGCTGCTCTTAATGCAACAAGCGCTTTTATGCGACATAACAAAGTTTAGTATTTTGCTACCTTTCCTCCCCTGTATGTCTCCAGACCCCGATTAGCTATCCAGGGGTTGGAACACACAGAGAGAGGAGCTGAAACACATCCACAATGAGTGGCTATAAACTTAAAAGCACTTTAACACTGTTCTGCGCATGCGTGGCAGTCAGTTCGCACATTCATGATGCGAACTGCATGGCAGCAGCAGTGCTTGACCTTTTCACCAAACTGGTGAGTTATTTTCTTTTAAAACAAGCACTCCTCTGGTTCTCCTTCTCAGGAGCTAACACAGGAGCCAACAGGAGGCACAGGAAACAACAGCAGGGACCCAGGACTGGTGGTAGGCAACAGGAGGAGGCCGGGCAAGCAGCACTAATGGTAAGCCCTCACATTTGGGGAGGTACACACCCAAAACATTTATTTATTTGTTTATTTATTAGCTTTGGGTAACCAGGTAAGTGCAGTAGGCAATAACCCTGCTTATTTTCAGGCACGACCCGGGAGATTACAACATGAAAATACAGCAGTGACAACAATCAGTTACACAGAGATGGTGAACTGTTCTTACAATTACAATGGACAGCTATAGTCACAGATACAAATACACCACAAGGATCACAGCAACAGTAGTGGGTTATCCCAGAATAACTTTATAAAAAGCAAGCTAGACAAGTCATTAGATCTAGCTTTGGGAGAAAACAGGTAGTAGGCGCTCTTACGCAATATGCATAATATAATGTACAGTAGCAAGTATTAGGCATTGCAGTGGTATAAGCAGAACAGGTAGAGACACTTTAACAAAAAGGAGATACAGAAAAAAAAATGGACAAGACCACAGCAGTTGGGCAAGAATGGAGAGGAGAGCAGAAGTTAAGTGCAGTCACATTTATCAAGCGCAAGGAGGTGGGAAAATAGTGTGTGCTTACATGTAACGTGAGATGAGGACTTCTTGACATGGACAGGGAGAGAATTCTAAAACCTCGGGGCAAAGTTGGAAAAGGCTTGCTCACCCATTTTCGTACAGCAAGGCTGGACAGAGAGCAAGGGGGAGGTGGAGGACCTAAGGGATCGAGAGTGAGTGACTGGGGTAAGCATGTCCCCCAGAGATGAGGGACAAGGAGATCTGGTTAAGGAGACAACAAAACACCCTATAGTATATGAATGAAGGGCATTGGGAGACAACCAGTTTAAGGCAGAATAGAGTTGACAATGATGGGTTAGGTGAGGAGCCAAAAGGGCAAATCTACAAATATTGTTGTAGGATGTATCCCATTTGTGAAGCACCCCTGCATTGGCATGAGAGAGTATTGAAAGGGCATACAGCAGTTGTGGGAGTAAAATGCTTCTCTCAATTGAGATCCTGGCTGCTGGAGTGAGTGAGTGACGCATACTGAAGGCCGCACCAATCTTGGCATTAACCGGGTGACACACCTCGTTAACATGCACAGAGAAGTCAAGTACAGGGTCCAGCATAACCCTAAAATACTTGAAGCATTAAGTGTTGGAGACCACCGTCCTATCACTGTAGCACACCAGGAGCTTTGGAGACTCAGTGGGTACCTTTCTGGAAGATTCAAAGATCATGGCCTGGGTCTTAGATGTGTTTAGGACTTGATAGTTGGATGGGAACCAGGATTGGAGAGACTGAAATGCTTGGGAAAGATTCAGATTGATGTCAGAAATAGACTTAGAAGCTGAGTAAAGCACCAGATCATCTGCATACATGATAATATTGCATTGAGGAGAAGGAGTAGGGATGTCATTAATGAAGAGAGAAAAAGAGTAGAGGACCAAGGATAGAACCCTGAGGAACACCACAGGTGATAGGGGTGGGGGAGCAGAGAGACCTACAGAAGGAGACGGCCTGAAAACACTTTTCAAGGTAACTGCCAAACCAGGAAAAGGTAGAGTCAGAGGCACCAAGTGAATGCAGCTTGGTCAATAATAGGGGGTGATGTACCTTGTCAAACACTTTAGAGAGGTCAATAAACACACACCCCGTAAGTAGTCTCTTGTCCATATTGCATTTAACATCGCTGGTAAGTTGTGTAAGAGCAGTAGTAGTGCTGTGACCAGCCCTAAAGCCATGGTGTACCAGGGTTTAAAGGTTAAACTTGATAAGGTGCACAGAAATCTGATGGTGAACTAATTTCTCAAGCAGCTTACTGAGAGTGGGGAGGAGTGAAATGGGCCTATAGTTCAACAAGATTTTGACGTCCCCTTTCTTAAACACTGGTATGGTTCTGGCAACTTTCCAGACCAGGGGAAAGGAGGCAGAGCAGATAGAGAAGTTGAAAAGCTTGGTTACAGGTACAGCAAGAGAGGAGGCAAATTGTCTTAGTATCATAGGGTGACTACCATCAGGTCCTGTGCACCTTTCGCAGGAATAGACTTTAGTAGCATTAGTACATCCTGACATGTAACTGGATATAGCTCGAGGTCGGGGATCAGAAGCAAGCAGGGATGGGAACACCTGAGAAATTATGTTAGATGAAGGGGAGGGGATGGGAAATGTGGAAAATTGGGAGTTAAAGGCATTAGCTATGGTGAGACGAACATTAGCAAACATATTTGTCCTTGTCCTTCTCTCCAAATGAGAATGTAACACAGGTACCCATAATCAACCATGCAATTTACTGTGGACCTTTGGAGCACTTCACAACCACAAGAAAACACTTGGATCATACAGTAAAGTGGTACAATAAAGGGCTTACTACAGTAACAGGAACTAGTATAATAAAATAACAAAACAAATACAACAACAAGATAATTATTTACACAACAAGAACAAGGTATATGCCAACTAAACTGGCTGTCCCAGACTCCCACCCAGATTTTCTTTCCCATTGCTTCTCTGCTGCTGCTGGCGGCCCTGTCTTTTTGGTGGCAGTCAGTGCTGCTACCTGCTCATTGAGTTCCTAGAGCTGCTGCTCCACCCTAAACTGGTAGCTCCTTATTACATTCGATGCATCTGTGCACCAAACGTCTTGGGGCAGTGAAATGGATGTCGGGGTGTGTCACTACTGAGCCCATTACAATTCAGAATAGCGGGGGCTCAGTAGTTTACATCAATGATCACACACTGTGGCTGTGTCACAACTCTCTGCTTGGTGGGCTGAAACTTTGTGTACTTCAAAGGACCGAGCTGCTCCAATTAGAGAGGGCTTCGGTCTTTTGATTTACATGAAGCCCGTCAGCTCAGCAAGCAGCTGATCGGCAGGGAACAAGAGGAGCCTGAGATCTCTCTCTCTCTCTCTAAGAAATGCGTTGCTGTGAACTCCTGCAGAAGTAGTAGTACTGCAGCAGCCAGGGCTCCAACACCCCATTTTATACTGGTGAGCCCTGTACTGGGGGCAGAGATGTGTGTGAGACAGCTTGCACCATGTAGGCAGCACAGTGTGTGAAATTCAGGACAGTCTCAACAAAGGCAGGGAGGGCAAACTCCAAATGTTTCTTACTGAATAGTAGGCTTTATTTTGGATTTTCTAACGTGTTGCTGCCAACTCCTGCAAAAGCATTAGTACCACAGCATCCATTGCTCCAACACTCCATTTTATATTAGTGAGCCCTGTTCTGGGAGTGAAAATGTGTGTGAGACATCTTGCTCCATATGAGCAGCACAGCATGTGAAATTTAGGCAAGTCTCGACAAAGGTATAGAGGTTGAACTTGCCAAATGTCAATGTTGTGCACTCTTTCCTATAGCACACAGCATCAGCAATTACAAGCACACATCATCACAACATAGTGCCTCTCGGGTTGTACATTGTAGTCAATAGGAACAGATTGCATTCTAAATGTTATTGAGGAAGAGTTACAGGAAGGTCACCCTCCATCCTGCAACCTCGCCATGACGAGAGGACCTGAGACTTTGAACATTTTCAAGGACCAACATGGATGAGTGACCCTGCCCCTCATCTCTTCAGCAGATTATTGCTGTGGGTAATCATTGGACGGTGTGCAGGATACCGTTCAGAACTGTATCAATATGTATCCTGCTTATTACATGTTGAGCTTTTACCCCATTCAGGTTACTGCCTGTTATTTACTGTCTTTATTATTACATTGTGGCCAGTCTTTGGATTGGGGCAGGATTTCTTGTTCTGTATAATGCTAATTATAAGTATATGTTTTAATAGATGATTTTTGTTAACTATGTACAGTTACTGATTTTAAAGTTATGTGCCAGGATTTCAGTGATAGCATGTGTTTTCTCCTGAATAGTAGGCTTAATTTAGAATTTTTTATTCTGGTGGAATACTATCCTGCAAAGCCTGTTTAATGTTTATCTGTAGCAGGGACCATGTGTCTTATTTATTACTAATACACCTACCGTGTCTATGTAGACCTCATGGCTTTGTAATGCCACAGTACTAGACTTTCAAGTTTGGACATTAATACTACTAAGGTCTGCTTCCTTGATGGCATATGCTCATTTCTGTTATCATTTCTTACTGTATTTGCTTGTATTACCCCTAAATGTGGTTTAGCAAAGTGTACAGGTTATGCTACAATTATATAAATTAGCAGATGTGGTGCTTCAGTGTACTATATTGACTATTTTACATGACACTGTACCAGAAACGGTGTCGTGATTTTTCTTAAAATTCAGTAAACAACAAGTTTTAATAAAAATAATGTGGCATATTTCCACATTTCAGCTGTGTTCTAAAACATTTATTGCAAGACACTGATTATGTGAAAACTATACAAGACACAGAGACAGGATACATTTCAAACTCTTCCTGCATTGTGACTGATGAGACAGTATTTTATTTGTATGTGTCATTATTATATTAAAAGTTATTCATGAATTAGGATTTTTAAGTTGAATTGAGTGGAGCCATGAGGCCTCTCTCTAAGGAATGTTGCATGAAGAGAGGAGGAAGATGTTCATGAGATCTGCAAATGAATCCTAAAACAAGTATCTTCAAAAGTTGGGGTCAAAATTAAAAAGAAAAAAATTGTTTAACAGGCATCAAACATTCAGCATTTATAAATGCTTGTTTTTAATTCTGTCTGTGCTGAAGCAGACTTGTGGCTATGACTTTCACTGCAGCTGCAAAAGAGTCCAGAGCATCTTGAACTGGGGCTTCGGTGGGCACAGAGGGAGGCCCAATGCCTTCCTCAGCCTGCTGCTGACCCCCCCTCCATCCTTGCACTCTTCTCCTTACTCTGGGTCAACCAAGCCAACTCCTTTCTCAAATGAGACAGCCAGTTGCCTACCCATCATGTCCTGGGCTTGATCTCCAGGGCCTTTTGAGCTACTGGTGGTGACTGTTGCTGAGATTTGGTAGGCTCTGTAAAAAAAAACAGAAAATAATACTAACATGTCTTGCATTGCAGTGTCAGTGGCTCAGTAGGTAGCACACTCACCTCTGAGGCCAGGAGATCAGAGGGCTGTGGGTTCAGTTCCCACATCTGGCACTTGGGTTAATATCCCTGTACTGACACTGTAGTGCAGCATGAGAGGAGTGCTGCACTTCTGAGGTGCTGTCTTTCAGAAGAGATGTTAAACTGAGGTCCCATCTGCCTGGATTGGCGGTAGTTCAGGTGGATGTTAAAGATCCCATGGCACTTATCGAAAAGAGTAGGGGAATTTTATTAAAGAAAACAAAACACATCACAAAGGAAAACACAGCATTTATTGTACAAAGAAAATAACAGGCACACAAAAGATGCTCCAAAAGTAACAGGAAAATAAAATAAAATAAACATCACCTCAAAAACAGTGAAAACTACATAGTAGTTCAAGAAAATAAATCAATTAGATCCATGTAATATGTTTCCAAAATAGATAAAAGGTTTGTCTCTCACAGTGATCATAATCCCAGACTTTTTGTTGTAAAATAGCCTGTTCAATTTGTTAAATCACTACAATGTTAGGAACTATAGAATGATGCGAGGAAACTGACATCAAGTTTGCTACATATAATACTTAATACAAGCAAAAATCAATGTTAGTGTACTCAAGTGATATCTCCCTAAGAAACCTGAGTAATCCCCTAAAACCAAACTTTGGTAAGAGATATGACTGGCAATATTCCATTTCCATCAAACAGCTAAATCTAGTAGCAAAGGAACATTGTAAGTAAAAATGTTCTTGAGTTTCTATTACATCAATACATTCAGGCCTAATACAGTGGCGTTCAGTAGTAGGCTTATGTTTTAAATTCCCCTTCACCCCAAGCTTGCCATGACAACTGAGCCATTGCACATCCCACATTCTGAAAGGAAGCCGTCTATCTATGAGGGTAAGTAAAGCCTGTGCGAGTTTAGTGTGAACGCATAATGGAAAATCAACCTGCACAAAAAACAAATTACCCACAATTTCATTATAGAAGTATTTCCTAGAAATACCTTGCAATTGGGCTTTCCCCGACTTCCAATCATGCAGTTTTCTAATAGAAGAATGGGCAAAACTGAGAACCTCCAATGTTGAGGTTATTTTAGGTACACCTCCTCCTTCCCATCTATCCAGGAAAGAATGAAATAAATGTAGAGTCCAAGCGGTCCATGGGTGACACTCAACTAAATCAGAAATTTGAAAGGAAGTCATCATAAAAAAGGAATGGTAAAAAAAACTACAGGATTAATCATCCCTATGCCCCCATGTGAAATAGGTAAATATGTAAAAGCATGCTTAATGGGGTTCAAACGACTGCCCCAAACCATCTGAAAAAAAAAAAAACAGCTGTATAATCTAGTTTCTAAAGAAAGTGGTATTGGAAAAACATAGCTGATATATAAAAAAATAGGGAGTAAAACTTTTTAATAATCAACACTCTTTTCTTCTTAGAAAAACCTCAAGATTTCCATTGTTGAACCTTCCGGCCCCTACCTCTAACCGCCTTTCCCAATTACGGTGAGCCATATCTTGTCCCCCAAAAGAAATACCTAAAATCTGGGTTGTTTCAGAAATTGCTATACCCCTGATGGTCACATCTAGGGTTGCAGCACCTATTGCAATACCCACGCATTTATCAGGATTTAGAACAGTCCCATTTATCATGGAAAAGGAATCAAATTTAACCAGTGCAGACATACCTGAGAAGACATCTGTAACCAATAAACAAATATCATCAGCATAAACTGATATTTTTTGTTCAGGGATAACCAGTGATGGAGTCAATCCTCGGATTTGAGTATCAGAAATAATTTCTCTAACAATCGGGTCTAATATGAAAGCATATAACAATGGGCTAATGGATAGCCTTGCCTTACTCCTCATTGTAACAGAACCCCTGTTCCCAGCAATGTATTTCCAATAGGATAGAGTAGTGCATCAGTATACAATAACTTAATGTAATAAATTTAGGAGGGATATCATATTTGGAGAGAATCTGAAATAGGAAAGTGTGTGGGACCCTATCAAAAGCTTTAGATTGATCTAAAGCCAATATATATCCAGATAGTTTATTCTGGGGCCCATATTCACAAATGTCCCTTAGTAAATGAATATTTTGGTGTATTGATCTCTGAGGTATAGAACAAGTTTGAGCAGGATGTATGACAATTTGAGCAACAGTTTGCAACCGTCTGAAATCACACTTGGTTACACGAGATTTACTTGACTACTTACTTCGGAACTTATCTGTTTCTGAGGATCTGCTAATGTCCTCATGTTCATTCCTAATGTTCTTATGCACATGATGGCAAACGTGCAATTGAATGATCTAGACTATTTATTGTTGTACACATGTATATTAACTAATACTGCTACAGTAGACTATTTTATGTTAGACTGTTTCTCGTGACTCAATGTACTCAGCTCTACTCACTGTTATGCACTCTGATGTATCTGTATTCTTTGTTGTACTCTCCCTGGTCGTTCCTGAAAATAGGCATATAACTTGTCTAGTGTACCTACCCGGTCAACAAAAGCTAAATAAATAAATAAATTGATGAAAGAATTTTATAATCAGTATTAAGTAAACTAATCGGACTCCAATTCTCTATATTAGTGCTATCACCTTTTTTATACAAGACGTGAGTAATGCAGAATTAAAGCTATTATGCCCTTGTCCGAATTGTAATATGTCATTGAAAAAATGGGGCAGAATATCACTAAGCTCATCTTGAAATGTTTTATAAAATTCATTTGTAAGGCCATCCTCTCCAGGAGATACTCCATGTTTTAAAGCAGTTATGGTGGAAAGAACTTCCATTCTAGTTACCGGAGCCTCCAAACTTTCTAAGCTAGACTCAGGAATAGTGGGAATAGAAAAATGAAACACATCATTCCAAGAAGTTGTAGAAAAAAAGGGGGTGCCAAAAAGTGCCGTCAAATGACTATCAATAAAGTCCAACATTTCTGCATCAGAAGTCTTGACCTGACCAGTCGAATCTTGTAGACCTGACATGATTTTCTTTTCTAATTTTTGTTTGCAGGTTGCATATGGATCCCGAAAAGGCTGCTGTTGTGTTCCAAATCGTATCTCTGCAAACAGCGAGGCCACCCTATTATACTGATATTTTCTCATTGTTTTTTTTGTTTCCTCTAGTTGCTTTCAAATGACCATGTCTGCTGCCTGAGGGTGTGAAAGTAATTTATAATACTGGTGTCGTAACCGTAAATATATCAAATAACCAGAATTTCTATGTTGCAAACCATATTTTACAAAGAATTCCCTTATGCCAGATTTCATGTCAAACCACCAGAAAGTCCAGTCATCATACATGTCTGCAACTGACTTCCTGGAGTATAGTTAGAATTTTAACTGGGTTAAGACCATCTTGTGCTCCAATACCTGCGAATTCAATTTCCAACGTCTTTGATAGGATGGAAATTGTGATGGGAGATGACTAAGGCCTATTTGGCAAAGCAATACTTTGTGATCGGAAAATTCACAAGGAAGTAGTACAAAATCTCGGGCCACTAAATGTTTGGAAAGAAAAAAATAATCTATTCGAGGAGAAAATTAGGCTCTCTGATAAGTGCACCCCCCGTCTTGTGTAAATATTGAAAACTATCAGTAAGCCCAGCAGCAGAAATAGTGTTCTGCAATGCATGAGAGTCACAGTAAGTTTTTTGTAGTACAGTATCCTTAATGCACAAGTCTAAACTGCAATTCATGTCCCCTCCCCATATCACATGTTTAGAGGTAAAAAGAAAAGGCTTAACTAAATTAAAAAGTTCAGCTCCAGCTGTTTTAATTTGAGGAGCATACGTATCAATTAACCAAAGTGAGAAACCTTTATAAATACAATCAAGGATCAATGCCCTGCCAGGTAATAAATCAATAAGTCTTGTGACTTGTACTGTTGTGTGATTGAAAAGAATGCCCTCCCCGTCTGCGACGTCTTGTCCAAAACACCAAAAAGAAGGGCCTTCCCACCAAGCTTTTTTGACTTGAGTGACATGAAACAAATTAGAAAATCTGGTTTCTTGCAAAAAGATGATATCTGCATGTAATGTTTTACAAAACTGCAAGCAAACCAATTTCCTTTTAAAGTTTTTAATGCTACAGCAGTTCAAGGATACCAATTGTAAACAAGCTATAGAGACTTAAGTTGGTTGCAAAGGTTTATCAGGTTTTCTTTTCAAGTCTTTTTTTTCTTGGAATCAGGAAGGTCCTTGTCACCTATCTCATCCAGCTCCATGTCAAAAACAGCGTCTGACCTAACCGAGGCCTCAAAGCCCGAATCTCCCTCCAAATCATCAAGTATTTGGAAAGAGTTATGAACTGTCCATATTTGTTTACCCCCTCTCAATTTGCTAGTGGCTCTAGTCACACGTCTTGGGGGGGAGTCTGAAACTCTGAAACAGAAGGAGGTAGGGCAGAGACATGGGGTGTCTGCTGAGAGGTGCCAGGGGAAGAATGCACTTCCTGAGACAAGATATCAATGGGTGCTTCGAACTGAGAATGATTCTCAAGGCCAGACTCAGATACTGCGTCTCCCCCAACAAAAGGTAAGGGGACAGGGCCCTGAGGAGTAGGGTCATTTCTCATCCCATTCCTACCCCCCAAGATCCATTTCTTCAGCTACATCTGGTGCCTGAGGCCTATGTCCCTCCTGAGCTTTAGTAATCAAGTTTTCCTTGTCTAGGCCTCCCTGCCTATTTTGTCCCACCCAGGGCCATTGGTGGTAAGTGTGTCCTGTATCTTCGCATAGGTTTCATTTGAAAACATTTCTACAAACCTCACTACCATGATCAAAGTCCCCACAGAGAGCACATTTAACTTTGTCACGAGCACTGCCCAAATGCCGCCTGCTCCCACATTTATAGCAGGCTGTAGCTTGTCCAGGGTAGAAACAAACAACCCTGTGCTTGCCTAGAAAAAATCTGTTAGGGATGTGAAGAACTTCATTTTCTAGTATATGCAATTTAACCTTAAAGAGCCAGGCTCCTGTCCAGATGCCCTCTGTATCAATAATAGGTTCAGTGGGTTTCTATACGGTACATTTTTTTTCTAGCCAATACATTATATCACCTACATTTACACCTTAATTTTGAAACATAATATTTACAGTTTTAGGTAAAGGTTTGGTAATTGGAATTGCAAAAAAAAGGTAACCACAAAGGGGAAGATCTGCAAGCCTCATATTTATGCCAAAATTTGTCCAGTCCTAAAAAATGTTTACAGCTTATATCAAACGTGTCCTCTCCCTTTATGTTGATTAATGCATACACATCAGATGCCATAAAGTTCATCGAGTCTTTCAAAAGTCGTTTGGCAACATACACCCTGTCTGGATGTTCTGGCAGTCCACCCCGATATGGCAATCTCACTGCATTTCTGTGGGGTGCCTGTTCCAATCTGTTAGCCCAAAAAAAGTCCAAAAAGCTAGGGCCTTTCCTGGACTTCTCCCTCTGTGGGGAAGGAGGTGGTGAAGATTGTGGAGGGACTGAGGAAGAAGAGAGATTTGGAAAGTTTAATAGCTCCTGAGGAGCGTTAAGCAGTGTATTCAAAGTCTCAGAAAATTGATGACTTGTAGCAGGTGGTTCCAGCAGCGTTGTAGCAACAGAAGCGCCTCTCGGGAAGGCGATGAGAAAGATATCCAGGTCGGGTCTGGAAACCAGTGACCATCTGCTTGTTGGAGCCACCCTGCTTGTGTTAAAGCCCCTTCTTTCATCCACAATCTCGAATCCTCAGGAAGGCGCGACCATGGTGGAACTCCGTCCGGCATGTCAGGCTTTGCAGGGTGGATGCGGAGTTCCACTTTCCGGCAATCAGTTGTCGGCATGAAGCGGTATTCATCAGAAGTGTCTGTGTCAATCACAGTGCTGGCTTCGGAAAACTCCAAGGGTTCTGCAGCCCAATCTAACGATGCAGCAGAAGGAATAAAATCATCAACCATGGAAGGGGTCTCACTAGCAGACTCAGTGGAAATAACTCCTGGTGCATGCTCTCGAGCATGCAAATCTCTGTGTTGCCTTGTCAAGTCCCTGTGAGGCAAGCAAGTCACCGCCAACTCCCCATCTTAACAAGCAGAAATTTGCAGAGCTGTAGTCTGCACAACCGTCTCCACGTCTGGCTCCACACCATCTGCCATGGCTGCTAGCAGCACAGCTTCTCCCACTATCGACAAGAGTAGGGGAATTTCCCCGGTGTCCTAGCCAAATTTCCCTCATTCACTAAAAAAATACCACCAACGGCTTAATCTGGTTCAAGGTCAGTTGACATTCATCTGTATACCCCTCCCCCGGGTCGTGTCTCAAAATAGGCAAGATTTGTCTAGTGCACTTACCTGGTCAACAAAAACTAAATAAATAAATAAATATCTATCGCTACAAAGGCCACTAAAACTTATGTGCTATTTGTGCCATTCATTAAGGTGCATGTAATTGCTAGTCACTACTTCTTGAAGGTGATATGGTGCAGAAGGATGTTGTATGGGAAATGTTTGCATGTATATCGGTAAAATAAGGTATGTGCATAATAGAGAGATAAATATCACAGGCATAATTCAAGAAAAGGAGAAAAGTGTTATGATCACTATCAACTGCAGCTAGCAATGTGTACTCAGGATGCAAATGGTGACAAGCCACAAGCTACTCTGCTTTTAACTATTTGCTTAACTACTAGTGTGATTGCTCACGTAACATATCAGTTTTCAGGCACATGGAATGTCTTACAGTACAAGACTTGCAAGGTATTGTATCCTCCACAGTTGTCACTTCACACTTGCTATTAGTGCTGTATCTTTCTTGTCCTTTTCTTTTGCAAAAATATAGTATCCTGTCTTAAAACGTCTAGGATAAATTTACTGGATTAAAGATCAGCTTAATAAATCACAGCACTGTAAGGGCCAGATTCACAAAACCTTGCCCAGGCACAAACCCAGTTTGCCCTGCACAAAATGGGTTTTGCCCAGAGCTTGCTTTCACAAAGCCCAGTTTGCTCATGCAAACTGTGTTTGTGCCCTGGCAAAGTCGTGAGGGTGGCCAAAATGCAAATGAAGGGGAGGAGACCTGCATAGCCCTGCAGTCCAATTCACAAAGTTTTTGCTCCACGTAAGGGCCATTTGTGAAGGCCCTTATATGGAGCAATTACTGCTGACAAAACCCTGGTGGTAACCTGTGCAACCCTAGTAGTTGGCAGAGGTACTGCCGCCCCTCCCCCATTTTCTGATTGCTGTCCCCCAAAAGTAAGAGCTCCTTTCCATAGTGTAGTGGTCCCTCCCCCTCCTCTGCCCAAAGCACAGACCTTAGAGTAATATTTTCCATAGTGTAGTGTAGTGTTGCCCTCCAGGCAACACAAAAACTGAGGAAGAGGGATTGCCCCCTTGAAGCACCAGGGAATCATCTCTTCTGTGGAAGCTTGAATAAACCCCATTTGATTTGAACCTTTGGTGTAGCACTGCACTTTTTGTTTTATCTGGATTGTATCTGCCTTGTTTGCAGCAGCTTCCCATACTATCACTAGTGCATGTTTATGTGTTTTTGCTTGTAGTGTTGCCCTCCTCTGCCTCCATCACTGACCCTAGAAGAATATTTTCCACAGTGCAGTGTTGCCCTCCCTGCCCCAATCACTGAACCTAGAAGAATATTTTCCATAGTACAGTGGTACCCTTCCATACCCCAATCGCCAACCCTATCAGACACATTTCCATAGTGTAATGGTCCCTCCCTCCCCCTCTGGTCACCAATCACCATGCCCGTACCCAAAAAACCCTATTCCCTGGTAGTCTATTGTCACTCCCCCCCACCTTGTCCAGTGTGACCCACTACCCTGCTCCCCCATCCCAATACATGATCGGCAACCAGCACAGCCCACCTCTCCCCATTGTGGCTGGCCACTGACAGAGAGCTCATGCAACACATACAGTCTACAGTATGACTCAGTGACTGTGATTGAGCCATACTGTAGACTGTACGCATTCCATGAGGACTCAGTCAGTGGCCAGCCATGGTGGTGAGAGGTGGGCTGTGCTGGTCGCCAATCACAGATTGGGATGGGGGAAGTGGGGTGGTGGGTCACACTACACAGGGTGGGTGAGGGGTGGGGGAGGGACCCTGGACTACCAGGGAATAGGTTTTTTTTGGTTTAGGTACAGTGATCAATGACCAGGGGGAGGGACTCCTACACTATGGAAACATGTCTGATAGGGTTGGCAATCAGGGCAGGGGAGGGCACCACTGAACTATGGACAATATTCTTCTAGGGTCAGCGATCATGGCAGGGGAGGGAACCACTGCACTATGGAAAATTCCTACAGCATGTGAAGACAGTGATCGGTGACCTGGGAGGGGGTAGGGAACACTACAGTACGGAAAGGGGGATTTTACTTATGGGGTCAGTGATCAGAGAGGGGGAGGGACCCTGGACTACTGGGATACATTACTTTCATTGGGGATGGCAACTGGAGGATGGGGGGGGTTACTACACCAGGGGACTTCTGCTGTGTGGTGCATGGGATGGTGGGAGGGACCACACTAGGCCAGACAAAGGCCATGCAAATGTGCCCCATAATGTGTATGCTAATGTCCTATTGCACCTTGCATGCACAATAAGCTCATTTGCATGGCCACTTTCATGAATAGGGCCTTAGCACGTATGCACTATTGTTGCCAGCCCATTCTCCTGCCTGGCTGTGGGGGCAGTGCTACTGGGGTTCCTGGTTACTTTCCTGTGTTAGCTTTGCCCCTGCCTGCCCCTATTCATAGTCAGATAGTACACCAGGCTATCCGACTGTAAATAGCCCTATTGTCCACCAGCACAACTGTTGGGTGCAGTGTAAACATTTGCATGTCACTTTGCCTTTTTTTGTGAATCCTGGGCTAAGTTTGTAATCATTTAATAAATGTATCCCTGTTCCTCCACACTGTGATTGACCACCGCCATAATATACCTTATCCAATGAATACTGGTGCTGAAGTTTGAAAAGTAAAATGTTTGCAGGCCAGAGCAACAACTCCAGCTTGTAACTGTAGTGCCTGGCTGCCAGCACTGACAGTAGTGGAGCTGGAGTCATCTTGCTTAAGCCCCATTTCTGGTGGACAGCCCAGCCACATCTCTCATAATAAGCATCATTCAGCAACTGCTCATCCCTTTAGATGGCCCTGCAACACAGTCATGGACTGTATAACTCTTTGCCTGTCAGTCAATAAGGAAATTAACCTGAACCCACGTGGCATAAAGACTTAATCTTCAAGAAACTCTTGTGTCTTTGAAACAGCATTCAAAACAAAGTCATATGCATTTTAGCTGCATGCTCACTTGCACTGGTGATGCTCCCAGTGGGACTAGCAACTGGCTGGGACACTACATCACAATCATATTATCACTTTTGGGCTACTATAGCAGACATAATCAAGTTTACACATTTAAATATATCAGTAGCTCATCAAACAATAAATGGCATGTCAGCTCTGGGCCTCCCATTGCTTTCTTCTCCTGGTGTGATGCTGGCAGTAGCATTGGTCTACCTACCACTCAACCACTCACCTCCCCCTCACCGGTCTCATGACTTTTCTCAGTTGCTGCAAATGAATAAGATAATCCAAACTTAGAACCTGCACAACATATAGTAATCAACACTAATAATAGAACACACTGCATCAGAGAGAAAGTCAGATGTACTGACACAAAAATCCCAAAGGATCATGACAGCTCTAGATCATAATGGAGGTTACAAGCTGCAGAGGCATCTGCAGTACAGAATTCTCACCATGACCACCTGGGATCCCTACCAGTTAATCATGCTAGGTTGAATGACAGTGGTGACCATGATCAGTGAAGGCATTGCTCCAAATTAGAAGAACATGCCATGTCTCTGACTAATGAAGCTGCTACTCTTAATCTGTGCAGTACACAGCCACTAATATAGTACTTGTACTGTACGAACAACATTTATGACTCCTTAGGAGAGGAGTGGGATTGATGAGCTGCCACTACTGATACCTAATGACCAGAGTCAGGCCCTACCCAAGGCAACCAAATGGTTAGGAAGGGATGCTGGTTAGGCACCGGCCTGGGCAACCTTCTTGAGGCTGGGTGATTACACTTTTTGGTTGTTGCCAAAAGCAAGGCAAAGGGTGACAGTGAGAGGAGGCAGTCTTATGTTCTGGGGTGTCACAGTTAGTCACAAATAATTTAAAAAAACCTTTTACATCTGAAAGACTGACATACACTGGCTGTGGCTGGTGTCCCCTATGAGGCGGGGCACTCAGTCGCTGCTAGTACTGAGGGTGCCTAAAGTTAATTTCTTTTCATCTTCCTTTCCTGACCACACATAGTCAACTGTGCCCTCTGCCTGAAAACCTCCAGGATGCATCCCAAATAACCCATGGAAAGCACATCCTATCAGTGTGTAGCAGGGATATCCTTAATGACTGCATAGACAGAGGGAGTGCTGATACCATCCATGTCTGGCCCAGGACTCCAGTCACAGGTTGCTTTATTTAAAGTTTTCTGGGAGAACATATTTCAAGGCCAACCATGATGGTAGACTCACCAGGTGACAGTGCCGTTATGCTATCCTTTGCTGGGAATACCTTGCAGAGCACCTTTGCTCCTCCTTCCGTCATGTTGTCACAACAGGGTTGCAGGGCTTCTGGCTGTGTATAGAACCATCTGAATGGAAGCATGACACACGTAGCCCACTCCCAAAGTGCGGCTTACCAAGACCTCTCAGTGTATAGCCCAGTAATTACCCATTTGACCCCCTTAGGACTGTGGGGGACCTGTGGCCAATTGTTAGTGTAAATAAGGGAGGAGGTTATGACCTCGAACCCCACTGATTCCACTACAGGAAGGTCTGTTGTCTGATGCAGCAGGTCCTGTCATTGTTTTGTGCCAGCTGAGACCCTGAGACACTGCAGAGAAGGATGGATTTATGCCACAAGAGAGCAGGGGTGTGGGGATAGGGAAGAGGAAGGGGGAGTCACAGACGATGTAGTAGGAGTAGATAAGTGTTCATAAGGGCCTAAATGCCCTAAAGGCAGATAAGTTCCCTGGGCCAGACAGTGTGCACCAAAGGGTCCAAAGGAAACTGGTGGAGATGGTGGGAGGATGCCTGGCAGACCTGTTTAATGCCTCTCTGGAGCTTGGGAATGTGCCCCGGGCATGAGGAATTGCAGATGTGGTGCCTCTCCATAAACGTGGTCCAAGAGATGAACCAGAGAATTACAGAACAGTCAGTCTGATCTCAATAGTGGGGAAACTGATGGAGACTATCCTGAAGGAAAGACCGGTTGAGCTTTCTCAAGAAAAACAAACTGCAAGATGAAAGGCCACATGAGTTTCTGTCAGAGAGATCCAGTCAGACTAATTTGATTGACTTTTTCAACTGGTGACAGGACAGTGCAGTGGGGCCAAGCGGCTGATGTCCTGTATCTGGAATTCAACAAGGCCTTTGAGTCTGTGCATCTTATGAGACTGGACAAGAAGCTGGAATATCTGGGGGTGGTGGCCAAGCTTGCTAGATAGGTCAGAAACTTGATGCAGGATAGAAGCTAAAAGGTGGTAGTATGAAGGGAATACTTGGAAGCTAGGTCAGTGACCAGTGGGGCCTCTCAGGGCTCGGTGCTCAGTCCAGTGTTTCTTAACATGGCAACAGGGGTTCAACACTAATAAGTACAAGGTTATGGACTTAGGGGTGAAAAACCCACGGACCAAATACTGGTTGGGTGAGATGCAGGTTACCAGGTCAGAGGAGAAAAAGGACCAGGCGGTAATCATCACAAGTGACCTGAAGCACTCAGTACTCTACAGGAGAGCAGCAGTAGATGCAAGTACTCTGTATTCTGCATCTGTTCTCTTCTCCTCTCTTTCCCTCCCCTGGGACACATCCGGAAATTAGCTGATACATAGAAACATAGAAGATGACGGCAGAAGGAGACCATGGATCCATCAAGTCTGCCCAAGGGTTCTGAGACCCTCTACAGGTCCCATGACCTAGCCACCTTATTCAATTCCTGTACACTCTGTACCCAGGTGCCTATGTCTTTCCTGGTAAAACCCTTGCGATAGATACAGTAGATAGATAAATAGAAAGATAGATAGATAGATAGATAGATAGAGAGATAGATAGATAGATAGATAGATAGATAGATAGATAGATAGATAGATAGATAGATAGATAGATAGATAAATTGGATGCTGGGCTTCATAGCCAGTGGAATTATCAGCAGGAAGGTAGAGGTGATACTGTTGCTATACAGGTCACTGGTATGACCGTGCCTAGAGTGCAGTGTACAGTATTGATGCCCTTATCTTAAGAAGGATGTTGGCTTACTGCAGACAGTCAAGAAAAGGGTGACCAGGATGATCCAGGGCCAGCAGGACAACACCTACAAGGAGAGGCTCAAGGGGCTTAATATGTGCTCCCTTGAGGACAGGGAATGATATGATCGAGACTTTCAAATATCTTAATACGAACATACGAACATACGAAATTTGCCAGCAGATAAAGGCCTAGAGGTCTATCAAGTCTGCTCGAATGTGCAGCTAGCACCCCTTATTCTGCAGCTGCCCACCCTTCCACCCTTCCCCTTCATTAACCCTCCCCCTTGTCCTGTCCCATCCTCATTTGAAGCAGTCCACTGTTCTACTGCATACCACTTCTGCAGGTAATGCATTCCACCCAGCCACCACCCTCTGTAAAAAGTGTCTCCTCATCTCCTCCTGAACCTTCCTCGCCTCTAGTCTCATATCATGGCCCCTGTGGCCTCCTCCCTTACTTTGAACAGCCCTCTGTACCCGTCTTGTTTATTCCTTTCATGTATTTAAAGGTTTCAATCATGTCACCCCTGTCTCTCCTCTCCTCCAGTGAGTACATGTTCAACTCCTTCAACCTCCTCTCGTATGATAAGTCCCCCAACCCCTTGATCAACTTTGTCGCCCTGCGCTGCACCCCCTCCAGTAACTTAATGTCCCTCTTCAGATATGGACGCCAGTACTGCATGCAGTACTCCAGGTGTGGTCTAACTAATGACCTATACAGTGGCAGAATCACCTCCTCCCTCCTCCCTCCTCCCTCCTCGAGGATATACCCCTTGCAATACAACCCAGCATTTTGTTGGCCTTTGCAGCTGCCTTCCTACACTGTGCCGAGTTTTTCATTGACCCTGTAATGAGCACACCCAGATCCTTCTCCTCCTCTGTCTGGGCTAGCTGCACTCCCCCTAGCTGGTAAGTCCTTCTTGGGTTCTTCATCCCAAAATGCAGTACCTTGCACTTTTGACATTAAAGCCCAGTTGCCAGGTGTCTGACCAGGTTTCAAGCTTTGCCAGATCATCCTGCAACCCCTGCCATCCCCTAGGTCATCCACCACCGCGCCAACCTTGGTATCATCAGCAAACAGACTGATTGCTCTTGATGTCCCATGATATGTCTGCAATGAATATCCCAAACAACACTGGTCCCATCACCGAGCCCTGTGGGACACCGGTCACTGCCCTTGGGTGGAGAGCTCCCACCCACCACCACCCTGTTGCCTTCCCTGCAGCCAGTTTCCTACCCATCTCACCAGCTTTGCACCTCGCCCCTGTGCCTACCAACTTCCTTCCCAGCCCTCCATGTGGCACCAAGTCGAATGCCTTACTGAAGTCCAGATACAAGACATCCACTGCATGGCCCCTGTCCAGTTGCCTAGTTACCCAGTCATAGAACTCAACCAGGTTGGTTTGGCAGGATCTGCCACGTATGAAGCCATGCTGTCTGCTGTCCTGTAGTCCTTTGGCCTCTAGGAGGGCCACCAGCCTCTCCTTCAGGATAGTCTCCATTAGCTTACCCACAATGGATGTGAGGCTCACTGGTCTGTAGTTTCCCCGGTTCATCCTTGGTATTAATGGTATTAACAGGGTGAATACAGAGGTCTTCTTCAGTTTTAGTGGAACAAGTCCACTGGGGGAATAGCCTAATGCTGGTAGGGGACAATTCAAGAGAAAGATGAGGAAACACTTTTTCGCTGAGAGAGTGGTGGCCAAGTGGAACACATTGCCAGAGGAGGTGAGCTCCCTGAAAACGGTGAATAGCTTCAAGACAACATGGGACAGAATGAAGAGAAAAGTTGCTTGTGGAGGAGAGGGGAGGAGGAGGGAGGACTTGAGTGGAGTCAAGGGGGGGATTTGGGAAGGGGGGAGCGGGTCCCCTCTGTAGAATTAGGTGGGACCTGCACACTTGAACAGACCAGATAGACCATAAGGCCTTATCTGCTAGCATATGTATGTTCTTATGTCAGCAGTCTCAGTACACAACAGTAGCAGGTGGAGCCCAACTTGTTGTTGGGGGCTGTGTGTGTGCATTGCAAATTTAAGCAGTGTGGCATACTCAGCTAAGACAAAGCAAAGAAACTGAAGAAAATACCCATGATGGCTGCTGCACTTTGCCGCTGGAGAAATCAAAGGAGCCTGGTGAGTCTGTTTCCAAACTGAAGCAAAAATGAAGTCCTAAGAGCTTGTCACACTCCTTGCATGTTTGTTTAAAGACCCACAGTCACATTTTTCTCAGAAATGTGGTATCTTAACTTGGAGTGAGGACCATTTCCTCACAGAAGGGCTTGGACTAGGATTGTAAGTGAATCTTGTGTACCAGTGGTACCTTGGGAACCCCAGAATGTGTTCCAGTGCAAGTGGTTTGTTTTTTTCACTCCTTTTTACAGGTTGGCTCCAATACCCTTTCCTACTCCTGTGAAACCTGATGGCCAGTAGGTGTAGGGACTAGTGGTAGACAGGGTGTGCATGTGAATATTATTCTAAGCCCAGTAGTGAGGCAGGTGCTGTAGTGAGGGATCATCCTGGACTTCAGTGAGGTCCTGTATCATCTGTAACAGTACTGGAGTGGGTCTACTAGAACAGCTGAGCAATCAGACAACTGCTAGCAACAGAGTGACCAGATAATTGAAAGAGGTGAAGCACCTGGAAAGCAAGGATAAGGAGCTGAGGAGCCTAACAGCGGTAGCAGGTCAGTGGGGAGTGGCACATCACCAGAATAGGCATTGGCAGTGCTGAGCACTAGGAACCCAAACTTTGTTGAAGGCGCTTGGGGGTCTTTTTGGTCAAGCATGTTACACTATTGCAGCTCCTTGTGTTAAGGTTATTTTGAGCTGTGTCCTGCCAGTAGTAGGTGTCAGTGCATGCCAGAACTCTGGACTCAGTCTAACTTCAAGTACAATGAAGATCAGGCCTGTAATAATCATGCAGACACCAACATGGTGTGAGCTGGCAAGTTTACTGTATAAAACACACACTTTAAACAACTGCCGAAAATGTAGGCTTCTGCCCGACAAGCAAGGGTTTATATATACATGTTAGCGCATGCAAATTGGTAAAGCATACACAAATTGTGTATGCTAATTAACTTCCTCACATCTCCCTTCTCAATTGAACTCCCCCCCCCCCCACAAAGTAAAATATTTAAAGTTCTATGTAGCTCAAAGTTTTGTGATTCTATATAGACAAGATGGGCTCGGATCTCCCGTCCACTGACATGGCTGATTCTCATGCTGGATCTGGTACCAGTCACTTGGTCCCTATTACTTAAAGGCAGGGCCGACACCACAGGCTCACTTTGTGACTGCCCTGGCATCACTTGTGGAGGGACCTCCATTGTAGGCACCTCGGGGATCACATCTTCCTCCATAATGTTGTCCTGCTCATTTCCTTCCCCCTCTCCTCGGATGTGATTATGGGCCATAGGACCGATGTGGCGCAGGGGTTAACAAAAGGTATCTCCTGTTTCTGCAATACAATTTCCAATTTGCTTGGACTACTTAGGAATGTGGCTCTTCAGTATGGTGTTCAACAACTGCGGGGGTCCAGGTATTCTCAGGTGTTCGCAGGTAAACAGGCTGTTCTGGCTGTGAGGCTGGGAGTGGTCGGGCATGCAAACTGTAATAACATTGTTTTTCTTGAGCCCTTCGCAATGTAGTTCTCACCTCAACTTCTGGTACTTTTGGATTAAGTATCTCAGTAGGCATTAAAGTTTTGGTTCTTTTTTTTTTTCAAATTGTTTAATTAGGTGAGACACACCAAGCTGAAAGCTTGTTTACAGGTGCAACCTGGGAGCATGGGAAGTTAAGTGACTTGCCCAGGGTCACACAGTATGCAAGTGGGTTGCAAGTGGGTTGTAAGTCCAGGCAAGTGGTTCTGCAGTCCATAAGCAGCTGTGCTGGAGATCCTAGCCCCTCCAGTGGGTTATTTCTCATTTCCAAAAGTGCTAAGTAAGGATCTTGATGGCCCACTTATGCTTTCTATAGTAGTCTCTTTATTTTTTGAATGGCCTGTTCTATCATGCCTTTAGTCTGGGGGTATCTTGGTGAAGATGTCACATGTTTAAACTCATATCTTCGTTGAAAGTCTCTGAATTCAATGCAGGCAAATTGCGGGCCATTATCTGTTACAAGTATTTCTGGAATACCGTGTCTTGCACATTGTGATTTATTATGGTTAATCACCGTTCCGCTTGTTGTGTTTTGCAACTTAGATATATCAATGTATTTGGAGTAGTAATCAACCATTGCCAGATACTTTTCCCTTTCAAGTTCAAATAGGACAGCCCAAACATTTTGCCAAGTTCTGTCTGGTATCTCACGTGGCTGCATTGGTTCTCTAGCTTGTGCTTTCCTCAACTGATGGCAAATGCCACACTTGGTCACTATGTCATTAATCTGACTGTTCATCCCTGACCAGAATTAAAGACCTCCGGCCCTGCGCTTGCATTTTTCAATGCCCAAGTGGCTGGCTGTGTAATCTGGTTAACATGTCTGATCTCAGTGACATGGGGACTATCAGTCTCTACCCCTTCAAAAAAAGTCAATTTTCTATCGAGAGTTCAGCTCTGCACTGCCAGTACTGCCATATATCACGGTGCACTGATGTATTCCCCTGGGGCCACCCATTCAAAACAGTCTCTCAACTTGACCAGTGCTAAATCATTATCCATCTCTCGCTGAAACAGTTTGGGTTTTTCATCATTGACTGGCAAATAGTCCACCATGTGAACCTCATATTTGTCTAATTCAGTTTCTGGCACAGAATTTTCTTCCACAGCCCTACTCAGGGCATCTGTTATATGAAGTTCTTTACTTGCTTTGTACTGTACTTGCAAATTATAACTCTGTAGTTTTAACATCATGAGTTGAATTCTCGGTGGGGCTGTGGCCAGTGTTTTTTTTAAAAGACTTTCTAGGGGCTAGTGGTCTGATTCAACATGGACCCAGGCTTTGCCATAAATATATAGATGGAACTTTGAACAACCAAACACAATAGCTTGCGTTTTCTTCTCAATTTGGGCATAATTTCTCTCAGCTTTATTAAGTGATCTGGACGCAAAATCAACAGGCCTGCCTTCCTGCAGCAGACAGGCACCCAGCCCTTCAGAGAATGCATCAACAGATAATTCAACAGGTTTCCTTAGATCATAGTAGGCCAGCACCATGGGGTTAGTAACAACTGTTTTCAGTTCTTGAAAGGCCTGTTGGCAGTGCTCCTCCCAGTGCCATGCTGTTTCTTTCTATAGTAACTCTCTGAATGGCGTATTTACAGTTGATAGGTTTGGAATAAATTTTGCTAGGTAGTTTGGCATGCCCAAAAATCTTTGTAAGTCAGTTGTATTTTGGGGAACAGGCATCTGGGTAATCGCTTTCATTTTCTTGGGGTCTGCCAACAGCCCTTTGTTACTTAACTTGTGTCCGATATACTGGACCTCTGACATTTTGATTTTGGATTTCTTTAGATTTAGAGACAAATGCTTATCTCTGGCTCTTTGTAGAACATGCTGTAACCTCTCACTGTGCTCTTGTACATTAACTACCCATATTAGGATGTCATCCATAATGACCTCTGTGCCCTCGAGCCCTTCAAAAATGTGTGAAATTTTCTTTTGGAAGACTTCTGGTGCAGAGCAAATCCCAAAGGGCAGATGCTTGATCTTGTACCTCCCAAAAGGTATATTAAAAGTCACTAGATCAGAGCTAGGCCCATCCAGTTTAATCTGCCAGAAGGCATACCCAGCATCTAACACTATAAATACTTTGGCCCCTGCCAGCTTGGCTGCAGCCTCTTCAGCTGTTTTCATCGGGTAATGTTCCCTGTTAATTGCTCTATTAAGATCTCGGGGATCTATACAAATGTGTACTTTGATTTTTCTACAATGGGAGGTCTTAAGCCCGAGGTTCAATGTGAGTAATAGCTCCTCCCACAACCTCTACTTAAACCCAGCTCTAACACATCTCCCTTGCTCAGGGAGTGTTTTTGTTCCTTGGGCTTCCTTCGTCACTCATGTGGCTGTGCTGTTCTGCTCCCTTGCTGCTCTGTTTGTTCTTTTTGCTGATTCCTATGCCCCCGCCTCCCGTTGTTTTCTTTCTTTGTGTCATTGTGTCTTACCTGCTGTCTGGAGTCCTGGCTGTCTTTCCTCTCTCAGTGGCCTGTTCTGTCTCCCCGCTCCCTTCCTCCATTCATCTCCCTTCCTCGGTACCTGGGTTCTTCCCCTTGTGTTGTTTTCTTTTGGGCTTCTTACCAGCATTCAGTCCCCTCTACCACCGATGCTTGTGAGTGTCCCCAGTTCCTCTCTATTCGGTACTTCCTCCTTCCTCCCCTACTGATGCATGCCCACTTCCTGACCATCCCTGCAGTGTCCCATTCTCCTCCTTGACTCCCCGGGTGCTGCACTTTTCCTCTCCATGGTGCTCCTGCTGGAATCCACTTCACCTTTTTCTGTGGG
This sequence comes from Neoceratodus forsteri, assembly GCA_016271365.2. NCBI lineage: Eukaryota > Metazoa > Chordata > Ceratodontiformes > Ceratodontidae > Neoceratodus > Neoceratodus forsteri. The sequence continues at coordinate 484,622,392 of CM057455.1, read as the reverse complement.
CTGTCATACAGTAAGTATCTCATTTACACTATCATCCAAACCTACTTTTACTTCACATCCACCCATCACAATCCCCTTGTAAAAACAGTGTCACATCTCCAGGGGTCTAATCCTCGCCAGCTGCCATTCACACTTTCTTTCTGTTTGCTCTGCTATGTGGCCAAGACGGCCTCTCGCTTCAGACTTCAGATTTCTAACTCCCCTCTATACAGCCATAACACTGCAACTACTCCTGGCACCTACCTGACTCTCCCTGTCTTTTTTCCTGTAACTATACCATGAGCCTTGCATTGATTCCTATAGCTGTGCCATGTTTTATGGCTCGTACTACCACTGACCACATTTCCAACTGATCCTACTGCATTTCTACTCAGGTACGTTATCTAGCACCTTGGACTCAGAGCAGCAGTGCACTGCACCATGCTACCATGTACACACACAGCTGTTTCCTCCTGCCTGATATGTGTTCACTGCTCAGCACTCTACAATAGCTCCTGAGGGCTTATTGCATGTTACATGGCAACAGTCTACCATGACCCACACTGCATACCCTACTGCAATAAGCACATGTCACCTGAGCTGGTGAATACCCTTGCAAATCATCGGGGGTCTGAGTGCACAGTCAGTTCCTCAGATGACCCTGCTTTAGCAGGGGTGTTTCAAGTGGCTCTTTCTCCTTTCCCACTGCAGTACCTTTGGGGGTGTGTGGGGGGGGGTTGTTTTGTTTTTGTTCCTCACAACGGATACCAGTTAGCAGCATCAGGTGAGGTGCCCTGCAACTGCTGCCCCACCAGTGCATTGTTCTGGTAGTGAAGGAGCTCCTGGACAACCTCTTCCATCCAGGGGTATGGGGGGGTATGGGGTGTGGGAAAGGAGGGTATGGGGTTATGGGGCAGGTGCTCCTATTCTTCTACTTGTAGGCATCCTGGCCTACTTGCTACTACTGCCTCCATCCCCTATCGCCTGCTCCTGCTTATTTCTCTCCCCAGGTTCCCACTTCAATTCAGTGGAGCCTTCCTTCCCCTGCATTGTTACTACTTCAATGGCTGAACCTTCTCTACAGCACTGACTGTTTCTGTGCCTACTAGTCCCATCATGTTATGTCTTCTTCTTCCCATCCTGTGTTTCATTCATTTTGCCCATCTCATCTCAGTTCCTTAATCTACTCTCCTTCTACAGCTGCATTCTGAGCTTCAGTCTGCATATACTAGCAGTACTCCAGACTCCATCCCTAACTCGCACCTTCTGAGGTGCTGAGCGAAGGTAGGCTTCCCCTGCCTACCGGAGATTGGGATTCCATTACATTCATTACCTCCTACTACTTACCACCTGACATCCTCCATCCCTAACTCTGCAGGACAGCATCAAGTGAAGGTTAGCTTGCCCCGACTACCAGGGATGGGAGCCATGTCTACAATCTACTGAATCATACCCCGTACCTCATACCATTTGCCACTTCCCTTTGGGAACAGAACTTTTCACCCCATGTGCCCTCATCATTTTGCCTATGCCTAGCTGCCTCAACTCAAGATCAACCTGCCTCAGCTGTCACCGATGGGTGTCTGAATCTCCATTCCACTGCTTCAACCTTACACATTCTCAGCCCGACACCTGGATGCTGCTTCCAGGAATATGACTTTACTTGACTTGCCTTCTCCATCCTACCTGGTCTGCAGCCTCGATTGACAGTACTATCACACTGAATTCCATGGCTGGGAGCTTGAATCTGCATTCAACTGTTTCCTCATTCTGAATCCCATACCTGTTGCGGGTTGCCACTTTCCTTAGGGAACGGGACCTCAAACCCATTTGCCTTCCACCTACCAACACTTCCACAGGCTTTGTATGTTGGTCTTCATGCTCTGGATACCTGGATTGGTTGCCCGTTCATGTGACTCCACTAGTTCCATACCATCTCTGGCTCATACTCGACTGCAACCATACCTCTCATCTGTCCCTGATTTTCAGGGACGTCCCTGATTTTGACTCAAACTTTTACTCTGTCCCTCCTAAAATTGGTGTTTGCGTGGCTAAATAGTTGGGATTGTAAGCACAAAATAATGTCAAACATTAAAGTTACAGACGTGTTCTTCTTTAGAAAATGCATTTTGCACTAAGCCCCGTATTCTACTAGCTTTCTGGGTGGATATCTTTAATTCTAAAGATGTGTCCCTGATTTTGGTCCTTTGTCACTGATTTTTTTATGTCTTGTCCCTGATTTATGAGGCAGAAGATTGAGAGGTATGATTACCACTCCCATCTGGAGTGAGATCTCATCCTCTCAGTTGCCTCCATCCTCCTACCCCTGCCTGGTGGTATCGGTTCCTGGCTATCTCTCCTCGATTACTAGCTTGTTTCTGCAATCATCTGCTTTACTTTGTATGCTCCACTGGACCAATGCTTGCTGCTCTCTGCTGGACCTGAACTGTTTGCCAATTTTGCCTCTAATGCCATACGTTATCCGGGGTGTCACGTCTGGGTCATCTCACCTCAACTCCCTCACTTAGGAGCCTTTATCTGCACCTGACTGACCATCCTTTTGCATTTTCTGCCTCGTGCCCAATTACAGCTTCCCTCCAGAAACAGGACCCTTCTGCTCTGAATAACTTCCTTCCTTCCTCACCAGTCTCCATCCTGCACTTCCATGGACCACCGTAATCAACCCCTTAGGCCTTCTTTCCCTCCTGATTTGGGTCTTGCTAGTTTGTTCAGTCCATATATCACTCCAGTTCAACTGCCCCATAGACTTCCTTGCTGCAAGTCATTCCTTCCAGCTGCTGTACAAATTTGTTTTATTCTTCAGATCTGGGAAGCTCATCCGTCTTCACACCAGCACCTTCCATCCTTTCCTCTAGTTGTTTTCAGCCTTTGTCAGATGTGGGACTCGTGTTATCTCAACTCAGTTGCTCAAGGTGCTTTGCTTCGCTCCTTGGCCTGCCCTGGATCATCCTCTGCAACCTTACCACAGCCTTCCTGCATTCCGCTGCTGTTCGCTGAAGAGCTGACCCAGTTCTGTTCCTTCCTGCACTGTACAGTATGTCATCAATCTTTGCCTAGCCCATCATCTTCCCCGGATCATTCCTTCAGTTCATCTGGATTCACTCCGGACTTTACTTCCATCGTATTCCTACCCAATCAACTACTCCTCCCATTTATATATTTATTTATTTATTTATGTTTATTCTTTTGTTAACCGGGGTAAGACCCACTAGGCACAGATGCCTGTTTTCAGAGGCAACCTGGGAGCACTGGGCAAATTAAATGACTTGCTCAGAGTCACACAGTGTGCAAGTGGTGGTTGTGGGAATCAAGCCCAGGTCTGTCTGCTTGATGTATCAAGCTCATTCACAGCTTGTTACTCTAACCACTAGGCTAAACTGCCAGCCCCCTATCCATCTCATGCTCCTATGCTGGCCATTCTAGCAACTCCCATCCACTACTCACTAGATCGCTTATTGATTTCACCTGAGGAAGCTACTTCTAGCAAATGTACCTTGGATAACATGCCTCATAAACTCTTAAGTCATCATAGAATTTTCTATACTGCCCAATCAGCTCCTCATGATCATTCCTGAATCTCATTGTACTGGACAATAGAAAGATTTCATCTGTCTCTATCGGATACTCCCTACAAATCCTGTCCATTTAATCACAGTGACTTCCCAGTCTACCATGTCTCCTACACAGAAAGGACTTAAATTCTTCAGTTATGTTCTGACTTCATAACTATTATTGCTGCTACGGATACCAGGAATCGCAAGATACCTCATACCACTACAGACATCATTCATTTTACCTTCTGCAGCCTCTCCTACCAACATCGACACTGTCAACCATGTTACTTGTCTTCTACTTTCTCAACAGACATTGCTTGTCCTAAGACCAGCTCAGCTGCCTTCCCAGAGCTTTCATCATTGGATCTCCAGTGCCAAGCTGCTTACTAACATCATGATATCCAAACCACTGCTTTCTAGCCACAGGACAACACCATACCTCATACAATCATCTGCATTTCTTCATCTTAGTGCCGTCAGTTGAGTTAGCCGCTCATACTGTGGCTCTCCTAGTCTATCCTTCACAAATTTTCTCCATTACTCCCTCCGGTGAAGACTTTCACTGAGAACAGGCTCCTCCAATTCTCACTTATGAAATCTGCAACTCTTGAGCAAAGTTCAATTTCCCAGTCTTGCCTCCCAGTAGGTCTTAATCAATCATAGCACTAGGATCCTCTGGCATTCCACACTACATGATCTCACTACCAACCCAGCCTACAGACTCTTCCATGTACCCACCTCCAAGCTTCTCTCAAGTATTTAGGTATCGGATTATCTATACACCTAACCAACCACTGCCACATCAGTGCATCTCATGGACAATTAAGCCACAGAATTACCCATATTTACTTCATCTAGTGGACCATCAGAGCATATACAAGTATAGTATGACATCATGCCCAAATAAGCTATCCAATTCCTTATACTGAACTTCCAATCATTCTCTATATTTGGTTACCATCTGGACTGCATCTGCAAATCTTCCTCTAGTCATCTACAAATCACTTATGGCATTCCCCCTATCAGGCACTGAAAGACTCTGCTCAATTCCTTCTTCCACTTCATGGATGCTTAATTAGCAACTTATCACTCTCACTGAATTCCTTACCACCAGACCGTACCATGAACTTCAAACCTTACACAAGTCGGATCGTTCACCTGTAACTTCATGAATCATCACATTTCCCACAGTTCACCGTCTGGTAGCATATCTATCAATTCATGTTCTCCCTGCTCATTCTGTCCCTGTAATCCCTTTGGACAAGCATCCTTCATTACCTTGGAAATCTGGACTTCATTCAATCTTCTTTGACCGGATCTGCTTCACACTCAGGATTCTACTGCTCTTTCAGAAAAGACCTACTTCTTCAACCTCAAGATCGTCATCCAAGCTACATCATCCATGGACCAAGGATAGACCATCATCTCTCCTAGAAGCTCACCTTTCTCAAACCTAGCTATGGTTACTAGAACCTAGGTTCTTCTCCTCTTAGTATGCCCAGAGGATGGGAAGATCAATGGCCATCGGTCCTCAGAGGTTTCCTCCACCTGGGGGGTTTTCCTCTCCTGAGTGCCAGCGGACATACTCTCCATGAGTTGGAGGAGATATCTTTTTGGGCCTTCTATTCCCTACAATTCCTATCTACATACCTACTACTCAAAGGTGGGAATAGAGTAAAGCCACAAAAAATACTACAAGTTACACAAGCACTAATACCCCATCACTATTCCACAAACATTGAATGGGAGGGCTTAAGCCAGAGGTTCAATGTGGGTAATAGCTCCTCCCACAACCTCTACTTAAACCCAGCTCTAACACACCTTCCTTGCTTAGGGAGTATTTTTTGTCCACCACCACCCCCTCCTCCTCTTTCTCCAGTGCTCTTCTTACCCTTGTTCATGGGCCTTCTGTTCCCTAAAGTTCCTACCTATATGCTGTACCTACTACTCAAGGGTGGGAAAAGAGTAAAGCCACAAAAAGTTCTACAAGTTACACAAGCACTAACACCCCATCGTGATTCCCCAAACATTGAACCACCATCGAGTTGACCCTGCTCATGGGTTTATCCACCTTCTCAATAACCCCCAATCTTTCCATATTCTCTAGCTCAGTTTTCACTTTATCTTGTAATGTGAAAGGTATTTTTCTAAGGAGTGGATCACAGAGCTGACTGTTTTATCTATTTTAATGTGGTATTCACCTTCTAAGCATCTCAATTCCTCAAATACTTCAACAGATTCAGCCATTATTCCTTCTATGGTTTCCCCTGCACTTCAATTTGCAGCATCTACTGAAAATAACTTCTTTATAAGCTTCATTTCCATGCAAGTAGACAGGCCCAACACTGGGGTCACATTTGCATTAACCTCTTGAAATTGCAGCAGGTAATACTTTTGCTTAAAATACGTTAGCAACATCACTTTGCCTTTTACATCCAGTGTATGCCCAGAATAGGAAACCAGTCTAGCTGATGACCTTTAAATAGCTTCTCCAGACAGTGTCTTATACATCTGAAAAGTCATCACATTACACTGTGCTCCTGTGTCTAACTTAAATGTCACCATTTTTCCATTTATACTCGGATTAACTTTCCAGTCACTCTGGCTTATAGGTAGTCACAGTTTCAATGCTGAAAGTACTTTCATTCTCCTGTGCATCTTCTCTAACAACATGGACCTCACTGCATTTGTTCACATGACATACCCTGGAAAAGTGATTTTTTTCTGTGACACAATCTACAAAACTGTCCATATGCTGGGCATTTATTTATCTCAAGCTCACAACCACACTTTTCACATTTGACTTTATTTGCTTGAGGTGCATAACTCCCCTTGCTCATATTGGCACTTGCTTTGACTCTGTCTTCCTGAACAACTGCTGCTTGCACTGCACTTTCATCCTTAGCATTCCCACTGAAGAGCTTTATCTGCATTTCACTCCATTCAGTGGCCCTGCACATATCTATGGCATCATCTAATGTTAAGTCCACTTTTCGCAACAGTCTGTGTCTCATATGCTCGCTCTGTGTGCTGCATACAGTTCTATCTCTGATCAACGATTCAGTAAAATCTCCAGATTCACAAGATTTAGCCTTTAGTCTCAGTTCAGTTACATACTGTATGAATCAATGGACTCACACAGATTCTGGTTCCTCGTTTTGAGCAAATGTCTTTCATAAGTCACATTCCTTCTTGGGTTATAATGCCTCTCACATTGTCCTATAATTTTATTCATCTGCTCCTTCTTTTCCTCGGTTTCCCATACAAAAGTATTGAATACCTCTAATGCATCAGGGCCAGCTACGTGCAAGAAGGTTATAGCCTGGATTGTCTGGGTTTTTTAAGTGAATCCACTGGTACTGAGAAAACTTGAAATTGCTGCTTAAATCTTCTCCAGTTGTTAGATGCATTTCCATTTAAATTGAGAGCAGTGGGAGGCTGCAGGCAGTCCATTCTGACATCATGTAATAATCACACAGACACCAACGTGGTGTGAGCTGGTAAGTTTACTGTATGAAACACACACTTGAAACAACTGCAGAAAATGCGGGCTTCTGCCAGTCAAGCAAGGGTTTACATGTTAGCACATTTGCATTAGTAAGGCATAGACAAATCGCATATGCTAATTAACTTCCTTACAAGGCCATCATTTTAAAGAACAATTTGAGACACATATTAAATTTAAAGCCATTTGCATTGCCGTTTGTTTGCACTGTGACCTGGATTGATTACAGTCCAGAAGTGACTCTACCCCTGGAGTGCCTATCACCTTACATGACTAACCATTGCCTTCCCTTCCTTATTTACATTTATAAATAAAAGTGTATGTTTTTACTTCAAACTGCTTTAAAGTGTATTTAATATCCTGCTCTGCAGCGCATGAAGGGGGAACCTAAGGGTCATGACTACCAGGTAATGTTAGGAGGTCCTCCTGTTGCCCACTTACATTAGCTTGTTGTTAAATTAACTTTGTTTAAAAACAGCTTGCAAATGGAAGGATGTTGGGCTTACAGTGATTCCATGGCGTGGTAACCATCAGGAACCATTTTTGTGAGCTCTCAAGGGTTTTGAGTGCTATTGAAGTGGTATTGTACCTGTTCAAAGGATTCGGCTGAACAATGCAGTCATGTAAGTACATATTATATCTATGTGGCTACTTGCTGAGGGTGAGTAATGTCATGAATATTGGGCTTGTGATGGAGTGGTACAAAAGGTGAATGAACTAGCACCACATACTTCATTACACTAACCTTTTTTCATTCCCTAGTCCGTGGTTTAATAGATTTGTTACTGAATTCTGGGGACATGAGCATATTATTTGTAGCATGAGTATATTACGTGTAAGGTGCAGAGTCATTGATAGAGAACTGTAAAGTAAAGGGATCACTTAGAAGGTGTTTGATGTCTAATAGAGTGGCATTACTGCTTCCAGGGTGTTGACACCCTTGTCCTGCATTGGGACCACTGTATATCCCTGGGTGGAGGCACAGGATAACATAATTTCTTTGACTCCAATACATGACCATATGGAACACAGGCCTGTAGGAACAAAATCCTTGATGAAAAAATTATTTTATTTTTATGTTTATTATTATTAATTAGTAACGATTAATAACTATTAATTATTATTTTATTTTTATAGTAAGCTATTTACAAAAATCTGTAGCCTCAAAACTGTTTAAAATATATTGATAAGTTTGGTGTCTGTAGTAAGCTGACCTTGACATCTTTTCAGTGAAATGAAGGTAACATGTTTATCTAATAGAAACAACTAGTCGGGAGGATTATAAGCCTCTGGATAGCTACATGATGTCATGGTTCATTTACTTTGAACAAAATATATCCCTGTCTTAAAGAAGTTTGCTAAATTTATACAGTTCCTAAGCATTATGAGTGCTTAAAGCCACGATTTGTAGGGGTGGCACCCAAGACCATTTTTGCCATCAAGGGAGACAGCCCTTCATATGACTCTAAATAAGAACCTCTAAATAAAATAATTATTGAGTTATTAGAGGCCAAAATGAGTGTATATTATTATATTCATTGCAAAAAACAGTGTTATAATTATTAAGTTGTTAGGGGTCAAAATCAGTTTATTATAGTGGCACAGTCTCACCGCTATATTTAGAGTTGAGCAGGGGGTTCTGTGTTAAATCTCAAATTTTGTGTTTTAATATCTTCACAACTGTTCAATAGATTTGCACAAAGGTTTGCATGTCCAGTTTCATGGGGTAGATTGCTTGATGTGGCAAGTTTTGTTCCAGTCGGATGTGCGAATTCGGAGATCCAGGTAGCAAAAAAATATTCAAAATTAATCTTTCTGTTCTGTGTCATCGTTGCCTTGTACCTGGACTGTTTAGAATTTTGGTCTGAAATTTTCAGAGTAGAAAGGACTTGACCCACAGATGTGCCTTTTCACTGATTTGGTGAAAAAAATACTAATCTGTTCCAACATTAATAAATTTTAAAATTCCATTTCTGAGCATGCTCAATAAGCACTTCAACATAGCTGTATGAAACAAAAAAAGAATCCTTTATTGTATAGGACTAATCCTTTTTCAAGAGGAACAAATCCTTTTTCTTGTGATTGCCATTTTCTTTTTACTGTTTTCCTGGGCCCAATTCACAAAAGGTTACACCTGGCATAACTTGACTTGCACCAAAATAAATGGCTCAAGTAGCAAGTTACACCAGCAGTTGCAACATATGGTATTCAGCGAAGCAGCCTGCAACATGTCACAGGCTTCTTGTGCCAAAGTGGACATATGCCACCAGATACACCCTAAACCCCCTGCGACATGGTGCTAGGGGGTTTACAGCAGCAGTTGTACACTATCTGGAAGGGCAGACACCAAGTTCCCCAGGGTGCTCTTTTCAAACAATCCCCAGAGGACATCCACCAAAGTACAGTTACACCAGCTTTGAGCTGGTGTAAGTGTACTTACGCCCTCTGGGAGTTGCACAAATGTGCCGCTCGCCCATCCCTGATGACATGTTACCCTCCCCCCAATACCCCAATCCTGTCAGGTGTACTGTTAAGCCACTATTATGTCCCCCTATGCCCTGAACCCAGATTGGGCTACATGCATGCCCCACAGAGCTAGTCAAGCCCCTCCCCCACAATATCCTGACCATCAAATAATTGGAGTAAAGCCCTGCAGGGCTAATCTTGCCCACCCCACAATGCCCCAAGCAGCAAACCATATTATTAAAGCCCCACAGGGCAACTCATGGTCCCCCAAGCCTCAATTACCAAATTGAAATATTTAAAGCCCCACAGGGCTACTCATGGCACCCCAAACCCTGATCCCAAAATTACAATATTTAAAGCCCTGCAAAGCTACTCATGGCCCCCCAAGCCCTGATCCCCGAGGCCAGCCACCCACAAATGGCACATCCTGTAAAAATAGAAATAAATATAAAAATACAAAACCCTAACACATAATCCCTGGTAGTCTAGTGGTCCCCCCACTTAGAAATACCAGACCACCCTGTACCTCTCCACCCCTACCCAGCTGGTTACTGGCATAGCCCACCTATCAATACCACAGCCAGCCGCTGACTGAGCTCCATCAGAGTGCGTACTGTATATAGTATGTGCTCAATGAATGAATGACAGTTCATTCATTGAGCTTGCACTATATACAGGAGTACGTGCTCAGCCAGAGCTCAGTTGCCAGCTGGCCATGGTGGTGAGAGGTCAGTGTGCCAGTCATTGGCTGGGAAGGGATGGGGGCAGTGTGGTGTGGGTCTGGCACTGCCTAGTGGGGGGGGTGGAGGGCCACTAGACTACCAGGGATTATGAGTTAGGGTTTTGTATTTTTATTTCTATTTTTATAGGCTATGCCATTTGTGGGTGACTGGCATCAGGGATCGGAGCTTGGGAGGGCCATGAGTATAATATATATATATTTTTTTATTTTGGGTGCCTAGGTTGCATCAGATTACTTGGATTGAGCCCCCCTCTCATCAGTTTCCCAGTTGGTTTCAGCAGCTGCCCATCCTTTTTAACTGCTTATTTTTGGTATTCTTCTTAGCCCCTATATATTGATCACCAAGGCATGTAAAAATAGTTCTATGTGGTTCATTGCTCAGTGCTTGCGCTACGTACAGTATAGCTGAATGATGTAAGTTGTGTTTGGATATGTAGGCCAGACCAGTAAGTAGGGCAATTCTTGCCAGGTAAATGAGTCACGTGAATAATTAGTGCTTAGATACTTCAGCATAATATGAACCGATCAATGATTGTAGTACGTATGAACTGGATTGGATATGCATAATGCTTAAGTGCATGAATTGATGAATAGCAACTTGTTAGGAATTGAATGTTTTGGGCTTTCTCTGTATCCCACCTTAGGAAGGATGCTTAGTTTAGTAGGATTGAGACCCCCCCGGTGGGATAAGAGTGCTGGAGAAGGAGGAGTAGCCAGGGGAGGATGGTGGGTGATTGTGACTCGCTCTAAGCAGAGCGGCGGTAGCCTGATTGTTTAAGAGGGATATGGGGGAGGAGTTATTCCCCCATAGAACTACAGGCATGTGCCTTTCAATGCTGTGTGGGTCATAGCTCAGTGCTTGTGCTACGTACAATATAGCTGAATGATGTAAGTTGTGCTTGGATACATAGGCCAGACCTGTAAGTAGGGCAATTCTTGCCAGGCATATGAGTCATGTGCATGATTAGTGCTTAGATACTTCACCATAATATGAACAGAACAATGACTATAGTACGTATGAACTGGATTAGATATGCATAATGCTTAAGTGTGTGAATCAATGAATAGCAACTTGTTAGGACTTGATGTTTTGGCCTTTCTCTGTATCCCACTTTAGGAAGGACACTTAGATGGGTAGGATTGAGACCCCCAAAGAAAGAATATGATTACAGATATGATTATCTCCTCCAACTCCGGAGAGTGTGGCCAGTAGCATGCAGGAGAGGAAACCTCCCCCTTAGGGGGAACCTCTGAGAACCCATGACTACTGACCCACCTGTCCTTCTGGGCATACTAAAGGACAGTAATCCTAAATTAACTATATTAGGTTGTTGGCTAATCTGAGGTCCCGTATATTGTAGATCCTGAATCCGATGAAAGCAGAGAAGCTGGAATCATAGAAACATAGAAACATAGACTTTAACGGGAGATAAGGACAGCTTGGCCCACCTAGTCTGCTCATTTCTCTACCTACAGGATAAGCTGCAGACCCTAGTTAACCAACAGACTATTTCTTCCTACCCCCCATAAGAATTGCCTTATGTCTGTCCCATGCATTCTTGAATTCTCCCACAGTTTTAGACCCCACAACCTCCTCAGGAAGGCTGTTCCATGCGTCCACCAACCTCTCTGTGAAAAAATACTTCTTCACATTGCTCCTGAGCCGTCTCCCATCTATCTTCAAATTGTGTCCCCTTGTTCTTGCATATCTCTTTTTCTGAAAGATTCTACCCTCTTGGACTTTGTTGATTCCATTGAGGTACTTAAAAGTTTCTATCATGTCCCCCCTCTCCCTCCTTTCCTCAAGACTATACATATTAAGCTCCTTTAGTCTCTCCTCGTATGGCTTCTCTGGCAGACCCTGCACCATTTTAGTTGCCCTCCTCTGGACTACCTCCATCATGTTTATGTCCTTGCAGAGATGGGGTCTCCAGAACAGGACACAGTACTCCAGATGGAGTCTCACCAACTATCTGTACAAAGGGATAACAACTTCCTGTTTTCTGCTGGTGATGCCTCTCCCTATACATCCCAGTATCCACCCAGCCCTCTCTACTGCCTTCACACATTGCTTGCTTACTTTAAGGTCATCTTATATGATTACCCCCAGGTCCCTTTCCATTTTTGTTGTTGTTACTATCTCCCCCTCCATTGTGTAATCTTTCCCTGGGTTTTTGTTTCCCAGTTGCATTCTTTTGCACTTCTTTGCATTGAATCCAAGCTGCCATACTTTTGACCATTCCTCCAACCTTGCCAAGTCCCTTCTCATCATTTCCATGTCTTCTTGTGTATCAACCCTGTTGCAGATCTTTGTATCATCTGCAAAGAGGCATACTTTTCCTTCCAGTCTCTCTGCAATTTCTCTTATAAAGACTTTAAAAAGGACTGGACCCAGTACTGAACCCTGAGGTACCCAACTAGTAACCCCTCTTTCTTCCCTGTGGACTCTATTTACAATTGCCTTCTGTGTCCTGTTGTCCAGCCAATGTTTTAACTAGGCTACCACCCTGGGACCCACTTCCAGACTGGTTCATTTGATTATTAATATTTTGTGTGGGACTGTGTCAAATGCCTTGCTAAAGTCTAGGTAAGTTATGTCCACAGCCCCTCCCTGGTCTGCTACTTTGGTCACCTAGTCAAAAAAATCAATTAGATTCATCTGACATGACCTTTCTGCTGTGAACCCATGCTGCCTTGGGTCCTGTGCCCCACTGGCCTCTGGGTACTCAACAATTCTTTCCTTCAGAAGTGATTCCATCACTTTCCCTACCACAGAGGTCAAACTGACAGATCTGTAGTTTTCTGCCTTGGTCTTGATCCCACTTTTGTGAAGGGGAATCACATCCACCTTCCTCCAGTCCTCAGGTACCATAACATCCTCCTATGATTTGTTAAAAAGGGTAGTCAGTGGTGTCACTAGTTCTGCCCTTAATTATTTTAGAATTCTGAGGTGAATTCTGTCATGCCCCATTGCTTTGTCCACCTTCAGTTTTAGGAGTTCTTTCAGAACCCTTTCTTCTGTGAAAGGACTGGGACCAGTGACCATAACATGGTAGGGTTCAAATTGGCCACTACATCTAAATCATCCCATTCCAAGGCAAAAATATGGGACTTCATAGGAGCTGACTTTGATAAGATGGCCAACAGAGTTAAGCTAGCCCTGGCAAAAAAGAAACACAGGTGAGGGAGTACAGGCAAAGTGGGCAAGCATTAAGGATGCAATACTTGAAGCAACATCACATTGTGTTAGACAGAAAAGGAAGTGCAAAAGAAGAAGTAAACCACTTTGGTTCTCAAATACAGTAGCAGAAAAGGCCAAAGCCAAAAGGCTGGCCTTCAGGAAATATAAGGGAACACAGCGGGATAAAGATAGGGAGGCATACAAAGCTGCCCTAAGGAAAGCAGAGAAGGCAGTAAGGCAGGCAAAGTCCCAAATTGAGGAAACACTAGCACGAACAGTAAAAGAAGGTGACAAGACTTTCTATAGATACATTAGTGAAAGGAGAAAGTACAGAGGGGGTATTGCTAAGCTCAAAGGAGAAAGGGAGCATGTGAGGGAGGACCCTGTAAAAGCATCTATCCTAAATAGATACTTTTGCTCAGTATTTACTGAAGAGAAGGTAAGGCAGGGCCCACAGCTCAGCACCATGGACACAGGGGTGAGGAGGTGAGTACTACCCTTTCACAAAAGAAAGGGTCCTACAAGAGCTCGCTAAGCTCAGGGTGGATAAGGCAATGGGACCTGATGGCATACTTCCCAGGGTACTTAAGGATCTAAGGGTGGAACTAGCAGAGCCATTATCAGAACTGTTTAGTGAGTCTCTGAGCACAGGAGAGGTCCCAGAAGACTGGAGAAGGGCTCATGTGATCCCACTCCACAACAGTGGTAGCAGGGAGGAGGCAGGGAACTATAGACCACTCAGTCTTATCTCAGTAGTGGGCAAGATTATGGAGGCACTCCTTAAGGAAAGGATAGTACAACACCTGGAATCCATAGGGGCACAGGATCCAAGACAGCATGGGTTTACAAAAAGAAGGTCTTGTCAAACTAATCTCATAGATTTCTTTGACTGGGTAACCAGAGTGGTTGACCAAGGTGGAACAGTTGATGTCGCCTACCTTGACTTCAGCAAAGCTTTCAACACTGTTCCACATAGAAGATTGATAAATAAGCTGGGCAGGCTCTGGGTGGGTCAGAAGTTGGTCAACTAGGTGGCAAACTGGTTGATGGGCAGAAAATAGAGAGTGGTGGTAAATGGTATACAGTCAGAAGAGATGCAAGTCACAAGTGGGGTACCTCAGGGATCAGTCCTGGGGCCAGTCCTATTCAATATCTTCATTAGTGACATTGCAGATAGACTAGAGGGTAAGGCTTGTCTGTTTGCAGATGACACCAAGATCTGTTATGCTGGTCCAACTTTAAGCAAAATTGCATGGTGCCAAAAGGCCTCTCACACAGTTTGCAAAGGGTGCCAACAGAAGACATAGACACATGTTTCGTCCTACCAGGACTCATCAGTATGCCTCATCTGCTTGACACCCCAGTGGACTGGACCAGCTACCCTAAGACACAGTGTCTTGGATACGTTGTGGTGAACCCATTAAAATAAAAAACTATTTAAAAGACAAAGAATCTCTGTGTGCAAACAGTGAGGCAAGGGTTACCCCAAAGGGCATTTGGCTGGGAAGTCAAGTTTCAAGAAAATACAAAATCACACATGCCCTCAGTTGGACCAGCATAACATTCTGTGGTGATTTGCATATGCAGCCCATGATGCTTTGCATTGTGAGGGCATGTGTGATTTTGTATTTTCTTGAAACTTGGCTTCCCAGCCAAATGCCCTTTGGGGTAACCCTTGCCTCACTGTTTGCACACAGAGGTTCTTTGTCTATTAAGAGATATGACCCAGCTGAGAGTCCTGGCTGGAAACAGGAGTGGTAGTAAATCCATATGAAACTGAAGCTGCATGGCAAGAAGCATCCAAGAGAATTGATTGGGAATATCCTGAGATGTAGTCCAGATGTAAGTACACAGTGGAATGAAGAAGGATATCCTTCATGAGTGGAAGTAAGTGAGAGCAGGCAAGGTGAGAGCTGCAGCATTCAGAACTCGAGTAACGTGACTGAAGATGAGAATCACTGGTAATGCATCCAATCCTGATGGAAGAGGTGGAGATAAGTAGATGACATGAAATGAAAGCTTCTGGCATATGGGAATCTGAAGAAATGCCCAAAGGAGGACAACAGTTCGAATAGGCAGGCAAGGAAGGAGCAGGAGTAGACTGGTCTGTCCAGGGAGAAGGAGACATGCAGAGGTAACTTGGACAAGGCAGGTAGATGAATGAAGGTCCAGAGACAGTCCAGATCCAGACAGCAGGCGAACAGCAGGGAGACAGGACCGAAACAGATAGTCTGCAGGAGGAGATCTAACAGGCTACAAGGATGGGAAGGAATGAACCAGCTTATTCAGGTTGGAGAACTGCAGTAGAGGGAAGCTTGCAGACAGTTGAAATCCAGTGCCCAGGGGAAGCATGAGGCAGGAGAAATGATTGTCCAGAGCCAGGAATGGAGAACCACAGGGTTGTCTCAGCAGAGACCAATGCTGGAGGGACACTGGATAGTAGGAATGAAGGATGCAGTAGATAAGCTCAGGTGATGGCCAGCAGGAAGGATCCAGAGCAGGGCATTGAAAGCCATGACAGAGCACACAGCTGGAGTGCATAAAGGAGTCCAAGGATGGAGGCAAAGTAACCAGCTAGGCTCCCCATGTGGGGAAGAGGGCAGCTGGACCCCACGGAGGTCAGCCGGAAGAAGAAGTAGAGAGCGGCAGCTAGGCCCCACGAAGGCTAGCAGACCACAACCCCTCATGGGGGGCAGCAAGGAGCAGTAAAAGCATGCCAGGTGAGGCCCCCGCATGGCTAGTGGTATGGCCAGACCCCACACAGGTCAAGTGGAAGGAGAGAGTGAGTCAAGTTAGACCCCACATAGGCTAGATGACCAGAGTGCTGCCACAGAGGGCAGCCCAGTGCAGCAGGCATCCCAGAGTCTGGAGTTGAGGGGACAGTAGCAGGCAAGCAGCAAGGATTGCAGAAGCAAAGGGCACCTGGACGTATGCAATAGCAGAATAGAAATCGGACTCATGAGGTAGTCTGCCAGGGACTGAGCTGATGCTGCATGCTATTATGGAAGCAATGTAAATAGAGCAATATATGGAGGAGTAAGGTAGGCCAGCAGCAGGAGGAAACTGAATGACACCCTGAATAGGGTAGTCCCTCAAGGCAGCACTGATACAGAGGTAATAGAAGAAGGATGCAGTATTGTAGCTGCCGAGGTCAGAAGTAGACAAATAGAATGTAGCTAGGCAAAAATAATTGTCTACAAGGGTAGGTCTCTACCACCGTAGCTTCCATAGACTTGAAATGAGGAACCATAGTCACTGGCTGTGACATAGGCATCAGCCTTGTACTCAAGGAGATCAGGCAGCATACAGAAGGAGACAGGCAGGGCTATACGGTGAAGCAGAAGGCTGAATTTGATGAGGTCCACTAATGAAGGCAGCCAGGCCAAACAGCAGAGTAACAGTGCAGTCATTTGAAAGGACAGTATTAATTATGACTGCGCTAATGCTTCATAATTTGCTAGCCAAAAGGACATATAATGTCCTGTCACGACTGCAACAATTTCTTGGAATGGAATAAAAATGAATGTTAGAGTTAAAATGTAATTGTAATATTTGTCCGTTTAACTGCACAGTCTTCCCAATAAATTCATCTCTGGCTGACTTGGAGCCTGCAGACATAGCCACTCAGATACGTAGCTTAATTGAGTAGAGGCTGAGTATTGTATATGGAAACTGGTAGCAAACTAGAGTAAAATACTGAAGTGCTGCATAGTTCTTTTGTATGTAACAGTTTTGTAGAGAAGGGCTGATCAGTGAGGCAGCTGAGACATGAATCAGTATTCAAGGA
The DNA here is from genome assembly GCA_016271365.2 of Neoceratodus forsteri. Taxonomy (NCBI): domain Eukaryota; kingdom Metazoa; phylum Chordata; order Ceratodontiformes; family Ceratodontidae; genus Neoceratodus; species Neoceratodus forsteri. Next base: position 484,605,157 of record CM057455.1, on the reverse strand, counting down.
GGAAAGGTGGATGCTAGGGGAATGGTATCCAAGCAGGAGGAAAGGCTAACAGGCTCTGGCTGCAGGCAGGGAGTGCTGAAGAGTAGATAGCCCAGGTGTCCTGTTGCATTAGCAAACAACGGAAGCACAGCTTGGTGATGATGACGTTCAACTGATGGAAGTTCTAAGCCGAGGAGCGGCTCAGTAGTGCAGGCAGTCCAGAGTGCTGGAGTCAGAAAATGGAGCAATGTAGCCTGAAATGCTGATGGATATGATGGTAGCATGGAGTGGTGGCTGCTCTAGTGAAGAGGAACAGGGCAGTGGAGGAAAGCGAGTATGAGCAGAGAGCAATCCAGGAAGTCATGCAGAATAGGTTAAGGAAAGTGTGTGGCCACCAAAACACGGCTCAGAGGGCAAAGAGAGCAACAGTGGAAATCCCCCAAAGGAACAAGGTACAGAAACACAGCACAAAATGGAGGAGCAAGGGGGGGCAAACAACAAAATGAGCAGAGAGACAAGAGAAATGGGGTGGGGAATCAGCAAAAACAGAAACAGAGGAAAGAGAGCAGCTGAGCACCAGCACCGCAACACTATCGAGTGCGGGGAGGAGCTATTCCCCCATAGAACTACAGGCATGCGCCTTTCAATTATTGCAAAGACCACTACTTGGGTGATCAGGGCTGGGAGTTGGAGAAGCTGAAAGATACACAAATGGAAAAGAGCCACCACCTCCAGCAATAATCTGTAGAAGTAGTGCTATTGTGGCAAATGTGGCTGGGAGCAGGAGTAGCTGAAACAGGCAGGAAAATCTTTACTGAATAAATATGTGACTGAGATGAACCTTCCAGCAGTGGACCAGCTTGCCTTCAGTTCTTCTACCTATTGTTTTTCTTTTCTATATCTCTTCCTGTTGATTCTATCTTTTTTCTATAACCCTGCATTTTTTCTTTCCCCCTTCCCCCATCTCCTTTCCCTTCCCACACCATTTTTTCCATATTCTGACTCAGCTGAGAGTAGGTTGCTTTGTACCTCACGATATGCTACCATCATCTCGTCTATCTGTTAGTTAGCTCTCTTTCAATAGGAAAGGGATTAAGACATTGTATTAGGTGGGCTACTAATTATATGGATTGTATTTTTGATAAGCATTCAGCCGTGATTTAAATAGGGGCCGCTTGTATCTAAGCAGCCTCATGTTATATTCATAATTGATGTACCCACTGTTGTCCCTTAGATCTTCTATCTATGAATTACTTATTACCTTGCTTTTAGTGCATTTGCTTTAGTTCTTTTAATTTTCTTGTTTTAGGGCTTCAGGTCTTAATAACAATATACAGTTTGGCACTGGAGTTCATAAGAATTTATTTTTTGGCATCCATCAAGTTGTCACCTATGGACTTAATCCACTTGAATTATCAACTAAGATTACTTCTGAATTCCAGCTTTATGCATTTCCAGCCCAATATTTTTGTGGTCCCTCATCCTCAACCTTTATGACCCCAGCTTAATGGTGCTATCTGACCATACACTTTGCACCCTACATTATGAAATGGGGTCATAGCTCCAGCAGGCATCCAGTAAAACTAATATTAAACAAGCATTTGTCAATGCCAAATGTTGTCTAGCTGGCATTGGCATTGATAGCGCAGGAGTTAGAGAAATGCGTAATAGGAAAGGCAGTGAAGTAGTGAACTGACACCAACCCCACCCCCACCCTGCAGAGACTGACAGGCATTGGGGTGTGCCTTTGGGTCTTCAGCCATAATGCTCTCACCGTTTCACCTCACCCTACCCTGCAGACACCAACAAGTGTAACAGTGTGCTTTGGGGTCTTCGGGCCTTATGCTCACCCCATTTCATAGGGGAAATACACTGAAATGGGTGCAGCATAGCAGAAGGAGGTGAGCTTTGGGGCTGAAGACTCCAAGGCACATCTCGATGCCTGTCACTGGCCACAGGGTGGGGGTGGAATGAAGTGAGCATTAGAGCCGACAATCCCAAGTCACACACCTGACGCCTGTCAGTCTCTACAGGGTGGGGTGTTATGGTTGGAAACCCTAACACCCTGAGTGTTTGTTGATATTTTCACTCCAAATTTTCAACATGACCTTTTTGTGACCCCACCTAATGAACAGTGGCACTATCAGTTTGTTAGCTGAAAGGTGATTTTGCACAGCGACTGAGCCATTTGGTGCCAGAGGTGCAAAAATACATTTCGGGTAGGATGTGAAAAATGACAGCTGTACTCTTCATGAGGAGGTGTAAAAAAATGAAAATGTTGAAAATCTGGAGTGAAAATATGAAAAAATAATGAAGTCATGAGCGTGCATAGCAACTGCACAACGCACACCCGTAATGCAATTATTTTGGGAATTTTTTTAACCAGATTTTCAACATAGGCATTTTGGGACCTCTGTTCATGAGCAGTGTCACTGTGATTTTGTTAATCTGTCCTGAACATTGATTTCACAGCACACATGCTATTGTGTGCCACATGTGCGAAAACACATTTTGGGCATGATGTAAAAATTACAGCTGTACTGTTCATAAGGAGGTGTGTAAAAATGGCATTGTTGAAAATCTGGAGTAAAAATATTAAAAATGATCAAAGTTACGAGCGTGCATGGAAACTGCACAACACACACTCATAACACAGTCATTTTTTTGGAATTTTGTCACCAAATTTGCAAAATAGGCTTTTTGGTACCCCACCTCATGAACAGTGACACTGTCATTTTGTTAATCAATCCCAAAAGGAGATTCCATGAAGTGAACGTGAAATGACCTTTCGGGACTGAATAACGAGATGACAGTGCATGCGTTCATAAGGTGGGGTCCCAAGAACCCCACATTGAAAATCTGGAGCCAAAATTCAGAAAAATGGCTGAGATATCCACCTAAGTTGAACCCCCCCATTAATGCCATTATATAGCTTACTGGAACTTCTTCAGTTCATGGTCGACTTTGAAGAGTGCAGACGTGTTCCTGCTCCGAAGATCGCAGCACCAACCTCCAGAGGTAAGTATGGGGTGAGGAGGTCTGTGGGGAGGAGGGGTGCACAGAAGATGGGTACAGGTTAGGGAGTGCTGTGGACAACAGACCATTTCCTTTTTTTCAGGTACAAAAGAAACCCCACAAAGGACACTGTGCTGCAGGATGGTTTTCTTTCTTTACAGGTTAAATAAAACAAATGTTGGGCACACTGGAGTGGTCTCCCAGTGTGCCCCATGACTTTAGAGGATGATGTTGCTTCCACCCTAGGGTGGGCTCTCAATGTCTCACACAATGGGGTGGGGAGGAACATACCGACATGTCAACTTTCTGTTAAATGGAGGCACACTGAGGTGGGCTCCCAGTGTGCCACACAATCTGTGTGTGTGTGGGGGGGAACGAACATGCTGACATGGGAATTGGGCACCCCAAAGTTGGCTTTCTTTTGGTATTGTGTGGCAGATGGCAGGAGCCACCACCAAGTTTATTGAAATGTTTCACCATGAAAGGCATGTACGGGAGGCGTGTCATCTGTGCCGTCGCATGACAAGCTTGTCTTGGATTCCAGTGGCACATTTTTTTCAAGTTGGTGGCACTTTGCATTAACTTGTGTCAGTGTTAACATGCTGGCTTATTGGAGAATGATGGATGCACCTTCTAAAGGGTGCCTTGCATTTGCCAATGCTGACACACCTCTGCATTTCTCCTACTACCACAAAATGTTGCTTGCACATGCGCAAGACAACATAATAATCCTCTGTCCAATTATGTCAGTTTAGTTTACACTAAGATGCCTTTGTATATTATGCTTCATGTGTGGGGGGGTAACAAATCTTTGGCATTCCTCCTACTCCCCCTGTCCGAAGGCACATGGACATCATGTTTAAGATATGGACCCACAAGTATCTCATCATAGAGTTTTGAGCTTAGCGGGCTATTCTGGTTAGGGATCCCATTGTTTTCATGGAAGATTCCCACTCCTGAAGAGATGGTATGTCAGTGGTTCTACATCTACAGAGAAGCAGACTCTTTACTTCTTTGGATGCAAGCAACAACCGTAGTTTTTGGTGTACAGTGAGGGAGGTCCCTTGCACTTCTAGACCCAGTAATATCAACTCTGGGCTAAGTGGGATGGAGACCCCAAGAATTGCAGAGCAACAGTTTAATAACATGCTCTAGTAGTTGCGAACTCTGGGGCAGGTCCAGAGAATATGGAGTAAGTCAGCCCCAGTGTACTTCCATTGCCAGCACCTATCATGCCCTTGAAGGCCCATTTTTTTAAGGGTGGGGGCAGGAGTGTGGTACCAGTGGTGCATTATTTTATTTTGAATAAGCAGGCTTTGTTGGTCTAAGCATGCTTTATGTATACATGAGCAGCTGTGGACCCATGCTTCCTCTGGTATGTTAGTTTGTAACACTTTCTGCCATTTCTGTTTAGGGATATTTGAGGAGTCTACTGTGGTGCCCCTCTTGGATTTATGGATGGTTCCTACAAGACCCTTTTTTGTGCTGGCCCATGCTTGTATCAGGAGGGGTTTGCTGTTCACTTGCAAATTTGTTTTACAGGTGGAGCAGGTACATTTGCTTTTTGAACTCTGTAAGTATAGATTCCTCAGCTGAAGATATCTCCAAAAGTCCCTTTTTGACAGGTCAAATTTCTACTGTAGAGATTGGAATGACTCTATACTTTTCTGATCAGGTATAAATAAGTCCTTCCACAAGAGTAATTGTGTGGTCTTCCAGCACCCAATCTATTGATTTTAGGTTTATGCAGCAGGAGGGGTTGTTCCAGATTGGAGGAAACACTCTGAGCCAAATACATTGTTATTTATTGCCCCTACTCTGTTCCATGCACTGTGTACTTCCTTAAAGGAAAACTACACCCTCATATCTTCTAAATGTCATTTGTTTCCATGTCAACAGACAACTCTTTTCATATAGCTGTTAAAAATGTATGCAACTGCTTCAGTTAGTTTTCACTCTTCATATTAGGCCCTGTCACTGTCCTGGGAGGGTTCATTTCATGGTTGTTGAAATCTCAATATTCCTGAGAGCTGCATTTGCAAATGAGAATGTGATGTATAATCAACCTTTAAACTCCCCAGTATACTTGTATGCTTAAGTAGTTTTGAAAGAAACAAGCTGCAAGAAGGTGTGAAATACCACATTTGTCTTCAGTGAGTTTTACAAGTTATCGGAGCTGTAATGCAAGTTTTTTCCCCTTTAAACTCCATTCAGTTTATAAGCTTCTAGATAGTTTTTTGCACTGTATTTGTTATTTCAGCATAGAGATACATTATATAAATGGTTGATCTGACATCATGTTCTAATATGCTAATGAAGCTCTCACAGACAATGAGATTTTAACAACCACAAAATGGACCCTCCCAGGACAGTGACAGGGCCTAGTATGAAGTGTGAAAATTAACTGAAGTAGTTGCATACATCTTTAACATCTATATGAAAAGAGTTGTCTGTTGACATGGAAACAAATAATATTTACAAGATATGAGGGTTTAGTTTTCCTTTAATACTCAGCCATTTGCTGAAGGCTTTTGGTAGTAATCTGTCTAGGTATAGGCATGTGTGTGCATTGCCCAGTAATGCAGTTTCTATAGGGATCTATGCCTGAGGATCGGTCTCCACTTCAGAGAATAATTGGCAGGTTTTGGCTGTAATAAACACATAGTGGTAGTATAAAACAAGTGGTAGCCCCCACCCCCCCAGACCAGTGCACCCTTAACTTCACTCTGTTGTAGCTGGGGGTTTCTCTTCCCATAGATAATGTCCTATAAGGCCATTAAGTTTTTGGTACCATGTATTCAGAACTGGTATTGGTAAATGGGCCAGGAGATTACATATTTTGGGAGCTATGAGTACCAAAATGAATTCCCCTCCCACTATTATGTCTGTATTATCAAATGCCATGCCTAGGAGTGGTTGGGATATAGTGTTATAGAATTCTGGGATATCCTCGTTAAGGGCATAAAGGTTGGCTAGAATAAGTGGGCCCCTTGGGGTATTACATTTCACAATAAGCCACCTCCCCTCAGTATAATTTTTTTGTAAGACTGTGGTCTACTGGATGCACTTTTTGAGCATAATAGATACTCCATGCTTGGTTTTGCCCAAGGGGCAGCATGCCTCCCACCCTACTCACTCCATGGTTAGTTTATGAGCTTCTTTCTGAGTTAGTTTAGTTTCCTGGAGACAAAACTATGGGAGACTTTAATTTCTTTAGGTGGGCCAATATTTTATTATGCTTTGCGAAGAGTTGAGGCCCCATAAATTGAACGTGATAATAAAATAAGGGTATCAACATGGCCATAGTTAGTATATATAATTTTGGGGAGGGGGAGTTGTTGTATGGTGGGATGCAGTCTTCAGGATGCACAAAGGCAGTGGGATGTTTGTTGGGATGCATCGTAAGGGGGATCACCTCTAGGAGCAAGGAAGTGATTCTGCCGCTGTACAATGGACTGGTTAGACCACACCTTGAGTACTGTGTACAGTACTGGAGACCACACTTGAAGAGGGACATACAGCTCCTGGAGAGGGTACAGAGGAGGGCAATTAAGATGATAAGAGGGCTAGGGGATTTGACATAGGAGGACAGACTTAAGGAGCTCTGCCTGTTTTCATTGGAGAGGGAGACGGGGGACATGATCGAGGGTCTTCAAGTACCTCAAGGAATAAATAGGAGGAAACATGGAGGGGATCTTTAGACTAAAGCAGGGAGGTATCACCAGAGGGCATGGTTTGAAGTTGGAAGGTGGAAGGGTGAGGGCGGGAAAGAGGAGGAGGTTTTTTACTGATAGGGTGGTGGACCCTTGGAATGCACTGCCTGGTGAGCTGGTTCAGAGATCCACAGTGGAGGGCTTCAAGAGAGGGTGGAACAGACACAGAAAGTGGATGTATCAGATGATGGCCTGTCCCAGGGGGGTGGGGATGGATGATAGGGGTTTCTGGAACACAAGGGGGTGGGCCTTGGCACCCAACTAAGGATCTGAGGTTCGAGCAGACTCGATAGACCGTAAGGCCTAACCTGCTGGCAAATAGTATGTTAGTATGATGTATGCTGCTCCACCTGAATTCCAGCAAATACTCTTGACTTGCCCTCTTTTTTGTACCTGGAGGTGTTCTGGTACCATGTTGGAGAATGTCCCTACTGGAGGTGTTTTTCCCTTGCAACCTGTGTTTAACCTTTTTGCTTTTAACAAACATGTCAAACATTTCAGATGTTCTCATAAAGTAAAATGAAATAATTTTTTAATATACTGTAATTTATAACTGCTTAAACACATGCAAAACAGGTAGTAGTAAGTGTAAACACTAGCAAAGCTCTAATCCCCAGGTAAATATCTTTAGTACAGGAATTCTTTGGATTGGGGGTACCTTTGGGTCAGGGCTGGACTTTGTTGGGCCCTCCAAAGACCTTAGTATCCCCAGTCATGGGGAAGTGCAGTGCTGCACTGTTCAAATACTTTATATTCCTAAGACTTTAAGGAGCAAGTACTGTTTGTTCTGGGGATGTGTAGAAACAGCCTGGGAGAAAGTCATGACAATTTTTTCAGGTGCTAAATCTGTCTTGAGTCCTATCTTCAACACTAGGTGAGAGTGCACCACTTGGGCTTGTTTTGCCCATTAGTCTGAACCTCTCAATTGGGTTTTTATAGTGAGGGGGGAGCAGGGGGAGAGTTTAGGCCAATAAGACCGTGCACAGACAGGTAGCTCATATCAGTGGTGAAATCCACCCTCCCTCCACTATCTTGTGCTTGTGACCAACATAATTGTAGTGCCTTTGCCAGAAAACAAAAGGAATTACCCCCTTATCGGCATTATGTTCTTTATGCTGTGGTACACCATTTCTGGGGTTGAGTGGCACATGTTTCCCTTTATAACCTTTGGAATTTAGCCACATATGGATGTGGGCTGTAGTATATGTGCAAGTCTGCCTTTTGGGAGGGTTTCATGGTTTCAGGAAACAGAGATCTTGTCTAACCAACATGTTGGCATTCTACAACGAGATAAGTGCCCTCTTGGACCAGAATAAGCCAGTTGATATCATCTTCCCAGACTTCAAGAGGGCATTTGATAGGGTCCCACATGGTGTCCTTATAGATAAAATACCTAAAATAGGTATTAGTAGTAACATCATCCAGTGGGTTAGGAACTGGCTTAGTGATAGGACCCAAACTGTGAGAATTAGAGGTAATATGTCCAAAATCAGAAGAGTTACCAGCGGGGTACCTCAGGGCTCTATTCTAGGACCATCGCTGTTTTCCTTATTTATTTTGGATCTAAGAACTAGAAATGGAGCCTACTGTACAAAATTCATAGATGACACAAAAATCCTTATGGAAGTATCAAGTATGGATCAAGTGGAAAGACTGCAGGCTGACCTTAATGAAATGCAAGCATGGGCTATAGAAAATGAAATAGAAATTAACTCTGAAAAATGTGTGATGATGCACCTAGGAGCAAAAAATAGGTGACACAAATATAAATTAAATGGTATTATGATGAATGTGGTTGACAAGGAAAGAGACTTGGGGGTGCTGATAACACTCTCACGTTTGATAGCCACTGTAACAAATTAGTTAAAAAATCAGGACAAATAATGGGGCCATAAGAAAAGCATTTTTCACTAGGCACCAATCATGCCTCCTATCCTTACATAAAACTCGTATCAGGCCACACTTGGACTATTGTAGCCGATTATGGAGTACGTACTTAAAAAGGGGCACTGGTGTTCTTAAAAGTGTGCAACGTAGAATGACCAAAATTATCTCTGGATTCCAACACTTTTCATATGAAGAAAGGATGGCACGGCTAGGTCTGTACTCAGTGGAAAAAAGGAGAGTTAGAGGGGACTTATTGCTTATGCATAGGATCATCAATGTTAAGGAAATGATGACTAGGTTAGATGTTTAATTAGCCAATAGAACTTTTGAATTAAGAAGCCACAATATGTATTTAAGTCTGACATATCCAAGGGGGCATAAAAGGAGAAATTTTTACACCCAGAGAGTCATCCCACATTTGAACAGACTTCCAGAGCAGATTGTGACAGCTGATACTCCAAATCTATTAAAGACAAGGCTAGATGCATACCTACTGGCTACATGAAGTATTTACCCCTCACCAGGGAGACAGGCAACAATGGGCAGTTTGTCTTCTACCTGTCTTACACTACCTAGTATGAGACCTAGTAATTGACATTGAGCTGCATTTTCACCACAAGCAGTGGGGGGTGGAGGCATTGGTAGGGGGCTTTTAGTGTTCAGTTGCCCTCTCATCTGTGGGCAGTTACAGTATCTGAGTTAGGCAGAGATCTGTATTATTAACTGAGACTAACAAGGTTTTCCCCAATATTGCAGTGTCTTGATGCTTGTCCCGTTTGTGCCCCTCAGGTGTAATCATTGTGTGTATGACTGAGGGGAGACGATGAAGTTTATTTTGCATGGAGCTTATTAGTCTCAGCTCTGTCTCTTCTACTACTGACAGTGCACAGGCTCTAAAACATTAGACATGCCTGCTGCAGTGTATTGCCACTTATTGCAGTCTGCTAGTCATTAGTGAGGCTTTATATGTAGGGGAGATACTGAACACTACCCAGAAAATAACATCTATTTGGGCATTATAAGAGAGGAAACAATGGAGTATTAAGATCTAACCCATTTTCTACTTCTACGAGTGGCCGATTGCCTAGCGATTGGGCTATTTTCAACCTTTAAGCTTTTCACAGATGTATCAACCACAGAACTGGCAAAAGGATCTATATTGCTAACATGCATTTAATGTGAGCCAATGTAAAACAACTATAACAGTTATACTTTTACTCCATCCATATTGCTTTGCTCTGTTGGAGTCATTGGTCTGTACAACATCCTCCAGACTACTTGCAGGAGCAGGGGAGCAAAGGTACCACTGAGACCCCCATTTTCCCATAGTCAGAAGTGTGTTCGTTATAATACCTTCTGTACTTTTCCTTACCGCCTAGACTGTCCCCTCTCAAATTCACCAACCTCCTCAATGATATGATTTAAATTAGTTCATGTCTGCACCTTGGCTCGCGCTTCAGTGGAAGATTGGTATGGTTGCTCAACTGATAAGTCTGACCCGGCATCTGAGTGTTCAAACAAGTTGCTAGCCCATTCCAAACAGATGGATGACCTGACTGGTAATGTCTACTCTGTTTGGCCCTCAGAGGATTGGGGTTTGTGGTCCACTGGTGGTAGCAGGAGAGCTGCCAGTATCATCTCTCTCTGAGGGGGTCATACCTGTTCATTGTCTTCACTGGAGTGTTGTAGGTGGATCCGCTGCTTAGTTATGAAGCAGTATAGGTTCTTTGGTGGCTTCTGGATCTGGCATGATGCAGAGGTGTTTGTGTGGTACTAATATTTTTGCCCTTCTTCTTCTGTCGGCCCCTTACAACCTGTTTCCATGATTCTGGATTGGTGGTACTCAAGTCTTTTGGGGGTTCACTTACTCAAGGTGCAGGCTGTGACAGATCCATAAGTTGGGCCTCCATGCAGTGTGGCTTCAATGGAGGCTGGGCAGGGGCAGCATTCTCAAAATCCAGCTGTTGCAGGCATTACTTGACCTCTGCAAGAGAGCTGAATTTAATAAATGTCCCCTCAATTTGTATTCTCAGCAAGGCAGGGTATCTTAAGGATGTGGAAATATTTATTTGATAAAATTACTGTCTAACTCTGGTGTAGGCTCTTCTTCACCTAGATAGGTCTGGTGAAAAATATTGAAATATCTAGAGCCTGTGCCCTTCCCATTGTAATGGTCCACGTTCTCGTGCCAGCCTCAGAATTGCTTTTTTAACCGGATACCTCAGCAGTTTGCATAAGATCAGTCTATGTTTGTCTCCAGCTTTAGATTTAGGGGCTAAGGTCTGGTGAGCCCTCCCTGCATCAGATGAGGGGCAGTTGTTAGCTTACAGAATGCCTGGTAATGTTGCTCACAGAAATGCTTTCATGCCTCTGTCTTCTGCCCCTTCTGGAATGCTGATTATCCTAATATTATTTCACCAGGCATGATTTTCCAGGTCATCAAGCATACTGAATTTACCTGTGGTACTCCCTGATTGTGTCTTGGTAGAAGTCCCTGATTTCTTGCTATGTTTGATCCTTCTGTTCTGTGGTCATCACCATTGTGATTAGCTCCACTAAATCTTTAATTGTTTGGGCAGCAGATGCTTTAAGTTCTGTCATGTCCTTTAGAGTCTGTGTTAGCATCTTAATAATGTGTGCCATTTCAGGATTGCCCAGATCTTTATTTAGAGCCATTGTAGTTGTAGATTTGATGATTTGATTTTTTTTTGTATCTGTAAGCTTCAACATTGGTCTGATACCAGGGTGTAGTGGCCTCTGGCAGCAGTGTCTCTCTTTTCCCTGTAGTTTGGCTAGAATTCATTATTTCATTCCCAAATCCAGCGGTAAGCCAGGCAAAAAAGGTATTGAATTGTAGCTCTGAGATGCCTCTTTGCAAAAGCTGAAGTTTGTGAATGAAAAAAAAAACTGTGGTTCTGGTAGGATGGCAGGCAATTCTCCTACGGATTTTCGCACTCTCTAATTAAGCTGCCACCATGGTCGCTGGCTAGCTCCAGCCACAGGGTTTGCATTTATGAGGGAGAGCAAGCATGGTGTATGAGTTGGTTAAGAAACCAGTTTCACTGCCTTATACTTGATAGTGACACACCCCACTTCTTTAAAAAAGTAGCATTTTTAATATTCTTCTTAGATCCTATGTATTGATCACCAAGGCATGTAAACACAGTTAATGCAAAGACCACAATGTGGGTCATCAGAGCTGGGAGTTGGAGAAGCTGAAAGATGTACAAATGGAAAAGATTCACCGCCACCAGCAATAATCTGTAGAAGAAGCTCTGCTGTGACAAATGGGACTGGGAGCAGAAGTAGCTGAAACAGGCAGGAAAATCTTTACTGAATAAACATGTGACTGAGAAGTATGGATTTAAGGGAAATGTTACAAAAGTCACAAATGAACCAAAACTGAAAGCAGTGATTTACTTAATACTGACATCCTAGTCAGGATTGGGGCTCCTCAGTTTGTGTTTTTTTTCTTTTACTATGTGGATAGTTGCATGGTGTGTTGAAGATCTAGGTGTCATGACAAACAGTCCTTTGCCATTTTACATTAGGGGTACAAAAAGTTTCTTATTTTGCAAGTGCAGGCAGACTTTGGTAGGTGTTCTGGTTTTCTTTCATGGCAGTGATTACTGTTCCTGTCTGTTGCAGGTCATGGATACTACAGCTGGCACAGAGTAGACATATTTATAATCACCAAGAGCAGAAAAATATATCTATATATATATATATATATATATGGTTAAAATGCCCATTCATTTTAAGGAAAGGCATTGGCATTTTATTCATTTCAACAATATTTCACTTGGGCTGGAGTTTACAGTGTAAACTGGTGTGGATTTACTTTTGCCGCTGATGGTGACATTGAGCTTGCATTTGTGAGGAAGAGCGAGCATTATGTAACTGTTGGTTAATAAATCAATTTCATAGCCTTATACTTGATAGTGACACCCTCACTTCTTTAAAAAAATAGCCTTTTTAATATTCTGCAGTACTCAATTAATGGATGCTGCACCCTGACTCCATGGCAGGAATTCAGGGCCCTCAGAAAAGTTCAGACTCTAGGGCCCCTATGCAGCTGTATACAGTATCATGCTGGGCAGCCTGGGTCCCACTTTGATGCTAAGCCCCGGAATTATCCCCAGCTCCCCCACCCTCTCAAGGACCCCGGCCGTACCTGAGAGTGCCAGCATGGAGCTGATGCTGAGTGCTGCTCCTTAACCATATTTTTATATTGAAACCAATGGCCTGGCAGTATAGTCTGCTTCATTGGAGACAGTAAAATTATTATGGCTGCATGTCAAGAGCTATGATGACATATTGCAAATGGAGGAGGAGAGAAAATAGGGGTTCTGTAAGTTCATGATTGGATAACAAACACATCACATAATGTTCACACATCACGCTCTGCCCAGCGGAGTTGGAGCACTTAATAAGTGCGCATGAATTGGTGCTCTTCCTCTCCCTCTCTCTCTTTCTCTCTCTCTCTGTCCCCCTCACCATCCTTTTTTCCTTTCATCTTAGGAAGTTCCATAGGCACTGCCTCTTGCTCCCAAACTATGTTCCCCATAAGCTGTGTGCATAAGCACACAGGCACCATGTAAGAAACAGTTGCACACTAGTGTAGCAGTGGCGCACATATGAACTGGAGCTTTTACCTGCTTACATGATCTGCTGAACTTAAGGCACAAGAGAAACTCTCCTGTGCTCTGCTAGTGGCCATTAGTCTCCTCTCTCCCCATCCCCCACACTAAGAGTACCATTAGACATCCTCATTGTCCTGCAAATCCCCTGCTGCTAGGTCATCTTGTCAAACTTGTTTATTTCAAACTAACACACACAGTTCCAATGAGACAAGTCACACACTCTTGTGCTTCCACAACAACATACATGTATGCAGCTATGGAGGGATGGGAGCACAGGGCCCTCCAGGAAAATGAGGATGCAATTATACAATCTCAAAAAGGAAGGAAATTCTTTGCAAAAAACTGCATTACTGCACCATTTAGGGTTAAGACTAAGGCAATAAAAGTAAGGAAATGGGGTTTTAGTGTTTTCAACTCCAGTCCCCCCACACACCTAAAGTAAATCAGGGTTGGAGTCTTCCTTGGGGTTGTCAACCCTAAAGCTCACCCCATTGTGGTACCAAGAAAACTCATATGTGACAGACTCAGGTGTGTATGTTTCAGCAGTGTACACAATGTGGTGAGCTTTAGTGTTGACAGACCCAAGGAAGATTCCACCCCTGATTTGCTTCAGGTGGGGGGGGATACGGTTGGAAACCCTAAAACCACATTTCCCTACTTTTGTCGCTTTAGTCTTAACTCTAGTCTAAATGGTGCATTAATGTAATTTTTTGAAACAAATATTATTATATATGTAATATTATGCAGTTTATATTCACTGAGACTGCTGGCACTACTGCTGTCCTCATGTCTAGGCTCCCTCCTACATTTCTTGGGGTCTCCTTATGGCATGGTGGTGGCCCCACCCAGCATCTCCAGTACCTCAGACTCCTTCTGCTGTAGATCATCCCACTTGTGCTTAATCTGCTTAATGGTGCATGGAATGCTGCCCTCCTGGCGATCAAGCACAGCTTTAATGTATCCCCAGATTTTCTCCATCTCAAAGTAAGGTAATCTATTGGGCCCAAAAAAGCATCAACATGTTTGGCAACCACTTTCACTAAGAAAGTCACATCCCGACTCCTAAAAGGGGCTGCCAACTTCCTGGTCCCTCTCTTTGCTGCTGGTCATTCATGTCTTGCACTCACGCTCCCAATTTTATTAGGGTGGTCACCTCTTACTCTTGCACACACACTTCTAAAAAGATAATAAAACTGCATTTTGCATATGGTGGAACCATGGAATTAGAATTTACAATACAGTTTCTATGCCGCAAAATAGACTTCTTTTTTACAAACTGTGAAATTATATATGCGGAATATCAGTCACACATAAAAGATTAATAAACAAATTAGCCAACCTGTGAGTGGGTCCCAGAGTGGAGCCTGGGTAAAACACTGGCTGGGCAACAGGACACAGAAGGTAACAGTAAATGGAGCCCACACTGAAGAAAGGGGGGTTGCTAGTGGAGTACCACAGGGTTCAGTACTGGGGACGGTCCTTTTTAATGTCTTTATAAGTGACATTGCAGAGGGACTGTAATAAAAGTATGTCTCTTTGCAGATGACACAAAGATATGCAACAAGGTTGATACACAAGGTGGGTGAAAAGAATGAAAAGGGACTTGGCAAGGTTGGAGGAATGGTCAAATGTATGGCAGCTTAGATTTAATGCAAAGAAGTGAAAAGTAATGCATCTGGGAAACAAAAACCCAGGGGAAGAGTACACAATGGGGGGTGAGATACTGACAACAACAAAAATGGAAAGGGACCTGGGAGTAGTCATATCAGATGACCTAAAGGTTAGCCAGCAATGTGAGAAGGCAGTAAGAAGGGCTGGGGGGATACTGGGATGCATAGGGAGAGGCATCACCAGTAGAAAACAGGAAGTTGTTGAACTTCTGTACAAACAGTTGGTAAGACCACATCTGGAGTTTTGTGTACAGTTCTGGAGACCCCATCTCCGCAAAGACATAGACAGGGTGAAGGCTGTCCAGATGAGGGCAACCAAAATGGTGCAGGGTCTGCACCAGAAGACATATGAAGAAAGACTAAAGGAGCTTAAGATGTATAGCCTTGAGGAAAGGAGGGAGAGGGAGGACATGATAGAAACTTTCAAATACCTCAAGGGAATCAACAAAGTCCAAGAGGGTAGCATCTTTCAGAAAAAGAGATGTGCAAGAACAAGGGGGCACAGTTTGAAGATAGAGGGGGGACAGCTCAGAGGCAGTGTGAGGAAGCAGGGCCGGTTTTAGGACTTTGGGGGCCTCCAGCAAACTCTATGTCTGGGGCTCCACAGACGGGGTGGGGCCCCCCCCCAGTAATCTTTCTACATAGTATTTAAATTTCATAAGATATATGCCAGTGCATACTTCAGTCTAGGCTAGCGTCCCGACAGGCCTAGCACAGACTACATATGTACCAGCCATTCTAAATGCTTCACAAATATTCCAGATCACCTTATCACAGAACTGTTCGCTTTGTTCATGTATTAGGCTTACATAATAAAACACTCATTACAATGAACAGTATGCAGCAAGCCTGTCTGGGGTGGAGAGAGATGAGTGCAAGTGCACAAAATCATAAAAATCCGAAACCAGCAGATTTTCAACTCTCGAGTCCCAGACTGCTGAAGGACTGTAAATGCACCTTGATGGAGCACTCTTTTTTTTTAAATGCTCACCCCCTCAGATAAGCATACCGCCAGTAGCTTGTGCATCCTGTTATCACAGATAATCCTTAATGTACAGAGCTCTGAGCCACAGGGACGTGGGGATTTATAAATTAAGTTTGCATTGCCTTTTGGGAGTGCAGGTTCAGTGTATGACCCGCAATTCAGGACATGGTAATAATGTGCTTTGATGAACAGCCTGTGCAGTGTAACCTGGAGAATCATTTTCACAAGTAGCCACATAAAATTGCCTCAACAGTGATCAGTGGGAATACTGCCTTGCCCCCACCTCCCGTCTTTCCACAGACCCCACCACACTGAAGGGGAACAAGGATGAGGCCAGCTCTGCCTAAAATGAGACTATTGGACATAAAAAAACTATCCACAAACCAGGCAGTCAGACCACCACCCCCCTGCAACCAGTACTCCCTCAATGAAGTCAGATTTATTTCTGGTATAACAAAAAAGATACAGGTTAACATGCAAGTGAGAAGTGGAATTCTTTGCAATTTGTAAAAGGACGGCTCCTGTCACTCATTTTTCAAAGCCAAGATAACATTTACCCAAACTCCAGCGTTACCTAAACTGGCTTGGACCCCAGAGGAATCTACTCTCCCCTTACACAATTATTATCAGAGTTCCTGTGCCTCCAAAACCTTTCTTCACTGGAACATTATTTGGGGGACATACAGCCTGCTGCTTTTATAACTTGACACAACCGTCAGAAATCCGAGACTTACAACAAACTTTACTTTTTGTATGTTCACGTTACACTAGATTATTCAATCGCCATCTTTCTTCGTGGGGGTCCTCTAATCCAGGTCACACTGCATTCATTCCATGTGCTAATAAGAAAACTAAATTAGAAATTGGGACTTACTGGATTTAGGAGGATATCTGTAGACCGAATTAGAAGGGATATCCAGCTCTTCCAAGATCAGGAACTGGGTAGTTGGCTCCGGAGTGTGGTCTCTGGTCTTCTCTCTCTCTCAACGCTGTCCTCCAGGCTCAGCTCCAAGTTAGCAACTCGTCGACTCAACAACAGGATTCCCTCGGCTGAATAGTTCCAAGAGCACTGGAGGGATCTTTATGGGACTGACAGGACCTGAGTGGGGACCAAACATTTCAGGTCCGAGGGGGAGGAGGTGCAAAAACAGCAAGGGACTGAGTAGAGCACTGTGATTGGCTCCAACAGCACCTCCACGTCACCATGATGTGCAGCACAATAGGGGACCATGTGGAAGCAAACATCCTTGTTGCAGTCTCAGTGGGACAGCATGGATGTGCACAAGCGGGCAGCCTGAGTGAGAAAGATTGGCGGGGCCCCTAACTTCTTTATGAGTGTTTGCAGATGCGTGCGGGCCATGTGGCGGAGTGACCTTGCGGCTGGTCGGTTCCCTACAAACTACTTGCCAGACTAGTCTATGCCTAGGGTCAGGGAAAGGAAATCAGGTGGGCGGGCAGGCGGTCGGAGGCCTCAGTGGCGGCCAGGCAGCATGAATGGTGACCTAGCGAGGCTGTACATTATAGGACCGGACGAATACGAAAAAACATATAAATGAAGGAAAGGATTGGAAGGTATGTAATGCTGTGCTGGGATGCTGCTTTTCAATTTAAAAATGAACGTTTTGTGTGTGTATTTTTTTCATATGTGGGACTCGGGAGTGCAGCAGGGATTTGGGAAGAGTCACCTCTTGTCCCTTACATGTGGGGGTGTGAGGCCTCCAGCAGCAGGGGTGGCGGGTGCCTAACGCCGGCCCTGTGAGGAAGTATTTCTTCACAGAGCAGGTTGTAGATGTATGGAACAGCTTTCCTGAGGATGTTGTAGAGTCAAAAACAGTGGGGAAATTCAAGAATGCATGGGACATAAGGCAATTCTAGTGGGGGGTAGGAGAAAGTAGGCTGTTGGTTAACTAGGATATGTAGCTATGCAGCTTATCTGTTAGGTAGGGAAATGGGCAGACAAAGTGGGAAAAGCGGTTATTATCTGCCATCAGATTCTCTGTTTCTATGTTTCATATCATGATGTTAGAGGTGCAGTAAAGATAAACTTTGCATGCAAAGTTAGAGCAATGTCAGGAATTTTGTACTCTGTGAAGTTTTGCAAAGTTCTCGACTTTTACATCAGCTTCACAGGGCAAAATTTAAAGTATATTTTTGGGTGTAAATCCTGCCCTCCACCCACTTAGTTTAACAGTACCCACTCTCCCAGTGCCCAGAGTCTTGTAAAAGTTACCTTGCCCCAAATCACCCTTTGTGCTGCAAAACCTTCCTTTATCCTCCCTCCCACCAAAGTTTGCCATCCGGAAAATCAATAAACTGTTGTGTGAATAATAAAATCCTCCCCCCACCTGTACATCCAAACTCAAGCCCCCTGCTTCCCTCACCCAACTGACCCACATTATTGAGTGAATTTCCTCCTCCCATCCTGCCTCTGGTGCTCAGCATCCTCTAATCCCCCCCCCACCACCACCACCACCACTACCCCAAAAAAATAATTTCTGTACATGTAAAAAAAAAAAACATCCCCCATTGCAGATAAGCATCATCTTCCTGAATGGTTTTAGATTGGGTAGGGCCAGAGGAGGAAGGTTGGGAGGAGGCAATTCACTTCATAATGGGGATCAGGTTGGGTGGGGGAAAGTGGGGAATTGGATTGAGAAATTTGGTCAAGAGGTAGGGTTTTATAACACATACACCACAGCTGATTGATATACTGGGCGGTGAACTCCATCAGGTGAGGGGGAGGAGAAGGAATTTTGCACAGTACAGGAGGATTTGGGGTGTGGTGCATCTTTTAAAAGGTTCTGGATGCTTGTAGGGGTTGGGTACTGTCAAACTGAGTGGGTGGGTGGGTGGGTTTTGTTTTGAAAAATGAACTTGTGTAAATTTAAAAACATTTCTAAGTGGTCAAAGTGTCACTTAGCCCAGCCGGAAGCTACTTGAAGTGCCACTTCATTGGCCACTTTGTATAATTCTGCCATTTGAACTTTCGCACTTTGTAAAAATGGACGATTTTGCTCACATACCCTTCAGTATACAAATAAAGTGATTGATTGGTTGATTGACTTTGCCATTTGAAGAACTTTGTGAAGTGCTGTTTTATCATCACAATTAGACCAGTGAATTACTACTTTATAGTGATGTCATTATATTATCAAAGTGATACCTGACTGTTCTACCACTGTCACTTCCCAGATAAGACACTATCTCAGTTACAGCAGTCCTCACCCTGTTATTCCACTGTCTCCCTACATATCAGATGACCTTAAGGTTAGCAAGCAATGTGAGAAGGCAGTAGGGAGGGCTGGGGGTATACTGGGATGCATAGGGAGAGGCATCACCAGCAGAAAACAGGAAGTTGTAATCCCACTGTACAGACTGTTGGTGAGACCCCATCTGGAGTACTGCATCCAGTTCTGGAGACCCCATCTCCGCAAGGACATAGACAGGATAGAGGCAGTCCAGAGGAGGGCAACCAAAATGGTACAGGGTCTGCAAGAGAAGCCGTACGAGGAGAGACTAAAGGAGCTTAATATGTATACCCTTGAGGAAAGAAGGGAGAGGGGGGACATGATAGAAACTTTTAAGTACCTCAGTGGAATCAACAAAGTCCAAGAGGGTGGCATCTTTCAGAAAAAGAGATGTGCAAGAACAAGAGGACATAATTTAAAGATAGAGGGGGCAGTTCAGGAGCAATGTAAAGAAGTATTTTTTCACAGAGAGGGTAGTGGATGCATGGAACAGCCTTTCTGAGGAGGTTGTGGTGTCTAAAACTGTGGGAGGGAAATAGGCAGCCTAGGTGGACCAAGCGGTCCTTATCTGCCGTCAAAGTCTATGTTTCAAAGTCTATGCCACTGTGCCACTGCCTCATTCACAGAAGGGTATTTATTCACTGTTACTCCAGTCAGTGTCCACACCCAGTAATGCCAGTGTTTCAGTTACATCAGTTTATTACCCCATTACAGTTATGCCAGTACCAACTTGCAAGTTTACTAGTGTACCCTCCCAGGTATGCCACAGTGTTTCAGTTACACCAGTGTCTACTTCCAGTTTGACAGTGTCTCTTCAGATTTATGGCAGTATCCTCCCAGTTACATCGGTGTCTCCTCCTCCAAGTTAAGTCAATGTCTCGGCTACAGCAGAGTATCCTCCCATGTACATTAGTGTCTCCTCCCAGTTATACCAGTGTTTACTTTCACAAACCTTTACCTATACATTGTTCTTATAGACAACAGAGTCATTTCCACAGTATTCAAAACTGCAGTTAAATATACAAATTTGCAACACACAATAATTCTACAGTGATATAGACAACATAGCAGTTAATTCTGCCAAATCCACAATTTAATACACCTATCTACAATACATGCAGTTGTTCCACAGGTCTATAGAGAACAGACAAGTGAGTTTGGCAGAATTTAAATCTGAAGTTTAATAAATCAGCCCACGATATATATATATATATATATATATATATATATATATATATATTGTGTGTGGTTCCCAGTCAGAATTTTATGAAAGTTGGCAAAGAGCATTCCAAATTTTTCAGAAGCTAAATTCCAACTTTTTGGCAAAGTGCCAAAGTCTGCTGGTGAAGTTTTACTTTTGCACAGCACTAGTAGTTACTGGCTCCCAGGTGTTGTCCGTTAAATCATTCCTGAGTCATGAGGCTGACTTAGTGCTGCTGAGACTTAAATGTTTCATTAAATGCTGATTCACTCATATTGCCAACAGTAACAGTTACAATGAATCCAGCCTTAAATAATGCCAATTTTGAAATGTAACATGAAAACTTGCAGAGTCCCCAAACTGAAGATGAAGGAGTAAACAATCACTGCACCTATTGTTCCTACAGAAACATCAGTGGTGCTTATGCTGCTTCACACTGAGTCACTCTTCAAGCCACATGCTGTATACATCGGAAGTGATATTTTGTCTTCAGATATAGTGGTGCAGTCTCAAAGGAAATTGCTGAGCAGCACACAAAAAAAAACACTCCAAATGGAGTCACATACAACTGTGTTGTAGTTTAATTACATAAACAACAACTGCCAAAATGCAGTAACAAAGCACAGAGATTTGAGAGTTCACATCCATCTTCCTCAGGTGGAATGGCCAAGCTTACAGTACTCGGCCTCAAAATCTGCACATGTGGAGTAAAAGTAAAAAATCACACCAGAGCCACTTACTGTTACCCTTAGCAAGATGCAGAACCTCTAAGTGTAAGTACAAGATTTATAAGATATCAAGAATTAGAAAGGTGTTTTGAAAAAGGTTAAACAGGATTTTACTCTGCTTCTATTGTTTTCTCATATATTCTGATGCTTGGTTCTGATGTGAAGTACTGTACTTACTAATACTATGGTCTTGAATTGGTATAGTCCCTTAATAGGGATCTGAATTGCAGCAATCACAGTTCTAAATGACCAGCCTTTCATAAGGTCGGTGGTAGTATAGTTCCATGATAGGGATCTGATGCAACAATCACAGTTCTAAGCACCTGTAAACAAGCTTTCAGCTTAGTGTGTCTTACCTGGTTAAACAATTGGAAAAAAAAAGTGACCAACCTTAGTTATAAGGTCAGTGGTAGTACAGTTCCATGATAGGGATCTGATGCAACAATCACAGTTCTAAGTTCTATGCACCTGTATACAAGTGTTCAGCTTAGTGTGTCTTACCTGGTTAAACAATTGGGAAAAAAAGTGACCAGCCTTAGTTATAAGGTCAGTGGTAGAGTTACTTGGTGATCAAACAGTATCCATGCTGCAGCCACAGCTTTTTATTTTTCATTTTATTTTTGCTCACTAACATCCTAACTATATGCTATCATGATGAAGTCCCAGGTTCAAAACCTACCCTGGAACATCTCATTGCTATTTACATCACCCCCTTTCACTGCACTAATGCTCATCCAAAGCCCACCCCTCCCTTTAATTACAACCCACTCCCCAATCACCTGCTTTTACTACCCCCTTCTCACATGTCACTCAGAGCATTATCTCTACTATCTATTAACTGCCACATTAGACTTTACCATAATAGCACTAAAATGGTATCCCCTACCAGTACTATTAGCCCGGTCACAACTTAAAAAAGCATCCAGATCCATCACAACAGCTATGAAAAAAACTCCTGCTCCTGCTCCTTCTCTGCTCAGGTAATATAGAACTAAACCTAGGCCCTCTGTCAACGTTCTCCTTGCCTACTGAGTTTGCTGCTGCTCCTTGCCTTAAATTCATGTTAGTCAACATTTTAAGTTTGCCCCAAAAAATTGACTTTTTACAAGCCTGGACTGCACACACTGAGCCCGACCTCGTCATTATCACCGAATTGTGGCTCAAAAATACTATTACGGACCAACAAATAACTCTCCTCAACTATAATCTCTATAGGGCTGATAGGAATACCAGGGGAGTGCAGTAGTTATTTATGCCAAATCCAAATTCACTATTAGTGACATCTTCTGCAATTCTAAATCTACAGAATACAAAATCGTATCTCTGAAACTCCACCTTCCCTCCAATGAAATTATTACAGTAATCAGCGGCTACAGACCTTCAACTGGTGGAACTGAAATCATCAAAGTCCTAAAATCTTTAGTTACAACAGCCAACACAGAAACACTGATACTCAGGGACCTCAACATGAATTGGCTCACACACAAATCGCATAGTCTGAAATCCCTTTGTGATGAACTAGGTCTTGCCCAGATAATTAGTGAGCCCACTAGGATTAACACCACCAACATTGACAATAGTTCTCTCATCGATGTCATACGTACCACCCATCCCCACAAAATACTACAATCAGCTATTTTTTCCAGTGATATGAGTGATCATAGAGTTGTGATCTGTACAAGACATCAAACCAAAGCCCACAATCAGCCTAAGTTCATAATCAAGCATTCCTTCCATAAATTCAACACCCTAAGCTATCTGACAGACCTTAGCAAGGTCAAATGGCAAGATCTGTACCTCTCTAAAACAGTTGATGAGGCAGTCTCTAACCTAAATGAAAATCTCACCACCCTGGCTAACAAGCATGGCCCATTTATTAAGGTGCATACTCGCAAGGTGTCCCACCCCTAGTTTACACCGGAGCTCAAAACCACACTTATAAACCGAGATAAACTCTGGGCTCTAGCAAGAAGAGCTAAGAATCCAGCAGATTGGCAGACATTTAGAGCAGCTAGGAACACCTGCGTAAAACATATTTGCTCTGCCAAAGTGAATTACTACATTTCCACACTGGAAAAAGCCAGAGGAAACTCGCATAAAATTTGGAGGACCATCAAGTCTATTGAAGGTCGACCGGCTGCTCCCTCCCTCCATCCCAGCTAAGATCAACATAAATGGCACAGTTATTGAGAACAATTACCAAATCCTCGAAGAACTGAATTCTCACTTTGCCACAGCTGGTCTAGCTTTCGATGCATCACTGTACGCATCTCGTACTAGTATCCATGCTAGCTCTGTCACTGTCCCGAAAGCTACAGCCCATCCTTTCCAGCTGCTCCCCCTCAGCTTCAAAGAAGTCAAGGATTCACTCACCAATTTAGATACCACAAAAAGTGCTGGAGACGATGACTTAGAACCATTTTTCTTAAAAGTCAGCTACCGCTATCTTACTGCTCCCATTCTCCATATATTCTACCACTCTATCTCTTCTGCCATAGTTCCATTATGCTGGAAATTCACTTATATCATACCCTTATTTAAATCCAGTGACCTATGCGACTTAATTACATACCAATCTCAATCTTGCCTATCCTTTCAAAAGTCCTCAAAAAATTTATTTATATACAATTGAAGAATCATCTGGAAACCTACTCTCTCCTCAATCAGCCCAATCAGGCTTTCGCTCTAATCATAGCACCATTACTGCATTAGCTAAAGTCACCAATAGCTGGATCTCAGCCAAGGATGCTAAAAAAATTACAGGTGCAGTATTCTTAGATTTGAGTAAAGCATTCAACACCATTGCCCATACTCTAATTGTGAACAGCCTCACCAATATTGGCGCTACCCTAGCTACTACTAAATGGTTCTCCAGTTACCTATCAGGCAGGATGCAGAAAGTCAAAGCTGGTGGGTTGTTCTCTGCCTCCTGACCAGTTACTAGAGGAGTCTCACAAGGTTCCATCTTAGGTCTTATACTCTTCGCCCTATATATCAACAACCTCAATTCTCAAATAACCAGGTCAACCTTGCATTTCTTTGCAGACGATACAGTTTTGTATACATCCGGCCATACAATATTGGAAGTCAGGGATATACTTCAAGTCGATTTTGCACAGCTAGAAACAAATCTCATCAATACCAAACTCCTCCTGAATGCTAAAAAAACTAAGGCCATGATTTTCCCCCCAATACTTCCTCCATCACTCTCACTGTCCCACCTAAAGACTTCAGCGTTACATCCCTAGGTGAACCCCTGGAAGTTGTCTCTAAATTTAAATATCTCAGCTTTTGGTTAGACATCAAGCTGTCCTTCAATGAGCACACTGATGACCTGTCCAGAAGACTAAAAGCTAGACTAGGCTTCTTCTTCCAAAATAGGTCCCTCTTTCCCCTGGAAACCAGACTCAGGCTTGTTCAGACCACCTTCCTCCCTTCAGCTGACTATGGGGACATATTATACACTTCTGCAGCAATTACTAACCTAAACAAAGTGAACATTCTCTATCACCACACCCTGCGCTTCATTACAAACTACCCATACCGAACCCACCATTGCAAACTATACGCAGCTGTTGGTTGGACTTCACTTACCATGCTCTAGGGTTCTTTTGTAGTTCTTTTCTCTCTCTACTTTGGGCTGCCTACGACCCAAACAAATAAGATCCCCTATAGGATGGCTCCCTCTCCCTTGGCTGAGATACAGATATGGCACACAGAGGAGTCCAAATGAGGCTCAAACACATGTCTGTGTCTGCTGTTCTCCACCTTTGCTGATTGTATTGTGAGGCCTTCTGACACCATGCAATTTTGCTTAAAGTTGAGCTAGTCCAAATTAATCCATCTCCATTTGTATATGCTTCAAATGATGCTTTGCATTATTGGGGTATGTGCAATTTGTGTTTTCTTTATAATTTGGCTATATGGCTAATATCCTCCAGGATAACCCATTCCCCAGTGCATTTGCTCAGGGGTTCTTTTGTAGGTGTTTATTATGGTGACTTGGAAAATGGTCTTAGAAATTTCCAGGCTGTGATTGGCTGATAGCCCTGGCAAAGTGGGCATCTATCAGACAACAGAGGCCGGGTATTAAAAGTGCCACTCCCAGCCGACCTGACTACCAATGTCATGGTGCCAATCGAACTTTCAGATTTAAAATGCCACCATTTTTCTCAGTCACTTACAGGGAGAATTATCAGCTGGCCATGCCCCCACCACAGTCGTTCTCCGTTTTGTTCAAAAAAAAAAAACTGCCTACTGTTATGTAGTGGCAGCTTTAACTTACAATTCCTTTCCTTCTTTTTGACATTGCAATGGTCCTGATGCTGATCCACCTCCAGAACTGGTAAACAAGCTACCGGCAAATAGACCATCATATTCATCATTTCAGTTTGTGATTTTTCAGACAATCACTTCCTTACTTAAGTACAGCAACAAGTAAAGTTCTTTCATTTAAAAAAGTCACCTTATGAGCTGAAACTTGCAAGCACACACACACACACACACACACACACACACTGCTTCCACCCTGCCCTGCTCAAGCCAAACTGAAGCAACTAATTTTTTTTGCTCGTTTCTTTTTTCAGTCACCTTAGAGAGGCATCCTTCAGTCTTTTCTCGGCATGCAGGTGGGTGAAATGCAGGAAGGGGATCTGTAGTCCATAATTGCCATGAGAGGAGAAGCCATAGTTCATCCTTACCATGAGTCAACCTCCCCCCTTGCACTTCTGATGGCAGCTGTTAAAAAAAAGGACTCTGATCAACTATCGTGCTTGCGCTACAGCTGCCATTACGCTTCTTCTGTCATCCCATCAGGATTGTCTCACAACTGTGCTTCTCCATCCCTTTATTAAATAAAACAAGAAATCAATTTTGTGCATGCCCACAATGAAGGTGCTACTGATGGAAGTTGGTGGGGGCGTGTTGTCTGCTACATGGGTTTGGAGGGAGGGTGACAAACAAACAAACAATCCTGACTGCTGCCTATGTAAATACTGACAGTAGGTTATGTCTTTATTACATTAAAAAACAAAAGTGCTGCTTATGTGTGTGTTTGAGGGGGTAGTAAACAACAAAGACACTACAAAAGACAAATCATTAACTAATGTGTATGTGTGTGTGATGGGAGAGGGTAACAGCATATTAATGCAGGTGGAGGAACTATTTTATTACAAAATAAGAGTTTTTAAAATGTAAACAGTACATTTTTTTCAAACACATATAACACAGTGGCCCATTTTCTAAGTGCTATAATACCCTCCAGGGTGGGCAGTATTTGGCAATACCAGACCTTCCAGGGACTATAAGGCTCTCCGCCTGTGGTGTTGGGCCTCATTATGCCCCTGGGTGGTCCGGTGTTGCCCAATACCGCCCACCTTGTTGGGAATTACTGCATACTGAATTGCTTGGGAGGATTGTTGTTTTCCAAGACTGTTTTGTAACTGGCTAGGTAATTTTGACTTCAGATAGAGTTGGGGAAGTTTTTCCATAGCACATTTTACAATTTGATAACTTAATTAGTCTTCTTGCTGGTTGCCTGTTACAGGTTTTCTAGTTTGGATCTATGAAGCCAACTCCCCTCCCACACTGTGTTGTCTGTTGTCATGTTTTTCCACAACTCCATTGTTTGAAGGCACATAAAGTTAGTTTGGCTGACAGATTTCATATGCTTTTATCTTATGGCCATGTGACTGCCTGCTGGAACTATAGGATCAGAAACATATAAAATAATAAACAAAAAAGAGAGAAATAAATTTGGTGAGCAGGAGTTGGGGAAGATGGCAAGGCTAAAAATATAGTATCTGTAATTGACAAAAAATATTATGTAGGCCTTTTGGTTACAGACTTATCTAAAAATGTGCGAGCTGTAAATTGGCAACATTTGGTCCATGCCAGTGGCATTAGAGAACTAAGTGGGAAGTCCATGACTAGCAAACGTTTGTGTTTTCTTTTCCTTTGTGTGAAGAGAGAAGCATTAAATGTGGTATTTGTAACTGAAAAAAATGTTTACTTGGTTTAGTGCGCCACATTTACATGCTATAACATAGAAGGCATGCTCTAAGTTTTAAAAGGGTACACAAGAATATTGTAGGTAATTTTAGGGAATGTTTTAAAAATGTTTGGGCACTGGTTTGAAAGGGCTGCTTAAATTGCAGGTTGTTGTCTGTTAAAGTGTCAGCTAGGCTTCATTTTCTCCTTCCAAACTGGGTCTACATCTTTGTCTGGAGGCAGCATTAGATGAAAGTGTTTACCTGGGGGGAGGGCAGAACAACCTTGCCTTTTCACAAATTTGATTAAACCTGGAAAGACATGCAAATGGTTTAAATTGCATTTAGGCCCTGTTCACATTACAGCATGGTAATTCAAACATTTTTAAATATGGATTAATTACTGTGTTGTAGCATCCATGTTATTCCATTTGCACTGTCAGTAGTGTGTTGTAAACCATTATTAAAAACAGTTTACAGCATCCACACTACTGCCTCAGGACTGGGTTAACTATTAACCAGTTCCAAATCGAGGACATCCAGCTTCATCCAAGGGAACCATGCCAGACCGTCCGCACTGCAGGTTAGTTCAATTTAACTCGGAACTATTTTTTAAACCGTGCTCAAGCCGACCTATAATCAGGCTTTGAGCACAGTTTATTAAAATGGTTCCAAAGCTGGGTTCAGTCATGTTCAGTGCGAATGAAAACCTTGCTTGCAGCTACTTAAAATGTTTTATGGTGGATAAAATGTTTTAAGTAGCCCAGTGTGAACAAGGCCTTAGTTTCCCAGTAGAGTTAACTTTTACATACATACATGAAATATTGTTAGATCTGAAGATACAAGATGCATGAAAGGCAGGAACACAACATTTGAGCCTGTCTGGTCAAAGAAACCCAATCACATCTAAATCAGCCCTAGCATTCAGGGGCCGCTATATCATTATTTTCCATAGCTTTTAAAGATTGTTTTAAATTACCCTCTCACATCAGTGAGATAAAATTAAATGTAATTCAATTTCATTGATAAAATAATTATAAAAGAAGGTTTATGTTATAAACATCCTTACTTTACAATGGCTTAAAAGGTACTGAGAGCAAACCCAAGTGCTGTATTATTTCATACAAACACTAAATAAGTAAATCAGACACTGAGATGTCTAACAGTAATGGGACAGTTTGTCAGTTTTTAGGACAATCACAGTTTGAGGCTAAGTTGATGTAACAATAATAATAATAATAGTGATAATAATAGATGATTTACAAAAATAGGCTTATGATTGCCCAATGGACTTAGCTGGGTAACAAAAAATAACTAACTAAATAAATCAGACTCTGAGGGGCCTAAGAGTAGTAAATCAGTCTGTCGGTCTTTGGGACAATCACATTTTGAGGCCAAATTGATTTATTAATAATAATAATAATAATGATCATGATGAATGATTTACAAAAATAGGCATGGATTGCCTTGTGTACTTATGTGGTTAACACAAAGTAAAATAAAAACAAAATCAGACACCGAGGAGCCTAAGATTACGGCAACAGTCTGCCATTTTTTACAACAGTCACATTTTGAGGCTAAGTTGATATAATAATAACAATAAACTTTTTAAAACTTACATGCAAACATGTTGGAACCACAGCATTCATATCATGGAATTTACAGTTTTTCATTTTTCTATGTATTAATAGTTTCTGCATTCTTTAAACAAAATTAATATTTGCATACACAGCAAACATCTATCTGTCAAGTTTTCTTGAGAAAAAAACACTTGTAAAGCAAAAACAAAACCTTCCATAGGTGACAATTGCAGTGGGGAAAGAGGAGATGTCCTGCAGGACCATTACTGTTAAAAACGACTTTGATTAAAAGGGAATTCTTGTGCTTTTGTTTTTCAAGACCTGGAGAAACAGCATAGCCTAATTAAAGCCATCTTAGCTTTCTGTTCTTATTTCAGACCTTAGTAACCTGAGTGTATATTCATGTTATTATCAGAGTCATAAAGGAAGTCCACCCTCATTAAGACAGGAGGCATCAAAGATGGATGCCTCCTGTCTTAATGAGGGGGGATTTCCTTTACTTTTATTACTGGAATATAAAAATTGTATTTTTGTCATGGTAAGGCATAGCCACAGTTTTATTGCTTATTGCTTATTGACTCTTGACCCCCAAACCCAAAACTGTCAAGGATATGTGAAATGTTGCAAACTTGGAATTAAGATTTGCACTTTGGGCTAGCATAAATTAAATCAGGGTGCCTCTCATAGTGATTTGACCCCATACATTGTGTTTATTTTTTATTCACAGAGTTTGCTCCCATGGGGAAAATTTGGGATCATGTAATAAAACTAGGTACCTGTCTCACAGCATCTCTGGGATAAATTCTAGGAGTATTACTAGTGAACAGAAAGTCAAGTTCTGTAATTCTAAATTGGCAAACAGTAAAGCAAACAAACAAAACAAATGTTTCCAAGTTAAACAAAATCATATGGCACTACAAAATTAATTTAAAAAATCCTTGTACTTTTGGGATCACAAGTTACTAAATAAGCAAGTGCTTTTATTTATTTATTTTATTTATTTATTCAATCTCAGATTACAAATACCTTTGAGTGCAATGCAACTCATTTACAAAGGCTCTGTGTCAGAGGGAGCGGTTACAATCGGACAAAGGGAGGTTCAAACACAATCACTTGTTACATCAGAACATACCAAATCAATAATACAAATGGTGGAAAACAATGCTCATTAAAGGTGAAGAGGACAGGATGTAGAGCAGATGGGAGCAGTATTAGAACAGAGAGGAAAAGAGGGGAGAACTATAGTATTTAGATACTATAACAAAATATAGCAGCCATGGGCCTTGTCATAGATTGAGAGATGGGGGGTGAAGGTGAAAGAGGGTGGTAAGGAAGGAGGTGAGCAAAGGGGGGAAAAGGGATAGCAAGATAAGAGAAGTAGTGACCAGGAGACCTGGCAAGTGCATAGAAGAGGGATCAGTGGAGAAGAGCAAGGAGGGTGTGGGTTAAGGGTGGAAACAACAGGAGGGGGAAAGGGATAGTTATGTCAAGAGAAGGTGGTGACCAGGAAGCCTGGCAAGTGCATCAGGGAAAGATAATAGTGGAAGGGGTACGCAAGTTGGGAAATTAGGTATTACAATCACAGGCGCTTTCGGATAAGAGATGTTGCCGAAACATTTGTTTGAATTGGGTAAGACTAGGTAACGTGGTAAGTTGGTTGCTTAGATTATTAAACCACAGAGGGGCTCTGTACCAAAAGGATCATTGGTATTAAGATCAAAATATGCATTAGTCATTTACTATATAATATTTCAGCAAAACAGAATTAATGCTGTGCAATTAAAAGGCATAGCAGCATTAAGCCTGTGTATTTGTCTAGACACAGACCTGAAATTAAATAGAGTATTCTTACCTGTGATCCACCACAAGCACCGGGTAGGCTACACTAAGCAGGATAAGCCAAACATTACAATAAGCCAAGGTCACCACTGATCCTGTTTTTTTATCTGCCAGTATATATGGGGGGGGCATATGGCAGCTTTGGTTGGTTAGAACACATAGGCCCTAGAACTTTCCTGTTGCAGTGTCTGGACTAGAACAGGTGGGGCAGTGCATGCTACTAATATGACCCCACTGGAACAAGTGGACTCCTTTAAATACCTGGACATCACTCTAGACCCAGCACTTATTTTCCACCAACATATCAATCTCCTGTCTAATGCATTCAATGTTAGGTTGGGGTTATTGTATCAATTCAAACACTGCCTTACCCCAGACATCCTCAGGCTCGCTGTCTCCTCCTCGGTCCTCTCCTTGCTTGACTATGATTTACTTATCAATGCATGGCAAACACCTCTGCCCTATATAGACTCCATCTCTCCCTAAATAAAGCATGCCACCTCATCTTGGGATGTGACTGTCTCACCTATACATGCTCACTTTATAACAACTCCAACTGGCTCAATCTTGACAATAGAATCAGGTTCCACACTTGCCTCATGGCCAAAAAAATTGCCCTCAGCCTCACCCCCCCCGGGCTCACCCCATTAGTCCACCTGGCCCCAAAGCTTAAGCAAACCCAAAGCTCTGACAAGTCACTCCTCTCTGTTCCCTCCTTCCGAACCTCCCAATTCCAAAGGTCCTTCAGCTTCAGAGCCCCTTCCTTGATGAACAGCCTACCAGCCTCACTTGTAAACAAAAATAGAATTGGCCCTGTCAAAACCCATCTTAGGGACTACCTCCAGTCCTCAAATACCTGTGACTGTCATTGAATCTTGCCCTCTCCCCTCCACCCTTCTCCACTGACTAAGGCCTCCGGCCTACTTATCCCTCCTCCTCCTCCTCCTCCCCTCTAATGTGCCTACCCTAAGTCTGTCAGGCTTAGATATATTCTGAGTTTAGTCTGTATTACTAAGGCCATGTACTAATGAACCCTAGTTCTGAATGTTAGCCTTCACTGTTTCTTTGTAACAAGCTGGACTGTGTCCATGTTGAATCATTATGTAATGTTTGTTCTGTATTTAATTTCTGTGATGTGGCAAGGACATTAACCAAATTGAGGCAGTCCAGAGAAGGGCAACCAAAATGGTGCAGGGACTGCATCAGAAAACATATGAGGACAGATTAATGGCGCTCAATATGTATACCCTAGAAGAAAGGAGGGAGAGAGGTGATATGATCGAAACATTCAAACATCTTAAGGGCATTAACAAGGTGAAAGAGTCTAACATGTTTCAATATAAGAAAAATAGCAGGACAAGAGGACACAGCATGAGATTAGAGGGAGGTCAATTAAGGGGTAATGTGAAGAAGTTATTTTTCACAGAAAGGGCAGTGGATGCATAGAACGGCCTACCTCAGGAAGTGGTGGATATGAATACAGTGCAGGGCTTCAAACAGACATGGGATAGGCATAAGGGAGCAATACAGATGAGTATGAATAGATAGGCCATTGACAGAGCAAAGGCCGATGGCACATTCATAAGGTAGAAAAATAAATGGGCAGACTGGATGGGTCTTGCAGTCCTTATCTGCTGTCAGCTTCTACATTTCTGTTTCTATGTGGAACCTTTGCAAAAGAATATTTGACTCAAAGGTACTTCTGAATCCTCAAGTAAATAAAAATAAATAAAAATGTGCTTGCCATTAATAACACATTTGCTGATGCTTTTCTCATTTTGGAGTGGGAGACACAGAGAGCTGGTGTCAGAAGTGGAGAAGTGCTCCTGGATGGGTCTTGTCAGCCCAGGGAGTGGTAAGCTCCCTGCTTCCAGGTTCTCCGCTGAGGAATTTGAGACGAAGGGCCCAATTCACAAAAGGAGCTTGGATCGGCACAAGCTGTGGCAAACAACAGCTTGCACCAAAGTCCAGTGCACCAGGAACCCTACACCAGATTCAGGTACAGGATTGGTCCCAGTGCCTAAGTTCCCACATTTATCCGATGCCTACAATTAACCTAGACAGGGGCTGGGAGAAGCTCCGCTACCCCCAAGATCCTGTGCATCTCTGAACTTTTGTTCCTGCAGTTTACAACTAGTCCTGTAGCAACAGCACTTTCAGGGTTTTATATTGTTTGCAGGACTTTGTGAGTAATATCAGCTGGCGTGGGGTTCGGTAGCAAGCCAGCAGCTGATGCACTGAGTAGAAGGAGTGATTTACAGCTTTGAAAAGCCCATGTCTCTCACTATCTTTCATCTGGCCCGATGCCTACAATCAACCTGCATGGGAGCCAGGAGAAGCTCCGCTACCCGCCCTAAAGATCCTGTGCGTCACTGAACTTTCATTCCTGCAGTTTACAGCTAGCCCTGTAACAACAGCACTTTCAGGGTTTTTACATTGTTCGTGGGACTTTGTGAGTAATATCAGCTGGCATGGGGGCTCGGTGGCAAGCCAGCAGCTGACACACTGAGTGGAAGGAGGGGCTTACAACTTTGAAAAGCCCATGCTGCTCGCTAGTACGAGCATGCTGGCATCAGTGGCACAAGCACCACTCGGCCCCAGAAAACAGCTTTGAATGGATTGATCCTGCAGTGCCTCTATCTTTTATCCTTGTATTTACTTGTTAAGTTATCTTTAGATTGCCTAGGCACCACAGAAATGTACCATCTTTTTAATTTTAGGCTTTAGGAAGCACTGATTTTAAATACTAAGATAATCTAGAATTTTCTGGTTTCTTTTAACTGGACCTATTATCAGAATTAATTTTAAATTGGTGGCTCACTGGAATACTCTCCTTTTATCTCAAGATATAGTAATATTTAAAAGGGATTTATAGGACTATAAGCTGATTGAATATAGAAAGATTTTGTTGTGGGTTATATTTTTCCTGACCAATTGCTACAATACTCAACACCTAACTCAAGAACCTAGATCTGGCTATTTAGATACTGGCTGTGTAAATTGTGTAAACTCAACAAATCAAGGCACATCTGTGTTGACCTGGGCTGAGTTTTGCCATTGTCAAGGTAAAATAGGTACAAGTATATTTAATCAACATCTGGATAATGCATTAAGTGGACCTTGATATTTAAAGACATGCCTTTTCCAGGGTACCAAAATTTAACTAAGGGGCCCTAGTAGGTACTATAAGATCAAGTACAAAGGGGCATTAATGCCAAGACAGGGTTTTAAATTTAGTAAAATTTTCTTTTCATCAATATTGATACTTAGTGGAGATGTGCACCTTAATCCAGGATCTGTACAAAAATTAATTTAGCAAGGGAAAAGCCACTTGATGTTGATAACCACTTGAGTAACGATATAACAGCTGAATTATTAAAGGTACAAGGTTTGTGCATAGTTCACATAAATATTTGTAGCTTATTACTCAAAACTGAGTTCTTGAGAGAATGGACTTTAAAATATAAACCAGACATTATAGTAATTATGGAATCCTGGCTGAGTAAAAAGCCAACCAATGTGCAAATACAAATTCAGTGATGAATTCTTGGAGACAAGATAGAACTAAGTGGGGTGGAGGGGTTATAATTTATGCAGTAACATCTTTAGATAGTATAAGAATAGATAGTACTTTAGATTGGAATGGATCAGAGGGACTGTTTTTGGAAATAAGGTCTCTTTTTAGTAAACCTTTGTTATTAAAGGGTCTGTATCGTCCCCCTAAAACTAATTACAGAGTACTAGAATCAATAGAAGAATTTCTAGGAAAACATG
The DNA here is from genome assembly GCA_016271365.2 of Neoceratodus forsteri. Classification (NCBI taxonomy): domain Eukaryota; kingdom Metazoa; phylum Chordata; order Ceratodontiformes; family Ceratodontidae; genus Neoceratodus; species Neoceratodus forsteri. The sequence goes on along the minus strand of CM057455.1, from coordinate 484,570,908 downwards.
TTGACAGTCATGAATTGATGTTAATTGGGGATTTTAATGTTAATTGGAAATTAGTTGATCAGTGTCACCAAATTTATGATATGGCTACTACTTTGGGCTTAACCCAATTAACACAATATCAACCAAATTAATAATAAACACCAAGAAGCATTGACAGTTCTAGATTTTATATTTTTGACCCACCTTGAAAAATATGTTGTCATTGTGGGTACTTCTAGATTCACTATCTGATCACCAAATGATGTATTGCATTAGACAAGCAACTAAACAGGAAGTTCCAGGGAAGGCTGTTGTGGTTATGTCAGTTATATGTTAGAACTAGAAGGTGCGAATTGGGAGAGTGTAAATTTAATACCCAATGGTAGTGATGCATGGGATTTATTTTATGAAGAATTTATGGGTAAATGCAACAAACATGCTCCATTAAAAAAATTAGGAAAGTAAAAAAAGATTGGAGCCCCCTGGTATGATTCAAAACTATATAAACTAAAAAAAACAGAGGGATAGGGCATACAAAAATGCTAAAACTAATCAGAACCCCCTTAACCGGACTAAATATAAACAATTAAGAAATCTATACACACTAGAATTGAGGAGAACTAGACAAAACTATTACAGAAAACAACTTACCTGTACTCTTAATTTAACAGATGACCCCCATAAATTCTAGAAGATTATGAAAGATGTTCAAGGTACACAAGGTTCTGACCTGCCTGACACCTTTGCAATACAGGGAGCTAATATCCCAGTGGGTGTAGAGGTAGCAGATTGTTTTCATGAATTCTTTATCTCTATGGGAACAAAAACACAGACTGCTATGTTAAACAATACCTAGGACATAAAAATGAAGGCCCAATCAGTAGAAAACTCCTCAGTAAATTTGAAAAAGGATAGAGAGGTACCAGATACCTTCAATTTTAGGCTAATAAAGCCAAATGAAATAATGGAGGCACTGGGAAAACTAAATGTTGATAAATCTAAAGGGGTTGAAGGGATTCTGAATATGTTGCTAAAATAAGCAGCTCCAGTTATTGTTTATCCCCTGATGAAATTAATATGTTGCTGACTTATTCCTAATTTCCATCAGTTTGGAAAACTGTGAAGGTGGTGCCCACATATAAATCAGGTCCCAAAAATATATTGGGAAACTATATACCTATTTCCCTCATGCCAGTGGTTGCCAAGGTTTTTGAAGGTCTGATTGCCAAGCAACTCTAAAAATTTTTGGAAACTAGGAAAGTTATGAATAAATATCAATCAGGTTTTCACCCTGTGCATGGCACTACTTCTGCCTTGTTACAAGTAACTAGATCACTGAGTGACAGCCTGGACAGGGGATTGTCCATGGGAGCTATATATATAGATCTATTGAAAGTGTTCAATATGCTGGACCATAGCATTCTCCTATCCAGGCTCCAGGAAGTAGGTTTGGCAGGTGGGGTAGTGGAATGGTTTGAATCTTACCTTACAAACACACATCAATTAGTGGCAATTAAATACTGGAAATCAAATGTGGGTCTTATCAAGTCTTGAGTCCCACAAGGCTCAATATTGGGTCTCATGCTGTATGATCTTTACATGAACTCACTGAAATTTCCAAACTCTGAAATACATTTTCATCTATATGCTGATGATACTATAATTTATTCTAAAGATACTGTAGAGAATCAAATACAGAACACATTACAAGAGGCTTTTCATGAAATACAGAATTTTTTGACACTCTCAAAACTTGTTCTGAATTCAAAAAAGTCGCAGGTAATGTTTTTCCACAGAGATAAAGGGAAATGTTAGGAAGAAAGAGTACTCTAAATTAAAACTATTGACTATCAGGTTTTAGAACAAGTATCTAGTTATCGTTATTTGGGTGTGTGTTTAGATAGTTCATTAAAGTGGAATATTCATATAGAGCAAACAGTTAAGAAGATCAATAGGTATATGGGTACTTTGTATCAAATTAAGCATTGCACAACAGAGGCCATTAGAAGAAATGTGATTAATACATCAATTATCCCATTACTAGATTATGGAGATTTAATATATATGGGGGCAAATGTTACCCTGTTGGGAAAATTAGATATTGTGTATAATAAAATGGCATGTTATATTACCATGGCCCCAAAAAGAACACATAGAGAGGAACTTTATCAGACATTAGAATGGCATACATTGAGGGATAGGAGATCTTTGCATTTAGACCAATTTCATTGTTGCCTCAAACCTCCAAAATTATGGAGAGATTGGTTACCAGAAGGTTGAAAAACTATCTGGAGGAGGGGAATTTTTTGAATGAGTACCAGTCTGGTTTTCATTCAAAACACAGTACCCAGACAGCATTGTTAAAAGTTGTGGGGGACATCCAAATGTGCCTGGACAGGAGGAACTCTGTGGGAGCCATATTTATAGATGTTTCAAAGGCTTTTGACACCTTAAACCATGAGTTTCTCCTGTCCAGGCTCTGGGATTTGGGGGTAAATGGTTTGCAATATAAATGGTTTAGTTCTTATCTTATGGGGCAGAAAGAAATGGTGGAACTAGGCACCCATAGATCATCTACCCAACCAATAAAAGTGGAGGTGCCCCAAGGATCTATCATGGGCCCCCTACATTTTAACATATATATAAATAGCATAAAATTTACAGATCCTGATATAAGATACCACATATATGCAGATGACACTCTGATTTATGTGGAGGGTAGTGCCCATGAAAGAATTAATACTAAATTACAGACAGCTTTTCTTGAGCTTCATTCCTTTTTTTCTTGTCTTAATTTAATTCTAAATGTACAAAAGACACAAGTAGTATGCTGTACTTTCATGGTCCTACAAAGGAACATCAGTTACTGGATATTAGGACAAAGTGGGGAGAGAAAATTAAACAGGTAACTCATTATAAATATCTAGAAGTGTGGTTAGACCAAATATTGAGATGGGAAAACATCTGGAATATTTTGATTGGTAATCTTAGCTGAAAGTTGGGTATGCTTTATAAATTAAAGCCCTTTACAACTCTGGATGTGCAGTGGAGGATTGTGGAAACCATGATCTTACCCATCTAAGATTATGGGGATTTGGTATATGGGGGGCCTCGGGGACAGAGCTGGCAAAATTAGATGTTGTTTACTATAGGTTTGCTCACTTCATCCTTGATGTCCCCAGAAGCATACACCATTGTGATTTATATAGAGCCATAAATTGGTGGTGCTTGGATGATAGGAGGAGTTGGCACCTTGTAACATTTATGAATAAACTTAGACGGTGACAATTGCCTAGTTGTAATTTAAGAGATTAAGATCTTCTGGAGGCATACATTATGTTGTACCAAGATGTAACTTGGAGTTGGGAAGGTCCTCACCCCTTTTTCAGGGTCCCAAAGCTTGGAATTCCTTGCCCCTGGATTTGAGGTGGGTGGGTGCCCCTGCAAATGTGCCTTTAATAAAAAAAATGGTTTGTTAATTTGATGTATGAACCAATAATACGCTGTTTATGTTTACATTAATATCTTATAGTAAAGAAATTTAATGTCATTACATGACTTAATAATAAGAATGTGCTGCATCTTAGGAATAACATAATATGCACCTTATTGAATCATATTCTGGGGTAAAATGAGAAAGGAATCTTCAGTCTGTATGTATATTGAAGTGTTTGCATATTTTTTTAAATAACTTAAGTTGTGAAATGAAATAGTATGTGTGTTTGATAAGTTAATATTAATTTATATTATATGTTTGTGTAAATTGTTTGAATGTCTATTGTATGTGTAACTATTGTCTTTGCACTATGGACCTCCTTGTAAATGAGTCTTGTTACTCAATGGAGTATTATCCTGTACATATTGTAACATGAATAAACTTTTACCATACCATACCATTGCATGCACTCCTATATATGGAGAAATGCTTCAGTAATAAAGTTCCTGAATATATTATAAATTGTTTACAAGTAAGAGTGATTAAACCAGTTCTAAGGTCTGCTAAAGGGATGGAGTATCTTTAACCAATGTGCAGTACTGATATGGGTAGAGCTCATTATTTTTTTTTATAAGGGCCCTTTTCTCTGGAATACACTACCTGCTGAAATAAGGATTCAGGATGGAAGAAAACATGCAGGACAGATAAAAAATTGGTTTAGAAAAGGAAAGATTAAATGATTTAAGGGAAATAATGGAATGAAATATTTGACTAGCTGATATTATGAGAATTGTGCAATATCTGTTAACTATGGTGTTTATAGTTGTGGATTGTTAAGAGTTTGTTGTCTGATTGTAATGTTTTGACTGTCTTTATGTTATGCAACTGATGTAATCATGTTACCTTATGGATCTCACTGGAAATTAGTTTTCTTTCAAATTAAGTTGAGCTGCCGATTCATTATAATGAATGAAAATTGTTACTACTACTACAATACTTGCGGCAACCACTCCTGTGTGACAAACATCTGGCGCATGGGAGGGGTTTGTCACAAGCTCCACTGGAGGAGGCAAGCATCCTTTGGTCCCTTCCCTGGTGATCTAGTGCTCCCTTCCCCTCCCTGATATCTTTCATTATTACATTAATGGTTAATTCACCCTGATCTGGTGGTCTAGTGCCCCCCTCCCAGATATCATCCAGTTTAAAAATTCTGGTCAATTTGTCCTGACCTGGTGGTCTAGTGGCCCCCTTCCTTGTTATCACCCATTTTTAGAACATGTATTATTTTGTCCCCTCCTGGTGGAGTTTCCATGCAGCCATGACTGAGGCAAGCTTAAAAGAAAGGATTAGTAGTGCATTGATGGGATAAGAGATGGCAGGGGCAGACAGATACAGCAATTTAGTATCAAGGCCATCTGGGCGTTTGCCTTTGGATGTGCTCAGAGTGAGGAGTGCTTTGAGTGCAGTTGAAGGGGATATTGGGGAGAAGCAGAAGGGTGGGTCAGGTGGTGTAAGGATGGGGAGGGGGAAGTAACAGGTAGATTGGTGAGGAGGGCTGTAGCACAGTAGGTGAAAAAGTTGTTAAACTCAGTGGCTACTGAGGGGTGATCTGACAGGGAGGAGTCACCCATCCTGAGGACCAGGGCAGGAGGGTTATTTTGGGGGGGAGAATAATGCATTGACTACCTTGCAGAATTTGGATGGGTGGTTTATGTTAGTATGAAAGGTGCATGAAAAGTACACAGCTTTGGTTTGCCTGACTAGCTTAGTGCAGAGGTTATGGCAGTGGCAGTACTTTTGATTGGATGCAGTGGAGAGTGATCATTTGTGGTATTTCCATGCTTGGTCCCTGGTTCTCAGACAGTCTAAAAGATCTGATGAGATCCATGATAGGTGGGACCCATGGACCCTGGTGTGCCTGATTGGGACATGTTGATTCCAATTATTAAGGAAGGTCATTTTGAAATAATCTAGGGCAGAGTTGATGGTGGTGGCTGTTACTATGCAGGCCCAATCTGAGCTGGATAGATCATCAAGTGTGGGAGAGAGGTTTAGAGATTTAAAGGATCAGATCTGAAAGAGTTTAGGTGGTGCTTGAGGGCGTTGAATTTTCTCTATGCAGTAGGTGATATGATGGTTACTTAGGGCATCCAGCAGAATGCCTGCATTAATGATCCGATGTGAGTGAAATGCAAGTACCCAGTCGATGAGAGAGTGGTTGGGTGTTTTAAGGTTTAGTCGTGTAGGTTCAGTAATAAATCGGGTTAAATTTTGGGTGGTGATTTCAGAGTGGGCAGAGGAGTGAGGGGTGGTGAGCCTGTTCAGGTTTATATCACCCAGGATCAAAAGTTCACCTGTGGTGATGTGGGATGTGAGAGATGCCATTAAATCTGCGATTGCAGAGGGAGGTAGCCCAAGACAGAAGTTAACCCCTACAGTAAAGAGTGGGAGTGAAGGTGGGGAAGATCTTCACTAATAACTTTATTCTTGGAAGGGGTTAGGGAATCCAGGTTAGTGGAGAACTGAAAGGAGGCCTTCAGATACATGGCTACCCTGCCTTCTCTCCTGGCATGGTCTTGACAAATGAGAATGAAATCAGGGATCGAGACAATTTCATTGACAATGTTGACATCATTGGCAACATGAAGAAGATAAAATTGATTTCTTGAGTAAGTCTGTTACTGTCTTGATTGGTGAAACCTAAAATACTCACTTGTTACAGGCCACATTAAAAAGTTTAAGCAAGAGCATGCTGTGAATTTGTGAGCCATCTGCACACACAGGATGAGTGCTTGGCATTGTAGTGGCAGCAACCGACTCCCAAATCAATGTTTATTAATGAGTATGATGTGAACGTGCAGCTACAATGTATTATAAATGATTTGCTAAATACTTCTCCGTCCTGTTCTCAGATACACACCACCATATTACCAGAACTGTAAGGGATAATTCTTCCTGTACATCTGTGTTAAAATATTTTAGAAGACTGCAGTGTGAAGTGTTTTCATAATGATACTTGCAATCTTATAAAGCTACATCATCTTATCAAAATGTTACTAAGCAGAGAAATATTTTCAAACTTTAACAATTATCCTAACATTTCAGTGACTGTGCAACTTAAGTGGCACCACAAAACAGGCAGCATGGTCAGTGGTAGAAACTACAGGGCCAAGGAACATATCATGTATGCTAAAATGCTGCTGGTACCATACAGAGCTTTTGGTGAAGGGGACCATTAGGTAACAATTGAGGACAGATAAAAAACAGGCATGGGATCAATGTATGGGGCCAGCTGGAATGCAACTGCAAGGAATATAACTGTGAATCTCCCAGAAGGAGCCTCCCAACCTTCAAGGCTCAAAGGGTGGAGGGGTCGAAAGTGATCCATCCAGCACCTCGCAATGTGGAGGTGACATAAGGTAAAGGGCTTGACAGATGTACAGATCCAGTCCATGGGAAATTGGAAGTCCTGAGCTTTTGATAGTGACATGTGATCACAGTTGTTTTCACCTCATAGTTCCTTGGATGGTGGAAGTCCCAAGTTTTTGGTAGTTACACATGACCAGAATTCTTTTAACCTCTCTGTTTCTGTTTTTTGGTAAGTCATGGCTCCCAGAAAAAGTGAGCTTAGATTGGCGGCCAATGTTTTGTGCACTGGGTGGGGGTGAGAACATGGCAGTTCTCATGGGCCACTAATCTCTCCATGGCCCCTTGGCAGGTATGAATTTGTTGGAGGGGCCAAAAGGAAGAAAGTGGGTGAATTCGCTTCCATGGGACATAGCCAAAGCTGAGTCTCACAGCCTCCCAGATACACTGGTTGTCCACCTGGGAGGAAATGATTGGCTACTGATGAAGTCATTTGAACTGCAATAGATGATAAGAAAGGACTTTGTATCTTGGCATCAGTGATGGCCTATGTTGCAAACTATATGGTTACACATGTTACAAAGGTAGCATTGCCACCAAGTTCAGAATTCAGACACAAATAAAAGCATGTGGGTTGACAAACAATGCCATAAGATGTGTTGGTGATATCATTGGTGTACTTGTGTTGCCACACAACAGGAGCATGGCAAAGGTTCCACACTGGCATGCAAAATAGGATACATTTATCAGACTGAGGTAGTAATATATGTTTATCAGACCTACAACATGTTTTGGAGGGAGCTATGGCATGATGTGCTTGGTGGGGATGAGCATCATGGTTCATCTAGCAACCAAATGATAGCAGGATGTTCATTGTGTGGTAGCATGGTAGTCTTACAGGACTATACAGAGGGGGTTGACAGGGTTTATTGCACCTTTTCAGGGTGTTTGACCTGAGGCTGGGGAGATGTGAGGCTTTGGTGACTGGTACCAGAGAGGTGTCAGCCATAGGCAAAGGATAACTCTCTGGCTCCAGCCACAGTTGGCAGCACCCTCTGACAGGAGAGGTCATATTTCAAGACTGGCCGACAAAGAGCCATCTCTTATTCCTAGGAGGCCAGAGTCCCTTGTGAGGGTTGTACCTAGTATGTCAGCCCCCTCAAAATGGGAGTGGAGGGCCTATAAATATTAATCAATATGGTTTAAAAATGATCAGCTGTGACTACCTTGCTGCACATGTCATGCTAGATTAATGGATATATGCTTACAAATATACCTCATCAGTTTACCAATTAGAATGCTGTTTAATAGAAGGCTGTTTAATAAACACATGGCTGTGGTAATTTCCTAAAAGCACATTTTCTGCCTCATTTGTTCAGGTGAAGGAAGAAAGTTGTGCCCTATAAGATAATGTGTATAGTCAGCAGCATTTCTCCAGCTGCAGAGGTGGCACAGAGAACAGAAGAAAGTGCCATGGCCAAAGATGCATGAAAAAGTATATCTGGTAGAAGGAAGTGAAGGGGAAGGGAGATGGGGCACAGATAGACACAAAAAGATGTGATGTGATTCTGTAGAAGTAGAAGGTAATATACATCAGTTCCGGTTCCTGTCTGCCCTGCTTCCTCTCCTCTTGCTAGTAATATATTGCATAGCTCTCACTATGCAGATATAAAAATTGCTGGAGTGGGGTCATCAGCATCATGCCTTATGATGCTTCACATCCAGATTCCAGCACAAGGAGAGACACTGTGTGTCTGTGGTGGTGGTGGGGGGGGTATTATGACAACAATCGGGATGCATGGCATATAGTGAGGCAAAGGATCTTGGCCATGCAGATAGTGAGTAATGGTAAGAGTCAGTTAAAAAAGCACCTAAAACAAAATGAATATTAGAAGCCAGTTTGGAATAAGTAAAAAAAAAGCTTCCACTAATAAAGACCTAAAACTGGTTTGAGAAAATACTAATACACCCAAAACTAGTACTGGAGCTGAAAAACAGAATGGCATCACCAAGTTATAAAATAAGATTACTCAGCAGTTACATAACAAAAAAAAACAAAAATACACAATTAAGAAATCTATTCTGTGACCTATGTTTTTTTTCTTAAGTTAAAAGAGGTTAATTTCTCTTTTTATTAGACTATTTTTCTTGAATAAAAAATAATTTTAGAGATACTCTTGGGGATTAAAAATCAATATTTTAGTTAGTGAAATAAATAGTTAAGCTTGTAAATATATTATTTTTGATGTGTTTAAAGCAGGGCTTGGTAAAATTGACTTGCACAAGTCTGAGAAGTTGTTTCCAGAAAAAAAAAACAATTTAATGAAAATCATAATTTTTTGGGAAAAGAACAGTATGGAAATGGAAGAAAATATAGCACCAAGAGGGTTTTTTTCTATAAGAAAACACCCATGTTACATGCAAAAATGGTGACTTTATATGAGAATGCTAACAAGAGAAAAACAAAAAAATGTTAAGTTTTGTAGATGCAATACCTTTATTTGGCTAACAAAACATTTAAGATACAGTATAAACCATTTGAGGCTTCAAATGCTGCCTATTCATCAGGTGTGATACACAATACAAGCCACAGCTCCTTTTATAGAGGGTTAATTAACTGCACAAGAAACAGATGAACGTTTTCCACAGCCACTCATGAAAAGTATGAGAGACTTGGATTAGTTCTCTGGAGACAACATAACACTTTTGAATTTGCTTTGCAAAAATTTAGAAAGAGTTAACTAATATAAATATTTGGATGTAATAATAGATTCAGAACTCAATTATGAGTCACACATATATGCAATGAAATAAAGGAAATATGTGATTGGGGGCATTTTGGCACCAGAGGATCAACTGAAAGTGGTAAACAACTTGATTTTACCAGTATTGGAATATGGGTCTTTAGTCTACCAGCATGCATTCAAAGAACCATTATCTAAATTAAACACATTTATTTTAGCACAATTTGATTTATCTTGTTTATACTGAACCCATCACTGACTTCAAACTTTAAAAACTGGATTCACCTCGAAACATACAATTTTATTATACTTCACTCAACATAGTTATTCATTGACAGGTGTTTGTTTAAGAGGGCTAATTGTTCCAAATAATAAGTCCAGATATGGGAAAATTACTTTAAGATGCTCTGTGGCTTAGACTTGGAATAATTAATGCCCTGCCATTAGATCTGTGTTATCACTAAATCTGTTTAAAGAATGGCTAAATGCTCATTTATTCTTTTATAGCAATCGAATCAAATAAAAAGAACTATTTATTCCATTTTGGCATTTGTTTTGTTTTATTTTAACCCAGAGAAAATATTGTATCTAAATTATAATATTTTTATGTTAAATTTCTTTGAACATGTGTACCTCCACAGCTTCTTTTCTTTGTGTGATGTACTGTATGTATGCAATGAAGCTGATCAATTGCAGGGTAACTTTGAACATAGTACTTGTGTTGCAGACCCAGTGGCACTGATGGCAGAGGCACAGGACACCTTACCTTGTGCTATGCTGGCAATCCAAGCTCAGGAATGACCTCGAGTCATCGGAGTGCCAGCATGGGGGGGTGGGAGCAGGATCGAGCATTGGCTCTCCTCTCCTCTCCTGGTGGGTGGGTCACCCGCCCATAGTCGACCATCACTGGATAGAGGTCTGGTGACAGGTGCAGGTGGCAACGGAGCAACAAGCAGGGTGGGGCATCCTGTAGGGTGTGATGTGTGCATGCCTCCACATGTGTGTGTTGTGTTGGGGACGTGAGGGCTCAGGGACTGAGGAAAAAATGGAAAAACTGTACAAAATACCTATGGGGGAAAAAATAAGAAAATAGTACTTGTTCCTAACAGTTTGTTTCTGGGTAAATAAAGATTTTACTTACTTAAATTAGAGGCCTCAAAAGCTTGTGTCCTTAACCTTTCATTAGCCTAATAAAGGTTTATATACCAAACTAAAACAACCTTTTTGTCCTCCTGTTTTTGTGTGGGTTAACAAAGAAACACTCCAGTTGTTTTGTCATTAAAATGTATACTTTTCTAGTATCTATCGCAGGCCCTAGAGAAGCTGTATACCCAGCATACTTTTCATAGATTCATTACAGAGCAGAGGAGCAGTGTTAGAGTTAGTAGAGTCTCTTATTTTATTGTCTCACTGAAATTGAGAAATTGGAAAAACAACCTTTTATAAAGCTAAACAGCTTAGCAGTTGGGCACAAACTTGTCAACAGCTATTGTTGTTTGTGTAGTCTAGTCTGAATAGTTAAGTTTTTTTCTGTTTGTCATTATATTTTTAGAGACAAAAAACACTCCGTAGTCCGACCCAGGACTCCTGAAGAATGCCGATTGACCTTTCCTTTCTCTCCTGGAGTGCTATTGGTGGACACTTTTACGGCTCTAGCTCCAATTGGTCAGCAACTCAAGCTGTCTTGTCTCGGGCTAGAACTGTCGTATCGTATTTTCACTCACCAGGGATCTGTCAGTTTGGACTCATATTTTCTCCTGCCCACCACTCTTTTTTTTTTTAATCTTTATTTATTTGCCCCTACCTTCCTGAACTTTTTCAGTAGCGGGCACTCAAGGTCTTTCCTGTTACCACCCACCTGAAGCTCTCCTCGCTCCTCTGGATGGTGTCTCTGCATGCACCCCCACCACCACCACCCAGCCCCCGGCTCTAAGTTCCCCGAGGTGGGACCGCCAGATACTCCCCCAGCGTTTTATCTATAATCAAGTCTGGTGGCAGGTGAGAGACATTGGAGAGCAGAGGAGCAAGAGGTGGAGCCCGACATTGGGAGTGGTGGACCAATCCTCCCAAACCCTCCATCACCTATCAGAAGGTAGAGGAGGTTTTCTGTGCTTTTTGTAGCTCCCCCCCCCCCCCCAAGTAGAGCCCCAAGCATGCAATGATGCCAGGGACATTCTGCTGTGGCTCGGCAGCCCTCTAGTGAAGCCCCAAGCATGTCAGTACCTCCTGCCACCACCGGAGGCCACTGATGTGCTAGGCATAGCCCCTGGAACCTCCCGAGAGAGGACAGCTATCCTCAGGATGCTCAATCCTCCCTCTCCCCTGCTGACCCCTGGCAGCCCAGGCCCATTCCTGAACCCCGGGTTGTCAGTGTGGCACGAGGTGTGACGTCTAGTGCCTCAACCCTCAGTGCCACCGGGCTGACTCCACCACTCTTTAAATGGGCTTTTTCCCCCCTCCCACTGGCTATGCCTTCTCCCAATTGGCCAATCCACTTAGCCTGAAGACCTTGAGGAAACTTCTCATTTGTGCCCTCTTTCAGGAGAACAAGAGTATTTTTGACTCTGCACACCAGTGAGTGACCTAAGCTAAAATGAAAACTGCCATGCTTTACCGCTGCTGTTTGCTTGGTTTGTTCTTCTTAATTCTGGACACCTTTTCTGAGCTAAAAACTGCTGACAACAACAAAAATTGCACACACACCCTCCAAACTGGCCTTTCCTTCGGTTATAGACTTTACATTCCACCCTCTCCCTCTGTTAGGTTCTCCTTCCCTTGGACACAAGCACAATGCATGTCCTTTGTTTCTATTCCACATTAAGCTACAGTTTTACTTATCAGCCAAGGTACTACTTTATGCATTCCTGAGCCCTAGTAACTGGCATTCAGCATCCAATAACAACACTCCCACCCCTTACTTCCATAAAAGGGGTAGAGTCAGGCTCCTCAGACTGTTAGTAACTGCCCTGAAGAAAATTCTACTCCTACTATTTCTTTGTTCTGGTAACGTGGAATTGAACCCAGGGCCCATTTCTCCCATCTCTCCCATCTCTGCACCTGCTGATATGGCTACTCTAAAGGAACTGAGGCTACTCCACCTAAATGCGTGTAGTCTATTAAGGAAGCTTGACTACCTACAGACGTGGATCTGTCACACCTCCCCTGACATACTGGTGGTCTCCGAGACATGGCCTAGGCCATCCACCGCTGACCATGAAATTAGTATTCCATCATATATTGTCTTTAGAACTGACAGGCAGACTAGAGGGGGAGGAGTCGCGATCTATATTCACGACCAATTTTCTGCCTCTGTAGTTGATTCCACCTCTGTACCAAAGGAATTTGAATGTCTAACACTAAAGGTGCTACTTCCTCCTGCAACTTCCCTCACTATTATCAGCTGCTACAGACCCCTTCAGCAGGGCTCAAGGTGATTCAGCATCTGACACGCATCATCGATACTACCACTTTAGGTCTTTGTCCTTGTTGACTTTAATCCTGATTGGTTTCCACCAAGTTCTTCAACATTAAAAGATCTCTGCGACACCCTTGGTCTGGCTCAAATCATCACTGAGGCTACCCATCCTAACAATAAAAACCCAGCACATAGCACCCTACTAGATATGATATTAGTAAACAAACCCCACCTCATTATCCACTCTGGTGTATTCTTCAATGATCTGAGCAATAACTGACCCATAGCCTGCGTAAGGTCCTCTTCTAAGCAAACATCCACTTCCAGATATACCTACAGAAGAAGTCACCATAACTTTGACCCTATTGCCTTCCTTTTAGGCCTCCAAAATTTATATTGGCAAGACTTCTACTTGGCCACCTCTGTGGCTGAGGCGCGTGAGCTCCTACAGAGTATAATTCTTGGAGTCTTAGATAGACATGTTCCACTGATCAAAGTCCACTCCAGGAAAAAATCCTACCCTTGGTTTACTTCTAACTTGAAAATCTTGCTGAACCACAGGGATGCACTATGGAAAAAAGCTCGGAAAACTAAGCTTCCGGCTGGTTGGTCTGCTTTACAACTATAAGAAACCAATGTACCAAACTTACTCATGCTGAGAAAGTTAGATATTTCAGAGATGATTTAGCTTCTTCTTCTAACCATCCTGCAACATTTTGGAGAACATTAAAGGAGGTGGATGGACACCACCCCCCAGCTCCCTCCCTGCAAAAATCTCCACTGGTGACTCCTTCACCACCAATAAACAAACCATCCTAGACTTCTTCAACAATCACTTTGCTACCACCAGGTTAGCATTTGACTCCTCCTCTGCTAATACATTACGCAGGAATTTCATAGTCCAGCATTTGCCCGATAGCTCACTCACCGCTGCTACCTATGACACTCCCTTTTCCTTCTGCATGGTCACTATAAAAGAAGTGGAGGACCTTCTCCTGTACCTAGATACCTGTAAGAGTGTGAGCGCTGACCATATTGACCCCTATTATTTAAAAATAGGCTATCATGTGTTGTCCCCGCCCATCACACACCTTTTCAACTTGTCCGTCTCACAGGGCCTTCTCTTGTCAGTCTGGAAAACATCTCACGTTGTTCCTCGCTTCAAATCTGGTGATGTGTGTGACTTAAACAATTACCAACCTATATCACTCCTTCCCATTCTCTCAAAAATACTTGAGAAAATCGTCAACTCTCAGCTTAGACAGCAACTGGAAACTTTCAATCTCCTAAACCCAGTACAGTCCGGTTTCAGATCACGTCATAGTACGGTCTCAATCCTTGCCAAGGTCTCAAATGACTGGTTAAAAGCGCTGGATCACAAAAAACATGTATGTGCCCTTTTTCTTGATCTCAGCAAGGCCTTTGATACTGTGGATCATGGCCTGCTCCTGCTTTCCTTGTAAAAAGCCAGTTTAGATGCCCAAGTGCTGAAATGACTCTCTAATTACCTAACTAACCGACAACAGCAGATTAAAGCTGATGGGGACCTCTTTCCACTTAAACCTTTTAAGAGAGGTGTGCTCCAAGGGTAAATCCTAGCCCCTTACTATTTGTGATCTACATCAGCAACATTAACCTTAGTTTAAAGTTCACCAACATTCCTCTCTTTGCAAATGATATGGTTCTTTACTTGGACAGGCCCACCCCAGAGCTTGCTTGTAGTGACTTACAATTAGACTTCAACCATCTGCAACAACATCTCTTTCATTTAAAGCTTTTACTAAATGCTAAACAAACCAAAGTAATGCTCCTCTCACCTCCTGCGAAAGTACCCGGTCACAGTATTGGACCTCAAATTATTACCCCACTTGGGGAAAAGTTGGAGCTCATAACTAAATTCAAGTACTCAGGGTTCTGGGTCGACCATAAGTTGTCCTTTGCTGTTCATATCAAGGAACCTGAGAAAAAATTGATGCAAAAGCTAGGTCTGTTCTTCCGCATCAGGCACCTACTCACTCATGAAGCTAAAATCCGGCTGGTCCAATCCACCTTCCTTCCTTTCCTCAATTATGCAGATTTCATATACGACCAATGCCCAAGTATCACTTGGGTAAGCTCGACACCCTCTACCACCGTGTACTGAGATTCATCACCGGTGCCCAATTCTCCACCCATCACTGCTCCTTATACTCAGAGCTTGGGCGGCTATCCTTTAATCTTAGATGTCAGAAAAATGCAGTCACCTTGACATATCGAACAATAACACATAGTCTGCCCCATTATATTCTGGACTGTCTGCCTGCCTGTGCCACAAGGAACTACCCCCTCAGAAGCCTCTTGCATACCACCTTAGTTGTCCGTAGGGTCAGAACTTGCCTTGGTGAAGCCTCCATAAGCCATGCCTTGCCTGTTCTCTGGAGCAGCATACAAAAGACTCTAAAAACAGCATTATCTGTCAAGCAGGCCACATTTAAATGCCTGATTACAAGATTCTTCATTGAGACCTGTAACTTTCTAGCGCTGACCTTTTCTCCTTCTATTGCTTGAGCCTCCCCACTATTTTGTCTCTGCTGATTAATCTCCTCTCTCAAGTTTCTCTGTGCTAATGTGTACTTAATAAACTTATGTATATAGTTATTGTTCTTTAGCTGCACATTGTCCTATATGTATTTTTGTGCTACCTGACACATTCATTTACTGATTGTATTACTCCCTGTATTTTATTATGATTTCCCTGTTATGTCGTGTATACATTCCCAGGTCCATCTAATAAATGAGTTCTACTCAATGGTGTTTCGCCTGGTAGAATAAAGATTGATTGATTGAAACAGAGAGAGAAAGAGCTACTGTGTGCCTAGCCAGTCTGTGCAGGCAGATTGTGCTGCTGGTACTGTATTTTCATTTGTATTCCTTCTCAAATTAGGATTACATTTTAAATATAGGGTAAAGACTAAGGGCTTGATTTTCAAGGCCTCGAAACTGAAACAAGGTCCCTGCATCAAATAGAATTGATGCAAGGGGTACCTTGTGTAAAAGCAAGTGTAAATCCCGATTTTCAAATTTGGGCTGCATCAAAATCAGGTGACCTTGTGCCAGACTGTACCTGCACCACAAATGGGGGTGCACCATGTCAGATGGATCCATGCATGAGAACATTGCTGCTATAACCCCTTTATGTGGGATTCTCAATGGCCCCCAAGGTCTGCAGGACCTGCCTAGAGTTACAGCAGCCCAGAGCTGGTCTACCAGCCCATGCACCACCAGTACCTATAGCACCTGAACATCCAGAGAGACCCAGTAGAATAGGATGACCTGCTGTGGCATATGGGGGCACAAGGGCAGATCATGGTGACACCCCCCTGCCTTCAGGCTTCAGATGGCACCCTCATGTTTCAGCAGTGGTGGTGGTGGTGGTGGGCCTGGCATGATGCTGAACCCCCCCCCAAACGATACCCCTGTAGGGGTGGACAATCATTGGCTCTGAACCTGTTGGAGGACTTGGACCCCAGAACTGTAGCATCTGTCCCCACCTGAATGGTCAAGCTGCAGCAATCCCCCACCCCCTGCCATCATGCCAGGAAACACAGCCATCCACAATAGTGGCACACTGTGCCAGAGCTGATGCAGCTCAATCTGGCAGGGTGTATTCCTGGGTCAGAGATACATGTTGTGCTTTTCCATGGAGGTTGAATGCTGAAGGCATGTGCAGACGATAAATGTACCATGAAAAGGAGTCAGCACTGTAAAGTGATGCAGTCCACATACCGATGTCCCTGGTGCTGGCAGCTCTAGATATGATGTGCCCTAACTGTGGCAGTACATGTCTCAAACCCTAAGTGAACTTCTGCTGGTTTTCTGTTTTTTATCCAGCTCGTCAATACTGGTGTCTAATGTCTGTGCTACCAGCATTGTACCACTTTATTGTCCCTGAAGGTACACTGACCCACCCCAAGCATCGTAGACAGCAGCTCAACAGCTGTGCCATGTAGGATGCACTGGTTGGCAAATATGTGAAGTGCTGCAGACAGGAGCACTGGCATAACACACACCAGAATGGCATCCATCATGGACTGTGCTTCGGTTTGGTGTATTGCTCTGTCCCCCCCAGTCCATTTACAGTGCTGTCAAATCTCCATCACCCTAGTGTCCACACCTTGCCTGTCTCTCTTGCCACATATTTGCAGTACCTTTCCCCAGATGAAAGCCTCCATCAAACTCATCCCATGTGCAATTTGTTTGTTGCATGGGAGCAGGTGCAGAAACTCTCTGGAGTTTGGTGCTAGAACTTCTCCTGTACTAAAATCAGGTGCAGGGCCCCCAGCACACTGGGCTCTGATGCAAGCCACTATTTGGCACAGCTTGTATAGGTATAATGGCCCTTTGGAAGATCAAGCCCTAATACTGAAAAATAAGTTGTTTATATTATTATTTACTAGAATATTTCGTACAATATACTGAAAGGGAAAATATTTTGTAAGATTTGTTTCCATATAATTGTTTTTTATTTATTTTCAACATTTTGGCATGGAAAGGCACCGTGAATTGAAATATGTTTGTGAGTGTGTCCCAGAAGCACTTCAAGGATATAAAAAATGTAAGTGGTCTTTCTGGGTTTGAAACCCAGGTCTGTTGGGTCTTGCAATTCATATCTTGGTGCTTTAAGCCTCTATTTATTTATATATTCATTCATTCATTCATTTATTCATTCATGTATGTTTGTATTTATTTATTTGAAATTGGTATTTGGAAAAGGCACACTGAGCTGAAGCTCATTTACAGGTGTAAACCGGGGGAAGGAAAAAGCTAAACTGCCTCCATAAATCTATAGCGAGGTAGGATAATTGAGGCGAGGGCAGACTGCAGCATCTGCTGCCATATAATCTCAGGTCAGCTGTTAGTGACAGTCCTAGAGGGGGACTCAACTGTTAAGAGGGTAGAACTGTGGGGGGGGGAGGGGAGAGGGAGGTAAGGTGCCTTTCCGGTGCCATGGCTGGGAGGGATAGGGAATTAATCCTCAGAATCGCTAGAGCAGCAGCACAGTAGAGGAAGATGGATGTCATTGTTCACCTAGAGACAGGTGATCTGGCTGGGAACTGGATCAGAGCAGTGCAGGAGGAGTTTTCGGAGTTGAGATGGGACCTTAAATAAGTAGCATGCATGGTAACCTTCTCGGAGGTGCTGCCTGTCTATGGCATGGGTGAGGATAGGGTGCTCTGCACCAAGGGATTCAATGAAAGGTTGAAAAACTGGTGCAGAGCTCAGAGTTTGGGCTTCATTAGGGACTGGGGGTTCACATGGAGGGATACAGGCCTATACTGGCACTATTTATTTAATTATTTATTTATGTATGTCTTTGGTAACTGGATAAGCAAGCTGATCCAAAGGATCATTTTCAGTCACGACCCAGGCCACAAAAGTGTCAGGCAATGTGAATCAGTGGAAATACAATACAGTGATACAGGGTATAAAAAAAAAAGCACACCTCATTATGAGGTCAATGCATAGTATGAGCAGGTCAAATCTCTACATACAGCAGAAAGCCAACACAGGGATGCAGAATTTAAGAGATCTTAACACACTATGAGCAGTACTGGCTATACTTACCATCACAGAAAAACTAAAATGTATAATACAATAATAACAAAATTCTATAGATTAACAGGAGTGGTAATGGTGCATTGGCATCAGTGGCAGCATGCTATGACATCCTGTAGTTTAAGCTAACATAGGGTATCCGCTAACAAGAGACAACAATCCAATTAAAGACTGCCATTCTTCATAGACTTCTAGGAGATCAGGACAGGATAGGGAGCATATGCACAGGAGAGCATACAGTGCTAGGGAGTAAAGACACAGGGTAAGGTCTAAGGTGAGGGCAGTAATGGGAGTTTAAGGCAGGCAGCACACAGTACATCTTAAGGTGGATTACGGTATCTAGTGTTGCTTAGGGAAACAGTTACACCTGTACTCAGTCAGGAGCCAGGCTCTTAGGTTTGTTTTGACAGACTGATGGGAAAGGAATGAGCAGATAGATAATGGGAGTCTGTTCTAAAGGGAGGGGGCAGAGACAGAGAAAGCTTTACTACCCATTACAGAAGATACACAGGGACCTTCCAACAGGAGGAATGGAGGAAACCCTGAGGCTCTGAGAGGCCACCTTTTAAGTGAGCAGTGCGAACTAGGGGGACAGCCATTACTTCCTGAGTGAGGTGTCTACTAGGCAGCCCATGGCATAGTCAAAATGACCCTGTAGTGTAAGCCACCCTAGGGACTAGGGTGTGCAGTGGTGGGTGGAGAAAGGGGTTTGAAGAACAAAGTGACAGATGGAATTATATGTTGTAATTAGATGAGAGCTCAGCAAGAAGGAAATGGAGGAGTAGACAGGGGAGCAGTAATCAGGTAGAGGCAATAGGTTTCATTATATGATAGCTAGGCGAGCCTCGGGGGACAGAAGTTGATTGTGGTAATAGGCAACACCTAACATTTGGTGGATTTTCTTCACAGTATTGCTTATATATTCATTAAAAATAAGGTAGGGATCAAGGGTCACACCTAGATATTTGAAGAAGGGGACAGTTTCTGGAGGGGGAGCCTGCAGGGGTGACTAAAAGGAGGGAGGAGTTTGATTTGGAAACCTTTGCAAGAAAAGGTTTAGAGCCGAAGAGCATGGCTTTTGTGTTTTTATTTATGAGAAGTTTTCTGGAGAGGAACCATTTCTACACAGCACTATAGTTTATAGTGTGAGGGTGGAAGAGATGGATTCCAGAGATTATTCATTATGGCAGAGGACAAGATCTTCTGTAGAGAGGAGTGACTTACAGTTGATGCTTTCAGTGGGGAGAGCATTTATGAACATGGAAAAAAGTAGTGGTCCAAGTATGGAACCCTGGGGTACTCCAGTGTGTGATGGTCTGCATCTGTCGAGGAAGGGAACCAGAATCCTAGGTGATTGGTTTAAATGCTTCTCTGGCAAGCATTTAAATTAGCCGGGGGGGGACTAAAAAGGAGCAGGGAAATCCCCCCCCAATAAAATAGGGCAGTTAGAGAGGCAAACACCAAGGTAGAGAAGTCCATAGGGAGAATGACAGGGGTAAATGAAGAAAAAGGCAAAGGCAGTAAGGACAGGGATGGGGCTAAAAGGGGAAAGGCCATCAAAAAATGGAGGTCAATGAGTACCAATGCCCATAGTCTGGGTAACAAGCTCCCTGAACTAGGGGCCTTGATGGATGAGGGACACCTGAATATCGTGGCAGTCACAGAAACATGGTACACAGAGAACCATGACTGGGATGTCAACAAATCATGGTACACAATCTACAGAAGGGACAGGGAGGGTAAAAGATGAGGAGGAGAAGCTCTCTACATAAGGGAAGGGGTCAAAGCAATAGAACTGAAGGATAAACAGGGAGGAGAGGAGGCACTGTGGGTTATCATGGAGACAGAAAATGGCACCACAATCCACACAGGGGTTGTATACAGACCCCTGTATCAGGGGGAGGAAATGGACAAGGAAATGATAGAAGGCATCCTTAGGATGGCAGAAAAAGGGGAGGTATTGTTGATGGGAGACCTGAATATGTCAGATGTTAACTGGAGCACCTTTGCTGCAGACACATTCAAGAGCAGGGTTATTCTCGATGCCCTAAAGGGGGCATGCCTCAGACAGCTAGAGTTGGAACCCACTCAGGAGGGAGCAATTTTAGACCTGGTACTCTCAAATGGGGAAGGAAAAAGGATCTTCGATTTAGAAGTGGGAAGCCATCTGCGAACAAGTGACCACCAAATAGTGTGGTTCATGACAAACACAGCCATAGAGTCAAGCCATACAAAAGTGAGGGTACTGGACTTTAGGAGGGCTTACTCTGGCAAAATAAGAGAGTGCTTCAGAAAAGCAGTGGCAAACAGGAAAGAAGGAGGGGTGGAGAAACAATGGGGAAAAATTAAAACTGCCATTATGGAGGCAACAAGCCTTTGCGTGAAGCATATAAATAAAAAAAAATGAAGGAAAAAAATACTATGGTTCTCAATAGAAGTGGCGGGGAAGGTTAGGGAGAAAAAGACAGCATTTAGGAAGTATAAGGAAACACAGAAGAAGCAGGACAGAGAACTGTACCAGTTAAAGCAGAAGGAAGCAGGGAAGGTAGTCAGAATAGCAAAGGCTCAGATGGAGGGAAAGATAGCCAACTCAGTTAAGAAGGGGGAATAAAGCCTTTTATGTATACATTAGGAACTGGAGAAAGATCAAGGAAGTGATAGTAAGGCTTAATAAAGTGAAGGGTTGGTGGGCAGAGGGTGACAGTGAAAAGCAGGGATACCGATTGAATACTTCTGCTCAGTATTCACAAAAGAAGAGAGGGGGGTATCACAAATGCATTCCACAGGCCAGGCCCTCTACTCCCACAGTGCCAACCTCAGAGTGCAACAGTGTGAACAGGTAACAGACAGGGTAACCCTCCTACCTGCTTTGGGTCTGAATCATCTTTAGCCTCAAGTTCTGGAGGGATTCAAACTGTGAACCTTATGCTGGCATACCCAAATGTACAGGCTCAGATAATATTCTCTTCGGGGGGATGCAATATATCTTTCACCTAAGGGCACCTAACCAGGTATCCAAAATGAACCCTTTTTAACTCTATAAGAGACCTAGGTATGTCTTACCTTTTAAGCAAGCTCAGTAAGACAATCAACCTTTTTAACGGCTGTCAGATTTAACCCCAGGTTCAGCATCCCATGCAAAAGGAAGACTGAGAAGATACACAGGCAGTATTTGAAATAAAAAGTTGCTTACTAGAAAAAATGGTACAGCAGGTGAAATAAAATACAGAACAAATTATATCACAAATCTCACAGTCATACACAAAAAAAGAAAGTTACGGAATACAAAACTCCTAGCTCAAATGCTTAATTCTTTTCTATTACCTTTAAGTATTTTTTTTAAGTTAGAGATCTGTCTTTTTCAGAGTCCAAGCATCATATGTCCCAATCCCATATGGATGTTTCATTTTTAACTCTATCTGCCCCCACTCCCTTTTGGTGAGGTCAGCTGGATCCTCCCTTAGATTTAATTTCTGACATAGTTATCCCTGAGGATGTAAGTCATTACTTTGAATAATCTGTAACTAGCCATTTCCCAAATATGACAGTCATTAAGCAAACATTTCTCTTTGACATCCCTCTGCTGATTTCCTGGTGCTAGTGTGATCTGAGGATTGTACGACTCTTCACACACTTCTGGCTATGTGCTAAATGAGAGAAACCAACCCAATTACCTTTCTTCCTGCAATGTCATAAAACTCACATTCAGTTTCAATTTCAAAAGCATGGGCAGGTCATAAATGGTAATAAAATGTCCTTCTGGAAGGATGTCTTAATTAAATGGTTCTTCTGGTCAGTTTAATGACATCCTGTAGTTTCAGCTACTGACCTTGAAAGTTAAAGGCCAAACCTCTCACATACTGGCATTTCATACACAGACCATTTATTTATAATATAAATATCATACAGGTAGCCAGAAGCAGGGGCAGAGCGTCACACTCCTCCCTACATAGACTGAATTTGGGGGCCTATCCCCTGCATGGGATGAGCTCCCTAAGTCAGTTCATTCCTCATATAGATGCGACAAGCCATCTGAGTTTTCTTTGGTTGCTCCAGCCCTTTGTGAGATCGTCATGTCATACCCTTGCAAGGTAAGACTCCACCTTAATAGTCTACAATTCATTTTCCCCATTTGTGTCAGCCAAACCAGGGGGTTGTGGTCAGTTTGTACCTCAAAATGCTGCCTGTATAAGTATGGTTCTAACTTCTTTTGGGCCTACACTATGGCAAGACACTCTTTTTCCACAGTAGAGTATCCCTGCTCCCTGGGAAGTAACTTTTTACTCAGGTACACTATGGGGTGATCTTTCCCTTGGTTGGATGTCTGACTCAGCACTGCCCCAATACCCACATCTGAGGCATCAGTCTGAACTACAAATGATCTGCTGTAGTCTGGACTTGCCAATACAGGAGCACTGCACAGTGCCTCTTTCAGTCTGATAAATGCTCTTTCACAGGCTGGTTCCCAGGTAACTTTCTTAGGCATCTTTTTCTTTACCAGGTCAGATAGGGGAGCAGCCAGGGCACTGTAATTGGGTACAAATTTCCTACAGTACCCTGCTGTCCCTAGAAAACTCCTGGCCTGCTTCTGTGTTTCTGGTCTTTGCCATGCCTTGATTACCTCTATTTATACTTGGTTAAGATGGAGCTGTCCCCGGCCTACAACATGCCGAGGTATGTCACTTCAGCCATGGCCACCTGGCACTTCTCAGCTTTGACAGTGAGCCCGGCCCTCTGTATCCTGCCCAGCACGTAACTAGTGGAGCACAGGTGTTCCTCCCAGCTGGCACTAAAGATGGCAATGTCATTCAAGTACGCCACGGCATACTCCTCAGCACCATTTAACACCTGGTTCACCAGCCTTTGGAAAGTGGCCGGGGCATTCTTCATTCCAAAAGGCATTACTTTAAATTCAAATAACCCTATCAGAGTGATGAAGGCCGACCTCTCCCTAGCTCTGGTAGTTAATGTTACCTGCCAATACCCCTTTGTCAGATCAATAGCTGTAAGGTATGTCGCCCCTCCCAACTCATCCAGGGGTTCATCTTTCCATAGTATCAGGTGGGCATCTGACTTTGTGACTGTATTCAGCCCGTGATAGTCCACACAAAAATGAGTAGAGCCATCTGGTTTGGGAACAAGGACTATGGGTGAGGCCCAGGGGCTGTGAGATTTCTGAATTAACCCTAAATCCAGCATTTCTTCCACCTCCCTCCTAATGTCCTTTTGGATAGCCTCAGACAACCAATATGCTGTTTGCCATAGGGGTGCCTGCATCCCTGTCTCCACATCATGCGTCGCTAAGGGGGTTAGTCTAGGCTTGGTGCTAAACATTATGGCAAAGTCTGCTAAAATCTCCCTTACTTCCTGGATCTGGTCCGAGGCCAGCTGAGGTGACAATTTAACTCCCTCCACAGAGGACTCCCACTTGTTTTCTTCCAGCAAGTCCAGAAGGAGGTCTCCTTCGTCCATCCCCTCCCCAGGACTACGCACTGCAAACACCATGTCAGCCCTATTAGCTTATGGCTTTATCATGTTGACATTTTACATTGTTTCTGTATGTCTTCTGTCAGATAACTCTATAATATAGTTTATGACATTTACCTTTCTGACTACTTTGTACGGTCCTGCCCACTCAGCATGCAGCTTGTCTTTCCAGACCTGGATTAGGACCATGACTTCCTGACCCACTGCGTACGAGTGAGTTGTGGCTCTGCGGTTGTGCCACACTTTTTATTTTTGCTGCCAGTTAGCTCTGGGCCATCCGCATAAACTCCTTCAGCTTTTCCCTAAACCTAAGGACATAATTCACTATGGGAGTACCCTGGAAGGCATTCTTGCCTTCCCAGTCCTCCTGGATCAAATCTAGGGGCCCACATACCCCGCGTCCATATAATAGTTTGAAGGGGGAGAATCCATCAACCCTTGGAGCACCTCCCTCTATGCAAACAACAGGTGGGGAAGGTATTTCTCCCAGTCCCTCTCATGCTGATCAGCAAACACTAGGATCATTGACTTAAGGGTACCATTAAATCTTTCCACAAGCCCATTGGCTTGTGGGTGATAAGGTGTTGTGCATCTGCACCACCCCACACTTCTCCCACAAACATTTCATCAGATCCGACATGAAGGAACCCCCTCAATCATTGATAACCTTCTGCAGGAACCAAACATGGGAGAAAATCCCTAGTAAGGCATCTGCCACTTTGTCTGTCCTCAGTGAGGATAAGGTGACTGCCTCTGGGTACCGGGTGGCATAATTCACCACAGTTAGGATGAACCTCTTCCCACAGTAGCTGGTGGTATTTAAAGGCCCCAGAATATCCATTCCCACCTTCTGGAATGGCTCTTCCACTATGGGCAAGGGAATTAGGGCAGCTTGGATTTTCCTACCTGCCTTCCCTATTTCTTGGCACCGGTGACAAGACCTGCAATACACCTTCACCTGCTGGGTGAAGTTGGGCTAATAGAAATTCTGGGCCAACCGCTGCATAGTGCGTGTGATTCCCAGATGACCAGACATGGGAACATCATGTGCAATCTTCAGCAACTGCTCACAGTACCCCTGGGGAACGACAAGCTGTCTGCCTATTGTTCCTACCTCTGTCTTAGCATCCTGCATATATATCAGTCCATTTTCCCAATAAACTTTAAGTTTCCAGTCACCTCCCTGTGCTCCATCAGAGTCTGCCCAAACCCTCCATTTCTCTAGACTAGGGTTACTTTTTGAGCAGCTGCAAACTCCAAACACATTCCCAAGGTATGGGACAGGTCCCCTTCTGTGTCTAAACTAGGGTCCCTAGCTTTAGTGTCAGGGCACTCAGGATCACTGCCATCCCTAACCCTCTAACAGTGAGTCACCCCTCCTGTGGAGTAACCCTCCATAGCTGTTTGGTTAACTGCTACCGGGGGAATTTCTACCCGCTTTCATTATTCTCCATATCAGGAGACACAGGTTGAGGAACAAGCCTCCCAGTGGTTTCAACAGTGGCTTCTATGGGGTCTGGGGCACCACAATTTTCCTTTACCACTTGGCTATGGGTAACTACACACACCATCCCCTGTTTGAGATTGTTGCAGAGAATTACATCAACTGCTAAAGTCTCCACTACAACAACCTGTTGCACAGTTCCCCCTGTCTCACCCCAGTCTAAGAGACCACTAGTGAGTGGCAATGTTTTCTCCTCCCCAGTAAACATCTGTACAATTACAAATTGATTGGGTATAAGCTGTCCAGGCTCTACCAGATCCCCTTTTACTAATGTCAGGGATGCCCCTGTGTCTCTTAACCCTTGTGTCTGTACACCATTCACAGTGACTGGGTGCATGTGTTCCCTCATGTTTACAGGCATGCTTTCAGGGACACACAAACAACCCACTAGTTTTCAAGCACCACTTTACATACTGTTTGTCCTTTAGGACACTGTCTGACAATATACTCAGTTTCTTTGCAAACTCAACATTCGTTTCTTTTCTCAGGTAAATCTTTTCTTTGAAAACTGAGGCTAACTGGTTTCGGTGGAGGCAATGAGGGTTTTAGCTGCCCTGAGGGTGCATTTTCCCTTTCTGCATTGCCACAACCTTCATTGTTCTCAGAGCAGGTCTGCTCTGGCTCAGCGGTCCAAGAGTTCAGCAGCCTCTTGCACTGTATTTGGATCTCGGTCCTCCAGCCAGGTTTTCAGCTCTGCTGGACATGCCCCAAAAAACTGTTGTAACAGTACAGCATTTTAAATTTTATCTACAGAGTTTGCTTCAATTCCTTCCCACCAACATTTTAAAAACTGACGTTTCATGGCTACCTCCTCGTAGCTCATGTCAGGGTTTCTCCTGAGCTTACGGAATTTAACTCTGTATGCTTCTGCATTTAAATCATACTTTTTTAAAAGTGCAGTTTTCAGTTTACTGTAATCATTACTGCCCTCATTCTCCATTTGACCCAATGCATCCCAAGATTTTCCAGTAAGTAGTGGGGCTAGCTGGAAGCTCAAGGACCCTCTAGGAATATTTGCCTGAATGTAAACTTTTTCAAAGGAATTTAAAAAGGCATCCATTTCTTCCACCTCTTTAAATTCAGCTATCAATTTAGAATTTAATTTATAACCTAGTCCTGTAGTTTCAGTTAAACCCAAGCTACTTACCTACTCTGGTGTTGGTGGTTTGAGCTGTAGCTTCTCCAGTTCATGTTGCCTCTGGGGCTCACGCTCTTCTCGGTCAGCTTCTTGCTGCTGTCATTCAGCCTCTCGCTGTTCTTGCTCAGCTTCTTGCTGTTCTTGCTCCACCTCTTACTGTTCTCGCTCCACGTCTCACTGAAGTTGCTCCCTCTTCTCCTCTGTGGCTCACTGCTCTTGCTTCTCCTCTCTCTCAAATTCCCACTTCCTCTGTTCAAACTCCAATTCCATCCTCTGAAGTTCCATCTGCAGCTTGATGGCTTCTGGCTCCAGAATGCTGGTGAGCTTACCCTGCTGCTGTGGCCCTTGGCTTGCACTGGCCCAGCTGTCCTCCTCACTGGATCTGGACACTGCACTGGCCCCTCTATGCCCCAGGTTCGGACCTTTTCAGTCACAGACTGTGACTCAATGTACTGGGCATCAGTGGCCATCAGAGCTTGCACAAGGTTCTGCTTGTTAGCTTCCCCTCATACTGGACTCCAACGTTCAGGCACAACTGCCTCAAGTAGTCTGCAGTGTACCTGCTGTAGTTGGAAGCCATCTTCTTCCCTAACTCTGGCTACTCTGACTTGCACTTGAAAAAAAATAAAACAGGTAGGAACTTTGACTGTAAGCAAAATTATACAGTTCTGTTTACTTTTTAAAAATAAATGACTGCCTTATTTTGCATGTGAGCTGTACAGTATTAATCTGACACATTGAACTGTTAAAGCTTGTGTTACCAAATACTTAAATCTCACCAATGCCAACCAAATCTGTCACAAATGCACTCCACAGGTCAGGCCCTCTGCTACCACAGTGCCAAACTCAGAGTGCAATAGTGTAAACAGGTAACAGACAGGGTAAACCTCCTGTCTGCTTTGAGTCAGAATCACCTTTAGCCTCAAGTTCTGGAGGGATTCAAACTGTGAACCTTATGCTGGCACACCCAAATGTACAGGCTCAGATAATATTCTCTTTGGGGGATGCAATATATCTTTCACCTAAGGGCACCTAACCAGGTATCCAAAATGAACCCTTTTTAACTCTATAAGAGACCTAGGTATTTCTTACATTTTAAGCAAGCTCAGTAAGACAATCAACCTTTTTAACAGCTGTCAGATTTAATCCCAGGTTCAGCATCGCATGCAAAAGGAAGACTTTAGAAGACATGCAGGCAGCATTTCAAAGAAAAAGTTGTTTACTAGAAAAAAGTGATAAAGCAGGTGAAATAAAATACAGAACAAATGATATCACAAATCTCACAGTCATACACAAAAAAAGGAAGTTACAGAATACAAAACTCCTAGCTCAAATGCTTAATTCTTTTCCAACTAAGTATTATCTTTAAGTGTTTTTTTTTTAAGTTAGAGAACTGTCTTTTTCAGAGTCCAAGCATCATATGTTCCAATCCCACATGGATGTTTCATTTTTAACTCTATCTGCCCAACCCCTTTTGGTGAGGTCAGCTAGATCCTCCCTTAGATTTCATTTCTGACATAGTTATCCCTGAGGATATAAGTCATTACTTTGAAAAATCTGTAACTAGTCATTTCCCAAATATGACAGTCTTTAATTAAACATTTCTCTTTGATATCCCTCTGATGATTTCCTGGTGCTAGTGTGATCTGAGGACTGTATGACTCTTTGCACACTTCTGGCTATGTGCTAAAATGAGAGGAACCAACCCAATTACCTTTCTTCCTGCAATGTCATAAAACTCACATTTAGTTTCAACTTCAAATGCATGGGCAGATCATAAAAGGTAATCAAATACCCTTTTGGAAGGATGTCTTAATTAAATGGTTCTTCTGGTCAGTTTAATGACATCCTGTGGTGTCAGCTACTGACCTTGAAAGTTAAAGGCCAAACCTCTCACATACTGGCATTTCATACACAGACCATTTATTTATAATATAAATATCATACAGGTAACCAGAAGTAGGAGCAGAGCATCACACTTCTCCCCATCTAGACTAAATTTGGGGCTCTATCCCCTGCATGGGATGAGCTCCCTACGTCAGGTCATTCCTCATATAGATGCGATAAGCCATCTGCATCTTCATTGGTTTCTCCAGCCCTATGTGAGATCATCATGTCATACCCTTGCAAGGCAAGACTCCAACTTAATAGTCTACCATTCATTTTTTCCAATTTGTTTATAATTATAATATAAATATCATACAGGTAACCAGAAGCAGGGGCAGAACATCACAGGGAGTACCTGAAGCAATCAATAGAAGCTCTCTGGATCAGGGGTTGATACCAGTCCATTCACAAAAGAAAAGGTCCTGAAAGAACTCCTAACACTGAAGGTGGACAAAGCAATGGGGCCTGAAGGGATTCACCCCAGAATTCTAAAAGAACTAAGAAGAGAACTAGTGACACCACTGACTACCCTTTTCAGCAAATCTTGGGAAGATGGTGTAGTACTTATGGACTGGAGGAGGGAGGATGTGACTCCCCTTCACAAAAGTGGGAGCAAGGCAGAGGCAGGAAACTATAAACCTGTTAGTTTGACCTCAGTGGTAGGGAAAATGATGGAATCACTTCTGAAAGAAAGAATTGTTGAGTACCTGGAGGCCAGTGGGCACAGGACCCAAGGCAGCATGAATTCACAGGGGGAAGGTCATGTCAGATGAATCAAATAGATTTCTTTGACTGGTTGACCAAAGTAGTAGACCAGGGAGAGGTTGTGGACATGGCCTACCTCAATTTTAGCAAGGCATTTGACACAGTCCCACACAAAAGATTAATAAGCAAGTTAGCCAGCCTGGGTGTGGGTCCCATGGTAGTAGCCTCAGTAAAAAATTGGCTGGACAACAGGACACAGAGGGTAATAGTAAATGGAATCCACTCCAAAGAAAAGAAGGTTACTAGCGGGGTACCACAGGGTTCAGTTCTGGGACTGGTCCTTTTTAATGTCTTTTTAAGTGACTTTGTGAAGGGACTGGAAGGAAAATATGCCTCTTTGCAGATGGCACAAAGATCTACAACACAGTTTATACATGAAGGGGGTGGAAAGGATAAGAAGGGACTTGGCAAGGTTGGAGGAATGGTCAAATGTATGGCAATTTAGATTCAATACAAAGAAGTGCAAAGTAATGCACCTGGGAAACAAGAACCCAGAAGAAGAGTACACAGTGGGGGGGGGGGCAATAACAACAAAAATGGAAAAGGACCTGGGGTAGTCATATCAGATTACCTAAATGTAGGCAAGCAATGTGAGATGGCAGTAAGGAGGACTGGGGGATACTGGGATGCATAGAGAGACATCACCAGTAGAAAACAGGAAGTTTTTATCCCTCTGTACAGACAGTTGATGAGACCTCATCTGAAATACTGTGTGCAGTTCTAGAGACCCCATGTCCTCTAGAACATAGGATGGAGTTAGTACAGAGGAGGATAACTAAAATGGTGCAGGGGTGCACCTGAAGCCATACGAAGAGAGACTAAAGCAGCTTGATATGTATAACCTCGAGGAAAGGAGGAAGAGGGGGTCATGATAGAAACTTTCAAGTACCTCAAGGGACTCAACAAAGTCCAAGAGGGTAGCATCTTTCAGAAAAAGAGATGTGCAAGAACATGAGGGTACAATTTAAAGAAAGGGGGGGATGGCTTAGGGGCAAAGTGAGGAAGTATTTTGTTATGGAGTGGGTGATGGACACATGGAATGGTCCTCCTGAGGAGGTCGTGGGGTCAAAAACAATGGAGGAATTCAAGAATGCATGGGACAGATATAAGGCAATTCTGCTTGGAGTAGGAAGAATTAGGCTATGCTTCTGTGTTTCTAGAACTGAACAGAATCCAGTTTTACTAAGGCAGTATATTAAGGTGTTAGTACGGTTTATCATATTTTGATAATGCTTTTTAGGGCTGCAGTGAGTGAAGCCCTGCTGACCTCTTGCTATGAGAAAAGGACTCAGCACATTCCTTGCCAATGAACAACATGTTGGAGTTGCGTCACAGTCATCTTCATGTCCGTGAAGCCCTCTGCTCATGTTGTCTCTATTGAAGTAGCACTACATTATTTTTACATTGCCGGCAGTCAAACAGAATATGGCACAGTCTGTCATGTCGAAGATGACTGCTACACTCTACGGCACATGCGTTAGTAGTCGCGCATGCGCAGTAACATGCAGCAACCATCTTGGTCATGGCAGAGTGTGCCGTGTTCTACCATGACTGCATATTTTAATTTTCTTATTTATTTTTTTATGATAGAAATTACCACCCACCTGACTTCCCTCTCAGCATCCACCACCGGATATCTCCCCAGGAAACATAGCAATGACACTGGTAATGCCCAATCCCCCAGTGTCGCGATCATGTTCTCTCATGATGCCAGTCCTTTTTTTGTTTTTTAAATATTTTTCTCCCCCACCCAACCATCCCTCTCAGCACCCACCACCCCAACCCCGCAAAACATAACAGTGGCACTGGGGTGCCCAATCCCTCAGTGTCACATTTGGGTATCCTGAGTCCTGTTTTGTTTCTTAACCTGTAAAATAAAATTGTCTATCAATGTCTTTTGTGACATTTTGACTCCCACCACCAACCCTCCACTCAGCACCCACCACCAAACCCCCCAAGCCTTTACTTACCCATCAGGATTCCAAGACATATTTCAATGGGATTTTTAACTTAGAGGTATAACATGGCAATTTTTGCATATTTTTCACCCAATGTTTCAACATGCCTTCTTTTGGAACTCACCTCATAAGCAATGGCACCACAGTTTGGCAAATCTGTCCCAAAAGGCGATTTTGTGGTACACTGCCCAAAATCGCCTTTCATGCAGGAGTTGCAAATTTTCTTTGCCCATGTTCATGATGTGGGGTCATAAGAAGGCTATGTTAACATTTGGTGTAAAAATATTAAAAAACAACAAAGTTATGAGCCTACATTGACTGTTGGTTGCAAACACAGACTTGAACGTTGGGCAATTTTTAAGATTTTTACCCCAAATTTTCAACATTTTTTTTTTTTTTTTTTTTTTAGTTTTTGTTGACCAGGTAAGTGCACTAGACAAATCCTGCCTATTTTCAGGCACGACCCGGGGGAGAGGGATACAGATGAAATGTCAACTGACTTTGAACCAGGTTAAGCTGTTGGTGGTATTTTTAGTGAATGAGGGAAATTCGGCCAGGTCACCGGGGAAATTCCCCTACTGCTTTGCTGGTGGTAGGGGGAGCTCTTACCGTTTGGTCTGAGTGTGGCCAGTGTGCTTCATGACAGCGATGGAGCAGGAGGCTGTTTTGTGCTCTCCGGAGCACAGTATGAATTTGGAAGCCATTGTCGATTCTGCTGTTTCCCATATTGAAGAGGATCCTTCATTACATCGGGCTGTGTGTCGGCCTGTTCTGGAGTGTGCTGGTATAATGCCAGTATCAGAGAGTGTATCCACTGTTTTTTCTGCTACGGAGCTTTTGGAACCTTTGCTGTTGCAGCCTGGTGCTTGTTCCAGATCGAGACGAGAATCACGAGACGGAAGTACTTCTGGTTCAGGGCATGAGACATGCAAGATGGACGGGCGGTTGAGGTTTCCCACAGAGAAAGTGCTTCACAACTACTACGGAGGCAGTTTGGACTTCCTAAGATTTCACAAACTTTTCCAATGATAGACTGGTCGGCGGAGGATGCGCTTTGTGACTCTGGATGGAAGCAGACAGCTACGGGGCAATGGATCCCGGATCCAGACTGGAAGGTGGCCGCTGAGGTGATTAAATCTTCAATTAAGCATGCCAACAATTCTTCTAACCTGAGCTCAGGTACTGACTTACATGGGGGTTCAGGGAAACATGTAAATGCTGTGCAGCTTTTAGATGAGCATCCTATGGCCTGTTCTAGGCCTGGTACGTCCTCTGGGGGGGAAGGTTCTTCTTTTTCTCAGCAGGAAGGTCATAGTAAAGAGACTTTAGCAGATGGGGCTAGTTGCCATAATGCTAGGATGCCTATGTCTGACCTCTTTAAGAATAAGTTAGAACAAGCCCCGAGGCGTAATGCTGTCAGATTTCGTTATAAAGGAGGGTTAGCAGAGCATCCAGACAGATATTATGTTTTCAATACTTTATTGAAGGGTACTATGAATTTTTTTCCTACTGATATTTTTGCTTTAATACATATTTCAGGTGAGAATTCCTTCGATGTTAGTTTTAAAACATCACATTGTTTGGAGAAATTTTGGGACAAATATTCTTCTTTAAAATCTACTCCACTTTGGACCCCTTTTTTTGCGATTCCTCTCACTAAACCTCAGATTAGATATATCACCATTATGTTTCGTAATGAAGGGGTTAATGTTAGTGACATTCATCGATTACAAAATAGGTGTGATATTTTGGGGCTCCCTGAAGCAATTTTAGATTTGGCAGGCATTTGGACTGGTAGTTGGAGGTTTAAAGTGAAATTGTTTCAGGATAATAGTGATATTGTACATCTCCCTAATAGTTTTTTCCTAGGCAAAGATAGAGGAGTTTTGTTTTTCGGGGGTCAGCCTCGGGCCTGTTATAAGTGTGGGGATAAAACTCATATTAGTAGTTCCTGTGATCTATTAAAATGTGCTTTGTGTGGTGGATTTGGGCATGCGGTGGACTGCTGTGAGAATATCTTTCAGTGTAATTTATGTGATGACAAAGGACATGCTTTCCATCAATGTCCTTGGGCCAAACATAACAGGACGGGTGGTTGGGACCAGGATGATCTAGTGAACAAAGCTCAGGAAAAGAGACGGGATAAGTCTGCCTCCGTCCATGCTTCCACTTCAGAGCTGGGGGGTTCCAGGCAGGCAAGGGAGATCTGAATCCTGTTAGTACTGAAGTTTTGGCTTCAGTTGCTGACTCTGAGTGTTCTGTTCTCCTTGATAAGGCCTCCCCTGCTCCTATTGACCAGTCTCAGGCACAGTCACCTGCCCTTTCCTCTATGCCTCCTCCCTTTGAAACAGTTAAAAGTAGGAGGTTTACCAGGGCTTCGGTTAAACAATTAGTTAACCCTATCCTTGTAGGTAATTCTTTTACTCCATTGATGAGTGAAGGGGGAGATTCAGATTAGGAATCTGATACCTCCCATCACTCTGAACTTCTTTCTGAAGATGAAGGTAGTAAGTCTCTTGAATTGGCTAAAGAAAAAAAAGGGAAGAAAGGAAAAAAAAAGGAAAGCCAGTTTTAGTCAAAAAGGTGGGCCTTGATTTTTCATTTTGACTTTTATGGCAATGTTAAAGGTAGTTTCCTACAATGTCTGTAGTCTTAAAAATTTCAAGAAAAGGCTTTCTCTTTTTTCCTTTCTTGAAACATTGCAGGCCGATATTATTTTTCTTCAAGAGACTAGATTATCTTCTCTTGCTGAAATTGAACAGGCAAAACGCAGATGGATTTGGGGACCTTCTTTTTGGACGTTTGGCCCAGATATGGCAGATGGGATAGCAATTTTGTTTAAATCCACCTTTTTTAAAATCTCTAAATTGGTAGATATTTGTCCTGGTAGGGCTTTACTTTTAGATTGTAGTTTTCGGGATTTTGATTATCGCATTATTAACATTTATGCACCACAAGTAAAGACTGCTTGTATAGATTTATTTGAACTTATTAAACCATTCCTCTACACTAGGAAGCATGTAATTTGGGGGGGTGACTTTAATTGTGAAGTTGATGTTAAATTTATAGGTGGAGTTCAGAAGAAAATGTATTGTGATTCATTAGCATTAAAGCCGTTTGTTAAGGACGCAGGCCTTTCAGATGCCTATCGGGCCTTATATAGTACCGGAGGTTTACTTATATAGACATGTCTTTTAGAGCCCGTATTGATTTAATTTTGTTTCTAAATACTTACGGCCTTACTGGAGTATAGTGAAACCGCGAATTTTCTGAGCATCAGATTTTATTTTGTCATTTTAGCTTAGAGGATTCCTACTAGATATTTCCAACTTGTTCTAGGTGGAGACTGAATTTGTCTCTTTTAGAGTCTTGTGATTGTATGAATGGTTTAGATATTATTTTTGTAGCGCGGAATTCTAGGATTTGTCTTTATGACAACCTATATGACTGGTGGAAAGATACCAAATTTAAGATTAAATCTTTCATGCTGAAGATTGGGAAACAAAAAGCTAATTCTCATTATTTGAAATATTTACAATATCGGAATCAGTTATATAAGTTAATGTCTTTCCCTCCTCAGGATAGAATACTTTTTCAGTCACAAATCTCTGAAATTAAGAAGCAGATGTCCCTTTATCAATATGATAGGGCAAAATCTTTGGATATAGAGTTTAGATATGGTTTGTGATCGCAGCCTGCTGCTGACCCTTATAAGGCCTGTAAACAACATTTAGATAAAACTCTTATGACTAGCTTAGTGGCAGAAAGTGGTGTACTTGTGTCTACTGATTTGGAGATGTTGGTTGTGCAAAGTTTTGTCTCTAATCTTTTTAGTGTAGATCATGGGCCCACTAAAGTTTTACCAGCCGAATTTCTGGCCACCCTTCCTTTATTGGATGATGTTTCTAAGAAAAAGTTATTAATGCCTATTTCATCTCAAGAAGTGGAAGATGTGATAAAATCCTTAAAGAGTAAAACGTCCCCTGGCTTAGATGGCATCCTTAATGAGTTTTATAAAAAGTTCCTTCCCTACATGTGTTTTTTTTTGCCATTAGTTTTCAATTTTAGTTTAACCAAATCGGGGTTTTACAGACTTTAGTACTTCATTACTGAAATTTATTCATAAAAAAGATGATCCTACTTTGTTGACAAATTGGAGACCAATTAGCTTACTAAATAGTGACTATAAAATATTTTCTAAAATCCTCACTAACAGATTGTTGCAAGTTTCCGGATTCCTTATTCATCCGGCTCAAACTTGTGCACTTCCTACATGTAGGATTCAGCACAATCTTTTTCTCTTAAGGGAACTATTTGGTAATAGTTCTTTAGGTCAAGGTTCTGGGTTGGTGGTTGCACTGGATCAAGTTAAAGCTTTTGATAGAGTTAGACACCAGTATTTGTTTAATTTGTTGCTGTGTTATGGTATTCTGCGACCTTTTGTGGCATGGATAGCTATGCTATATTCTGATTCTCAGGTCATTCCCATGGTAAATGGACTCATGGGATCTGAAATTCAGTTTGCTAAAGGAGTGCAACAGGGCTGTCCTTTAAGTCCCCTATTATACACTTACGTTTTGGATCCAGGGATTAGATATATTCATGGGAATCTTGATATTGTAGGACTTGCCCCTGATCCGTCTTTGTCACCAGAGAAGGTAGTGGCATATGCTGATGATGTGATTTTATTAATGGAAAATGAAGCATCCCTTAAGATTGCTTTGCAAAGCTTTCACACATGGGTTCAATTTTCTGGGTCACAGATTAATCTGACCAAGAGCTTTCTTTTTTCTTTAGATTCTGGCTTTGTTGCCCCGTCAGAAATAATGGGTATTCCCCTGGTCTCTACCCCTCATAAAATTTTAGATATATGGTTTGGGCATGGGGATATGGTCAGCTTTAATTGGGAGCAACAGTTGAAGATTGGGGAGGGTAAGGTTAATGTTTGGAAACGCTGGAAATTTGGTAAGAGAAAGCACATTTTTATTATTAAAAAATTCCTGTTGCCTGTGTTTTTGTATCTTAGTTATCTTTATCCTCCTCCATTTAAGTTAGAAACTAGGTTGTATAGTGTTTTTTTTTTCAAATGCTTTGGGGTATCAGGTTGAATCCTGAACGTAGGAAAATAACTTATTTCCCTATTAAGCGGGGTGGTTTAGCTATGATAAACCCAATTGTGTTCTATTACTCTATATTTTTGTTTAATTCTTTTAGTTATTTATGGGGGTCTGTTACTTTACCATGGCAAGCATGGTCACAATTTGTTTGGGCTCGGTTTTTTCATAAATGGAAAAATTTACCTCCCAAAATTCTAGCTCAGGATCACTTGCCAGCATATGGGATTCCGGCTCTGAAAAAATGTCACCAATGGAAACTTATGTTTCAGACTTTAATTTCTCATACTAGAAAGTCCTTTTATTCATAAATAGTTTATGACTTACAGGGTATTGTGTTACTTTTTCCTGAATGTGTTCCGACTAAAATGTCTTATGCTCTTCATAAACTAACTGACTTTAGACTTCCTGGTTTTACATGGGATATAGTATGGATGTCAGTTCAAGGAAGGTTAGGGGTTCATGGTAATTTGAAATACAAGCCATTACAAGATAGATATTGTCCAAGGCTTTTATGTTTAAATGAGGAAGAGAGTTTACTTCATTTTTTTCTTACTTGTTCTTTTAGTAAAATTTTGGAATGATGCAGCCACTTTTGGCATATGCCTTTACTTTCTCACCTTACGTATAATACTTTGATTTTAGGGGACTATTCTGGGGCTTGGAGTATTTACCATAGTAGCACTTTGAATGTTTTTTTGCACTTATTCAATTTTATCTTTGGCAAGCACGTTGTCAGTTTATTTTTCAATAACAACATGTTTTAAATTCTACTATTGTGTCTCAGGTAGAAGAAGGATTATTGCATGTTAAATGTACAGATAAACTGAGATTTTCACAGCTTCAATTCTGTTCCCTTTGGAATCATTTCTTTTCGTGAATGTGTTTTTATGGAATGTTTTGTTCTAAATCAATTATTTCTGTTTATTTTTTACACTATGTGATTTGATTTTCTTATTGTGATGTTATAGTTTTGGTTCAATAAACTTCCCCTACTCTTTTCGATAAGTGTCATGGGATCTTTAACATCCACCTGAACTACCACCAATCCAGGCAGATGGGACCTCGGTTTAACGTCTCATCCAAAAGATAGCCATTTCTTTACAGCATCTCGTGAATGTGACAGCTTTCATTTTTCAACTCCTGCCCAAAATGTGTTTTTGCATCCCAGAAGTTGATTTTGTAGTCCCTGTGCAACATCACCTTTAAGCCAGGAGTTAAACATTGTATCTGCCCTTCTTCATGAGGCAGGGTCATAACAAGGCTATGTTGAAAATTTGGTGTAAAAATATTACAAAACAATAAATTTATGAGCCTATGTTACATTTTGCAAATGCAGGCTTGTAACTTTGGTAATTTACGTTATTTTGACCCAAAATTACTGAGCTGCAGCCCTTTCCGCTCTGGCCAGAGTTTGTTTATTATTAGAGATCAGTTTTTTTCTGTAATCATATTATTCTCTCTTAAGTTTCATTCTCCACAGATTCATATGGGTGGGCACCAGCATCTGTATAAAAAGGAGAGAATTGTGGTATGCATCCATAGGTGATTTGCCTCCCTATAGATAGCCATTCCTGTACTGATCAAACAACATTCCTGATTGTTGTCCTTCTGCTAGTGTGGGGCAGGAAGTGGGATTGGAAATGGGACAAGAAAAAAGAGTCCCTATGGCATCTGTGCCTGCTCAGTTTCTTTCAGCCAAAATCACACCCACTGTGGTACAAAGACCCACCAACCCCTGATAAAACCTAACATCAGTGAAGCTACATAGGGGACTTTAGCTTGGATCTGTTTATGTTGTCCAGGGAATAAAATCTGGTCAAAGATGGTGGTTCCCTGATGGTCAGTAAGGGGAACCATACTAGTAGCTATAGTTCTGCAGGTGTGACTGGGTCTGTGGTTCAATCTGGCACTGGCAGTGCTGATGGTTCCATTGCTATACCACCACTATCACCCCCACCACCAACATGGTCATGCTTCACTGTGGTGGTGGAAAATGAAAAGGTCAGCCATTTCAATAAGCAGTGGGCATGTAATCTTTGGCATGCACACTGTGGTGCATTGTACTGTGGAAGAAGGATTCCTTGTCCCAGATCAATCTCAAGAACCAGGGATGGAGAAGAAGAAGGATACAGATGTATTCTACCCCCAGTGGAGGAGGTGGAGGCAGATTCCTTCCTGATCTCCACTCCCAAAGCTAAAAGACAGCTGCAACTGGAAAACCCTGTTACTTTCTGATCAGCTGGGGGATGAGGAGGAAATGAGTCTCATTGAATCAAGTCAGTCTCTCAGATGATTGCATTACTGATTATTTTCTGCCTGAATTCTTATTCAACAAAGATACTGAAGGTGAGAAGGAGGTGGAGGAAGATGACAGATATCAGCTGGGAAAAAAGGTGGAAAAAATCAGGATGGCAGGGATCTAGTAGTGGGAAGGAGACTTCCAAGAGGATGCCTAATTCCCCAAAGAGGAAAGGTGATTCTGGTGGTGCTCTGAAGGCCAAGGGTGGCAATGATGGGAGCAGTCCATGTTTATCAGAAGTTGAACCCACCCCAAGAAAAATAGTAAGGGCTTGGGTGGATGGACATATTTTGTGACACGCAATCCCAATGTCAAGCTGATGAAGTGTCTTATTTGTCTTGTCAAATTCAGCCAAGGCCATATAGCTGCCTTTGGTACCTTTCACATGCCTACTTACTTGCACACCAATAATTTCCATAAGTGGCTTGCAATGATGGGTGAGATGGGCAGTGAGATGGGTCAGGCATCTCAGAGAATGATACATCTTTCCTTCCTCTCCAAACACCACCAGTTACTGATGCTGAGGAACTGATTATCCCATAATCCCCAGAAGTGCCACCAGTGCCATGGAGGCAGCTGGCTTTGGAGCAAACTGTACAGCAGTCTGGAAATTTTGCTCCTGGCCACGTTAAGGTGCAGGAGCTCAGTTTGGGCAAAAGTTGAATTACTGGTGGTGAATCTAATGCCCTTCTCCTTATTCTCTAGTGATGTGTTACACACTTGATGCATATGGAGCCCCAACACACTGTACCATCTTACCACTATGTTACGTTTGGCAGTATTGACCACATTATAATGTAGTGCATGTGCTACATTCCACCATAGTCTGATGAAGTCATCATGTGCATAGGTGCACATAATGAAAGACATGAACATGAGGTCAGATGCTGGACAACGTGACAGTCATAGCACACTGGGTCTGCCCAGGTGATGATGATGGCACTTCTAATTCATCTTCTGGCACTCAACCTGGTGCTGGCAGTAGCTGTATGGATTTCAAGTGACAGGTAACTTTGTGTATTGCTGGCTTTAATCATTTACACACCCTGACAATCTGTTTTCAAAGTTAGTGGAGGCCTGAAAGCTAGTTGATGAAGGATGGCCTGAAGCCAAGAATCCTGGTTACTAATAATGCCGTCAACATCATCAAAGCAGTTTTGGAGGGAGATTTGTTGTCTTTACTTAGAATTGTTTTTGGGCTGTTGAGGATTTAAAATGTAGTGGTGGTGTATTCTTTGCTGTCTTTGGTTACTGCAAATTTTCACCCCCCCTTCCCCCAACTCTTGATTATATGCCCTGTTAAATCTGATTGACAGGAGCTAAACACTGGGTATAGTAAGGGGTGTGGAGTAGGAGGGGCATACCACGAAAGGAACAGCAGCAAGTGAAGAGGTGACTGCTCTCTCAGTGGAAGGGAAGTAAATGCAAATCTAGGAGCTTTCATTATTACTTCTTCACATTGATATTGCATTGGGGAAAGGAGGAGTAGGAGTTTGAAGAAGGTTGTGCAATGGCTACTTAAAGTCTGTTTTTGAGTGTGGATAGGAAGGATAGGAATATAAAAAGCAGTTGCTCAATATATCTAAACATGTGCAACAAAGGAGGTAAGGGAAATAAAGAAAATGTTTTGCACTGGTAGAGGAGGGAGAGGGGAGACTTGGGGGAGTATTTGGTATCCTGCATCTGGAAGGGTGGGGGTCGCTGGTGGGCAATGACAGCAATGGGTAGGGTGGTAGGCTGCAACAACTGCAGTGCATCAATCTTTCTAAAAATTGCCTGGAGTGTGGGAGGGATGTTTAGTGTGCAACCACACAGAAAACTTAGAAAGGAGATTGAGGGTCTGCAGGAGGAACTAAGACAGGCAAGGCAGATTGGGGTGGGTTTAGCCCAATACTGGAGGGAGGAAGAAGGGAAGATGAGGGAGGCGACTTAAGCCAACAGTGGTGAGGAGAGGGTTAGAAGAAGGGAAGCAGAGGCAAAGGGGCCCAGGCCAGGAAGAACAATTGCCGGAGAAACCAGGTCAGGAGACAAAAGACAAATGGAAGGAGGCAATAGGGACTTGTGAGGGGAGGTGAAGAAGTGGCAAAAGTCATGGAGTGGAAAGGAGAGAACAGGTTACTATGAAGAGAGAGGGAGTGGGCATTTGTGAAGGGCCTTCAGAAATAGTTGTGCACTGCTAGAAAGGAAGAAGGTGGAGGAGGGAAATGATGAAATTAGAGGAGTAATTGATAAATGCCTGGACCAAACTGGAGTGGGGGAAGTTCTGGTGGGAGAATTGCAACAGGGTAAAGGGGAAATAATGTGCAGGAGGAAGAAGAGGAGCTGGAAATGAGAGAGGAGATGAATGGAAGCAAGCAGGGAGTAAGAGGGTGGAATCTTGGTGCTGGGGACTCAATACTAAGAGGTTAGGTGGGGTAGCAAGGGAGAGAGCATAGTCGCATTTGGGTGGAGGCCACGCCAGGAATGACAAGCGGAAAGGGTGGGACAGTCTGTTCTGAAATATGCTAGAAGGGGTAGGGACAAGCCTCATTTAATTATACATCTTGGGACTAACAACCCTGGCTGACAAGACCGTAGATACAGTCCAGAGGAGGTTTGAGGAACTGAAAACAATATGTGAGGGGCAGAAAGATCAGTAACTTTTCAGAGATACTTCCAGTGCCAAAGGCAAGCACAACAAGAAAGCTGAGAATAGAGGAATTTAACGGATGGCTAAGAACCTGGTGTTGTGCTAAAGGGTGTGGGCTGTTGGGGGGTGGGGAGGGACCTGGGAGGACAGTAGTCTTATGCCAAGGACAGACTACACTTGAGTGAGGAGGGAAAGAAAGTGTTGAAACAGAGGATGGAGGAGTACATAGAGGAAGTTGGGAATTTAAACTAGGTGGGGGGTGGCAGTTGGGAAGAGATGTGCAGAGACCACAGTTTGGGAAACATATGAGCTTCCATAACAGTGACAAAGGACAAATGGCAAGTACTGTTGGTGATGCTAGGAAAGGAGGGCAGGATGGGAGGGGGAAAGGGTGAAGGTGGTTACTCTTAATGCTAGGAGCCTTGGGAGGAAAACTGCAGAGTTACAGGTTCCTCGGCAGAGGAAGAGGTGACATTGCAGCCATCACGGAAAATATGGGGCCACCCAATACAATGACTGGGACCTGTCTGTACCAGGGTACAGGTTATTTCATAGGGACAGGGTGATTGGGAAAGAAGGGTACTATAGTGAAGGAAGGACTGAAATGTGTAAAGGAGGAAGGGGAGCAGGGTAGTACGGAGTCACTTTGGATGCAAATCCAGGATTCCAAGAATAGGATTCTTAGAATGGGAGTGGTGTACAGGCCACCATCTCAGACGGAGGAGTTAGACAGGGAACTAGCGGGTCAGATCAGGAGGACCTGTGAGAAGGGTAGTGTGGTGATTGTGGGGGACTTCAACATGCCAGGAGTGGACTGGAGCACCCCAACAACCAGGAACAGAAGGGAGCAGGTACTGCTGGATGCCTTCCAGTACAGCTTCCTGCTGCAAATGGTCAGTGAACCAACCAGGTTAGGGAATACCCTAGACCTTGTGCTGGCAAATGGGGACTTTGTGAGAGAACTTACAGTGGAAGAACCACTGTCAGGGAGTGACCACCACTCAGTATGGCTCACATTGGATATGGGCAAGGAAGGAGTGGAATCTGGCACAATAGTGCTGGACTTCAGGAGGGCTGACTTTGGGAGGATGGGGGAAGTGGTAAAAGTGTACCTGGCCAGAATTCAATCTAGTATGGACACTAACCAGAGGTGGGAGCTCATAAAGCTGGGGATAGTGGAGGCAACCAAAACCTGCTGCAAAGCCCAGAGCAAGAAGGCTAGGGCTAAGAAACCAATCTGGTTGAGCAAGGAGGTCATGGAAAGGTAAGGAGGAAAGAGCTGCCTTTAGGAAGTACAAGAAACAGGAGGGGGAGGACAGGAGGAGTACTTGACAGAATCGAAGGAGGTGACAAGGGCAGTAAGGGAGCCAAAGCATATATGGAACTCAGGCTGGCACAAGGCATT
This sequence comes from Neoceratodus forsteri, assembly GCA_016271365.2. Lineage (NCBI taxonomy): Eukaryota > Metazoa > Chordata > Ceratodontiformes > Ceratodontidae > Neoceratodus > Neoceratodus forsteri. The sequence goes on along the minus strand of CM057455.1, from coordinate 484,528,184 downwards.
AAGAAGGGGAGAAGGACTTTTTAAGTACATCAGGAGAAAAGGAGCTGTAAAGACCACATAGTAAAGATTAGGAAGGAGGGGGTTGGGTGGAAGCAGGTGCTATACATGGAAGCACTAAATGAGTACTTCTGCTCAGTATTTACTAAAGAGAAGAGGGGTGACACCCAAGTGTGGGAGAAATGGCAGAAGCAGAGGGAGTGGTGACAGATGGGGAAATCATGGAGAGCTGAGTTCGAGAGGGTTTGAAGGCACTGAGGGTGGACAAGGCGCCAGGCCCAGATGGCATCCACCCCAGGGTACTGAAGGAGCTGGCAGAGGTCCTTGCAGGACCTTTGGCAGACCTATTTAATGCCTCACTACATTCGGGGTGTGTACCTCAGGACTGGAGGATGGCTTATGTGGTGCCCCTCCACAAGAGTGGCCCCAAGGATGAACTGGGAAAACTACAGACCAGTGAGCCTCACATCCATCGTGGGTAAGCTAATGGAGACTATCCTGAAGGAGAGGCTGGTGGCCCTCCTAGAGGCCAAAGGACTACAGGACAGCAGACAGCATGGCTCCATACATGGCAGATCCTGCCAAACCAACCTGGTCAAGTTCTATGACTGGGTAACTAGGCAACTGGACAGGGGCCATGCAGTGGATGTCCTGTATCTGGACTTCAGTAAGACATCTGACCCAGTGCCATGGAAGGCTGGGAGGGAAGGTACAGGCAGGCGAGTGCAAAGCTGGTGAGATGTGAGATGGGTAGGAAACTGGCTGCAGGAAGGCAACAGAGGGTGGTGGTGGGTGGGGAGCTCTCACACTCAAGGGCAGTGACGAGCAGTGTTCCACAGGGCTCGGTGTTGGGACCAGTGCTGTTTGGGACATTCATTGCAGACATATCATGGGACATCAAGAGCAAGATCAGTCTGTTTGCTGATGATACCAAGGTAGACACGGTGGTGGATGACCTAGGGGGATGGCAGGGGTTGCAGGATGATCTGGCAAAGCTTGAAACCTAGTCATACACCTGGCAACTGGGCTTTAATGCCAAAAAGTGCAAGGTGCTGCATTTTGGGATGAAGAACCCAAGGAAGAGTTACCAGCTAGGGGAAGTGCAGCTAGCCCAGACTGAGGACAGAGGAGGAGAAGGATCTGGGTGTGCTCATTACAGGGTCAATGAACAACTTGGCACAATGTAGGAAGGCAGCTGCAAAGGCCAACAAAATGCTGGGTTGTATTGCAAGGGGTATATCCTCGAGGAGGGAGGAGGTGATTCTGCCACTGTATAGGTCATTAGTTAGACCACACCTGGAGTACTGCGTGCAGTACTGGCATCCGTATCTGAAGAGGACATTAAGTTACTGGAGGGATGCAGCGCAGGCGACAAAAGGTGATCAAGGGCTGGGGACTTATCATACGAGAGGAGGTTGAAGGAGTTGAACATGTACTCACTGGAGGAGAGGAGATACGGGGTGACATGATTGAAACCTTTAAATACATGAAAGGAATAAACAAGGCGGGTACAGAGGGGCTGTTCAAAGTAAGGGAGGGGAGGACTACCAGGGGCCATGATATGAGACTGGAGGGAGGAAGGTTCAGGAGGGAGATAAGGAGACACTTTTTTACAGAGAGTGTGGTGGCTGGGTGGAATGCGTTACCTGCTGAAGTGGTATGCAGTAGAACAGTGGACTGCTTCAAACAAGGATGGGACAGGACAAGGGGGAGGGTTAATGAAGGGGAAGGGTGGAAGGGAGGAGCAGTTGCAGAATAAGGGGTGCTAGCTGCACATTCGAGCAGACTTGATAGACCTCTAGGCCTTTATCAGCTGGCAAATTTCATATGTTCGTGGCGTTTTTACGCCCTGTGCTGTGCACACGGTTTCAGTCTTGCATGCTTTGCTGAGTAAAAACTGGGTCCAGATGGGAGCTGTGTACAATACAGAGGGATAAGGGCCTACTGGTGCACATTCAGATTCAGGACTGTGTCACCTACTGGCACTTGCCTTTTCATAAGCCTGAATGTTACAAAAAGCAGAAATGGTAATCTTGAATATATTCTTCTAAACAAAATGGAGAGGTAGATATCTCAATTTTGTCCATCAACTGGGTAGCTGTCAAAATGCTAATCACCATCCTAGAGCCATTTGATGCTATCACCCAGTTTCAACAGTTCTTGCATGAGCATGATTTTGCAACAAATCAGGTTTCTACATACATACTTGGACTGAAAGAGTGAGCACTTTGGTCAAGACATGAGGGAGAATGCTGATTCTAAAAGATTTACCAACTCCTTTCATTATTTCCTGGCTGACAATGACTGTTTTCAGCAGATGTTTACCAAGGATTAATATGTACTTTCCTCCATACTGCATCCTCTGTTTGAAAACCAGTTATAAAACATTCTATGCTGCAATAGTAGTCTAGACTTTTGGAAGGACATTCTGTGTGACTGACTTCTGCAGCTGGTTGGGAGTCCAGTGATCCAGAATAGATTAGTAGTCCAAGTCAGCTGTTGGAATCAGAAGTAGAGTAGCTGGAGGAGGAGTGGAGCACTGAGGTTGTTGTTTGAATGATGGGTCACATGAAATTCCTTGATATGATGGCATCGAAGAAGAAGTCTTCCAGAGTGCAATCACCGTGGCATCACAAATGGAAAACTTCATAGATTACCTTGTTCTCCAGAAAGGGGACAATCCCCTTTCTTGCTGGCTTGCCAGAATGGGTTTAGGGTATGAACTGGGTAAACTTGACTATATTCTATCTATCAAGCCCATGTTCAAGAGTCCAGTCAGACCATGTCTTTAGTTCAGTGAGTGCAGCTGTTAGTGGCACATGTATATAACTAAATATGGATAATGTAAGAATGCTAACAGTTCTAAAAATGAACATGAGTAGATTCAGCCAATGTGCCTCAAAAAGGACAGTGTTCGCATCTGGCAGCTCAGCACTTGAGAAGTGGTCACCTGATCCAGACACAGATGGGATGATGAAGAAGATGAGTCATTGTGGTATTAAGGCATATGGTTGACTGCAAAAATGCTTTACTGTACCATAAACATCACTCATCTGATGTACCCTGTCCCAAACCCCATCCTGTGGCCTGTAATGGCCACTTTCTCTTCTAGCCACTTTTGTTTTTTCCATTAAATATACTTTGTTGAACATTTACTAACAAGTTTACAACATACTTACCACAGTAGTCTCAGCAAAGGAGGCAGTATAACATGAAGGTACAAAACAAGGAAGAAGAAGATAAAAAACAGCCATCATATTCTGAACAGTAGCAATAGATAAGCATACAAAAATATACTAAGAAACCCAACAAACACCCCAACACAACCTCCCCCCCCACCCCAGACCAACCCATCAACCTCCCCAAGCACAGCAGAGGGACCAAGTATAATAGAAAAAGGGGAAGAAAAGAAAGGGGAGAGAGCGAAAAGGGGGAGAAAGGGGAGACAAGTCCTCAGCTCCCCCTACACCAGAAGGGGAGCCTGCCACCTGGTTGATCAGACCCTTACCACTTAGGGAGGTCATGCTATAGTTAAAAGAGCTAGCAGAGGGCCCCATCACCTCAGAAAGTCCTCTTGTCAGGCCTGCCTCCGGGTGAGGTGTTTCTCCATTTCGAGAACTTGGAGCACCTCCGAGTGCCATTCTCTAAAAGAAGAAAATAAATTATCAAGCCAGTGTTGAACAATAATTTAGCCACACTCAATATTAAGGAAATGAATGCCTTGTGGCAGTCCAGCATGTCCTCTGGGAAATGGCCCACCAGGCAAATCTGCAGGGTGAAATATGAATATAAGCCCAAAAGCAGATCTAAGGAATCCTGTGTAGCTTGCCAGAAAGGAGCCACCATAACACAGTCTCAGAGGATATGTTTTAAGGTCCTTTCAGAAGAACCACATCTAAGACATGTTGGGGATGAGGACCTACCCATTATAAAAAGCAAAGAGGGAGAGAAATATAAGCTGTGTGTAATATGCAAAATTGTAAAAGTGAAGGCGATCTTGTTTAATATGTTTATACAAATGCTGCCAAATGCATTGCCATGCTCCCACCTCCAAGTCTAGCCCCAACTCATATTGCCAGTAAAAATCAAATCCCCTTGGGGCTTCTCAGGTCGTATTGTTGCAAAATGTCATAGAATTTAGAAACAGGATACAGCAGGACCATGGCATAAATGAGCATCTGTAACAAGGGGTTGGAAGTCTCAGCCCACAGTGGGGGCCCCAAAAAGGAAGAAATGGCACTGGCTAACTGTAGGTGTTTAAAAGGATCGTAGGTGGGAATACCAAAGCATGTTTGGATGTTGCCAGCTGGAATAAGCTTATAGGTACATTAGGGAGCAAAGAAAGACAAAGGCAGGGATACTAAGGCTGAATAAAGAGGAAAGTGGTTGGGCAGAGAGTGACAGTGAAAAAGCAGGGATACTGAACAAATACTTCTGCTCAGTATTCACAATGGAAGAGCAGGAGGTGACACCTAATCAAGTCTCAATAGAAGCACTCTGGATAGGGGGGTTGATATTAGTTCTTTCACAGAAGAAAGGGTTCTGAAAGAACTCCTAAAACTGAAGGTGGATAAAGTAATGGGGCCTGATGGGATTCACCTCAGAATTCTAAAAGAACTAAGGAAAGAGCTACCAACACCACTGACTACTCTTTTTAATAAATCATGGGAGGATGGTGTGGTACCTAAGGACTGGAGGAGGGCAAATGTGATTCCCCTTCACAAAAGTGGGAGCAAGACAGAGGCAGGAAACTACAGACCTGTCAGTTTGACCTCAGTGGTAGGGAAAATGATGGAATCACTTTTGAAGGAAAGAACTGTAGAGTACCTAGAGGCCAGTGGGGCACATGACCCAAGGCAGCATGGATTCACAGCAGGAAGGTCATGTCAGACAAATCTAACTGATTTTCTTGATTGGGTGACCAAAGTAGTAGACCAAGGAGGGGCAGTGGACATGGTCTACCTAGACTTTAGCAAGGTAGTTGACACAATCTTGTACAAAAGATTAATAAACAAATTAGCCAGCCTGGGAGTGTATCCCAGGGTGGTAGCCTAGGTAAAACACTTGATGCACAACAGGGCACAGAGGGTAATAGTAAATGGAGTCCACTCTGAAGAAAGGGGGGTTACTAGTGGGGTACAGTAGGGTTCAGCACTTGGGCCGGTCCTTTTTAATGTCTTTATAAGTGACATTGCAGAGGGACTGGAAGAAAAGTTATGTGTCTTTGCAGATGACACAAAGATCTGCAACAGGGTTGCTGTGCAAGGTGGGATAGAAAGGATGAAAAGGGACTTGGCAAGGTTGGAGGAATGGTCAAATGTATGGCAGCTTAGATTCAACACAAAGAAGTGCAAAGTAATGCACCTGGAAAACAAAATCCCAGGGCAAGCGTACACAATGTGGGGTGAGATACTGACAACAACAAAAATGGAAAGGGACCTTGGGGTAGTCATATCAGATGACCTAATGGTTGGCAGCAATGTGAGAAGACAGTAAGGAGGGTTGGAGGGATACTGGGATGCATAGGGAGAGGCATCACCAGTAGAAAACAGTAAGTTGTTGTCCCTCTGTATAGACAGTTGGTAAGACCACATCTGGAGTACTGTGTACAGTTCTGGAGACCCCATCTCTGCAAAGTCATAAACATGGTGGAGGCTGTCCAGAGGAGGGCAACCAAAATGGTGCAGGGTCTGCACCCGAAGACATATGAAGAAAGATTTAAGAAGCTTAAGATGTATAGCCTCGAGGAAAGGAGGGAGAGGGCAGACATGATAGAAACTTTTAAATATGTCAAGGGAATCAACAAAGTCCAATAGGGTAAAGCATCTTTCAGAAAAAGAGATGTGAAAGAACAAGTGGGCACAATTTTAAAATAGAGGGGGGATGGCTCAGAGGTAATGTGAGGAAGTATTTCTTCACAGAGAGGGTTGTAGATGCATGGAATAGCCTTCCTGAGGAGGTTATAGAGTCAAAAACAGTGGGAGAATTCAAGAATGCATGGGACAGACATAAGGCAATTCTAGTTGGGGGCTAGGAGGAAGTAAGCTTTTGGTTAACTAGGATCTGTAGCTTATCCGTTAGGTAGGGAAATGGGCAGACTAGGTGGGCCAAGCGGTCCTTATCTGCCATAAGATTCTATGTTTCTACAACAAAAATAGAGGCCACCATTGCTGTTTGAAAAAGTGGGCAAATGCTAGGGCAATTTGCTATATTAAAATGCAGTATAGGGGTCAAAACCCAGATGGGAGTAGGCGTTAGGCGACCAGAATATGGGAGAGGTCCTAAGTGGTTTAGGAAGGTCAGAGGATCTGGCAAATCGTAGACTATCCACAGAGAGACTGTGTAAGCAACAAAGTCGCTGTTCTAAGGAAAGCCATAAAGAGCAATAGGAGCCATCTGCGACAGAAGGAATGGCAGAGCTCTATCTAAAAAGTTTGCTGCAGTGAATGGCACAGTAAGATAGAAAAGTTAGGTACGTGTAGACCCCCAAGCTCTTTCCATACAGTAAGTTTGTAATAAGTCCTCTGAAGAGCCTTCCCATTTCAAAGAAAATCTGATAAACAGCTCTGCAAATGCATAAAAAACAAATTTTAGGAAGATAAGGGGCTACCATACTGAAGGGGTAAAGGATCCTGGGTAGAATATTCATTTTTAGAACATTCACATGGCCCCATAGGGAAAGAGGGAGAGAACTCCATCTCTGGAGGTCCAACCTGACATCCTGACAAATACAGGAGAGGTTAAGCTTGACCATAGAACATAGAAATATAGAAACATAGACTTTGACGGCAGATAAGGACCACTTGGCCCACCCAGTCTGCCCATTTCCCTACCTACTGGATAAGCTGCAGATTCTAGTTAACCAACAGCCTATTTCCTGCAACCCCCCACTATAATTGCCTTATGTCTGTCCCATGCATGTTTGAATTCCTCCACTGTTTTAGACCTCACAACCTCTCCAGGAAGGCGGTTCCATGCGCCCACCACTCTCCATGAAAACAATTTCTCAGATTACCCTGGAGCTGCCCCTCTAACTTTAAATTGTGCCCCTTGTTCTTACACATCTCTTTTCTGAAAGATGCTACCCTCCTGGACTTTGTTGATTCCCTTGAGGTACTTAAAAGTTTCTATCATGTCCCCTGTCCCTCCTTTCATCAAGGGTATACATATTAAGCTCTCTCAGTCTCTCTTCATGGTTTCTGATGTAGACCTGCACCATTTTAGTTGCCTCCTTTGGACTGCTTCCATCCTGTCTGTGTCCTTATGTAGATGAGGTCTCCAAACTGCACGCAGTACTCCAGATGGGGTCTCACCAACTGTCTGTATAGAGGGATAACCACTTCTTTTTCTACTTGTGATGCCCCTCCCTATGCATCCCAGTATTCCCTGGCTTTCCTACTGACTTCTCACATTGCATACCCACCTTTAGGTCATCTGATATGACTACACTCTAGATCCCTTTCCATTATTGTTGTTGTTAGTACTTCTCCTGCTATTGTGTACTCTTCTCCTGGATTTTAATTTCAGGTGCATTACTTTGCACTTCTTTGCATTGAATCTAAGTTGCCATATGTCTGACTATTCCTCCAACCTTGCCAAGTCCCTTCTCATCCTTTCTACCCCCCCTTTGTGTATCAACTCTGTTACAGATCTTTGTGTCATCCGCAAAGAGGCATACCTTTCCTTCCAGACCCTTTGCAATGTCACCTATAAAGACGTTAAAGAGGACTGGACCTAGTACTGAGCCCTGAGGTACTCCACTAGTAACCCCCCTTTCTTCAGAATGTGTTCCATTCACTATTACCTTCCATGCCCTGTTGTGCAGCCAGTTTTCTACCCAGGCTACCACCCTGGGACCCACTCCCAGGCTGGCTAACTTGATTATTAATCTTTTGTGCGAGACTGTGTCAAATGCCTTGCTAAAGTCTAGGTAGGCCATATCCACAGCCCCTCCCTGGTCTATTACTTTGGTCACCCAGTCAAAGAAATCGATTAGATTTGTCTGATGTGAGCTTCCTGCTGTGAATCCATGCTGCTTTGGGTCCAGTACCCCGCTGGCCTCTAGGTACTCAACAATTCTTTCTTTCAGAAGTGATTCCATCATTTTCCCCACCACTGAGGTCAAACTAACAGGTCTGTAGTTTCCTGCTTCTGTCTTGCTCCCACTTTTGTGAAGGGGAATCACATCTGCCCTCCTCCAGTCCTCAGGTACCACCCCATCTTCCCATGATTTGTTAAAAGTGTGGTTAGTGGTGTCACTAGGTCCTCCTTAGCTCTTTTAGGATTCTAGGGTGAATCCCGTCAGGCCCCATTGCTTTGTCCACCTTGAGTTTTGAAGTTCTTTCAGTACTCTTTTCTTCTTTAAATAGACTGGTTTCAACCCCACTATCCAGAGTGCTTCTACTGTTTGGTTTAGGTAATACTCCTCTTCTTCTTTTGTGAATACTGAGCAAAGTATTCATTCATTATCTCTGCCTTTTCACTGTCTCCTCTGCCCACCTCCCTCCCTTTATTAATCTTCCCTATCCCTCCCTTAACCTTTCTATGTTCCCTAATGTACCTATAAAAGGTTTTATCCCCCTTCTTAACTGAGTTGGCTATCCTTTCCTCGGTTTGGGCCTTTGCTTTTCTGACTGCCTTCCCCACTTCTTTCTGCTTTAATTGATACAGTTCCCTGTCGTGCTCTGTCTGTGATTCCTTATACTTTTTGAATGCAGCCTTTTTCTCCTTAACCTTCCCTGACACTTCTTTTGAGAGCCATAGTGTTTTTTTATTCCACTTTGTTTTCTTTATTTGTTTCACACAAAGGCTTGTTGCCTCCATGATGGCAGTTTTGATTTTTCTCCATTGTTCTTCCACCCCTCCTTTCTGGCCATCTGCTAATGCATTCCTCAGGTATTCACCCATTTTGCCAAAGTCAGCCCTTCTAAAGTCCAGTATCTTTGTATTTGTATGGCTTGTCTCCATGGTTGTGTTTATTGTGAAGCACACTGTGCAGTGGTCACTTGTTCCCAGGTGTCTACTGACTTCTAAGTTTGTGATTCTCTCTCCATTTGAGAGTACCAGGTCTAATATTGCTCCTCCCAAGTGGGTTCCACCACTAGCTGTCTAAGGCATGCTCCTGTAGGGCATCGAGAATGACCTTGCTCTTGGATGTGGCTGCAGTCCATGTTGCCCAGTTAACATCTGGCATATTCAGGTCCCCATCAACAGTATCTCCCCTTTTTCAGCCATTTTGAGAATGCCCTCTATCATTTTCTTGTCCATTTCCTCCCCTTGAGACGGGGGTCTGTATACAACCCCTGTGTGGATTGTTATGCCATTCCCTGTCTCCAATGTGACCCAGAGTTCCTCTTGTCCTCCCCCTTTACCTTTTAGTTCTGTTACTTGATCACTTCCCTATGTAGAGAGCTACTCCACCTCCTCTTTACCCTCCTGTCCCTTCTGTAGATTGTGTACCCTGGTATGTTGACATCCCAGTCATGGTTCTCTGTGTACCATGTTTCTGTGACTGCCACAATATCCAAGTGTTCCACTTCCATCAGGGCTACTAGCCTGGAAGCTTGTTTCAAGACTACGGGCATTAGGACTCATTGCCTCCATTTAATGTTGGCTTTATCCTTTTACCCCATCCCTGCTCTTATTGCCCTTGTCCATTTTTCCATTTACTCCTGTCCTGCCCTCTGTCAAGCTCTGTACCTCAGTGTTTACCCCTACTACCTGCCATGCTTTGCGGGAGGCTTGAACTTTCTGTTTCCTATCAGCACTCCCTTAGCTAGTTTAAAAGCTTGCCAAGCCTTTAAACCTGTCACCTAGGAGCGTGTTTCCCTTCCTGGACAGATGCAGACCATCATGCCAGTATAGACCTTCATCTCTCCAGGTGGACCCCCAGTCCCCAATGAAGCCAAAGCCCTATGCTCTGCACCAGTTTTGCAACCATTCATTAAACCGCATGGTGTGCAGTACCCTAGCCTCACCCCTGCCTTGGACTGGCAGCACCTCTGAGAAGGTTACCGTGCTTGCTACCTGTCTGAGGCCCTCCCAACTCCACAAATTCATCCTGCACTGCACTGATCTCATGCCTAGCTAGGTCATTTGTCCTGAGGTGGACAATGATATCTAGTTTCCTCTCCTGTGATGCTTCTTCTGCAATCCTGAGGATTTGTTTCCTGTCCCTCCAAGCCATGGCACCAGGCAGGCACCTTACTTCCCTCTCCTCCTCCTTCCCCAGGTCTACACCCCTAACAATTGAGTCCCCTATCAGAAGCTGTTTCTTTCCCTTGTGTTGTCCCTTGCCACTCTTTTGTGGGTCTCCCTTGTGGATGTCCCCAGCATTCTTCTTGGTCTCCAATGAGGGTGTCATCATAGAGGAACCTTGATTTACCGACATATGATTTGTGTAGAGGTGTAACTCGGGGTACGCTTCTGTTCCACCACCCTCACCCTCCCAGAACCTACTGTGGTCCATCTGTTCTTCACACATGGCAACCTCTGAGGCAGTGGTTGTGGAACTGGTGCTCTTGGGTGGGGAGTCCTCCTTGGTCCTTGCCAGTTCAGCCGTGAGGTGGGCAACCTCCTCCTCAGAGCTGACAGTTGCCTGCAAATAGGGCAGCAAACGCAGGTTCCAGAATGTTTCCCAGAAAATTGCTGCCCCACAGTCAGTGCATTGCACCACTCCCCACATGTCCCTCTTCCTTATAATATACAATGAGTAATATACAATTTTTTTTTATTTTTTTTTGGTGTGTGTATACTTACGCTTTATGCACTGTGCTGGGTAATTAAGAATATGACAGTTCTGCTCCAAGACCTGTTGAGGAAGTGATGTCAGAACCTTGGTGATAAAGGAAATGCCACAACCACTGGTGACTGTTGGAAACAATCAATTACACCACTGCTCCACCACCCTGGTGAGTACTGCCCTTTATAGTAAGTCAACCAACACCACAATGTACTAGACCACTGCTCCTACACAAACCACTCTACTGAGTCCAGGGATAAAAACAAACTCATTGTTCAGCCAGCAGGACACTTCCAAAATATTGCACAAATATCCTTCCAAATCCTATGTGTTTAGCACAGAAATCAAGCAACTTCAGTTGTATTACAACCCCTCTGGTTATAAAATTACTACACTTTAATGGAATCCTGCAATTCTTAATGCCAATAATAAAATCCCGGAGATAGTTGTGGAGACTTTAATCCCTAAATAAGTAACGACTTTAGGTTCCCACGCTAAACCCAGGTCATCTATCCATTGTCGTAACACATGAACATTTGGTGGTACAACCTTGGATTTTTCCAGATTAAGCTTATAGCCTGCCACCCTGGTAAATTTATCAATTTCCTCCAGGGCAGCCAGGATGGATGTCTAGAGCTCCTGTACATGCAGGAGAAGATTGTCCATGTAGGTAGAGAGTTTATAACCTACTTCCCCCATCTGGATGCCCTGCACACCCTGATGATTTTGATGGACCAAAGAAGGGGCTCTAAATATAAGTTAAAGAGAAACAGGGTGAGAGGATAGCCCTTCCTTGTGCTGAGCAACAGAGAAAAGGAGGAGAAAAGCACCCCATTACATTGGATTCTACCTGAGGGATGGGAATAAATGACTTTGGAGCTAATTGTAGAAAAGGGGTGGGGGACAAAGCCTCTGAAGTGTGGCAAAAAGAAAAGGCCAAGAGACCCGATCAAAAGCTTTTTCCGTGTCAAAGGAGACCAAAACTGCAGGGGTCTTGCTCTTCCCTGACACAGAAATCAGGTGTAAGACCTTACACAGATGATCAGATGACAGGTGGCCAGAGACAAACCCAACCTGCGCTGGACTGAGAAGGCCCTCCCAGGTCAGCAAAGACGATTAGCCAGAATCTTGGTCAAAATGTTGATGTCCGAATTTAATAAAGATATCAGATGGTAGTTCCTGTGAAGAAGTTCAGGCTTTCCTGGCTTAAGGATGACAGTAATCCAGGACTGTATGAAGGAATGATCCATGAGGCCAGAAGGATTTACAAGGGTGGAACTAAATCAGATGTTGGCAACTATAGGCCTATCAGCCTGACCTGCGTTCTGTGTAAAGTAATGAAGGGTTACATCAAAGGACACTTCGAAAACCATACACAAGTAAAGTGCTACTCTGATGTCACTCAACATGGATTCACATCAGGGAGGTCTTGCCAGATTAATCTGATTAGTTTCTTTGAAACCATGAGTAAAGCTCTCATCACCCTACCAGTGGATGTGATATGCCTTGACTTCTCCAAGGCATTTGACTTGGTGGCCCAGATATTCAAAGCTTTGCACGGTGCGCAAACCGTTTGCATGGCTTTAGATGGGATCAGTGCGGTTCTGCTATATTCAAAAGGCCATATAGTGCACTCAAATCGCATTAGCACCGGGCAAACCATAATTATATGTAAGGGACACACTGAACATGAATACAGGTGCTATGGGATGTTCATCGACTAGTGCCGCGCTAAGGTGTTTAAAGCGACTTAGCATGACTCTTAGTGAGGTACAAATTACCGCCCAGGAAAAACTGGTCTTAACCCTGGGCAAACAGCTTTGCACAATATTGGTAATTTGTGCGGTGTTTGCGTGGCTTGCACGACCCTAATATATGAGTAGGACACTTAGAAAATGCCAGCCACATGCTACTCACAGATGGCACCATCATAATGCCAACAGCCGCCACCAGTCCCAGCCATGCCAGGCAGTAAGGGGTGATCTGGCCCACAGGGGACATCATGGTGGTGTGGCCATACAGCACATACCTGCAGACCATACGTCTGTGGTGACCAACAGATGCCAGCACACACATGCAGCACTGTGGGCATGGTGGCCATTGAGGGAAGGGTGTACGGGTGGCCAGACCTCACCACAGCCCAGGTGTGGCCACAAGGCTGGGACACATCATGCAGTGCACATGGGCCAGTAGTGGGAATACCCCACCACCTGTGTGCCGTGTCAGATCTTACATGCCCCCCTACCAGATACCCCACAACTGTACAGATGCCACAGCACACACAGCCAGCCATGTATATGTCACTGTGAGCATCCCATGCCACAGGTGCAGCATCTGTGGCTCACACAACAACGTAACAGTACTGTCCACTGTCAGTAATCACCTTCAAGCTGGGACAGTCACTGTGTACAGTGCAGTGATCATCACTGCCCTACATACCATAGGCACTACCGTGTCCCTCACACTACTGGCCCCCTTGCTGCTGTAGTGTCTGCTGTGCACTGTAGCATGACCTACAGTGTGACGGTTGCATGCAGCACCACCACCACTTGTGCCTATGCTGTGTTGTCCCCTGGGGTACGATATGCTATGCAGTACTGTTTACATGTAGCCTGCAGCTATCATCATGCACTGCTTGACTGATCTACAGGTGGAGCTGAGGTCAGACCTGGCCAGCCCCTGTACTTCTAGACTGACCTACAGATGGAGCTGTGGGACCCTGCAGTAACGCTGGGCAAACTGCATGCAAATCAGGGCATAATGAGATGTTATTGTGGCTGTTTGCCCAGAGACTACCTAAGTAGGCTCATTTGCATGTCACTTTTGAATATGGCAAAGTTTAGTGCAGGCAAATGTGTTTGCTCTGGGCAAACAGCTTAGCTCTGCACTAATCCTGCTCAAACACATAAGCTCCAGGCAAACGGTTTGGGAAATATTACACTGTTTTGCACACTGTACTATCCCATAGGCTGCTCCCTGCAGCTGTATTGGGTCCACGCATTTGCTGGAATACACGTTGGCCACATAGGTCGCCTCTACCTACCTTCACATCACTGTGCACTGTGTTGCTGTTGTGGTCTGCACTTCCTGGTTGCTATATTCAGAGCTGTCATATTATAGGGCTACATTTGCTCTGCACTCCCAGCCCAGTTTGCCCAGCCTCATTGCCATGCTATATTCAGAGGCTGTTTGCCCTGGACTATTCCTTTTGAATATAGCTTGCTTTGTGCTCCGGGCTAACTTTGCCAACCAGGCAGTACTAATTTAGCCCCGGAGCAAAGTTTTGAATATCTGGCCTGGTGCCTCATAATGGTCTTATTAATGCCTGCATAGATTAGATGTTGAACATTGAGTTATTTTGTGGGTGGATGCATGGCTTCCAAATAGGAAACAGAGAGTGAGTGACAGGGGGTATTATTCAGACTAGGGTGAGGTGACCAGTGGGGTCCCTCAGGGCTCAGTGTTGGGCCCGGTGCTTTTTAACATCTTTGTATCATCACTCCAGACTTCAAATGGAGTATGAACGTCCAAGTTCACAGACAATAGTACAATAGGGGCAATAGTAAGAACAGAAGCTGATGCAAACAACCTGCAAGTAGAACTGGATAAACTAAGTACCAGGGCAACTACCCACAAGAAGAAATTTAATGTAGACAAGTGCAGTGTAATGCACTTCAGTCACAATAATAGTCAAGTCAGTCTATTGTCTGTCTGGACAGGCATTAAAAAAGGTAAACTGTGAAAAGGACTTGGGGATCTGGGTCTCAAATGATCCAACCTTTAGGCAGCAAACCTCTAAGGTAGTTAATAAAGCCAACAGAATGCTGCATTGTATACTGCACAATATTGGAAGTCGGGATAGATCAGTGTTACTGCCTTTGTATAGCACATTGGTGAGGCTGCTTGTGGAGTGTGGGGTGCAATTTTGGAACCCATACCACAGAGTGGATATATTGAACATCAAGCAAGTGCAGAGGAGAGCAAATAAGAATTTTGGTTTGCAGGCTCTGTTCTATGATCAGAGATTGAGTGAGCTGAACTTATATTCCTGAAGTATCGGTGACTTGGGGGGGACCTGTGTCTGGTTTACTCAGCCTTTAGAAACAAAGACATGTGGGAATGTATGGGACTGGCATTGAAAATCTCCACTAAAACTACCTGAGCACATGAACACAAACTGAAGAGCCAATTACATAACTCCAACAAAAGGGGGCATCGGATTAATCAAAGGGTTGTGTCCCCCTGGAACAGACTGCCACCAGAAATTGTAAACAGTAAAATGATAACCTCATTCAAGAATAGATTAGATGATCTATATAGGTATAAAGAGATACAGTATAGACTTCTTAGCAAAAGCTATTGTCTCACATTCAACGTAGGAAACTTATGAAGAGCGGAGGTAGTTGAATAGTCTGGTTAGGAATGAGACTAAGATATCTATAAAGGCAGCATAGAAGTAGTTATTGAAGCCATCTGGGCCGGGAGCCTTATCTTTCGGGAGTTGTTCAATCACTAGGTGAACCTCCAAAAGGGAGATACGGGCCAGTAAAATCTCTTGATGAGCATCAGAGAGGTGGGGCAGAGGGACCGAGTCCAGGTAGGCCTCAATCAGGTCTTCTTTAGAGGAGTCCCTGGCCTCTGGTGTATAAAGATTTTTATTAAATTCTTGAAATACATCAACAATGGCTCGAGGTCGAGTGAGGAGTTACCTGCCCTGAGTCGGCTGGAGGCTTTGGATCACACTCCTGCCCTCCAGTAGTCGAAGCCACAGAGCTATTAGTCGACCCGCCCTCTCACCTGATTCCAGATAGTGAAATTTAACCCGTTGAAGAGCCAAATCAGCCTGTTCGGCCAAAAGCTTGTAGTACTGAGCCCTAGGAGAGTGAAGCTAATTCCATTGTCCAAGATCTGAGGAGGAAGAAAGGAAGCGTTCTAGTTCACAAATCTGAGACAAAAGACAGTCCATTTTCTCCACCCATTGCTTTTTAGCTTTAGAGGTGAGATGTATACATTCACCATGGACCTCTTCTAGCCACTGTTATGCACATGTCTTATTTTTAGGGTGTGGCTTTTTTTTCTTTGGTGGTGATTTTTTACCTTGTGTTCCACTTCAGACTTCCATCTACTGTAGGTGGTCCACACCACACCGCAACATGGGACAACTTTTTCCTATGCTGAGTAGTTTTAATATTTCTGTGTTATTACATATTTGGAGGGGAGTGCTGGTGATATCAAGACCAAATATTTTTTCACGAGACATGTTTGGTGTCTGTCTGTCTAATTAACATGTCTTATTTTAAATATTTGTTTTCCAATTTTTAAGCTTTCAGTGGATGGCACAGTAGTATGTTCATTAAGTTTTACATCAGTCACATCACATGTTGTTCTGACCACTTACCTTGAAAGAATCAGGTAGGGATAGACCATTTTGTTTGATGTGTGTGTGTGTGTGTGTGTGTGTGTGTATGTTGCTGGAAAAAAAATCTCGAAAAGAAATTTGAAAACCAATGTACATCTTACCCTTTGTCCATTTCAACCTACATCTGGTCACAACAAGGCACTAGAGATTGGACCATGCCTGGTGTATTGTAGTATGGTATGGTACAGTTATTTAAGCAATAAGGTACAATAGGGTATGTGTTATCATTTAATAATGTCACTCCTGGTGTGGGTTGAAGCACTAGGTGAAGTCAAGCGCTTCCACCACCCTTGGAGTAACATTATTACACAATAACACACACCCTGGAGTGCTTTATTGCTATTATACAATGATTTGTTATACAAAATTAAAAAAACATTTAAAAAATGTTTTTAGTAGATTTTTAGTGAGGCAGTATATCTTTGTTTCTTAAGAGAAGATGAAAAAAAGGTAATGCTAATCAATGACAAGAGCAAACAAAGCTAATGCTAATCGATGACAGTGATGTTTTAGTGAGATATCATCACTGTCTCAGGCACACACTGACCAATCAGAATCCAGGATTCTTTCTTGCCATTGTATAATATGTCATACACACCTGCTATTACATGAATGTTTACCTCCATTAGTCAAAAATGGCTGGCAGTACTGTATAGCCTAGAGATTAGAGCAAATAAACTATGAATAAGCTTGGTACATACAGCAGACCTGGGTTTGATTCCCATTCCCACAACCTCCACTTTTATACTGTGTGACCCTGAGCAAGTCACATAACCTCCCTGTGCTCTTTCTATGCACCTGTAAATGAACTTTGTCTCAGTGGGTCTTTCCTGGCCAAAAATTGTAAAAAATAAAAGGGGCAATTGCATAGCCTTTTACATGCGTATGTTGTCACCTTATGTGTGAACGTAATAGCAGTGTAGTGTAAGTACACAGTTTTTGGTCATAACAAGGGGTGTTGGGCTGCTTTTTGGAACCATGAGGAGGACACCCAATATGATGTCTGTTATGGGGGGTCTTCTGTGCAAATGTGACCCTGGCAGACAAGCAGCATTGTGTCAACCTCCAAAGCTTCGCAGCAGACTACAGAACTGTTGAACTTATATGACCATTCAGATTCCAGTCATGTGTCTGCCTTGTGTTGCCTTCATCCCTCATATCAGGACTGCAATCTCATATCCTGTCCAAGTCCAGTCTAGTTGACAGACCAATATGCCTTTTATGGTACTATTGCATCAGAATTCTTGTGATGGGTCACCCTGACCTGTACAGTCATCTGCTAGCACATGTGACACAATGGGTACGATGCACTACCTTTGCAAACAAGAATGACACCATGGTGTTTTTTTTTTTTTTTTTTTATTTTCGATCTTTATCCCACCTAACCTAGCTGCCAGCCACTCGGTACTTTCGGCTCGGTCACGGGCCAACGGCTTCCACCCCCCAAATCGTCCTCCTCGCTCCGGTACTTCGTGGCTTACCCCCACTGCGCGGGCTGCGAGATGCGGAGGGGAGACACCACCGCAGACACTGGGATAGGGCGGAGGGCTGGCCTGGGGGGCTAATTGAAGCCGTGGCAGGCTTCATTGAGGGCGGCTGGCAGCCGT
Organism: Neoceratodus forsteri; assembly: GCA_016271365.2. NCBI lineage: Eukaryota > Metazoa > Chordata > Ceratodontiformes > Ceratodontidae > Neoceratodus > Neoceratodus forsteri. The sequence goes on along the minus strand of CM057455.1, from coordinate 484,510,420 downwards.
CCATTTTCCGGTTTTCGAGGGAGGCGGGGTCATGCAATGATGTCAGACGTCTGCCCCGCCTCCGACTCTCTCACTTCTAGCGTCGGCTGCCTGGAACTCCCGGCCTCCGCCAGGGGTCCCCAAAGTGCTGAATGCTTGCCCACACCTTCCCCCCGGAGAAGGAGAGCTGTCCATCGGATGCTCAATCTCACTTCCCGCCGTTTTCCGATGACCCGGTCCGCTTGCCAACCCTGGTCGCCGCGTCGTAAGCGGAAATCCAACCGCTGCGCCGGTGGGCCGACACCATGGTGTTTTTTAACAATTTAGTAGATTAGACAGCAGAAGAACCACAGCTTTAAGCAAAATGTATCCAATAACTACAATATTCATTAGAGTGTACATTTCGGAATAGGCACAAACAAGGCTTTTGCAAGGGTAGAATTGGTGTTTATCATTATTTTGTGACCTGCCATCAGCTTTGTCAAACTTCAATAATATAATTTTTGATGTGTACTGTTGGAGAGTTTGTTGTTGTCTATATATTAACTTTGATGCCACACCATGTAAGGTTTATAATTTATGGTGCTCCTACATTGATTTTTTTCTAAACATAATGTAAGCAAATCAACTGTGTTTAAACAAAAAGAGTTGGCGACAAATTCTGATCACTCTCAAGCAGTGTTGCACACCATTTCATGAAGTGTACAACAGTTCAAAACAAACTTATGCCAGCTACATGCTTCAATTGTTCATGTCATGGTGTGAGAAACATTATTGTTCATGTTACAGGTGTTAAATGTTACAGTCAAGTGTTTGCAATAATCGTAACAGTCTCAAAATGGGCTGTCATTCACACATAATCATTCATTCTGCAGGTGTGCATACTCATTCTTTGTGCTACTACACAATCACACAGTGTGTTATGGCATAATTGGGCCTTTTTATTTGGCTGTGAATTGGTATTATATTTTGAGTGGTTTTCTACTTCTGTAACACATCTAGATAACACAATAACTGTATCATCATTTCATGGCATGCTTGTGTTGCCACACTGAAAGGGGGTAGCATAACAGTATTACAGTTTGAGTGAAATTCATTTCACAATATATCATTTGATGTGACTTTGTTTGCTTATTTGAGTACACTATATTACTGGGGCACTGTCAAATGGTTTCAGCCATGTCTGCATACATGTAATTCTTCAGCAAGATCCCTTCCTATAAAGATATCTAATGGAAAATCAGATTGGATGATGTACCACAATCTACTCAGCTCACACTTTACTTCTTTCTAACAGCAAATTCTTGACTTCTGGAATGGGTAAGTATTAAAAACAGAGCATATTTCTTTTATATAGTTGTACTACTTTATTTCTGTGTGTGATTTACTTAAAGTGTACTAATTGTCTCTTTAGAAAACCTTTGCTCTTTCTTGGGTCAGAAACAGCAAACAGGACTAATGCAACAGCATGGAGAGAGACCTTTGTAAGCCACAGTCACTGACCCAGCAGCATATCCCACAACAAGTCACCTGCCATCAGCTTTAGGAGCCAGCCACCAAAAGTTCTCTTTCAATCTGGACTTTTGAACAAGCATATAGGCTGGAAACAACTGGAGAAGGATAATTTCTTATACCAGCCACCATCCATTCAGGCAGCCACCAAAAGTTCGTCTCCAACTTAGACCCTTGAACCAACATGTAGACTGGAAACAACTGTCATTTATGATAGCCCAGCCATTATCCAGCCACTTGCCACCAGCCGTGCAGCCATTCACCAGCCAGACAGCCACCAACAATCTTCTCCCAACTCAGATGCTTGAACCAGTATATAGGTCAGAAATAACCAGCCAGGGACTATTCATTGTGTCTGCCATGAGCCAGCCAGCTACCAGCTGCTTCCCAGTCAGTCACCAAAAGACTTCCTTTAACCCAGACTCCTAAACAAGTATTTTAGCCAGAAACAACCAGTCAAAGACTATTCTTTATGCCAGCCACCAGCTACCAGCCACCAGCCAGCCAGCCACCAAATGTTCTCCTTCAACCCAGACTCTTGAACCAGCATATAGACAGGAACTAGCTAAGGACCATATCGTTTATGACACCACAGCTATTAAGCAGTTACTTACAGCCAGCCATATAGCCAGACAGTAACCAGTAGTCCTTCTCCAACTTAGATGCTTGAACCAGCATATAGGCCAGAAACAGTTGGCCATGGACTATTCATTATGTCCACCACAAGCTATCCAGCTGCCAGCTACCAGCCCACTACCAAAATCTCTCTTTTAACCCAGACACTTGAACCAGCATTTAGGTAAGAATCAGCCAGTCAAGGACTACTCTTTATGTCAGCCACCATCCAGCTGGCCACCAGCTACCAGCCACAAAATGTTCTCCTCCAATCCAGACTCTTGAACCATCATATAGACTGGAAATAACCAGCCAAGGACTATTCTCTATGACACCCCAGCCATTAAACATCCACCTGCCACCAGCCAGCCAGCCACCAGCCAAACAGCCACAAAATGTCCTCCTCCAGCTCAGATGCTTGAACCAGCATATGGACAGAAACAATTGGCCAAGGACTATTTGTCATGTCTGACACCAGCCAGCCAGTTAGCAGCCACCAGCCAGCCACCAAACGTCCTCCTTTAATCCAGACTCTTGAACCAGTATATAGGCCAGACACAACCAGTCAAAAACTATTCTATATGCCAGTCACCCTCCAGCCAGCCACCAGCTACCAGTCACCAGTCAGCCACTAAAAGTTCTCTTCCAGCATGGACTCTTGGACCAGCATATAGGTTGGAAATAACCAACCAAGGGCTATTCTTCATATCAACTGCCAGCCAGCCAGCATAAACCTCTTCCAATAATTCAGTCTCTGGAAGCAGCACCAGCATTCCATCTGATATGACTTTATCAGCTGTGATGATGAGTGTCCATACATGTGTAGTACAGTGTATATTGCTGAAAAAAGTTTTTCCCTCCACAATAAAGTTCAGGAACTCCATGGACAGAGGTACCACAAACTAGTTCCTGGCATCCCACTGGATTCTCTACACTTCATTAAAACCACTCTTTTATCTCTGCTTCTGTCTCACACTTATGCAGGTATAAAATGAACAGAGGTGACCAAAACAAGCCTTCTCCTCCACCAGCCAGTCAGCCAGCATAAACCTCTTCCAGCAGAACTTGACCTCTTGCATATGGGCTGGCAACAACTGGCCAGCCATCCATTCAGCAAAAGCCTTCTCCAGCAACCCAGATGGCAGCAAAAACATCCCAGCAGACACTGGTCTCCAGCATCAGTGTATGGGCTGGCACAACCGGTCAGATAGCCAGACAGTCAATAAAAACCTCCTCTAGCAACCAGGATCCTTGCAGCAGCATATGAGGCAGCAGCAACAACCAGCCAGCTAGCCAGCAAAAACCTCCTTCAGCAATCATACCTCTTGGACCAGCATATGGGCCAGCAACAACCATATAGAAAGTCAGCCAGCTGGCATAAACCTCCTGCAATCCAGCCTCTTGGGCCAGCACGTAGGCTGGCAACAACTGACCAGCAAAGCAACCAGCCAGCAAAACCTCATTCAGCAACCCACACTCTTGCACCAGTGTATGTGCTGACAACAACCAATCAGTAAGCCAATCAGTCAGCAAGCCAGCAAAAACCTTCTCCAGCAACCCAAACACTTTCAACAGAATATGCGCCAGCAGCAATCAGCCTGCAAGCCAGAAAAAAACTCCTCAAGCAACCTAGCCTCTCAGACCAGCATATGGGCCCACAACAACTGGTCAGCAAGTCAATTAGCCAGCAAGACAGCCAGCAGAAATGTCCTCAAGTAATTTGACCTCTAGAACCGGTGTATGGGTCAGAGACAACCAGACAGCAAGACAATGAGCCAGAAGAAACCTTCTCCAGCAACAAAAACTCTTTCACTAGCTCCACCACCTAAAAGGGCCTATTTTTGTAAGTTACAATAGTGAGTGTGTGTGTGTGTGTGTGTGTGTGTGTATATACAGTATAATGTACTTGCTTGATGATGATTCTTTTCCTATATAGTGAGGCTCCTGAAATACTTGGAAAATGGTGGTGCTAATGCAAACAGGTTCCATCCTTGCATCTCACTGTGTTGTAAGCTTCTTTAAACAACAAAAAGACTTGTTTTCCTCTGCTTGTGTTTCTATTGATGCAGGTATAACAAATGCCAGCAGTAACCAAATTAGGAATCCTCCACCAGCCATAGCCAATCAGCTAGCCAATTAGTAAGCCTGACAATTAAACTACTCCTTAAACGCAACCTCTTGTAGCAGTGCCACAACCTAAAAGGGCATCTGTTTGTTGGGAACATTAATGAGTAGTTGTTTGTATAGTAACTTACTAGCCTAGTGAATGCTGATTTCCTCCATAGTGTTGTGACTCAAATATACAGACAATGGTGCAGCAACAGGTTCCTTGCACCTTGTTGTGTTCTACCAGTCACTAAAACTGCCTTTATATTCATTGTGTGCACACACAGTGAACATTTTATTATAAGAACAGGGTTTGAGAGGTGCAATACTGTCAGTTCAATGCAGAGCAGTCTGCAAGGGGCTTGTCAGTCAGGCTGATAATGACACTCTTCTGGCTTGATGAGCAGAAACTTCATGTAGTTCAACAGAGAGAGCCAGACTAATCATAGGGTGGCTCTATCCTTTGATCTGCATAACACCACCCAGTAAGCACAGCCAATCTGTCATGATCAGCCTTCTGTGGTCTCTACCCTTCCAACATAATCCCCAGTGACAGTTACAACTCCCACTCAGAAGAAAAGTCTCTTCAGCACAACTCTCCCAACCCGCCCATTTTTAGTGTGTGACATCAAACAGCCCAGCCCCCATGCTGCTAAACATAATGAAAACCCTCCCTCAATCTCTCCCACCCCTTCCATGTTAACATTCTGGCATGGTGTACCCATCTCCCATGCCAGCTGCTATACACCATCCTGCCCATTTGGATTGTGTGACACTGGGGAGCCCACCCCAGTGCCATCAAGCATAACACTGATAGGTGCCCAATTCCCAGTGTCAGTATCTGAAATAAAGACAACTGTCCCTCATAGTTTTTTAAATGTAAAAAACACCCTGTAAAAAGGAAAAACATCCATCGATGTCTGTTGCTACCACCACTGTTACTATCCCCCCACCCAACCCTCCCACTCAGCACCCATCCCCCATTCCCCCACCTCCCAAGCCCTTATGTACCTTCTGGGGGTCCAATGCTGTAATCCTCTCTGGACCATAGACTTATCTTCACTCTTCAATGCTGGACCATGAACTAAGAAAATCAGGTATGCAATTCTATGATTTCAATGGGTTTTGAACTTGACACCATAACTTGGCCATTTTTTCATATATTTTCCACAAATTTTTAACATGCCGTTTTTGAGACCCCACCTCGTGAACAATGACAGTGAAATTAGGCAAATCTGTCCTGAAAGGTGATTTCATGGTTACTGCATGAAATCACCTTTCAGGCAGGATTTGAACATTTTCTCTACCCTCATTCATGAGGTGGGGTCAAAAGAAGGCTATGTTGATTTTCTGGGGTAAAAGAAAAATCCAAAAACAACGAAGTTATGAGCCTACATTAAAATTTATAAATGCAGGCTCATAACATTGATCATTTACAATATTTTGAGCCCACATTTTCATCATAGCCACTTCTTCACAGCACCTCATGAATGTGACAGCTGTCATTTTTCAAGTCCTGGCCAAAATGCATTTTCAAACTCATGGCATGGAATCACCTTTTGGGCAGGATTTGAAAATTTTCTCTGCCCTTGTTCATGGGATGGGGTCATAAGAAGGCTATGTGGGTACATAAGAAGTCTATGTTGATACTTGGGGTACAAATATGAGAAAGCAACAAAGTTATGAGCCTACACAGAACATTTTCAATGCCTGCTCATAACTGTGGTAAATTTCAATATTTTGACCACAACTTTCCAACGTAGCCATTTTTCACACCACCTCATGAATGTGACAGCTGTAATTTTTTCAAATTCTGGCCAAAATATGTTTTCACACTTTGGAGTGAAATCACCTTTCAGTTACAATTTGAAAATTTTCTCTAGCCTTGTTCATGAGGTGGGATCATAAGAAGGCTATGTGGGTTCATAAGAAGTCTACGTTGAAACGTTGGGGTAAAAATAATAAAAATCAACAAAGTCATGAGTTTACATTGAAATTTTTCAAAGCATGCTCGTAATTGTGGTAATTTTTAGCATTTTGACCCCTGATTTTTAACATACTAATTTTTTCACCCCACCTCATGAATGTGACAGCTGTCTTTTCTCAAACCCTGCCCAAAATATGTTTTCACAGTTGTGGCACAAAATTACATTTTGTCAATTGTTTTATAAATGACACCTGTTATGATCAGAATGAGTGGTCATAAAAAGACTATGTCGAAAATTTGGGGTAAAAATGTGAAAATCTAGCTTATGAGGAAATGTTGAATTGTTCCAACATTTACTCATAACTTTATTTTTGCAGATTTTGACCTCGAATGTTCAACGTATACCTTGTGTTACACTACCTCCTGAACATGGCGGGTGTCATTTTTCAAATCCCTTCTAAAACTTGTTTCAAGAATCACACAGCTAAATCACCTTTTGGAAGGGATTTTAAAAATTCCACCTGTCTTGATCATAATGTCAGGTCATAAAAAGACTGTTAGAGATTTGGAATGAAAAAGTGGGAACCCAATTAAAAGTAGATATTGCCTTTCAGCTGCCCTATCCTGGGCAGTTACAATCTAGCAATGTATAAAAGAAGGACACCACCTAAAATGAGACATTGCACCTTATCTGCTCTATCCTGGCTACATATATAGTCAAATTGTGTACAGATAAGTTCCAGAACATCAGGCATATCCAACTGCAAACATTCAGCATTGACAAATACTTGTTTCTCTCTGCTTCTGTTTCACATTGATGCAGGTAAAACCATTGACAGCAACAACAAAAGCAAGACTCCTTCTTCACCAACAGCTAGGCAACTGGCAAGCCTGTCAAACTCCTACTCCAACCAGGCCTCTTGCAAAAGTGCTACATCCTGAAAGGGGCTACCTTCATCTTCTTCAATGGTAAGCATCTTTACATGAGTAATACGATGTACTGGCTTGATGACTGTTCTTTTCCTCTGCAGTGTTGTTCCTGAAATCTGTGGACAATGGTGGTGCACACATGTCCCTTGCATCTCATTGTATCTTACCAGTCACTAAAACTGCCTTTTTTTCTCTGCATGTATTTCCCATTGATACATGTATAGCCACTTACAGGGATGAAGGAATAAAGGTTCCTCCACCAATAGCAAGCCAGTCAGCAAGCTTGCCAATTAAACTCCTCCTCCAGCCTGGCTTCTTGCACTAGTACCAGTGCTACAAACTAAAAGGGACTGTCTTTGTCTGGTGTGAAGGTGAATAGTTTACCATTGAGTGTGTAACATGACATCGTTGCTTGATGACTCCACAGTTGATTTCCTCCACAGTGTTGTCCCTGAAATCCATGGACAATGGTAATGCAACTTCAGAGTCAGATTGGTTCCTTGCATCTCTTTGTGTTCTACTCTACTCTACTCTACCCTTCACTAAAACTGCCTTTTATCTCTGCTTGGGTTTCCCATTTATGCAGGTAAAACCCATTCATAGCAACAACCAAATCAGGGCTCTTACACCACCCAGCCATTAAGCCAGTTGAAAACCTCCTACGGCAACACAAACTCTTCAACAAACCACTTAGTTAACCAACAAAAAAAGGAAATATCATCTCTGACACAATGTGCCTGCTATCAGTGAATCAATGAACCACTTGTCATCTGGTACATCATCAGCACATACTGGCTCCATGTCACCTGGCACTCATGGCTCTGGATCCAGTGGACATTGGGTGCACCTCTGGCTGCTGCCAGGGTCTGGTTCATCACTTTTACTGCATTATATGAAGGATGACCCATGGCTGCAGAATTAAACATCAAATTCTAGAAAACCCGATAAAGGCAGACAGCAGGCATTTGAAGATAAGTCAGGTCATTACTTAAACATCACTTAGGTAAGTAATATACAACAGCAAATTTATTTTATTTATTTATTTAAACATTTGTAACCAGGAGAAGCACACTGAGTCATCCAGGTACTCAGGCTTTGTCAAGGGAATACTGACCTCTAATTAGAACCCAAATAGAACCCAAACTGGTCAGTAACCCAGAAAAGGGTTTCAGTTCAAATCATTCATTAAGACTTGGGTGGTTTGAGTCCCCCTAGGGTGTAAATCCAAAAGGACTTCCTTTGTAATAGCAGTCTTTCTAGATTACCTCCCCTTTGGCATAACTATATTCTCTGCAAGCCAATGAATGCAAATTTATGAGTTGCCCCCCCCCCCGAACATGTACAGCAAATAAATTGTCCCAGTTCCTTTTCCAATGTCACACAGGTGCTCACCAGTCCTCACCTTAAATTTCTGGCTGGTTTTACCTACATAAAAGCTTCCACAATCACAAAGAGCTGTGCAGACCACTGAGGTGGTGTCACAATTTATTAACTTATGGACTACAAATTTATTATTGGTAGTAGGATGAAAAAAGGTATCTGTTTTCTTTCCCACTTCACAAAACTTACAGTTGGCACACCTATGTGGCCCAGGTGACAGGGGCTCAAGTAACCAAGTACTTGTTCTCTGTGGTTGTTGATAACTACTGGCCACATATCCCTAGTATTCTCAGCATTTCTATACACCAATCTGCAGAGGTGAACAGTACTGCTCAGATTTATTGGTATGGGCCAAGTTATTTTGCTGCTGATTTTTCAAAATCAAGTGAAGGTTACCAGGGGGGAGGGGAATTACTGAATTTCTTTGATTTATCCCATATTTGGCCAGTCTGGCATTCCTGCCACACGATAGACAACATCCCTGCCAGTTGCTTGTACTGTGTCAAACATAATTGTTCCAGAGGAATACCAGTCCATGCTGATGATCTGGAAGGGAGATTTCACAACAAGGGTTATTCTGCAAACAACACTATTCAGAGAGCAGAAAGGCTGGCAGATCAGAAAATCATGGAAGCCCCTCCAGGTTCAAAAGAGGCAGTCTGACGCTAGGGATAATATGATTATTTTATTTAGTTTTTGTTCACCAGGTAGAATGTTTTAGACAAGAATCTTGCCTATTTTCAGGCACAACCCAGGAATGAATTTTGTTACTACTTGTAGTCTTAAATTACAAGTTTTTAACATCATTTGTTTGGTAACTGTCCTGCCCTTGTTCATTGCCAAATCTTTTATGCTTGCAATGTCAACAAATCAAAAGCACCTCAAATACTTTCTCCTTAGTACTTCTCTGTTAGTGTTACTCAACCCATGTGTATTGTACTACTGCTTTATGACCATGTTAATCCTGTACTATCTACCCTGTATCCCATGACGTGGAACCTATGTAAAGAGCTTATAGCTCAAAGGTTTTAATCCAAGATTTAAATAAAATAAATAAATAACTGGCACATTTTGAGGTTTGTACACTTCCCTTTTGGATTGTCCTGTTCATCTCCCCAGATTGGTTTATTAATTGAAAAGTTTCACCAGGTATGGCACACTGAACAACAAGTTGTTTGTCTCCTGGTGCGACCTAGGGGAGAGAGGAGTAGGAGTTACACTGGTAAATATTGAACTACATTGCACATAAAACAGAAAAGTAACAGAATACATTGCATGGATGACAGTTACAAACTTTTGCTGTGTAAATCTGAAACAGACATAAAGTCTTCAGACTTTCAAGTAGCACTGATTGCATAAGGGAGGTGAGTTCCAGAAATGGGTGGATTTCCACATTGTCGTAACAGAGTTTGCTTGAAGGAGCTCTCAGTAGTTGCTCAAACATTCTACCATGTACAGTTTCATCAACATACAGCAGAGAATAGCTTTAAGTGCATAAGTGATAATAAGGGCTTGCATGTAGGTAGCATCCAATGTGTCTGGTCAGTAGTAGAGTATAGGGTCAGGAGGAGTGTGAGTGTTAGATGCAGGTACAACTAACAGTAAGGAAGTTATGGAGTGCCATAGTTAATGAGCCGGTGGAGGAAGAGAAATGGATTTGGGTGGGAAGTGAGTTCCACAGTTTTGGGAGACGGTAGGAGAAAGCAGTCTGGCCAATTGAGGTGGACCTCCGGGGTACAGCCAGGATTCTGTGGTCATGGGATCTGAGAGGGTGGGAGGTGGGGGGGTGTGGGAAAGGGAGGAGGTAAGATAGGGAAGGAGAGTACCAAGCCAGTAGGTGAAGACAAATTTTGCACTGTGCTGCAGTCGTCTATTTGCTAGAGATGGAAAGGCCAATGCACGGTACAGGTGGCAGTGATGGGTTAGTGGAGGTGCATCCAGGGCAAAGCGACAAAATGTGTTGAAGAGGGTATCCAATCTGGCTAGGGAGTTGGTGGCAGCAGAGCCACAGATGACATCACAGTAGTCGATGACTGGGAGAATCATCTTTTGGATCAATTTACGCCTTGCCGGGATATGCTGAGAATGTTAGAGGTATAGTGGTCAATGGGTATGAACTATCACAGACAGCAGGAACTCGGTTACCTCATCCCCTGCCTCCTGGGTCACATAAGTGTGGTAACTGACAACAGATAAGTTTTTCCATCCCACTACCAATAAGGAATTTGCAATCCGTAAGTTTATAAATTCCAGCACCATGTCACAGGTATACATGGCTCTTTGTGGTTGTGGGAGCATTTAAGTAGGTAAGACTAGTCAGAATGTGTGACATTGAAAAAAATAACTGGTACAGTATATTGGCTGTACATGTCTGGGGGGGGGGTGTAACTCATAAATTTATATTCAGTGGTTTGGACAGAGTAGTACAGTTATGCCAAAGGACAGGTGATCTAGGAAGACTGCTATTGCAAGGGAGTCCTTTTGGATTTACATCCCAGGGGGATTCAACACCCCCCCCCCAAGCCCTAACTGAAAGATATGAATGGAAACTCTTTTTAGTTAATAGCCAGTTTGGGTTCTGTTCTAATTAGTCCCTTAGATTATAAATTATCTGATTTTGTTAAGGAATACAGGGAATTTAGCACATTTAATGTTCAATATTGTTACAGGATATATGTGGTACTGTACTATTTATCAAAACGTAGTTATCAGGAAATATTTAACTATTGTTACTCTAATGATGAATTGATGTTCTTTAAAAAATAGGTTTTGCACACTCACATACACACACACACACATATATATATTTTTTGCACTATATGTTATGCATTGTTTGCATTGTTGTAACATTAATATGGTCATCATTTTAAATGGGTGATGTATAAGTGACCTTCCACTAGAGGTTAGTATTCCTTTGACAAAGCCCAGAGTATCTGGGTGAAACGTTGGGTCATGCTATTGAGGCAGTTTGTTCTTGTGTTCAAATAAACTTGAATATTAATAATTTTTCTGCCTAGAGGTATGTGATGTTACAGCCTAGCTTCATTTTTTTCAGTTTGGATTTTGGTGCTGCATACACCACCACCAGTCTGGAGCAGCCCTTCAGCTTTCAGTGCTGCATCTAACCAATCTTACACAACAGGGTGGGCAGTACCGAGCTAAACTCGCCCACCCAGGGATAAAATAATGAGGCCCAACAATGTAGGCAGATGGCCTTATAGCCACTGGAAGGAGGGGTTTAGTCCATGCCACATACCCTGGAGTGTTGCTACATGTCAATTCATCCCAGTCTATGTGCTCAGCAATAATTCACGCCATGCATCAGTCAGTCCACTGTACAAATTGTTCCCGGATAATTCACCCACCCCTCGTATAAATTTAGTAAAATAAACTCCAGGGAACACAATTTGGGAATGAATTGTGCAGGAAGCAAACTGACACCAGAGCTAATAGTCCAGTGTGAGTTGTTGCTGAGACAATTGACTGGAACAACTTCGCCCTGGAGTGTATTATTGAACTTAGAAAATGGTTATTTGTTAAAATGTAAACAAAAATGAGCAAACAATGTTCTAAAAATTACAAAAAAAATAATTTAAGTGAATACCAAAACCTTTTGAAGCAAAGTAGTCTTCCACCAGTTGACTCAGCAGTAGAGGGTGCAGCTGTTTTTCAGAACAAGGTGTGTTTGTGGTTTTGTTCTCTCTCCCCCATTCACAGGTAGCTATGGGTTTTGTGAGATTGAGACACCTTCTTCCCCCCAGCCACCCCCCCATCTGTTTGTTCAGGAGTTACATTTTATTTAATTTTTTAAACTGAAGAGAGGAAATGCAGCAGTGCAGATAAAAGCTGTAAAACATGACACCGCAATCAATCAGCAGCAGGGTTTCCAACTACTTTGTGCACAAGCAGTGTTCAGTCATGGTTGGGTATTTGTCCAGATAATTAATATTTACTTAGAGGGTTTTTTGGTTTGTTTTGTTTTGCAGACTGGGGGAAGAAAATAGGTGAGAAGAGATACAGTAGTGCTGTGGCAGATCACTAAGTGAGGCAAGAAAATGGTTGCCAACTGGCAGCTTAAAATTCTATTTGGGGCATAGTAATTTATTTAGTAAACAGGCAGACCCAGCGACTAGTTGTTTACTGGTCTCAGTTGCATGTTACCTGCCTGGTTCCAGGGTGTAGTCAGTCAGTCAAGAACCAGAGTTTCTCTAACCCATTTTTTTAATACAGGTTTCTGCACAACTATTCTACTAACAACTCCAAAGAACAGACTCATGCGTGGTGGTGATACTACCAAAACAATTGTATTGTGGGCAAGGCAACCCATAATTCCTGTCATTGTGCTGGCTGTGCTGCAGACACCAGCAGACCCATCATGGGTTTTAGATAAGAGGAGAGGAGAGGAGAGGAGAGGAGAGGAGAGGAGTGAGGGAGGAGTGGAGTGGAGTGGAGTGTTATCAAGATAGCATCCATATGCACATCTTTTCATGCAATCCTAGTTTGATAGTTATCTGTTTTTCTGCTTCCTTACTCATTCTTTTGAGAAAAGTTGTTTTTAGCAGTTTTTTCTTTCACTATTCCCAATTGGCATGTACTAAGTAGCATCCCCTGAGCAATCAAGGCAGTGTCTGCACTTTATGATTCTATTTGAGCACCAGTTACTAAATATGTGCAAGTAATGGGTGCATGCAGTCCACCTTACCACTGACCTGTGACTAGTGGTCAGACCACTGACTACAAGTATGTGATAATACTTTGAATCAGTTTTGAGTCACAGCAGTCCTCAAGGCCTGGAGGCAAGCTTCGTTCTTCCAACCAACCTTCTGCCTGAACCACTTTTCATCACCATGACACTTCCTGCATGCCATGTATGGAAAAAATCATCTCAGCATCTCACACTTCCAAACATATCCTTCTCATGCTCAGGCTGGTAATCAAAAAGTGGCTTGTCCCCTTGGCTCGTTGCCCATGCTTTGTTACAATAGATAGTGGTTGAAATATTGTAAATGTATTAAAGGATGGTGGATTTGTCAGAGTGCCATGCTTTGTACGCTGCCTTAATATAATCATAAATGATGTGCTGAATGATAATGAGGATAATACTGCCATGATCACTGTAGTGCACAGAATTGTCACACATGTCAATTATTCTTTTAAAGCTTGCCATGCCCTGAGGGACATGCAAGTGAAAAACAAACTGCCAATCCAACAATTAACACAAGATGTTAGTACAGTACCCAACGGAACTCAGTCTATCACATGCTGCAGCATCCACTGTATATGAGTAGTGTGAGGATATAAATGATTATGTTATAGAAACATATAAACATAGAATGTGATGGCAGAAAAGGGCCGGTGGGCCCACTGGGCCCACCCAATCTACCCATTTTTTTTAACCTTCACTTTTTTTGCTGCAGACCCTACTTCATCTACAGTGCAATCTCCTCTCCTCCCCTCCTCCCTCAGTCTTATGATTCCCTTTGTGTCTGTCCCAGGCATTTTTGAATCCCACCACTATTTTTGTTCCCACTACCGCCACTGTTTCCGCTATCCACCTTTTCTGTGAAGAAGTACTTCCTCACATATTTCCTGAATTTATCCTTTTCAGCTTCATAGCATGCCACCTTGTTCTAGAGCAACTTTTGACTGAAAAATATCCCCTCCTGTAACATATTAACCTCCAAGAGGTATTTAAAGGTCTCTATCACATCCCCCCTCCAAGGTGTACATACTGAGTTCATTTAGCCTCTCCCCATAGGGTTTCTGATACAGAACATAGAAACATAGAATTTGACAGCAGATAAGGATCACTTGGCCCACTGAGTCAGCCCATTTTTCCCTACCTGCTGTATTACCATAGACCCTACTTGATTTCCAGCTCTATCCCCCCCTCCCTTGCCTTACCACTAAGGTTCCCTTATGCCTATCTCATGCATTCTTGAATTCTGCTACAATTTTTGTCCACATCACCTCCACTAGGAGGCAGTTCCAGGCGTCCACCACTCTTTTTGTGTGAAAAAGAACTTTCTCACATCTCCCCTGAGTCTACACCCCAGCTTCATAGCATGTCCCCTTGTTCTTGAGCATCTTTTTTTCTGAAAAATGCTTCTTTCTTGTACCGTATTTACACCCGTGAGGTATTTACAAGTCTCTATCATATCTCCCAATCTCTCCATTCTGCCAGGGTGTACATACTGAGATCCTTCAGTCTCTCTTCATAGGGCTTATTATGCAGATCCTGCACCATTTTAGTTGCCCTCCTGTGGACCTCCTCCACTTTGTCTATATCCTTCCAGAGATGAGGTCTCCAGAACTGGACACAGTACTCTAGGTCAGGTCTTATCAGTGATCTATACAGAAGTAACACCTCCTCTCTCTATACTGGTGACACCCCTTCCTATGCACCCCACATCCCACTAGCTCTCCCAACTGCCTTGTCACACTGACTGACCATCTTTAGGTCATCAGATATGATTACCACAAGGTCTCTTTCCTATTTGGTGTTGTCAATACCACTCCCTCCATTTTGTACTCTGCCCAAGGATTTCTCTGCTCTAAGTGCATGATTTTGCACTTTTTCGCATTGAAACTTAGCTGCCATACCCTTAACCATGCCTCTAACTTTCTCAGATCACTACTTACTTTTCCACCCCTCCTGGTGTGTCTAACCTGACAGATTTTAATGTCATCCACAGAAAGGCAGACCTTCCCATCCAGCCCCTATTCAATGTCACTAATAAAAACATTAAACAGGACCAGTCCCAGTACTGATCCTTGTGGTATTCTGCTGGTCACCCTCCCTTCCTCGGAGTGAACTCCATTTACCACTACTCTCTGTCGTCTATCCCCTAACCAATTTTTTACCTAGTTTACATTCTTTGGACCCACTCCTAAGCAGCTCAGCTTGCTTGAGTCTCCTATGTGGAATGGTGTCCAAGGCTTTACTAAAATCCAGGCAGGCTACATCCACCACTCACCCCAATCCTAGTCCCTGGCTACCTAGTCAAAGAAATCTATCAGATTTGTTTGACATAACATCCCTACATGTGAATCCATGCTGCCTCAGATCTTGTAAAACACTGGATTCAAGATATTCCACAATCCTTTCTTTCAATAGTGATTCCATTAATTTCCCCACCACCGAAGTCTGGCTGACTGGCCTGCAGTATCCAGCCTCCTCCCTGCTACCAGTTTTGTGAAGTGGGACTACATCTGCCATCCTCCAGTCTTCCAGAACCACTCCTGTCTCCAGTAAGTAGTTGAACAGGAGTATCAGAGGTGCAGCCGGTACCTCCCTGAGCTCCCTCAGTATCTTTGTAGGCACTCTGTCTGTCCCCATTGCCTTGATCACTTTCAGATTTGTGAGTTCCTTCAGGACACTCTCTCATCCTAAAATGAACTAGTGTCCACTTCCCTTTCCTTGATGCTCCTGTTACTGATCTGTTGCCACTCACATTCCCCTTTCTCTGTGAACACTGAATAAAAGTATTTGTTCAGGATGTCTGCTATTTCCTGGTCCCCCTCCACCCAATCTCCCCTTCCCTTCTTAGCCTTACAATTACTCCCCTTGTCTCCCTTTTTTCACTAACATACTTGAAAAATGTCTTGTCTCTTTTTGTTATTGCCTGGGCTATTCTCTACTCTGTTTGCGCCTTTCGCTCCTTACTGCTTCCCCTGCCTCAACCTGTACCAACCTGCACTCAGACGCTACAACATTTTGGTAGCCCTCCTCTGGACTGCCTCCACTCTGTCTATGTCCTTCCTGAGATGTGGTCTCCAGAACTGAACACAGTATTCAAGGTGGGATCTTGCCAGAGATCTATGTAGGGTTAGCACCAGCTCCCTTCTCTTGCTTGTGATGCCTCTTCTATGCACTCCAGCATCCTACTAGGCCTTCCAACTGCCTCATCACACTGCCTGGCCACCTTCTGTCATCCGATATGATTATACCTAGTTTTCTTTCCTGCTTGGTCTTTGTCAGTATCGCTCTGTCCAGTCTGTATTCTGCTGTCAGATTTCCATGACCCAAGTGCATTATTTTGCACTTTTTTGCCTTAAAACCCAGCTGCCATACCCTTGACCATCATTCCAGTCTTTTCAGATCACTGCCCATCCTTTCCACCCCCCACCCCAAGTGTCCACTCTGTTGCAGATCTAGGTGTCATCCATAAAGGGGCAGACCTTCTCTTCCAGTTCCTCTGCTATGTAACTTACAAGGACATTGAAGAGGATCAGTCTGAGCACTGATCCCTGAGGCACCCCATCGGCCACCCTCCCTTTCTCGGGAAAAACTACCCTCTGTGTCCTATCCATTAACCAGTTTCTTACACAGTTTACACCTTATTACCAACCCCCAAGTTACTAAAATTTCTTACCAGTCTCCTATGTGGAATGGTGCTGAAAGTCTTGCTGAAATCCAGGAAGGCCATGTCCACCACTCCTCCCTGATCCAGCTCCATTATCACCCAGTCAAAGAAATCTATTAGATTTGTTTGGCATGACCTTTCCCTTGTGAAACCATGGTGTCTTGGGTCTTGTAATCCATTGGATGCAAGTTATTCCACAATCCTTTCCTTTAATAGTGTTTCCATTAACTTACGCACCACCTATATACAGTTTACAAGCCTATAATTGCCCACCTCTTCCTTGCTTCCAATTTTGTGAAGTGGGACCACATCTGCCCTTCTCTAGTCCTCCAAATCATGCCAGTCTCCAGTGATCTGATAAATGGGTCCATCAGATGTGCAGCTGGTACCTCTCAGAGCTCCCTCTGCACCCTTGGGTGTACCCCATCTGGCCCCATAGGTTTGTCTACCTTCAAGTTAGCAAGTGCTTTCCAGACTGTCTCCTCAGAAAATGGATTAGTGTCCTTTTCCCTCTCATCAATGCTCCAGGTGGCAATTTTGTGGTCCCGCACCTTCCCTGTCTATTGTGAACACTGAGCAGATGTATTTGTTCAAGATGTTTGCTTTTTCTTAATCCCCCTTTGTAGAGTCACCCCCTCCCTCCTTAACAGCACAATCCCTCCCTTTGTCTTCCTTTTTTCACTAACATACTGTACCTAAAAAAATGTCTAGTTCCCGTTTGATAATCTCTGGTCTCTCCTTTCCTCAGTTTGATCCTTTGTGCCCCTTACTGCTTTGCTTACCTCTCTCCATTTTCCCTCATACATTTCCCTATCCTCCTCCATCTGGGTCTCCTTAAACCTTCAGTATGCCACTCTTTTAGCCTTTACCTTTTCTGCTACCTCTTTTGAGAACCATAGATGTTTCCTCTTTCTTCTACTTTTCTTATTTGCTTGACACAGAGGTGTGTTGCCTTCACAATGCCTTTTTTTAGTTTTGGCCTACCTTTCCTCTACCACCCTAGGTCATCTCCACCTGCCAGGTCATTCCTGAGGCATTCTCCCATCTTAGTAAAACCAGCCCTTCTGAAGTTCAGGATCCTTGCCATTGTGTGGTTGGATTTGACAGCTGTTTCTATATTGAACCACACTATACAATGATCTCTTGTCCCCAGATGGCTTCCCACCTTGTCATCTGCAACACTGTACCTGTTAATGAGCACCAGCTCCAGTACTGCCCTATCACAAGTGGGTTCCCTGATTAGTTCTGTGAGGAATGCCCTCTGCAGGGAGACCAGGATGTCCCTGTTTCCAGCTGAAGCTGCAGCAGGAAAGCTCCAATCTACATCTTGCAGTTTGAAGTCTCCACCAGCAACATCTCTGCTTTTCTGCCATTTTGTTAATTGTTTCTAACATTACCTTACCTAAGTCATCCCCCTGTGCTGGAGGCCTTTAGAGCACACCCAACCTGTCCAAATAGTGGTTCCATTTCCAGACTCAAGGGTAACCCATAGCACCTCTGCCCCCCATGTGAATTCCATGTATGTCTGTTGCTTTTATGCTTTCCTTCTCATAAAGCACCACTCTCCCACCTTTCCTTCCTACTCTATGCCTTCTGAACATTGTGTAGCCTGGTATGACCATGTCCCACTCATGGCCTACTCTGTGCCTTCTGAACATTATGTAGCCTGGTATAACCATGTCCAACTTATGGTTGTCAGTGCATAATGATTCAGTAATGACCACAAAATCCAGGTCGGTCTCTGGTTATACAGGAGTCACACCTATTAGACTCAGAGGTCAATTGCATGAGACGCCTTCAGATTGGGCACGTTTTTTTCTGCCAAGGGGACTACTAATAGTGCTGGGGTCCAGACAATGATTAACAGGAAATTTCCTTTTGTATTGAAACAAGTACTCAGGGACCCACAGGGTCAATTCCTATTTATTCACTGCCATCTGTATGCTACTGAGCTTGTTCTGGGAACTTTGTATGGGCCCAACTTAGATTCCCCTGATTTTTTTGTGAAACTAGTTGATGTATTACAACCATACTTAGCACTTCCGATGGTTATAGGAGGAGATATGAACGTTGTTGTTGATTCCTCAATGGACCGCTCCTCCTCCACATGTAGAGCTCACTCACCAGCTCAAAGGGCTCTGTCTGAGCTCTTGGAGCTGTATGCCCTCTGTGATGTTTGGAGAGTACTGCACCCCTTAAAGAGGAAATTCACATTCTTATCCCCAGTACACAACACGGCATCTCGTATTGATTATATATTCCTTTCTCAAAGTCTCCTTCCCGGAGTTGTTGAAGCCCTCATACAGCCAGACCCCCCTTCGGACCATGCACTGGTCGTATGCCAATTAGCGCCACCTTCTTTCCCTAAGAAATCTCTCAGGTGGAAGATTAATAACCAAATGATAAAAGAGGATAAAATGGTCAAAATAATTAGTGAGCATATTCGTCAATTCATAGAAACCAATTCTGGCTCTGTGGTTAGGCCAGATATGCTCTGGGGAGCCTTCAAAGCATTTATGAGAGGAACTTTAATCAGTTTAGCTACTCACAGAAAGAAAGAAAGAGACAAGAAGCTGAAGGGGTTACTACGGGAAATCCAGTATAAAGAAACAAGAGTAGGCCTATCCTTTTCTGAGTTTGAAAAGCAGGAGTTGGTCAAATTAAAAGAGGATTACCTGGAATTATTGAGAGACAAAGCTGAATTTGTGATCCTTAAGGCCAAAGCGGCATACTCAGATATGGGTGAAAAAGCTGGGAGGCTGCTGGCATTAAGGATTAAGCAAATTGAGGCGAATAAGCACATTCTGGCAATACGTTCTCCAACAAACAACATGCTAATGACTGCAACAGAGGAGATAGTCTCGGAGTTTCAGAGGTACTATGCCAATTTGTATAGCGCTAAAAACTCGGTATCTGATTCCAGCATGGACAGTTACCTGGATGCTTCTGGACTATCCTCTCTGTTGGAGTTCCAACAGGACCGATTGATTTCTCCAATAACTGCGGAGGAGATTATCAGGGTCGTCAAGGTGTTACCCTCAGACAGGTCGCCTGGTCCGGATGGGTTCTCGGCCACCTTTTATAAGAAATTTCTAAATCTATTGCTTCCTATGTTAATGCCCCTATTTCAGTATATATTATCCGGTGCACAAATGGATCCAGCCTTGTGGGAGGCTCTAATAGTTTTAATTTTGAAGCCTGGGAAGAATCCAGAATTACCGGCAAGCTATCACCCTACAGTATATCCCTAATGAATTACTATATTAAAATACTAGCTAAGATATTGGCAGACCGTCTGGTATTAGTGATACCCGATTTGATAGGGCCAGAACAAGTAGGGTTCATGAAGGGACGATCCTCACTGGATCATCTTAGAACTCTGTCACACGTTCTCTCCACAACCAGAGACGCTCTTTACCCGGCGGTTTTAGTCTCACTGGATGCGGAGAAGGCATTCGACAGAGTGAATTGGAATTTTTTACTTAGGGTCTTGAATGCTTGCAAGATCCCGAAACTCTTCCAGAATTGGATTAAAACTCTCTACAGTGCCCTTTCAGCTAGAGTAATGGTCAATGGAGCGATTTCTGAAAAGTTCCTACTTTATTCAGGCGCCAGGCAGGGCTGTCCCCTTTCACCGTTGCTCTTCAATTTATATTTAGAACCCCTTATCGGCTGGATAAAGTACTCTTCCCGGATCCAAGGTGTGATTGTCCAGGGGCACGAGGTCAAAATATCAGCATATGATGATGACCTATTATTACAGTTGACAGATCCGGACAATTCGATACCGGCGTTGCTGGAGGTGGTCCAGGAATTTGCTATGCTTTCTAATTATAAGTTGAATGTTGACAAGTCCTTGGTGTTACCGCTTAATTACAGAGTGGATAAGTCGCTAGTCATTCATTGTGGCATGTCCTGGACTCTGAACTCCCTAAAATAATTGGGTATTCACGTGGTAAGAGAACCGGCCCGACTTTTAAAGTTGAATCTGGATGAATTAGTTAAAATCTTAGAGGTAGACTTAAATAGATGGTACAAACTATCTATTTCAGTTTGGGGAAGAGTAAACCTTATCAAGATGAACTTCTTCCCCAGAATTTTTTACCCATTGAGTCTGCTCAATATGTGGATTCCCATCTCCTGGTTCCGTAAAGTCAACGCAATAATAACAAATTTTATCTGGGCCGAAAGGCAGCCCAGAATTGCATTTTACAAGCTGGCCGCCCCCAAGGATAGAGGAGGTCTCCGCCTCCCATCTTTGATATTTTATTACTGGGTGAGTCACATGGTAAAATACTTGAGATGGCTGGAGAATGTGGGTGAAAATGATCCAGAGGATGGACTCCTGATCTGGCTGCGAATAGAGCTAACTGCTATCAAGCAGTGTGGCCTAGTACTATTATCGCTGCTTCATATTAGGCCGAGTGCCCTTCCCCCACAGTTGAAACTTACTCCATTGGCTATCTCGGTGAAGGTACATGCCCAGATATGCTCAAGTATGGAATACAGACAGGTGACTGATTTGGCCCAACCCGTTGGGGGTAACCCCAACGTAAAATTGGTAACAAGCCAATCAGTCTCAATTGGCTCCCACAACTGGGTAATGTCAAACTGGCTCAGTTAGTGGCACAAGATGGCTCACGGCTCGCAGTCGCTACTATTTTGAGCAGATTTGACATACCTACTAAGTCCGTCTTTAAAGTTTACCAGCTAAAGCACTTGTTAGCAAAAGAGTTCGGACCGGTCCCGCCTCTTCCAGACAGGAAAAGGTTCCAGGACATGCTGCTATCATTGATGGAGCGTCAACATTCAGTGTCCAATATTTACAAAAACTTATATAATTGCAAATATCCGGAAGTATTAATACCGAAGACATATTGGGCAACGTATTTCCCTAGACCAGAAATACATTGGGCTGCAATTTGGGGAAATGTTCACAAATATTACGCAGGATAGACTGTGATTGGCACAATTCCATATCTTACATAATATATATTATACTCCCCAGAAACTCTACAGGTTTGGTCTTGCAGATTCCTCCTCCTGTTCCAGATGTGGGCAGGAGGAAGGTACGCTGTATTACATATTTTGGTCGTGCCTGAAAGTTTCTACTCTCTGGGGTGATATCCAGCAGAGGATGGATCCCCTCTTGGGCCTTTCCGATCTTTTCACGCCAGAGGTGTGTTTGTTGGGAGATTACACTTCCATACCAGTCTCATCAAGAAGATATTATATGGCCTTAATCTCATTATCATTAAAAAGGTTGTCCTTCGACATTGGAAGGACAATGAAGACTTTCCTTTTTCGGAGTGTCTTAAAGAGATTTTGGCCAATCTTAGGATGGAGAAAATGGTGGCTAGTTTAAACAATAGGTTGACTAGATACAAACAAATCTAGGAACCCTTCCATATGCTGCTTTGTGTTTAGACTACCTTTCCAAGTATTCATTCAAGTTCTGCTGGTGTATACTTCAGATAATTTGGGCGATGCTGAGGGAGGGTAGGGTAGGGAGTGGCGGTGGGATTTGGGGGGAGCAGTCTCTTTAACATGTGTATGGACATTTCATATATGTATTTCTATTAGTCGAGTATGGAGCTGCTCTTATGTGCAATTGTGAAAACCAATAAACTTTGAATTATAAAAAAAAAAAAATCCAGGTCGGTCTTCACCATGATGGCCTCTAGATCTGGGATCTTATTTTCCAGACTTCTGGCATTAGCACACTTGTCCTTCCAGATTTTGCCAGCCCATTTCTTGTCACATTCCCCTTATTCCTTTTGTTCCCCCTTCCTCTCTCCTCTCTTTTAACTGCTTCATTTCTCCCCTTCCTCCTTATGTCAATACTGTGAGATCACAGTATCAGCAACAGCACTTCTGACTACAAGGTCACTAACTATTGAGTAGTGTCTCTACTGAAGAATGCAATCGAAGCACTGGAATTCTTTGAACATGATACAGAAGCAGTCAGTGGAAATGATGCCAGAATCAGCCAAGTAATACCATTGATTACTTGCTAAAACACAAACTCTCCAGGCTGCGGGAGATATAGTAAGCTTATGATGAAATAAAGTGTTAGGAATTGTTGACCCTTTGTTGTGAAGTTTGAAAAATGACCCATACTTCAACTTAATCATTAATTTCAAGCACTATATCCTGTCTACTGTGGTGCTCCTAAGTTGAAGAACAGTATATAGCTCCTTTTTCAGGCAAAGAAGATTTGTCTGGGAATGCCTGGTCCAACCATGTGACCCTGTTGCTCAGTGATTAGAGCACTGGGACAGTATTCTGGGGGCCTGGGTTCAGTTCCCAGTAGATCATATATTTTGTCCTCCGATTTGTAAGTAACAGTCTCTTAGTCTTTGTAAGTACCACTACACATCATTGCGCTAGAGCCTGAATATGTATTGGGAGGCACAGAGTACTTCCCAGTACTACCAGCATTTTGTCCCTAGGGAGTAGGCATAGCGCCTACTCCCTAAGGAAATCTGACCTTATCCTATTAGATGTTCCCAGGACTTGTACCACAACTGGCCAAAGAGCTGTCTCTTACACCTTCCCAAACATTTGGAACCAACTACAAGCCATGCTGAAGCTAACCAGCATCGTATCAATTAACTCCTACAAGACACTAGCTCTCTCTAAATTAAAAGACATATGTAGGTGCTACTAGGCCTCCAAATCCAAGTCAACTTCCTAGGTACCAACTGGCCCTCTACTTATTAAGCTGAAATGTGTTGCATAATTTAGGGCAAGGCTAAAGCTGGAATGTACTGCATATATAGCATAAGGACTTCTGTTCTGTATACCTCTTGTGCTATATATTTTTTCTTTTGTTGTTCTACATTTCATATCTCCTGTTACTTTAATTGCGAACTGTATGTGTATGTGCCTCAGGACCTCCTTGTGAATGAGCTTGATCAACACAGTCTTTCCTGCAATAAACTTGAACTTGAACTTAGTATTGCGACCTGCATAATATATCCTATTATTGTTAAGATTTTCCGACACTATTGCTCTAAATTCTGATACCACCACAATATGTAAGGTGAGTTTCTCCCAGATTCCCCCAAATCTCTGGTTTGGACAAAAACAGTGGTGTGGTTCAAGAATGCATGGGATAGGCATAATGGAATCTTAGGGGAAAGGAAGTGGAGAAGGAAAATGTGCCAGAAATCCAGCAGGATCTGCAGTGAGACTGTAGGCAGGGAATATTGGGCAGACTAGATAGGCCAAGGGGTTCTTATTTGCTGGCAAATTATGTGTTGCTATGCTCCTATGATCACCTATGCTGTACCTGTAATATGGCTATACAGAGTGGTCCAGTTTCTAGTGCTGTCAATCTGGCATCTTTACAAGCACTTATTTCACACATGCAAAAATAATGGTGAGTGTAGTCCAACTTGGTAGTTGAGTTACATTCATAGTTGATTGCAAGCATATTCTCAGAGTGGGTGTTTAGTGCTAGAAGTGAATGTGACCAACAAACACAATATAAAGGCTGACAGTTTTATGAATGAAAAGAACAGCAAAATGAGTCTGTCTCGCTACCAAACTCATTTTTATTTTAAACAAGCCAGTATTTTCTTATTTTTTAATGTTTCTTGGCAAAATTTCACTTCATCAGGAATGGCTTTGTGCAGAAATTAATTTCATTTCTAGCAAGACAAATAACATTTGCTGTATGTATCAGTAAACAATTCTTTTCAACATCACTATTGTTTCATTTGTTTGGTATTTAGTAGTTTTCACTTACAAGTCTAGCAGGCCTATAAGTACCTGTGATGGTCAGCACTATTTCGCTATTTCTCTTACTAATCAGTAATCACCTGGAATGCACAAATGTTAGAATTTAAATATGTCCTGCTTATTTCTCCATTAGAATTTTATGTGTACTGTACAGTTCTTTTAAATATTCCATCTACTACAGAAAAGTAAGACAACCTTTACTTCTTAAGCAGTATTTCACAAAATTCTTAAAACTGTATCCTTCCAATTATTGTCCCCACATTTAATATAAAACTCACCCTGTCACTCTGATTTGTAACTAAGGGGAACTCTTGGCAATCCAGCAGTTCTCCCAGTTTACAATTTACCTACAAAGAGCTGCTTGATCTTATTTTACAAATAAACTACTTAGCGATATGTGCAGATCGGACTGTGACAACCCCTCTCCACCATGCTGTAAACTAGAAACATCATTTGTGCAGCAGAATGACTACCATTATCAAAAAGTTCAGCTGATGCAGAGTAATTCAACTCTTCTATGCATGAAGAAGATTAATGATTAAAAAAAATACTAAGCCTGTGACATACCTCTTTCCAGTTTAGCACTCATCTTGAGGCAAAGTATAGCTAGATTTTGTACTAGGGCTTGCACCATAACCAGGCCAGTACTTACGCAGTTTAAGTGTATGTGGCATAAACAACTCTGCCCTTGATGCCACTCCAGGGTGGACAGCATTGTCATCCTTAGCCCATGACCACCTCTGTCCATGTATGTGAACTGGAGCTTTGTGTGGGGAGAGAGAACAGTCTTGGAATTGTACTTGGACCAGACACTGGGCCTTAAATTGGATGGAAGCTTGGGTTGACCACAGAGTGTATCTCCTGCTCTGTGTGAGTGGAATATCAAGGGGATATGACAGTCATCTGGGACTGCTGTGTCCCCGTACAATTGATTTTTTTATTTACAAAAAATATGTTTGCGGTCTGCTCAGCACGCCAAGAGGCTACCAAGAGCTGGGGAGGCACACTAGGGGAGCCTGCTCAGGTGCCTCAAAGTCTCCTCAACCCATGGTCATGAGTTGACCTAACATAAGGGGTCCCTCATATGCAGCCTGGAATCCTCTGTAATGGCTACATTACACTGTTGATGGTTGCAGAGTGCAGCTAGGTGTACCCCCTCATGAACCTTGACTGATCTGGTTGCATGGGCAAGCATATTCAAATGTGTGTGTTCTGTAGGCAGGGCTGGATTAAGACTGTAAGACCCTTGGGCATTTTCAAGCTGAAGGCCCCCTAACCCCCAAAAATTGAAAGTACGAGATTCCTTCATTTTACAGAAAGTGGTTGATATAAATGAAACAAATGAGCTTTTCACAGGTATTAAAATGATCAAATGTTACATAAAAGGCCTAATACAAATTGCATCTGTGTTTTTCACAGACTCAACACACACGCACATACACACACACTGCAAAAAACAAAGATCACTTGTCCAAAAGAAAATATTTTTTGACATAATTTTTTTTAGTTCATATCCTTTTTTTTAAACTTTCAATATTTATTAAGTTTCAATTTTATATGGACAGTACACCAATACACACACAAAATAAAAATAACAACCACATAGAAATATAGAAAGATGGAAACATAAAAGTTAACGACAGATAAGGACCTCAAGGCCCATCCAGTCTGCCCATTTCTTTTTCTACCTTATAAATGTGCCATCGGCCTTTGCTCTGTCAATGGCCTATCTATTCATACTCATCTGTAATTGCTTCCTTATGCCTATCCCATGCCTGTTTAAGCCCTGCACTGTATTCATATCCTCTACTTCCTGAGGTAGGCTGTTCCATGCATCCACCACCCTTTCTGTGAAAAATAACTTCCTCACATTACCCCTTAATCGGCCTCCCTCTAATCTCATGCTGTGTCCTCTTGTCCTACTATTTTTCTTGTATGGAAACATGTTAGACTTTCACCTTGTTAATGCCCTTAAGGTGTTTGAATGTTTCGATCATATCACCTTTCTCCCTCCTTTGCTCTAGGGTATACATATTGAGCTCCATTAATCTGTCCTCATATGTTTTCTGATGCAGTCCCTGCAACATTTTGATTGCCCTGCTCTGGACTGCCTCAATTTGGTTAATGTCCTTGTGAAGGTGTGGTCTCCAGTACTGCACGCAGTACTCCAGATGGGACCTAACAAGTGTCTTGTAAAGAGGGATTATTACCTCCCTCTTCCGACTTGTGATACCCCTACTAATACACCCTAACATCTCCCTAACCTTACCTATTGCTTTAGTGATCTGTTTGAATGATTTCAGGTCATCGGTGATGATGATGCCCAAGTCTCTTCCTTCTCTTGTGACTGCCAGCAACTCCCCTCCCACCCTATAGGGTTCCTCTTCCCTATGTGCATGATCTTGCACTTCTTTGCATTAAACCCCAGTTGCCACTCTTCCGATCATTTTGCTAGTTTATCCAGATTATTCTGCCCACCCCATCTGGATCATCTACTCTGTGTCAGATCTTGGTGTCATCTACAAACAGACAAACCTTACCCTCCAGTCCATCTGCAATGTCACTGATGAAGATATTGAAGAGTACTGGCCCCAAGACTGATCCCTGAGGTACCTCACTTGTGACTTGCATCTCTTCTGACTGTATACCATTTACCACCACTCTCTGTTTTCTGTCCGTCAGCCAGTTTGCCACCCAGTTGATCAACTTCTGACCCACCTCAAGCCTTCCCAGCTTATTAATCAATCTTCTATATGGAACAGTATCAAAGGCTTTGCTGAAATCAAGGTAGGTGACACAGACTGCTCCCCCTTGGTCCACCACTCTGGTTACCCAGTCAAATAAATCTATGAGATTAGTTTGACAAGACCTCCCTTTTGAAAACCCATGCTGTCTGGGATCCTGTGCTCCTATGGATTCCAGGTGTTGCACTATCCTTTCCTTAAGGAGTGCCTCCATAATCTTGCCCACTACTGAGGTAAGACTGACTGGTCTGTAGTTCCCTGCCTCCTCCCTGCTACCGCTCTTGTGGAGCAGGATCACATGAGCCCTTCTCCAGTCTTCTGGGATCTCTCCTGTGCTCAGAGACTCACTAAAGAGTTCTGATAATGGCTCTGCTAGTTCCACCCTTAGCTCCTTTAGTACCCTGGAATGTATGCCTTCAAGAAGGGAGCCAACCTCAGACATTCCCACATTATATGATGCAAGCCAGCTGGGGTGAATCCACACACCCTCTAGCATGATGCACCTCTGGATTTTTGAAACTTAACTTGTATCGCTGGGGTCCTAAAAAATCTGATGAGAATTTTCCAGGAGAACTATCACCAACTGATGGTTGATAGACCCCAGTACAATCTTTTTTGTGCCCATACCCATGTTTCAACAGTTATCCGGGTGCCCATGTCTCTAGACCACGCCTCTCTTACCGACAAGGTATTATCTCCCTTCCAAGAGAAAAGTGCTTTATAGTTGTAGGAGATCAAATGGGTCGATGGGGCCATATTCTCCACTGCGGCCCTAAGGATTTTATTTTTATTTAGTTTTTGTTGACCGGGAAAGTGCACTAGACAAATCCTGCCTATTTTCAGGCACGACCTGGGGGAGGGGGATACAGATGAATGCCAGCTCACCTTGAACCAGGTTAATCTGTTGGTGGCATTTTTAGTGAATGAGGGAAATTTGGCCAGGACACCGGGGAAATTCCCCTACTCTTTTCGATAAGTGCCATGGGATCTTTAACATCCACCTGAACTACCACCTATCCAGGCAGACGGGTCCTCGGTTTAACGTCTCATCCGAAAGATGGCACCTCAGAAGTGCAGCACCCCTCTCATGCTGCACTACAGTGTCAGTACTGGGATATTAACCCAAGTGCCAGGTGTGGGAACTGAACCCACAGCCCTCTGATCTCCCGGCCTCAGAGGTGAGTGTGC
Source organism: Neoceratodus forsteri (assembly GCA_016271365.2). Taxonomy (NCBI): domain Eukaryota; kingdom Metazoa; phylum Chordata; order Ceratodontiformes; family Ceratodontidae; genus Neoceratodus; species Neoceratodus forsteri. The sequence goes on along the minus strand of CM057455.1, from coordinate 484,481,927 downwards.
TACCTACTGAGCTACTGACACTGCTAGAAACAGTATTTGGGGTGGAGGAGGTCATTCATCACCTCACCCAAATTGTAGTGTTCTAATGTAATCCACAATTTGAAAGTATCTGAACCTATCCCTCCAGGAAAGTCCAAAGCTGGACACTAAATCCTGAAAGGTCCTGATCTCCATCCCCTAAAGAAAATGCCATATCAGGTGGAGTCCCTTCTTTTCCCAACCCCGGAACCCAGCATCCCACCGGGCCAGGACAAACCTAAGGCTTCTGTCCCCTTCCACTCCAAACCAAAAATCCAGGGTTACCTCTGTATATGGATTCATCTCCCCTTCCGTGGTAGGGTGTCTTCCATCCCAAAGCAAAGCCAAGTGCAGGTTGACAAGATACTCCTCCTCCAGTTTCAATGTCTTCTACTTAACTATGTGACCTCTGTTAAACCAATATAGGGATGTTCTAAGTTGTGATGCCCTATGGTATAATTTAAAATTGGGTAAGGCCAGACACCCCTCTGCTTTTTGGACCTGAAGAACTGACAGTCAGATTCTTGGTCTCTGATGGCACCAGATAAACTGGGAGACCCTCCTATTGACGACATTATTAAAAGAATCTGGGACTTGGATGGGAAGCATTTGCGTTAAGTACAAAAACCGAGGGAGAACAACCATTTTCACTGTCTGCACCCCTTGCATCAGTGAAATGAGGATACTCAGCCATCTCTCTAAATCACTTTTAACACTGTCCATCAGAGGGGAGTAACTAAGTGCGATCAACTGGTCACAGTCGTGCCCTAGCTGTACCCCCAAATACTTCAGGTGTCTCAGGTTCCACCTGAAGGGAAACCGCTTCCTGACCACTTCAGAGGGCTCATAATTTATTTGTAATACCTCTATTTTAGCCGTATTGACTTTATAACCCACCAGTTGCCCAAACTCCTCTAAGGTACCCCACAATTGAGGCAGAGCCTGCTCAGGGTATCCCAAGTATATTAATAAGTCATCAGCATAAAGGGCTAGTTTACGCTATCCATGCCCCAATCTAGTCCCCTGAATCTCCCCATCCTGCTGTAGGGCCCCCACCAAAGGCTCCAGTTATAGAGCAAACAAGAGGGGGGAGAGTGGGTACCCCTGCCTAGTGCCCATCTGCAAATAAAAGGATGAATGTTCCGGGGTGTAAAGTTTGTGGTAGTAATCTCTAAAACTAGATAAAATCTGTTCAGGAGATCTCACCAATCTATCCGACCCAACAACCCTAATCTGGGCTATTGTGGACTGCAGCGTCTGCTGCCTTGGACAATGAGCCAGTAATCTGGTTGCCCTAGATCCCACCTCACCATATCTCTGGTGAAGATGCTGCAGGGTCTGCTCCATTTTAACATCTATTTGTTTCTGAATTTGTTGTTTTAAACTCAGTATCTTAGCCAGGGCTGTGCCTTCCCCCTCTGCATGAAGCACCTGTGCCTCCCTTAGCTGAGAGTGGAGGGTGTCCATCAGGGCAGTCTGCTTTTTCTTAAAATAGGCAGCAAACTTGATAACCTCCCCCCACATGGCCATCTTCACAGAATCCCAAAGGGCAGTCTTAGAAATATCCGGTGAGTTATCTCCCCCACACAATCTGCTCCAACCTAAATTTGGCCATGTCCTTAAATTCTTTGAACTCATATCCTGTACACAAATATGTTATGTAATGGCTAACCTAGCTGTCCATAACTGCAACCATACTGAGCAGCTTAGAGTAACAAAGCCCATATAAAGTTCTCTGCCCCCCCCTTTCCACTAATGACCTCGTGTAGGGAGGTTCTGGGTTACTTGCACAAGGTCACACAGCAAGACAATGGTTTTGATGCAATTCAGAATCAAACCTTGGTTCCCCAAATAACAGTTCACAAAAAAAAAGATCAACATTATCTTCATTACTGTATAAAAGCAAGCATTTCTCAATGCTGGGTGTTTACCATGGATGTAGGAGTGCTGGGGTACTAGATGTGTTGTGGTGCACTGTGTGTTGGGGGACTTCATTGTTAGGAGGGTAGAACTGGGGAGGGAGGGAGGAGAGAGAAGTTAGGTGCCTGCCTGGCGCCATGGCTTGGAGGGACAGGTAGCAAATCCTTAGGATCACGAGAGCAGCTGCATGGGGGAGGGAGCTGGATGTCTTTGTCCACTTAGGGACAAATGATCTGGCTGGGAAAGGAATCAGAACAGTGGAGGAGGAGTATGTGGAGTTGGGGAGGGGTCTTAGACAAGTAGCAAGCACGGTAACCTTCTTGGAGGTGCTGCCTGTCTATGGCACGGGTGAGGCTAGGGTGCTCTGCACCATGGGATTCAGTCAATGGTTGAAAAGCTGGTGCAGAGCTCAGGGTTTTGGCTTCATTGAGGACTGGGGATCCACCTGGAGGAATGCAGGCCTATACTGGCGTGATGGTCTGCATCTGTCCGGGAGGGGAATCAGGATCCTACATGATAGGTTTAAATGCTTCATTGTCAAGTATTTAAACTGGCCAAGGAGGGAGGCACTGAAAAGGAGCAGGGAAATCCTAGCCTCCCCAAATAAAATCAGGGTAGTTTTTGAGGTAAACACCAAGGTAGAGATGTCATGTCGATCGGGAGAAGAGCAGGTGCAAATGGAGAAAAAGGCAAAGGCAGTAAGGACAGGGATGGGTCAAAAAGGGGTAAGGCCATCAAAAAATCAAATCAAATCTTTATTTATATAACGCCTTTCGAAATCAAGGCACTGTACACAATATAAGCAAAATATTAAAACAAGCAGAAATATTAATTATTTAAAATCAGTCAGGGAAAGACAAAGAGAATAAGTACGTTTTTAACAAAGATTTAAAACTTCTGACAGTCAGGCATTCTCTTAATCAACTAGGTGGAGAATTCCACAGGGTCAGTGCTGTAAATGAAAAAGCACGGGCTCCAGAACTTTTTAAACAAACCCTAGGAACCTCTAGCATTCCCTTGTCAGTGAATTGGAGAGGACGACTGGGGGAGTAGGGAGTCAGGAGATCTTTCAGGTAGTCGGGCCCTGTTCATGTAGGGCTTTAAAGGTAAGCGAGCCTACCTTGTAGGTGATCCACCACTGAACTGGCAGCTAGTGCAGTTCGCGCAGCACAGGTGTAATATGGTTGGTCCTGGAAGTACCAGTCAGCAGCCTGGCTGCAGCATTCTGCACTAGCTGCAAGCAGTGGATATTAACCCTAGAAAGCCCTAGGTAAAGGGCAGTGCAGTAGTCAAGATGGGTGGTAATGAAGGCATGGACCAATGTTGGAAGGTCGTCAGGTGAAATCAGGTGTTTCACCTGGGTGATAGTCAGATGGTAAAATGAGGATTTAACCACAGCCGACACCTGAGATTTCAGGGTCAAGCCTTCGTTAAAAATAACACTCAGGTTATGTATCCAATCTGAGGTAGTGAGCTGGACATCATCAAGTCATAGGCCCGACATGTGCCCAGCCCCCATACCAACCCCTGAGTGACCCGGGTCCACAACCAACACCTCAGTCTTATCCGGATTCAGTTTCAGCCAACTAAAACTCATCCAGTCTTTGATCTCAGAGAGGCAACTATTTAGCATAGAGATCACATCAACCTGTCCAGGCATAAAGGGCATATACAGTTGGGTATCATCTGCATAGCAGTGAAAACTCAAGCTGTATCACCTGAAGATATCTCCCAATGGCAGCATATACACTGCAAACAACATGGAGCTCTGCGGCACCCCACAAGATGGGGGAGGGCATCAGAGGAATAAATTCCAGTGATCATCCTCTGAGACCTGCCCATGAGGAACAATCTAAACCATTCGAGGACTGTACCTGACAGTCCACAAAGGAACCGCAGGGTCTCCAAAAGCACCTCATGGTCCACAGTGTCAAAAGCTGATGAGAGATCGAGAAGGACCAAGACGGTACAAGCCTTTAGATCTCTCACCATTAGGAGATCATTTAGTACCCGAACAAGGGCAGTCTCCATGCTCTGCCTCTTCCTGAAGCCAGACTGAAGAGCTTCATAGACATTGTGAGTTACAAGGTGGTTGTCCATTTGCAACACAACCACCTTCTAAATAACCTTCCTCACAAAGGGCAGGTTAGAGACAGGTCGGTAGTTAGCTGGATCATCGGGGTCCAAGGAGGATTTTTTTAAGGAGTGGTCAAATGACTGCCTCCCTTAGGGGGTCTGGAAAAACTACCCTCTCCAAGGATCTCCATACAATTTCAACTAGGATCAGGCAGATAACATCTGCACACCCTGCTAATGGGGGGGTAGGGCCCGGATCCAAACTACAACAGGTTGGGTGCAAAGTCTGGACAATCTTCACAATGTCCATCAATTCTGGTCAGCTGAAGTCTGTCCAGACAGACCAGGTGCTCACTACTTCCCATCGACCTCTGCAACCCCTCTTGGAGTGAACCGGGTTGATTCTGGATCTGATGCTGGCAACCTTATCTGCAAAGAACTGAGCTAGCTCATCACACTTAATTTGTGAAAAAGCTCTTCCAGACTGGAGACAGATCAGATTGCACAATCTGTCAACAATTCAGAAAAATTGAGCCGGTCGATTCTGTGCAGCAGAAACCTCCCTAAACAAGAACTCTGCCATCTTACAGGTGATTTCTGATTGATAGCCCCTATAATGTTCCACCCATCTAAGCCTGTCAGCATCCAGGCCAGACTTCCACCATGCTTTCTCCAGCCTTCAACAAACCCACCTCAACTCCTTCAAAAATGGAGGGTAATGAGTACCAATGCCCACAGTCTAAGTAACAAGCTCTCTGACCTGGTGGCCTTGATGGAAGAGGGGATGCCTGGATATAGTGGCTGTCACAGAAACATGGTACACAGAGAACGATGACTGGGAAGTCAGCATACCATGGTACATAATCTACAGGAGAGACAGGGAGGGTAGGTGAGGAGGAGAAGTAGCTCTATATGTAAGGGAAGGGATCAAAGCAATGGAACTAAAGGGTAAATAGGGAGGAGGGAAGGCACTGTGGATCACCCTGGAGACTGGAAATGGCACTAAAATCCGTACAAAGGTTGTATACAGACCCCCTCTCAGGGGAAGGAAATGGACAAGGAAATGATAGAAGGCATCCTTAGGATGGCAGAGAAAAGGGAGATATTGTTGATGGGGGGACCTGAATATGACAGCTGCTAACTGGAGTACCCTTGCTGCAGCCACATCCAAGAGCAGGGCCATCCTCGATGCCTTACAGGGGGCATGCCTCAGAGAGATAGTGTTGGAACCCACTTAGGAGGGAGTAATCTTAGACTTGGTACTCTCAAATGGGGATGGAGAGAGGATCTCAGATCTAGAAGTGGGTAGCCATCTGGGAACAAGTGACCGCCAAACAGTGTGGTTCATGATAAATTCAGCTGCAGAGACAAGCCATACTAAAATGAGGGTACTGGTCTTTAGAAGGGCTGACTTTGTCAAAATGGGAGAGTGCCTCTGAAAAGCACTAGCAAATAGGCAAGAAGGAGCGGTGGAGGAACAATGGGGATACATCAAAACTGCCATCACAGAGGTAACAAGCCTTTGTGTTAAGCAAATAAACAAATCAAAATGAAAGAAAAAAAACACTATGGTTCTCAAAAGAAGTGGCGGGGAAGGTTAGGGAGAAAAAGGGATGGAAGGTCAGAGAAGGGGAGATAGGGGAGCTAAACATGTGGCTCAAGGGCTGGTGCCAGGAAAAAGGACAGAGGTTTGTAGGGAACTAGCAACAGTTCTGGGAGTGAAAGTTCTTTAAATTTGATGGACTGCATCTGACTAAGGAGGGAGTCAGTGCATTGGGGCAGAAGTTTGACGTCTTTGCAGAATATTTAAACTAGCAAATGGCGAGAGGGGTGCAGCACCCCATACATCAAATAGGAAGAACACCCCTCCCCCCTCAGCTAGTGGTCAAACAAGGATTCAGCATGTTTGCAGTTCATTTGCATCACTAGGAAAGAAAAAAAGTCTGTCTCCCCATACGATGCACAGGGGAAATGCCAAACCTCACCCAACAACTAGCACACCAAAATCTGGCCAATGGAAAATCATGTACACAAATGCTCACAGCCTGGGAAATAAGATCCCAGACCTGCAGGCAATAATGTCAGAGGCTAAACTGGACATAATAGCAATTAGTGAGATGTGGTTTACCAGTAACCACACTTGGGAGACTTCAGTACTTGGCTATGTACTGTTCAGAAGAGACAAAGGTGCAAAAAGGGGGGGTAGAGTGGCCCTGTATGTCAAGGAAAATATCAAAGCTACAGAAATTCAGAATACACATAAGGAGCCAGAAGAACTGTGGGTCACCCAGGAAACAGGAAATGAGAGAGTCATATGAACTGGGGTTGTCTACAGGCCCCCAGACCAGGGGGAGGACATAGACACATTACTGTTAGAAGATATACAAAACATGACAGCTAAAGGGGAGGTTCTGATAATGGTAGACTTCAACATGCTGGATACAGATTGGTCAATACCAGCAGGAACATCTGCCAGAACTAGACACATGGTGGATTCCCTGCAGGAGGAGGTCTTCAAACAAGTGGTACAACAACCCACAAGAGACAGGGCTATCCTAGATCTAGTACTGACTAACAGGGAAGGGATCACAGATCTCCAGGCAGAAGGTCACCTGGGGGCCAGTGGCCATCACATGGTATGGTTCAGTTTGGTCACTACATCTAAATCATCCCATTCTAAGGCAAAATATGGGACTGCAGAGGAGCTGACTTTGATAAGATTGCCAACAGAGTTAAGCTAGCCCTGGCAAAAAGAAACACAGGTGAGGGGGTACAGGCAAAGTGGGCAAGCATTAAGGATGCAATACTTGCAGCAACATCCCATTGTGTTAGACAGAAAAGGAAGTGCAAAAGAAGAAGGAAACCACTTTGGTTCTCAAATAGAGTAGCAGAAATGGTCAGAGCCAAAAGGCTGGCCTTCAGGAAATATAAGGGGACACAGTGGGATAAAGATAGGGAGGCATACCAAACTGCCCTAAGGGAAGCAGGAAAGGCAGTAAGGCAGGCAAAGTCTCAAACTGAGGAAACACTAGCACGAACAGTAAAAGAAGGTGACAAGAGAAAAGGCAATTGGACCTTATGGCATACATCTCAGGGTACTTAAGGAGCCAAGGGTGGAACTAGCAGAGCAATTAGCAGAACTGTTTAGTGAGTCTCTGAGCACAGGAGAGGTCCCAGAAGACTGGAGAAGGGCTCATGTGATCCTGCTCCACAAGAGTGGTAGCAGGGAGGAGGCAGGGAACTACAGACCAGACAGTCTTACCTCAGTAGTGGGCAAGATTATGGAGGCACTCCTTAAGGAAAGGATAGTGCAACACCTGGAATCCATAGGGGCACAGGATCCAAGACAGCATGGGTTTACAAAAGGAAGGTTCTGTCAAACTAATCTCAGAGATTTCTTTGACTGGATAACCAGAGTGGTGGACCAAGGGGGAGCAGTCTATGGTGCCTACCTTGACTTCAGCAAAGCTTTCGACACTGTTACACATAGAAGATTGATAAATAAGGTGGGTAGGCTCAGGGTGGGTCAGAAGTTGGTCAACTGGGTGGCAAACTGGTTGACGGGCAGAAAACAGAGAGTGGTGGTAAACGGTATACAGTCTGAAGAGATGCAAGTCACAAGTGGGGTACCTCAGGTTTCAGTCCTGGGGCCAGTCCTCTTCAATATCTTCATTAGTGACATTGCAGATGGACTAGAGGGTAAGGCCTGTCTGTTTGCAGATGACACCAAGACCTGCAACAGAGTAGATGATCCAGATGGGGCGGGCAGAATGAGAAGAGATCTGGATAAACTATCAAAATGGTCAGAAGAGTGGCAACTGGGATTTAATGCAAAGAAGTGCAAGATCATGCACATAGGGAAGAGAAACCCTGAAGCCACCTATAGGGTGGGAGGGGAGTTGCTGGCAGTCACAAAGGAAGAAAGAGACTTGGGCATCATCATCACCGATGACCTGAAATCATCCAAGCAGACCTCTAAAGCAGTAGGTAAGGCTAGGGGGATATTAGGGTGTATTAGTAGGGGTATCACACGTTGTAAGAGGGAGGTAATAATCCCTTTTTACAAGACACTGGTTAGGCCCCATCTGGAGTACTGTGTGCAGTACTGGAGGCCACACCTTCACAAGGACATTAACCAAATTGAGGCAGTCCAGAGAAGGGCAACCAAAATGGTGCAGGGACTGCATCAGAAGATATATGAGGACAGATTAACGGAGCTAAATATGTATACCCTTGAGCAAAGGAGGGAGAGAGGTGACATGATCGAAACATTCAAACACCTTAAGGGCATTAACAAGGTGAACGAGTCTAACATGTTTAAATATAAGAAAAATAGCAGGACAAGAAGACACAACATTAGATTAGAGGGAGGCTGATTAAGGGGGAATGTAAGGAACTTCTTGTTCACAGAAAGAGTGGTGGATGCATGGAATGGCCTACCTCAGGAAGTGGTGGCTATGAATATAGTGCAGGGCTTCAAACAGGCATGGGATAGGCATAAGAGAGAAATACAGATGAGTATGAATAGATAGACCACTGACAGAGCAAAGGCCGATGGCACATTTATAAGGTAGAAAAAGAAATGGGCAAACTGGATGGGCCTTGCGGTCCTTATCTGCCATCAACCTCAGTTTCTATGTTTCTATGTAAAAAGATAGCATTTAGGAAGTATAAGGAAACACAGAAGGAGCAGGACAGAGAACTGTACCAGTTAAAGCAGAAGGAAGCAGGGAAGGCAGTCAGAATAGCAAAAGCCCAAACTGAGGAAAAGATAGCCAACTCGGTTAAGAAGGGGGATAAAACCTTTTATAGGTACATTAGGGAGTATAGAAAGACAAAGGAAGGGATAGTGAGGCTGAATAAAGGGGACGGTGGGTCGACAGAGAGGGACAGTGAAAAAGCAGGGATACTGAAGGAATACTTCTGCTCAGTATTCACAAAAGAAGAGGAGGGGGAGGTGCCTAATCCAATTAATAGAAACACTAGGAGGGTCGATCTCAGTCCTTTCACAGAAGAAAGGGTTCTGAAAGAACTCCTAAAACTGAAGGTGGACAAAGCAATGGGGCCTGACAGGATTCACCCCAGAATTCTAAAAGAATTAAGGGGAGAACTAATGACACCACTGACTAGCCTTTTTAACAAATCATGGGAGGATGATGTGGTACCTGAGGACTGGAGGAGGGTGGATGTGATTCCCCTTCACAAAATTGGGAGCAAGACAGAGGCAGAAAACTATAGACTTGCCAGTTTGACCTCAGTGATAGGGAAAATGATGGAATCACTTCTGAAGGAAATAATTGTTGAGTACCTAGAGGCCAGTGGGGCACAGGACCCAAGGCAGCATGGATTCACAATGAGAAGGTCATGTCAGATGAATTTAATCAATTTCTTTGACTGGGTGACCAAAGTAGTAGACTAGGGAGGGGCTGTGGACATAGCCTGCCTAGACTTTAGCAAGGCAGTTGACACAGTCCCACACAAAAGATTAATAAACAAATTAGCCAGCCTGGGAGTGTGTCCCATGGTGGTAGCCTGTGTAAAACATTGGCTGGACAACAGGACACAGAAGGTAATAATAAACAGAGTCCACTCTGAAGAAAGGGGGGTTACTAGTGGGCTACCGCAGGGTTCAGTACTAGGTCCGGTCCTTATTAATGTCTTAATAGGTGACATTGCAGAGGGACTGGAAAGAAAAGTATGCCTCTTTGCAGACAACACAAAGATCTGCAACAGAGTTGATACACAATTGGGGGTGGAAAGGATGAGAAGAGACTTGGCATGGTTGGAGGAATGGTCAGAAGTATGGCAGCTATGATTCAATGCAAAGAAGTACAAAGTAATGCACCTGGGCAACAAAAACCCAGGGGAAGAGTGCACAATGTGCGGGGAGGTAATAACAACAAAACAACAAAACTGGAAAGGGACCTGGGGGTAATCATATCAGGCGACCTAAAGGTAAGCAAGCAATGTGAGAAGGCAGTAGGGATGGCTGTGGGGATACTGGGATACATAGGGAGAGGCATTACCAGTAGAAAACAGGATGTTGTTATCCCTCTGTACAGACAGTTGGTGAGACTCCATCTGGAGTACTGCATCCAGTTCCGGAAACCCCAGCTCTACAAGGACAGACCCAAGATGGAGACAATCCAGAGGAGGGCAACTAAAATGGTGCAAGGTCTGCAACAGAAGCCATATGAGGAGAGACTTAAGGAGCTTAATATGTATACCCCTGAGAAAAGGGGGGGACATGATAGAAACTTTTAAGTACCTCAAGGGAATCAACAAAGTCCAAGAGGGTAGCACCTTTCAGAAAAAGAGATGTGCAAGAACAAGGGGACACAATTTGAAGATAGAGGGGGTATGGCTCAGGGGCAATGTGAAGAAGTATTTTTTCACAGAGAGGGTGGCCAATGCATGGAACAACCTTTCTGAGGTGGTTGTGGGGTCAAAAATAGTGGGGGAATTCAAGAATGCATGGGACAAACATAAGGCAATTCTTGTGGGGGATAGGAAGAAATAAGCTGTTGGTTAACTAGGAGCTGCAGCTTATCCAGTAGGTAAGGAAATGTTCAGATTAGGTGGGCCAAGTGGTCCTTATCTGCCTTCAAAGTCTATGTTTCTATGTTTCTCACACCTGAAAATAGGCACTTGGCTGTCTAGTGTGCTCACCTGGTTTACAAAAGCAAATAAATATATTACCAAAGTTAGGAGCCTGCATTTGTAAATTTGAATGCAAGCTCATAACTTTGTTATCTTTTAGTATTTTTTCCCAGATTGTCAACATTGTCTTCTCATGAACAAGTGCAGAGAAAATGTTCAACTCCTGTCTGAAAGGTGACTTCACAGAGGAACTGAGAAATCACCTTTTGGGATGCAAAAACACATTTTGGGTAGGATTTAAAAAAAGACAGTTATAACATTCATGAAGTGCTATAAAGAAATGGATATGTTGAACATTTTGGGTAAAAATATTGAAAATTACCAAAGTTATGAGCCTATATTTGCAAAATTCAGCGTAGGCTCATAACTTTGTTTTTTTTATAGTTTTACACCAAGCATTCAGCATAACCTTCTTATGACCTCGCCTCATTAACAAGGGCACAGAAAATTTTGAACTCCTGCCCAAAAGGTGAATTCGGCAGGGACTGCGAAATCACCTTTGAGGATGTAAAACATATTTTGCCCAGGATTTAAAAAGTGACAGCTGTCACATTCATGAGGTGCTGTAAAGAAATGGCTGAAAGGGAGGGTCAGGTGTGGGGGACCATCACGGGGCCACCAGTAACAGACATCAATGGACAGTTTCCTCTTATAGCTGGCAGACATTCCAGCCATTCCAGGCTGACCATGACGGATCAGCTTTGCTTGCTGGATGGGGTAGATCAAAGGAAAGAGCTGACCCATGACTGGGTCGGCTGTTTCTTTTGAAGTTCATGCCATCTCTGAACATAGAAAGCCAAAACTCCATCATCATCAAACTCCCTGATGATTGGTGTGTCACTGACTCTCCCCTAAAACACTACTCAGCATTGGATGGACAGTGTCACACCCATCAAAAGGCATTACTATACCAATTCATTTGCTGCGCACACACGTGCATAGCGAACATAACAACAAACAGAGACTTATGAGAAATTAGTGCCATGCCATGCATTGTCTCGTCTCCCTTTCCCTTACCAGGTAAAATATGTGACAGTCAGTCATAGGCACCTTCATTGTTTCTGGCTGTGCCCTAGGCAATAATCATTACTGCAGAGTAAATAGTATACTGCCCCCAGGTTCCAGCACACATAATATGAACCAATTCATGATAGAGTACCAGTTTCTTGAAACCAGTTCACATCAATTTGGGGGATGGATGGAGGAGAATGGTGAAATTAGGAGAAAAGCAGAATAAAATGTGATGGCATTCAGCTTGTAATCTAACTATCACTTCCTGTTCTTTGTCTTAAAAATTAATTTTGTGTTGTGGGTGCCAATTGATCTCTACAATCAAGCAATGCTAATATCAATGTAAGCTTGGGATATATAGGTACACCAAGTTTCACCTGGTACAAGGAGATCTAAGTAAATCTAACAGTTTGTTCAGCACACTGTACATGCGTTTATCTTACCACCTCATGGCAAGCTGAAACCCCATGTGCAGGCAGTTTCAGCCATCCCTAGGATATCGAAGTAAGTAGTAATTTGTAACAATTCAGCTTGAGTGGGTAAACTCATGCAACAATGGGAGGAAATCAGATTATAAGTCGAACAATTCAGCCAGGTTAGTCAATCAAGAGTAAATCAAGTAGTTAGTCTTACTGGCAGGTCAGATGAGGCAGGATTCTTGCCTTTGTTGCCCTCTCTTTTGTCTTTGCTTTAGAATGGAGATGATACAGTTACTAGCTGATATGCTGCAGCTCAACTAAGCTCAACTAAGCTGAACCATCCAGCTGACATTTAAGACCTCCTAATGGCAGCCAACAGGGAAGGAAGATTCAAGTCGGTGTGTTTTTCTCACTCTCTCCATCCATCCTTTTGATGACAAGCTGCTCCAGATGGGTTGAGAAGGCACTCACACACCTCATGTCATGGATGGTCATACACACACACTCAGTGCTACTCTGCAAAGTGAGAGTGAGCATATTCCTCCCTCCCAGCTTGCCGTTGCAGCCAGTACACTACCACCATCACACATGTCATGGATGTGAGCTGTGAGACTGTGAGGGTGCTGAGGAAGCAATTTCCACCAGGTGGCAGCACTGTATGCACACCTAGCTGCAAGCCCTAAACTGCACTAATTACCTAAGGTGGAAGGCTAAACATAAAAAAATGGTAAGGTACCCAGCAGGTGCATTTGGTGGGTGGGCTGGCACACACCAATAAACTTTCAAACCTAAGAGAGATGGGGCAGGTGAGTGGCCCCCCCAGAGGGCCCCAGAGCTCAGGGCCCCAGGACAATTGCCCCATTTGCCCTTTTGTTGATCTGGCCCTGTGTGCAAGTGTTGGTTTGTTGATTGTGTGTGCACAGAGGTGTGCATATAGGGTTGTGTGAATTGGGTCTTAGCCTATACTTATCTTCTGGACTAAGGCCAATGCAGAGGCAATCAGTGTGCTGCAGCAGTGAAAATTCAGAACACTTAGAATGAAGGTAATTGAACCTGCTGTCCATGAGTCTATCATTGACATGCACCATGGGGGCTGAGGGATGTCACAAACACAATATTATTCTTTTTCAATATGATGTAGAGTGCTGGTCACAGGTTGCAAGACTGTATTATTCATTTACTAAAACATGTTTTACAGCAAAACTGGGAGCAGACACATATATTAGGTGCATAGACTGTTTGCTGAAAGTTCCCCCAGTGTATCACCAGATCCCCAGTTGCTCATGGATGGGTTGGAACTGTAATGGAAATCCCTCTCATCAGGGATTTCCTGCTCACTGCCACCACATGGTTTTTACCAACAGGAACCAGGAAACCTGTTTTTTTACCTCCTCCTTTACACAAGGTCAAGAAGTTTAACACAGTAACTGTGGGCAGAGTGCCCCTTCAGAAACAGACTGCAAACAGCGGCCAGCAGAAACAGTATAATTGCCCTTTTAAATGAAACAAGCAGTCACTGATTTTATAAAAATAGAAGCTTTACTAAAATACTACAAGTATTTATAACAGGAAGTATTTACAAGAAAACAAAAAGGTTGTACATTTACTAAGAAACAGAAAATAAAGCAAGTTAACAGATAGTTGGTGTACAGCACAATTCTGAACTATCCTTATCTAGAATCCTTTACCTGCCCTAGCTACAGAAGCACTGATCCTCACTGTGCTATCTTACCCATCTGCTAGTCTTTGCATAGTAGGGCTCTCATCTTGATGTTCCACTCCAAGAGAAAGAAATTAATCTAATTTCTCTGTTATATTCTTTCTCTGATTGTGGGAGGTGATTTCTCTACTTTGAGTGGCAGGCTACCACTGCCCAACCCAGATGAGTGGGTATATGGAGGGCTGACCTCATTCACCCAAATGTCCTATGTCTACTTTATGGTTTTGCCTTGAAGATAGTCTAGGTGTGTAGACCACTCTTCTTGCCTTTTAAGCTGGCTGAGGCATTCAGCCTGGCACTCCCCCATCTGCTTTACAGAATCTCTGGCTTCAAGGATATCTGAGGTGTTCGTAAATTGCACCTTCACATCTGGCAGGATGTGCACCCTGAATTAGCTCATCCATTCTCAGTATTTCCCTTAAGACTTGTGACCCTGCAAGCCATATTTTTTGTGTCCCCTTTGCAAATAGCAGAAGCTATGACAGAAGCATACTTACATTACGAAATACTTTAACAAAAGAAATTAATACATTACTCTGATCACATGTCCATCACATCTCCTCCACCCCCCCCCAGAAATGAAGGATTGTCTCTTTTGGGCAACCCCCAAAAGACATTGCCATTCATGTAGGGCCTAGGAGTGCCTTAAGGAACATGATATGCACTCACCCCTGCCTCAACAGTCCATCTGCATTGGCATTCTGTACCACACTTTAGCGCTGAATGATCATATGATATGATTGTAGTACCAAACTCCAGCGCAATAACTTTGTGTTTTGCCCACTAGTCCTATGGAGCCATGTCAAGGGGTTATGATCTGTGACCACAGTGAACTCCCTCCCGTACAGATATGGCTGCAGTTTCTGAAGGATCCACACCATCCCCAGGCATTCCCTCTCCTCTGTGGCATATGCCTTTTCCCTGGGCAGAAGCTTCCAGCTCAGGTACACTATGGGATGCTTCTCTCCCTGTGATGTAGCCTGGCTCAGGACGGCACCCAACCCATGGTCTGAAGCATCCATATGTACTACAAACATTAAGTTATAACTGGGGCTTGCAAGCATAGGTGACCCATATAATGCTTCCTTCAATCAATGGAAGGCAGACTCACAGTCCTCTATCCAGAGGACTTTTTCAGGCATCCTCTTTTTCATTAGGTCTGTCAGGGGTCTGTCCATATCACTGTAGTGAGCTACAAACCTCCTGTAGTATCCAGCTGTGCCCAGAAATGCCCTTACCTGTTTCTTTGTGGCAGGGTTGGGCCAGGTCTGGATGACATCAACCTTCACTGGTTCTGGATGGATTCATCCACTGCTCATCCGGTGCCTGAGGCAGGACACTTCAGCCATGTCTGCTTCGCATTTTTCCAACTTAACTGTCAGTCCTGCAGCCTTCAGTCTGCAGAACACCTCCCTCATCTGCCTGACATGATCCTCCCATGTCTGGCTGTAAATGGCAGTGTCATCCATGTAAGCCAGGGCATAGTCACCTGCCCTAACCAAGATGCAGTCCACAAGCCTCTGGAAGGTTGCAGGTGCATTCTTCATCTCAAATGGCATTACTCTGAATTTGAATAAGCAATATGGGATGACAAAAGCAGAACTCTTTCTGGCTGTGGGGGTTAATGGCACCTGTCAGTAGCCCTTCATCAGGTCTATTGTGGTCAGAGACTGGGCTCCCCCATGCCGTTCCAAGGTCTTATCCATTCTGGACATGGGGCAGGCATCAGACTCCATACAGCTGTTGGGTCTTCAGTAGTCAACACAGAATCGAGTGGTACCATCCTTGTTGGGAATCAGACCCACAGGCGAAGCCCAGGAGCTACTGGACTCATGAATCACTCCAAGAGCCAGCATCTCCCTAACTTCCTCCAGAATGGTCTTTCTAACCCCCTTGGGTATCCTGTAGGTGGTCTGCCTCAATGGAACTTGGGCTCCAGTGTCCACATGGTGTTCCGCCATTGTGGTGTACTCAGGATTTCCCGTGAACATGTCCCCAAATTCTCACATCACACCCTTCATCTCCTCTGCCTGGGCCGGTGTTGGCTTCCCTGAGAGGGTGAGGTTATTCCCTGAGGATCCCTCCTGGGCTTCTCCAAGGAAGTCCACCAGGGGATCAGCCTCATTCCCCTCCTCTGGCATGCTGCACACGGCGAGGATCATTTCCTCCCTATCATAATTGTACTTCATCATGTTCACATGATATAGCCTCTGACTGCGCCTTCTGTCAGGCATCCCTACTACATAGTTAACATCACTGAGCTTCCTGATTATCAAAAATGGGACCTCCCATGCTGCCTGCAGTTTATTGTGTCAGACTGGAACAAGCACTATCACTCACTGTCCAACTTCATACTCCCAGGCTTTAGCCCCACAGTCATACTAGGCTTTCTGTTGTTGTGAAGTGGCTAAGTACTCCTTGGCAAGCCCCATGAGATCCTTAAGTCTGGCCATGAAATTTAGGATGTATTCTATGACAAACTCCCCTTGGAAGGCAAGGTTACCTTTCCATTCATCCCTGACTAAATCTAGGGGCCACATCACTCTGTGTTCAAACAGGAGCATGAAGGGTGAGAACCCTGTGGACTCCTGTGGGACTTCCCTGTATTCAAACAGGAGGTGGGGCAAATATTTGTTCCAGT
The DNA here is from genome assembly GCA_016271365.2 of Neoceratodus forsteri. Classification (NCBI taxonomy): domain Eukaryota; kingdom Metazoa; phylum Chordata; order Ceratodontiformes; family Ceratodontidae; genus Neoceratodus; species Neoceratodus forsteri. The sequence continues at coordinate 484,465,462 of CM057455.1, read as the reverse complement.
CCCTTTTGTGCTTGTCATCAAATGCCCTGAGCATAGTTTGAAGGGTCCCATTGAACTGCTTGACTGAGCCATTTGTCTCAGGGAATAGGGTGAAGCATGGAGTTGTTTCACCCCACACTTCTCCCACAAACTGGTAATTAAGGACAACATGAAATGTGCCCCCTGGTCTGACAAAATCTCCTGGGGAATCTTACTTGGCTAAACATTCCCAGGAGCTCATCAGCCACCTTTTCTGCCTAAATGGAGGACATGGCCACTGCCTCAGGCTAACTGGTTGCGTAACCCACAACAACCAGTATGTATCATTTGCCCATGCGACTTGGGGTACTCAAAGCCAGACTATGTCCATGGCTACCCTCTTAAAGGGTTCATGGATAAGAGGCAGGGGCATCAACGCTGCCTTCACCTTGTCCCCAACCTTTGCAACCTGCTGGCATTGTGGACAAGTCCGACAGTAATTTGCCATGTTTGTGTACGTGCTGGACCTAAAGAAATTGTTGGCAAGCCACTTTTTTGTGCGATTGATATTCTGGTGGCCTGAAAAAGGAATATCGTGGACCAGGGCCAGAAGCTGCTTTTAGTAATCTCATGGGACTACCAGCTGCTGGGGTACCACTTCCTCTTGCTCCCTCTGCGGTGTACACTCCCTGTACAGCAGCCCATCTTCTCAATAAACTGACTTTTTACTCCCTTGAGAGGCTGCAGCACTATCTGCTATCTCTCAGTTTCAGGAGAGTAGGATCAGCTCCCTGTGCCTTGCCCAACTCCTCTCATCTGACCCTCCCTAGTTCCTCTTCAGAAGGAAAGCTGCCCCTGGTGGCAACCACCTCTGCTTGTACCTGGGGCTGAGGGCTGCTACTCCTAACTAGCCCTTTACCCACACTAGCCACTTCCTCTGCTGCTGAGGGATGGGTCTGCATAGGCTGTGTCACCCCCTCCTCCCTCTCAGAAGCTGGCCCATTTGCTTGACTATAGGTAGTAACACACACTAGGTTTTCCCTATGGTCAAAATCATTCCCCATGATCACATCTAGACTGAAGGCCAAGTGTCCTTATGCCCCTAGGAAGTGCATTAACATCCTATGATGCACACACCCTGGAGGGGATTATTACACTTATAAAATAACTCTAAGTAGGTATTTATGGGAGGAAAATTAGATTATACACCTTGACTGTGCATTTACAGATATTTAACGTACAGGCAGGTGATGTCTCTCAGCCATTTAAATCTCTAAATTTTTCATGCCATTTTATAAATTTAATTAAAAAAGTAGCCTCTCTGCCTCTCTCCCACTCTCTCTCTTTCTGCCTTTTCTACTAACTGGACGGGTGCTACTCTTTCTTGTTCTCTCTCCCTGTGTGTCTCTCTCTCTCTCTCTCTCTCTCTCGACATGTTTTTTTAAAACCCTCACTTCTAAAACAGCTTTATTAGTAGCAATATGTCTGATATATAGCTGATACACTGTTGCAACCCAAAAGGGTTACAAGAAGTGGATATTTCAAGTTAGCAGGAAGTTACAGCTGGTTGGAACATGGCCACAACCTGTTTTTATAGCTACTGGTAACCTTCTAAAATTACTAAAAAGGTTACGAGAATGTTCTGGATAGTTGCTACTGTATTCTTTGAACTTAGAAAACAAGAATCTAGCACATCCAACCTCAGAGTAAAAAAAGAAAAGATCTTTTGAGGGAGACGGCAAATCCAATCAAGGCCAGTAACAATAGGAAATAGTTTGGACAAACTAACTGACTCACCAATTTTCTTAAAAATTCAAGTTGATTCTGTTGTGAATAAATACACTCCACAAAATTCACTAAATCCCAGCAATATTTTGGTGCAAGAATGACCCCTTTTCAGGGTTTCTGGTTAGTGTCTAAAGTTAGTAAACATTTTTGGAATCAGCTATTATTGTAGTGAATCACTTATGAATAACAGATTTATATACTGGTGAAAATGCCAGAACAAGCACTTACATTTTTTTCTAATAAAATGAAACATTTTTCACTAGTGTAATCTCAGTTCAAACACTATATCCACTGCACGGCAAGCAAACATACAAATGTTAATTAAAATCAATATCCATTGTCTCATATAAAATGAAGAAACTTGAACATGCTGGCTAAAAAAAATCACTTGATTTGCTGTATCCTAGAAATGCATCAGTATTTAAATTGAATATCTGCAAAACATATTTATCCTAGAAATACATCATTATTTAAACTGAAATTCTGCAAAACATATTAACAATAATAATTTGACACTTGCACTTTAGAAGGACAGTATTATTGCTATATCCTTTTCCTGTCTGTCACTACAATATTATGACTGCCACCACCAAAGTAAAGATACACAGTGTGTATGTGTATGTCATCTTACTGCCTTCTCAACTGTTCAAACCATGGTTGTGCTCTTACTATATTTAGATTGAGAAAAACATGAACATGCTTATTTTTATGGCAAATAATGACTTTCACTAGTGTTTTTATTAGTAATGTTGAACAAAACAAAAAAAAGTAGCATTATTAAAAAAAATTCCCAGATTAGAATAGCACACTGGAATGTTGTGGGGGGGGGGGGGAGACTGACTGTAATAATTGACACAGTGTACAAGAGCTGTTATTTTCAGAACTGATCATGGGCACAGAGAGTCATCATTCACCTAATTAAGAGTCAGTACCATTTACAAAAAAAATAGCTATCATATTTAACTCTTGGCTCTGATGTGACAGAGCCATAGTGATCTGATAGATTCTCAACAAAACTGCACTGCAATATATACAGATTGTCTGTTTTATTCTGAGGCAACTCTATATACTTCACCACCATCTATCACTACAATGAGGAAAGCAAACATTCAAAAAAAGAAAGATTGAAACATAACCTGAAAGAAAAAATTAAAAACACATTCAGCTTCTTGTGTGTCTGAATGTAACACTATACTACCACTCCTACTACAACCTACTGTACATACCACATATTACATGATAACATCTTGATATAACTACAATAAACTGCAACAATCCATATCTCACTCATCCGTCAAGCATCTACTACTAATCTTGAACAAACCTTTCACCACCATTACTAACACATTTTGTAGCCATATTGGGACTGACCAGAGTTTGTTTTAGTATTTATGATCTATCTGAAGTATAAGCTTTGTCATTAAGTAATGTCTCATGGACACAAACACTGTATCTAACATAAATTGACTGCTCCAACTTCTTTTTCATTTTTTTTTTTTTACAGTTTCTTTTTTAGCCCCCCCCCCCTTCAGACCTCTGATCATCCCTACAGGTCCCTCCCACAGAATCTGCCCCTAGAGTGCCAGGCTTACTCCATTATCCCTCCTACCTTACTCCTTCTCCTTGGAGTGCCTGCACAATGGGGTCTGTCCTGCAGATAGGAGATCTGAGGTGCATCAGTTGTCATCTTGGCCTGGGGGTTATTTTCCATTTTACCCCTTAGTCCCTCCTTGTCCTGAGGGCATCGGCACATAGGGCAAATGTTCAGTCCTGCGCGGTGTGTGGTGCATGCTGCAGTCAAGTGCCCACAACGTCCTCCCCTCCCCAGCTCTCGAAGAGCCACCTGTGCACTGATGTCCATGCTTCCACTGGCACTGGTGCGTCAAGTGTGTGAGACACCCCAGGATCCCACCCCTGGAGGAGGACAGCATCCATTGGGATGCTCAATCCTCCTCCCCCCTCTGACTCCCAGTGATCTGAGTCCATTCCCGAACCCAGGTCACCGGCGTGATGCGAGGTGTGGCATCTAGCGCCTCAACCCCCAATGCCACCAGGCCAGCCCTTCTTTTTCATTTTTAATGAACATAAATTACCTTCTTCTTACCTTGACCAGCAGCACAAACTTCTCTATCTTTTGAATCCTTTTGTTCCAGCTGCTCCAGGATCGTTTGCAGGACTGACTTATAACACTGACTTAAGTCTTCCCAGTAGTGGAGGATACGCTGCCTACAAGTGTCATACCTGTTTTACTTTCCAATTTATTTTTTCAAAGTTCTCACATATCTCCTTATGGTACCAGTGTGGGACCATGTTTTTGCATCCAGTAAATAGACAGTATGCCTTAGAATGAATGAGTGCCACCAGTTCCACAATCTCCTCTGCACTCCAGGTGCTTCTAGGATGAGGCATTTTTTTTAAGTCAGACAAAATCCAAATAAAATTCAATGTACAGAAGTTAATTAAAAGAAAGGTGAATGGATAACTGAACAAGTGAAACAAAAATGCAAATTATTAAAGTTACAGTACAGTATGTATTTTGATCACTCTCTCTCAAGCATGCTCTCTCTAGTAGTCTGCCTCCTCTCCACTCAAAATGCCTCTCTCATTCAATTGGTTGCAATGCCAGTGAAATTTGTTTAATTTTTGAAATATTCAGTTCAGATTTGTGCTCAAAAAAGCATGTTTTGCAAGGTTTTGAGAATGGAATTCCCTACAAAATGCAAATTTAGTGTGATTTTTGGTAGTTTTTGGACATATTTTACATAAACGTGATAAGTACAAGAATTTATTTTCATGCATAAAACTTTTTTTCACAGTTTTATTTAAGAATCACAGTTTGCTAGCTAGATCTGGTGAATTACATCATTGATATGTGTACAAACTTTAAGTAATAATCATCAGAGGAACTTAGTGAATTCTTGCTGGAAATATATTTCGTGAGGAGTCAACAAATAAAAAATGAGGCTTTATTGAAGAGAATATTTTAGTTGAATTCTGATTGATAGAAGCACAGAAACGTTGAATATGATGGCAGAAAAAGGCTTGCTGGCCCATCCAGGCTGCACAGCTTACCTATGACTTGTACATTGGGACTTATTTGGTAAGTTGGAAATGATGGATTGATGAAAGACTATAAAGTTTTCACTTCTTTGGGTCCTTCATGAGTTGACCTCAGAATTTTGTACATATAGTATAAGCAATTGAGGGACTGACTTGAGGATCTGTCTTAAGTGTGTTACATTACCCATAACACAAGAAGGAGACATATTTTTTTCATGAATGGGAGAATAGGACACCACCCACATTAGTGGGATTTACTGGATTAGGCAGATAATAAGATAGTCATTTGTTATATTAGGAAGTTGAAGATTTAGCACAGATGTGTAGTAACCAAGGTATTGTGTATCTTATTGTCCCACAAGATATTCTGTACTGAAAGTCTGAGAAGCTAAGAAATTTAAAATACAAAAACCTTGGTGCAAAAACACTGAAATAAGGGCAACCTGGAAGGGCAGTGGCAATAAAGCCAAGTTTCAAATCACATATCAAATTGCACATACCCCATCAATGCAACGCATCTTGGGAATTATATGCAAATAACCTTGAAACAGATAAGACTGGCTCAGCTTTTAGCGAGAATGAATGGTGCCAAAAGGGCTCACAAACAATCTGCAAAGGCTGACAACAGCAGACACAGATGTGTTACATTCTTACAAGGGTTCATCTGTGTGCCACATCTGTAACTCAGCTCAGAGGAGGAGAAACCAGTCATATGATTTTAACAATTTGGATCCTGGTGAACCCACACTGGGAAGGCAAATAAAAAGTCAAAAACCTCAATCTACACCCTTACATCCCAGTGTCTAGGGATATGTTGCAGATGGAGATAAAACAGGGAGGACCGCAGACCCCAACAACTAGCTCACTTACTTGACCTCTGGACTGACGGTGACCTCCTACTACTCCAGAACATGTCAGGGCACTCATGATGCAAGGCAAGAGGGGTTAGCACATAGAACACTTTTCCAAACAATGTTGAAAGTCCAAACTTGGAATTAAATTTCAAAAATAGGATCCTTTTATGAATCGATGCTCATGAGCAGAGTATTCATTTTTCCCCAAGGGCAGGCTGAAAAATCTCCCAGTGTTTTACATTATGACAATCTAGAATTCACCCAGAACAATGATGGCAGTAAGGCATTTTATGAGGTAGTAAAGTCCAATGGATATTAGCTGGGGTCACTTCAACAGCCCCCAAAAGGCACACTGGTATTTTTTAAAAACGTTTTCCTCCAAGCTAAATTCACAATTGCTTTTTCACACAAGACTAACCAGGACATGCACTATACAGCATATCTGGTCCCATGTAGGCAAAGCAAGGCAAAATTTATTGATAAAGTGCCCAATCTAAAGAAGGCTCGGAGTGCTATACAGAGTAACACAGACAAACAATAATATTAAATCACTGTAAAATAAGTAGAAGACATACTTAATCTGGAGAAGCTTTTCAAAATAAATAAGCTTTCAAAGAGGCTTTAAAGGCTTTCACTGACTAAACCATTTGGATGTTCAATGGGAATGCATTCCAAAGCAGTGGAGCCACCACTCTGAAATCTCTGTACTCAGATAGTTTCAATCAATGCTAAAGGAAAAATTAGCAGGCTGCATCAGGGGAGCATTGTGTGGTAGGGAAACAGGAGCTCTTTCAAATAGTTGTGACCCAGACTGTGCAGGGCCTTGTAAGTTAACAAGCAGATCTTGAACCTGATGCACCACCACACCAGCAGCCAGTGCAGTGCATGCAGGACCAATGTGATATGCTCATTTTTTGAAGAGCCCACAATCATCTGGGCTGTAGCATTCTGAGCCAGCTGTAGGCAGCACATTAAACCTTCAGATAACCCTAAGTAAAGAGCATTACAATAGTCTAACCTTGAAGTGACGAAAGCATAGATGATCATTGCTAGGTCATCAGGATTCAGAAACAGCTTGATCCTGGCAATATTCCAAAGATGATAAAAGTCAATTTGGACAGCAGATGACACCTTCTGTTCTAGCACCAATCTGCTGTCTAAAATGACTCCCAGGTGCTTTACTATATCAGTTGCCAAGAGAGGTCAGTCGCCCTACTATGGGAGAGCCATACTATCCCTGGCAACCATGCCCTGATGACCAGGCTTGATCACCATGACTTCGTTCTTGCCTGGGTTAAGACACAAGGAGTTCAGAGCCATCCAGACAGACACTGATCTCAACCAAACACTGATTCAGCACCAAGATTGCTGTGTCATCATTAGGGGAACAAGACATGTACAGCTGGGTGTCATCTGCATAGGAGTGAAACCCAACTTCATACCCTTCAATTATCTCCCCCAGTAGCGGCAGCTACACAGAGAACAACATGGGGGCCAGGATCAAGTCTGGCAGGATTCCACAGGACAGCACATAGACCCCCAGGTAAAATTCCCCAGGGCAACCTGCTGTGTCCTCCCAACTAAGTAGGACTCAAAGGAGTGCAAAACTGCAACAGAGAGATCCACATAGTCATGTAGGTGATCTTGAAGCACTCCATGGTCAATTGTGTCAAATGCTGAAGATACATCCAAGAGCACCAGAACAGGACATTGCCCTCTATCCCTCGCTAGAAGGAGGTCATAAGTTACCCTGATGAGAGGAGACTCTGTGCTATGTTGGAATCAAAAGCCCAACTACAGAGGTTCATAGGTGAAGAATAATTCCAGGTGAACTGTCAGCTGCTCTGCCACCATCTTCTCAATAACCTTCCCCAAAAGAGGAGGTAAGAGGCAGGTCTTTGATTCGCAAGAATGTCATGATCTATTGATGGTTTCTTCAGACTAACCACTGCCTTTTCTAAGGCTGTTAGGAAGAAACCCTCCATAAAGGACTCATTAATGATCTCAGTGAACACTGGACCCAGGAATTCACCACAGCTGAGAATCAGCCATGAAGGTCCCAGTTGGTAGTGCACAAGCTGGAGACTACCCAGAGTACCTCAGCCTCCGAAACAGGTTGAAACTCATTCCAGGCAGGCAGATCTACAGTGAAGCTTGCCAATATTGAACCCAATTCTGCAGCATGCTGCAGCAGAGTTACTGCAGTTAGCAATGTAATTTCAATGGGAATTAGTTCATTTTGTCATGCGTGAAACTGTGACACTATGCTTCATCCTGGCAGTGTCACAGTTTCCTGCCACACTACCTGCTTGTTGACATTTGGCAGGGCCCTGAGGAGGAAAACCAGGTGTGGCAGTCTCCTGTTCTGGTTCCATACCTCCTGTGCATTTTCTCAACCCCAACATACCAATCCTCCACCCCCATGATTAACTCCACCTAGATCTCCTCTGCAGAGTTTGCCCCACCTTCACAAGATTCCCAGTTCCCTGCAGAGGCTAAGAACCTCTACGGGGGAACTATAGGGACTCCTGTGAAATGATAAAGCAGCCGCAGGGAAACTCTGGAGTAGATATGCCTAACAACAATACCTCTACATATCCTACACTAGTATATGAAGGAGAGCTAAATATCTCCGATAGTCCACTGTTCTTCACAGGGTACGTTCCATCCTCACTCAGATCCACCCTCCCTGTTCGTAAAATTAAAACAATTAGCAAAACTAATCCACTGATCACACTACAACCACAAAGCATTCACACTAATCACACACCAACAATCATACCCCAACACATTCCAGCATTGATAAAATAAAAATAGATAAAAAGTAGCTAAATTAAAGTCCAAACTTTGAGTCCAGATTCAGAGTCTGAAAAGGAATAAATTACTGAAGATTGAAAGTCACAAATAGCAGTATGTAGCAAACACAACAAACAAGGTGGGGGAAGCGTTGGAGTGCTCTCTCACAGTACAAATCCCCGGAGGAGATCCCACAAGGACCAGGAATCATCATTTCACATTATTCCCAAAACATTAAAATCTCACTGAAGTCAGGTGTTCTCACCACCCATTTCAGTGCTCCTTGCTAAGTCAAACAGGACTCTAAGCAAACCAAATTAGAAGTATATTGCAGCTTGTGACAGTGGCGGTTATCTGGCTCCAGTTTTTATCAAGTGCGCATCCAGAAAATGTACAGAATAAGAAGCAACTAGTGCCGACTGTCGTATGGCACAGGAAAAACTCTGATGGACGCTCAACAATGCACCTAACAACTGATTGACTTAGGAAGCACACCTACAGGAAGATGCCTGTCAGTCTGAGGTTCTGCCAGGATGCAGCAGGGACAGTCAGCTGAAACCATTGAATCAGACAACTGATCTGAGGAATGCAATTTGAGCACAGTGTAGCCAGTTAATCAGCAGTGTAGCCATTTAATCAGCAGCAGCCAGTTCAACCATTCCAGCTGGACACACTTGTAGGAGACAAATCCATAAAACTAAACTCCAGCTGGACCCACCACAGTGGGATGGGAAGCAGTACAACAGGTAATGAAATGGAAAGGATAAAGAAAAGCATAACAGGATAACAATGTTAGGCTGTAGTTTATGAAAAGCTGGCAAGGTCCCTGGTAGTCAAGAAATATTGTTGAGTACTGTATTCTAAATGTTTAGCCGAAGCAAGTAGATCCTGATTGGGTGGCAGCACTTATCCTGAAGAACAGTGGCAGATTTAAATGGGCTCGCAGACTGTCACTCTTGGCAGCAGGCGGTATCAGACTTTGAATTCAGCCTATAAAACAAAACAACAAACCCTTTAGTAGTTAAAACTGAAACTTAAAAAATACTTAATAAAAAAGTCTGAACTCCTAAGGGTTCTTTATCACAGCTCCATATTTAAACTAACAGGAGGTTCAAGCTCCCCATTTACAACACTGGAAGCACTCTGGATCCATATTTAAGGAGCATCCTACTTCTCTGCACATTCCTTCTTCCACAGACAGGGTTTTTGGGCTCCATAGAGCTACCCAGGGAATGTGCTGCTACTTTTCCCCTGAACTCAATGCCAGGCATAGAAGCAGGGACTCCAGCCCTTAGATTCTCGCGTACTGCCAAAGCTTTCAGTACAGATTAGGCACAGATGCAAAAGAGGACTAGTTCCTCACACAATTTACACAGCAAGGAGAGGTTCTCACTACCTGGAGTTCTGAGGTTGCCACAGTAATACCTTCCACTGTCTCCCAAGAACTGACACCCATGGGCAGAGAGTCAAAATCTAATTTAGAACTTCACAGGGTCTGTCCCCACCTGAGGGGGATCACAGTTTAGGGGCAAGGAGAGGTGGACACCCTCTGGGGGTCTCGGTTTGCCCCAGGTGCCACCTCTCACCTTCTCCCTTGAACTGATTCCCATGGGCAGAAGGTCCCAGACCAAATTAAAGCTACAAGGACATATTTCTGAATTCCCTGCCTAATGCAGGGAGGGAAAACCATGGAGTGCTATGAGCAGTCCTGGTTTAAAACAGTTTGTTATATCACTTCTCTTCTGCAAATTGCAGAAGCACACAATTCAAAAATGTTGCTATTCTCTCCATCTCTGACTGGAGGAAACCCAATGAGTCCCGCTATTGGTTGTCACCACAATTCAGCAAGTTCTTTTTGGGCCCCTCACTCTGGAAGAGAGGTTCAGCTCCGAGGAGCAGGCATTGCTTACCTGTCATGCCACTCCCAGACACACTGACTCCACCAACTTCCTGCAGCTTGTTTCACCACAGCAAGCTGGACCCTCCCCTCAGGAAACTGGAGCAGACTAGCTGGCCCAGACTTCTAAGAAAGCAAGGAATTTAACCCTTTAGAATTCTAACCAGGCCAAACAGACCTACATGATTTTCAGAGTCATGGAGACCTGCATAAGTGCTGCGCCCCTTATTGGAGCTACACTCTGTACAGAAGCACTGAAGCAAGAGTTACCCTTGAAGGACATAGTCAATAAAGTCAAGTTTCAAAGAAATATGAAATTATACAAACCCCACCAATGCAAAGCATCATGAGAAGTCAGGTGTATGCAAATAACCTTGAAAGAGCTAAGGCTGGCTCAGCTTCTAGCAGGAATGAATGGTGCTAAAAGGCCCCACAAAAAATCTGCAAAGGCTAACAACAAGAGACACAGATGTGATTCATTCTTGCAAGGGCTCACCAGTGTGCCACACTTGTATCTTAGGCTCAGCCCAGGGGGACAGAAAGCAGTCACATGATCACAGTGGTTTGGGTTTAGTGCCACTGCCCTTCAAGGGTAACCCTTACTGCAGTACTTCAGTACTGAGGATTTTGTATTTTAAATTGTTTTCATAGCTTGGGATCACCAGGACCTAACCATTGAGATCATATAGCTGGTTCACCCTCCCCTGTATGTACAAAAAACACACAACAAGCACTTTGGGCTCTTTTGCAGGTAATCTTTTATGACACTAAGAAAAAGAAAGGATGTGATGAACTGCCCAGTGCCCATTCCCCTCCCCAAATTTAAGGTCCTCCTTTTTAGGGCTGTGGGTAAAGCCTACAGCACTATTGTGATTGCTCAGTGGCTCTAAAAAAAGGCAGATCATGGAACCTTCCATTGGACTTTTGGAAGTATCCTTCTAAAAGCCCAACGGAGCTTGAACCCCTCTGCCATGTTTGGCCACTACAGAATAACAGCCACACTATATCAGCTACTTCCACATTCCGGTGGCAAAACTGCGCATGTGCAAACTGCGTGCATGCGCAGTTCTGCTGATGTCATCATGTATGGCAAAATGCCATTCACCATAACTGCGCATGCACGACTGCAGCGCATGCACAGTTTTGTCACCGCCACTAGCTCTGCGGCATTCTGTGGCCCCCAAAACTCATGTGGCACACTGGGAGCCCACCCCAGTGTGCCCAAAGTTTTTACTTTTGCCCATTGACATTGGGGTGCCCAATCCCTGTGTCAGCTGTCGCCAGCTCCACGGCATTCTGTGCCCCCCAAACTCATGTGGCACACTGGGAGCCCACCCCAGTATGCCCAAAGATGTTGCTTTTGTGTGCCGACATCGGGGTGCCTAATCCCTGTGTCAGCATTATGTGCATCCCCCAGTCATGCAGCACACTGGGAGCCCACCCCAGGGTGCTAACAGTTTTTTTCTCCCCCCCACCCACCATCACCAACATCAGGGTGCCCAATCCCCGTGTTGGCATTATGTACACCCCCCCCTGTCATGTTGCACACTAGGAGCCCACCTCAGTGTGCCCAATTGTTTGTTTTTTTTTCTGTAGAAAAGAAAACTGTCCTTCCTCATCACTCCAGTCTTTTTTTTCTCCCTGTAAAAAAGAAAACAGTCTCTTGTAGTCGCTCCAGTCCCCTTTCTCCATCCCCACCCTCCCACTGAGCACTCGCCTCCCCACACACCCCTTATCTTGTACTTACCTCCGGAGGTTGGTGCTGTCATCTTCTCTGGATTGGGATACATCTGCACTCTTCAAAGCTGGTGTACCGACACAAGGTCGACACCACTAAGACGAAGTCCAGCACAGTGAAATTTCGCCAGGATGCAGTGAGTCACTGTGCTGGAACTCTACTGACACCAGTGGTGTTGCTCCCAGTGCTGCACCCCCCCATTCCAACTCCAACTAGAGTTAGAATCCTAGAGACCAGGGGTTGGGGGCAGAGCTCCCCACATGGGGGGTTTGGGGGTGCATCCCCCCAATAGAACAGCATCAATATCCCCGATGATACAATGCCAACAGTTGGCATTGTGGCTGTCACTGTGGGGGGTGTTGGTGCTAGTACTGTTGAAGTGCTATAGTAAAACCTTCAAAGTCGAACCCTGAACTGAAGAATCATAGGTAAGCATGCTATACTGCCATTCAGTGGGGTTTTCATCTTATGCTGATATCTCAGCCATGTTTTGGTATTTTTGCCCCAAATTTTCAACATGGGGTTCTTGGGACCCCAACTCATGAAAACTGTCACTGTCATTTTGTTACTCGGTCACAAAAGGTGATTTTGCAGTCACTGCACAGAATCACCTTTTGGGACCTATTCACGAAATGACAGTGCCACTGTTTATGAGATGGGGTCCCAAATAAGCCCATGTTGCAAATCTGGGGAAAAAAATTCCAAAAAATGACTAGCGTGCATTGTGCAGTTTCTACGCATGCTCGTAACTTCACCAATTTTTAATATTTTCACTCCACATTTTCAACATTGACATTTTTGCACACCTCCTTCAAAAAAGTATAGCTGTCATTTTCTAGAACCTGCTCAAAACATGTTTTCACACCTGTGGTGCAGAATAGCACATTTGCTCTGTGAAATCACCTTTCGGGACACGTGAACAAAATGACACTGGCACTCTTCATGAGGAGGGGTCCAGAATAGCCCATGTTGAAAATCTGGTGCAACACCTCCAAAAAATGGCCAAGTCACACCCTGATGTTGAATAATTTCTATACACATGCATAACTTTGGTAACTCTTCACAGCCCTTTTGGCTCTGGCTAGACTTTAATTGTGCTCTACTATGTTAGTGATGTACACTGATGGTGTAAAACAAAACTGTATATGAATTTCAATAGTTCTAAGCAGCCATGCTGTACTTAAGAAAATGCATTCTCCTTCTGCTCTTGACATCACCTAATAATGGATGCTTTGCAGAACAACAACTGAAACAGTTCTCCAGCAGCAGGAAACATTGCTTTAGTCTCTACTGCCAATGTGATGCTTGGTAGAGCTTACAGATGATAAACTCTTACAGAATGTGATAAATTGCCCTGTAATCATCCATTTTGAGTTACTTATCAATGGTGAGATAAGTACACTAGGCCAGTGTCTACTTTGAGTGGGCTTTGAGTTGGGCCCACAAACTGAATTGGGGCCAACACATTCGGATCAATTTTGAAAAATTTGGCTGAATCACTTCTGCTCTCAATGTTGTAATCTTCATGGAGTAAAGCAAACTACAATTGGGGGTAAAGAAGCCCTAAGGTCAGCAATGAATATTAATTACTGTAGCTGACTTGTGGCAGGTGCTGTTCGCATACATCTTCTGTGGACTACAGTTTGTTAGTGGTGTGACACAGTCTGCAAAACTCATTAAGAGGGTCATGGCACAGTGTGAGCTAGAGTATTAGTCACTATTCATTGCAGACCTCAATGCATATACCCTACTGTTGTCTATGCTTTACCTCCATGCCAATTACTATATTCTCTTTGGCCCCACTGATTCTCTCTATATAACAATACCCCCACAAAAATGTTATGCATCAAAACACAAAAAATGTGAGGGCATTAAAAGTAGGGCATTGCAGTCACCCTGATGTCTGCCCAGTGGTAATATTGTTCTGTTATGCAAGTGACCCAGTTTTGTAAGCAAACCTGAGTTGCAGCATCAGGAGGCAGGCAAGGCTGAGGCAGCTACCACACAGCAGTGTGCCTCAGCCAGGAAGCATCAAAGTTGCACTCAAGTGCAGCAGCGACCCTGTACTGTGGGGACATAGAGCCTCCTGCCATAGGGGATGTGCTGCTTGCATGTGAGACTGGCATATGCTGTACTTATGTCAGTGTAGGAGGAAGGAGCAACAAAGATATTGAAAAACCAATGGCTGTCTAAATTATGGTCTGGGAGTGCCTCAGGGGAAGGATGGTCCCCACCCAGAGCCCCTGCCATGGGGTGCCAAGCAGGTGATGGAAGCCATGGGGGAACTGAGGATGCAGACCTGAACACAGTATATCCGTGGATCCAGGGTATATCCATGACAGGGTGTACATGGTTAGGGAGAAAAAGTTCTATAGAAACAAATGATGACATTACATCACCCTTCACAATATATTCCATTCAAGGATGACTATTGTTTGTTAGATTTTTCTGCCTTTTTTCTATTTTACATTTTCTTTACATTTATTGAACTTAATTTGAAGACAGACACTGCTTGCTGGCAGTCAAAGCTATGGTAGTTAACTAATGAATACATGATGACAGCTTGGAAAATTGCATATGCCTTTGTGTGACCAGTTGGGTCACTCTTTCTGACCCTGTGCCTCTCATGGTGGTTGGTGATGCTTATACTAAGGCTTATATTAAGGTTAGATAGAGCATATAAAGGTCAAGGACCCATGTAAACTACTCCCCCACTGTTTCAGTGGTAGCAATCCAAATCAGTTTTTCCCATGTAGGCATCTAATCTTGTTTTAAAGGCTCCTTATTCTTACTTATGGATACTTCTAGTGGCAGTTCATTCTAAATACTCACCACTCTCTGGGTAAAAAAAATCCTCCTTTTTTTACTTTTTGAACTTTTTTTGATTTTATCTAAAGGGGATATCCTCTCATGTTCACAAGGTCCTGTTTATGCTATAGGTCTAAATCTATCATTAGAACAGGGTCATTCGCAACCTCAAACAAACATCAAGTCCCCTCTCAAGCGTCTATTCTCCTGGGATTGTAATTAAATCTCTTCCAGTCTATCCTCATATGTCATATTTGTCATACCTGTGATTGCTTTAGTTATTTTTCTTTGCACCTTTTCAATGGCAAATATAACCTTTTTCTGATATGGGTTTCACAACTGTGTACCATAGTCTAATAATGGCTGAATGTAGGCCCTGTATATTGGAATTATTAATGCGTTGTCCCTACTTGCTGATATGGCTCTATCCTTATGTTGAGTAAGCAGAACTAAAGTATAAATTGAAAGTTCTGCCATCTCATCTGGGGAACTGATAAAAATATGTCTTCTTGTCTAATAGGACCTACAAGAAAGATGAGTTTTTTTCATAGTGAGTTTATGTACCCTTAGAAATGATTTTTATTTGTAGTTTGTCGATTTTGCCAAATCTAATTCTAAATTTAGTTTTTTCCTTTTATCTAGTTTTTGTACTTTCTGACCTGGCATTTTTATCTGTACCTGTTTGGCAGTGTGTCTTCAGCTTTGTAACTTCAGAAAGCCTTGGGGTGCGATTCTTAAAGTGGGCTTGGATCAGCGCAAGCTGTGGCAAACAGCAGCTTGTGCTGATGCACGATGTGCCAGGGACCCTGCACCTGATTCTCTAATAAGCAGGGTCCTGGCGGCTAAGTCCCTAGGCTAGTGGCAAGCCAGACCAGGTGCCAAACACAGGAGATAGCAAGAGAGCTTGCCACAAGCTGTAAAGTGACTGTGCGCTGGTCCAGCAGGGCCCTCAGCGGCCAATGCCCCCCACCACGATATGCCCAATGATGATTAGTATAATATTTAATTAAACCTGGTGGTCTAGTGGTCCTTCCCCTTGCCCCGATATTCCTGGTAATTATATGTTAAATAATGCAATTTACCTGGTGGTCTAGTGGTCTCGCCCCCCCCACCCTGGCATGATGTGTGCCCACCACCTCACACCCTCATCCAGTCTCAGTTTGTCGCCAGGCATCGTTCCTTCCTCACACCTCGGCCGCCCCGATTGAAGTGTCATTGAATGCATAATACAATATGGTACGTGCTTACAGATTATCAGTGAGCACATGCTGTAGTGTATTGTCTCAGTGGCTGTTTTGTCGGGGCCAGCAGAGGAGTTGTGTGGAGGGCGGTGCCAGTCCTGGCTCGGGGTCAGATTGGGGGTGTGTGGGGTGATTGGCACATCTTGCCAGAGTGGGGGGAGACTGCTAGACCACCAGGTAAATTGCATTTAACATATAATTACTGAGCATATCTGGGCAGGGGGAGGATCGCTAGACCACCTGGTAACTCTGTGTGTGTGTGTGTGTGTGTGTGTGTGTGTGTTTTGGGGTGGGAGGTACATTGATGATGTACTATAGCACTCCAGAGGACATTCCTCTAAGTACCCTTAGACTAGCCCTGGAAAAATGTCCTCTGGGTTGGTTTTGAGAATCTGAGATGTGGGGATGCAGCAGCTTGCGTCTGCCACATGCATCCTAGCGCCAGGTCATAGCCCATTCTTAGGCGTAGGGGAGGCGGAAGCCCTGTTTGGCTGTTTGGTGCAGACAGCCTGTGGCTGATGTAGGCTGCCTTTGAGAATAACTCTGATGGCAATTTTTGGTGCCAGGGGCCATTTGCACCATTTACATTGGGTGCAAGCACCTTGCGGCATTTCCAGGGCTTTGAGAACCGAGCCCTTGTACTTTAAACTGATCAGCCTTTAATCCTTTATGTTAACAATTTTGGTTTCCTACCTTTTGCATTGTATTTTTGGGATGCACATATTACAGGTTTCTGTTATTACGTTTCTGAATACTGCCCATGCATTTTTCACTGTCTGGTTTCTTAATTTCTCCCCAGGTTAAGTTTGTCTAGAGTTCAATGTATTTCTGCAATATTAGCATTTTTACACAAAAGGATCTGTATGCACTCTATGATCCTACGTAGATTTAGGCTAGGCAACATTAAAGTAGACCACTGCATGGTCACTATTGGCTAGTGGTTCCTTTATAATACATTTCTCTATCTTGCATTCACTTGAAGCTATAACCAAGTCTAAAATATTTTTCCTCTTGTAGGTTCAGATACATCTTTGACCACTGTTTTATGGTTTCCAGAAATATTTTAGAATGTCCTGTACTTCCTGATAATTTCCCCCAGTCTATGTCTGGGAAATCCCCTGTACTAAGCCTCCTAGTTTGCTTCCTACCTCCATTTAATTACCTAGAAACATAACGTTTGACAGCAAATCAGGACCACTTGGCCCACTCAGTCTGCCCATTTTTCCCTACTTACAGGATCACTACATGCTCTACTTGGTATCTGGCCCATTCCCTTCTTCATTCCCTTCCCTTTTCCTAAGATTCCATTATGCCTATCCCATGCATTCCTAAACCCTAGCACTGTTTTTTACCCCACTACCTCTACTGGAAAGATGTTCCAGGAATCCATCACTATTTCTGTGAAGAAGTATTTCCCCACCTTTCAGTGTCAGTGTGGCTCAGTTGTTAGCACATCTGCCTCTGAACCAGAAGGTTGTGGATTCTCGTCCCACACCGGGATTGGACTCATACCTAAATGCTGGCATCCGAGTGCAGTATTAGGGGGGTGCTGTACTTCTGGGGTGTGCCATCCTTTGGATGAGATGTTAAACTAAGGTCCCTTCTAACCATCCTGGTGCTGTCCTGGTGGGTATCCAGGTGGAAGTAAAAGAACCCAGGGCACTCTTCTTAAAGAGTAGGGGACATTTCTGGTGTCCTGGCCAACATTCCCCTTCCCATAAACCAAATCATGCAATTGTCCAGGCTGTGTGTGGGTGTTGATGTGCGATGTGACTGTCACTACACATTCAGTCACTTCACTACCAGTCTAGCATTGCTTGTAAAGTGCTATGGGATACACTGTGTATGAAAAGTACTATATAAAGGCTTATTCTGCTTATTCTTCTTTCTGCTGAGTCTACCCACCTCCAGTTTTATAGCATGTCCCCTTGTTCTTGAGCATCATTTTTTCCTGACAAATACTTCCCTCCTGCACCTTATTACCTCTGTGAGGGACTTGAGGGTCTCTATTATATCCCTCTTCCCTTCTAGGGTGTAAATATTGCGGTCCTTTAGTATCTCCTCCTAGAGCTTCTGATGCAGACCCTGCACCATTTTAGTTGCCCTCCTCTGGACCACCTCTACTTTGTCTATATCCTTACAGAGATGCGGTCTCCAAAACTGGAACAGTACTCTAGCTGGGGTCTTACCAGCAATCTCTACAGGCACAATACCACCTCCCTCTTTCTGCTGGTGATACCCCTTCCTATGTACCCCACCATCCTACTAGCCCTCCCAACTGCCTTGTTGCACTGAGTGATTCTACAGATGCTCGATCCAGCCCCCCCCCGGTCAGCCCTCCAACACCCCAGATTTGCTTCTGAACCTAGCTTGTCGGTGTTGCAATTGGTAGTGCTATCACTGTGCTGGCAGGTTGGCCCCTGTTTTTCACTTTTTAAAAGAAAATAAGAGTCAAAATCAAACAACCGGCTATATCAGCAGTCTTTACAAAATGTGAAAAATCATTACATGTGTTTTGAAAACTAGGAATACTTTGAGGCCTAAGGGGGTTGACAGTGTTCCTTTGATGCTGAGGAGTAGGCAGGGGTGCCTACTGTCCCCCCTTCTGTTTGTACTTAGTCTCATGCCTCTGGCTGCAGCTGTACATCAGTCCTAACTGATATGGGGCATTAAGGTGGGAACAGAGGGCATACATTGTCACTTTATGCAGACAACTCCATCTTCTGTCTCTCTAACCCATTAATCTTAGTCCTGGCTCAGGAAAATATTTTAGAAACATTTTGAAAACTGGCAGTTACAGAAATAATTATTCAAAATCAGAAATGGTGTGGGTTAGTGGCACTTGCACACCACAGCTTAGACAATTAATTCCCTTCACTTAGGCAAAGAACAACCAAATCAGATATCTAGGGATAACAAGTGACCCTAGCAATTGATAAACGTTTTGCCACGAGTTACAAACCATTACATTGTGCCCTACAGAAGGATATAGCCAGATGTACCATGATTCCCCTCTCCTTAACTGGCTTTGTGTATATGGTAAAAATTAATATTCTTCCATGACTCCTATTTCTGTTTCAGATCCTCCCAGTCCCCATTCCAGAGACTTCCTGGATATTCCTTCTCAAAGACATCTTGAGGTTTGCATAGTGGGGGGGTGGGATGTCCTAGGGTGAGGCAGGCAATTTGACAGCTCCAAGGGAACATGGAAGTTTGGCAATGCTGAACCTTGGGAGATATTACCTGCCAACATATGCTGTGGGCCTTTGTTTCTGGGTTAAATGTAAAATGGACTCTCAGTGGGTTGTCATGGAAACCAGTTAAGACTTCCATGTCCCAATGTGGGCATTGCCAGCAGAACCACTTTGTCCAGAGTAAGATCACCAGGTCAGGAACCCTTGGGTAAAAGAAACCTTAAGTGTCATACTGAACGTCTAATTGGCCACAAACATAAGTGTGGAGCTGGGGTCCATTAACTTTAATTTGTCATCATCTGACATTTATACCTCCAGCATTGGACACCGGCTTCTGGCATTGGGCAGAGAAAGGTATAGCCTGGTTTGCACAGCTAGTTTCAGATAGGGTAGTCATCCACCTTGAGACCCTCAGTGGGGCTGTTAACAGCGTCCTCTTACCACTGGAATAAATTGTAGTAAAAGCTTTTTCAGCCTGCTGGTGTCATTTTCCAGCAAGTACAATGTCTGTTTTTCCATCCTCCTTGAAACCCTCAGACAACAACATAACTTGCCTGAAAGGGACATGTCTAGGTACCAACAGGTGTTTGATTTCCTCCACCAAGGAAAGAATTGGATCAGTGCAACCAGGGATTAAATCATTTTAGAGGACTTTATTTACTAGGTGGTCACCCTTAAAGAGAAATTTAGATAACTCTTCAAAGTGTATAAGACGATAAGTGGGGAAGTGGACAGGAGAGGGGTAGAGGGTGGGGATGGAAGAGGGGAAGAGAGGAACAGCCAAGATTTATACCCATCCAGGTTGCTGAGACCCCTGCAATGGGGTTAGGATCAGGCAGAAGGGAAGGGGGGAGAGAAACAGACCGGGGTGGTAGAGAAAAGAGGGGCAGGGGAACTGGAGGGGAGGACGGGGATATGGAGGAAGGGAGGTGAGCAGGCAATGGATTTGAAAGTGGGGGGAGAGGGAGAGGAGGAAAAATAGAGAGAGAGAGAGAGAGAGAGAGAGAGAGAGAGAGAGAGAGAGAATCTATACCCCCTCAGGATGCAGAAAACACTGCCAGGGGGGTCAGGATTGAAAAGTGGGGAGAAATGAAGAGGGGCAGAAGAGAGGAAGCCAAGATCTATACCCCTTCAGGATGACAAAGAACACTGCAAGGGGGATAGGACCAGGCAGAAAAGGAGGTGAGAGAAGGGGGTGAGGTGGGGGAGGAGAAGTGGAGTGTGGTGGGTGACCGGAGGGG
Source organism: Neoceratodus forsteri (assembly GCA_016271365.2). Classification (NCBI taxonomy): domain Eukaryota; kingdom Metazoa; phylum Chordata; order Ceratodontiformes; family Ceratodontidae; genus Neoceratodus; species Neoceratodus forsteri. Next base: position 484,444,887 of record CM057455.1, on the reverse strand, counting down.
AGAAGAGGGATAAGGAATAGGTAGGCTGGAGAAAATAGGGGTAAACTAGGAATGGGAAAATGGGAGAGCATCAGTGGGGGGTAAGAGGGGTTTGTGGGGAGAAGGACAGCCGTGAGATATCAAAATAACACAGTAGCTTGTGGATGATAGTAGTGTCGAAATGGCAAAATGGTCACAGTAGGGGGTGGGAGGAGGGGGTATAATAGGGGGTAGCATGCGAGGAAGTAATCAGAGGAATGGTTCAGTTAGGAGACAGGAGGTAAGTCAGGGATAGAGGAGTAGGGGATAGTGTGCAAGGGATTGGAAGGGTTGTGAAGGGGGTTAAGAACAAGTACAGGTAGGAGAATGGAAGTAAAGTAGGGCTAAAGGATAATGTGTCAGTGTGGGGATTGTTGAAAGGGGGACTAAGAATAAGTGCAGTTAGAGGAATAGAAATTGTGAAGGGCAGAGGAAACTGAGGAAAGTGAAGATGGGAAAGAGGAAAGTCTGATAGGAGGTGACAGTGAGTTCCAAAGCTTTGGGAAGCAGTAGAAGAAAGCTTCCTGTCCTGTGGGGGTAGAGCGATGGGGAATAGCTAGAGTGCATGCATCAGTAGATCTCAGAGAGTGAGGGAAGGGGGGTGGGTCAGAGAGTAAGGAGGAGAGGTAAGAGGCAAGAGTACCAACCCGGAATTTAGATGTGAACTTGGCACAGTGAGAGAGGTGCCTACATTCAAGGGAGGGGAAAGCTAGAGAATGATACAAGGTACAGTGATGTGTGTGGAAGGGGGAGTCAAGAGCAAAGTGACAGAAAGCATTGAAGAGAGTATCCAACCTGGTAAGGGAAGACTTAGCAGCTGCACTGTACATTATGTCACAATAGTGAAAAATAGGGAGTATCATTTTCTGAACTAGATCACGCCTAAATGGTAAGGAACTACGGTTCCTGCAAAGGGTGCCGAGCTTGGGGCGCGGTTTTTTCAGGCTGGCTTCAATATATACAGAAAAGTTTGAACATGTTACAAAATACATGAAATCCATAGTATGGAACTAATTACAGCTAGGATTCATTTGAGATTAAACTCTTTTCTAGACCTTTGGAAACCAGGGGACAGGCACTGACAGACAGATTCAGAGCAAGACCCTGAGCAGGAAGGAGAAGCAGAGGACTAACAGGATTTGGCCAACCCTATTGTACTCCACTTTTACACAAATGGTATGGCCACCACCTAGGACTATAAGGCATGGATATGCACTTGTAAGAACAAAAGTAAAACAGTAAAGCTGAGCCTGGTAGGCAAAATTAACTCCTTCAATGCACTACCAGTGTGTGAAAATAAACCTTGCGGTTGTTTTTTTTTTTTTTTTTTCGCTTCAACTCTATACACAGCAATGCACTGTTTCTGGGAGCACTGTTGAACTCCCTCCTGTTGACTGGTTTTGTATTAATTTTACTTTCACTCCCATATATAGCCAGGCATACTTACCATGTACCAACAAAATGTAATTATGGTCTATATGCCTTTGTTTTCATGATCTTAAAATAAAGTGGAGTTTAAAAAAAAGTTAGCATTGTACTTTTGCCCACCAATTGTGGATTGCTGGGCTGGGGACACCTTCTACCACAAAAGGTATGTAAAAGTCTTGAGGGGGTGCTAGTCTAGGGAGGTGGTATTCCATTTCAAACAATACAACTGGGAACTTTCTTTTTTGGGGGGAGGAGTTCAGAATGTGCTTAATTCTTGTATTTAACTACCCAAAAACCAGGTGAGTTAAGTTCACAAATGAGAGTCCTTCACTATATACCCAGTCCACTTTAAGGGGATGATATCTAGATAAACCACCCAAATCTATAAAAATGAATTTATTTTGCCATAATCCTAGAAACTGAACTTGGGGGTTGGGGGGGAGAAGAGTTTCCATAAGTATGAATTATTCTATAGGAAGGTGACCACAATTTCCTATATTCCTCAAATTTGTCTTCAGAAATATAAAATATCCTCTCTAGTCTATTATAGTCTACATAGAAATATAGAAACATAGAATTTGACGGCAGTTAAGGACCGCTTGGCCCACCCAGTCTGCCCATTTCCCTACCTACTGGATAAGCTGCAGATCCTAGTTAAGCAGCAGCCTACTTCTTCCTACCCCCGCCCCCTAGAATTGCCTTATGACTGTCCCATGCATGCTTGAATTCCACCACTGTTTTTGACTTCACAACTCCTCTGGAAGGCCATTCCATGCATCCACAACCCTCTCTGTGAAAAAATACTCCTTACATTACCTCTGAGCCGCTCCCCATCTTCAAATTGTGCCCCTTGTTCTTGCACACCTCTTTTTGAAAGATGCTCCCTCTTGGACTTTATTGATTCCTTGAGGTACTTGAGAGTTTCTATCATGTTCCCCTCTCCCTCCTTTCCTCGAGGCTATACATATTAAGCTCCTTAAGTCTCTCTTCATATATCTTCTGGTGCAGACCCTGCACCATTTTAGTTGCCCTCCTCTGGACAGCTTCCATCCTGTCTATGTCTTTGCAGAGACTGGGTCTCCAGAACTGCACGAGTACTCCAGATGGGGTCTGACCAGCTGTCTGTACAGAGGATAATAACTTCCTGTTTTCTACTGGTGATGCCTCTCCCTATGCATCCCAGTATCCCCCAGCCTCCTTGCTGCCCTCTCACATTGCTTGCCCATCTTTAGGTCATCTAATATGACTACCCCAGGTCCCTTTCCATTTTTGTTGTTGTTAGTATCTCACCCCATTGTGTACTCTTTTCCTGGGCTTTTGTTTCCCAGGTGCATCACCTTGCACTTCTTAGCATTGAATCTAAGCTGCCATACATTTGACCATTCCTCTAACCTTGCCAAGTCCCTTCTCATCCTTTCCACCCCACCTTGTGCATCAACTCTGTTGCAGATCTTTGTGTCATCTGCAAAGAGACATACTTTTCCTTCCAGTCCCTCTGCAATGTCGCTTATAAAGACATCGAAGAGGACCGATTCTAATACTGAACCCTGCGGTACCCCACTAGTAACCCCCCTTTCTTCAAAGTGGACTCCATTTACTATTACTCTCTGTGTCCTATTCTCCAGCCAATTCTTTACCCAGGCTGTCATCTTGGGACCCACTCCCAGGCTGGCTAACTTGTACATTAATCTTTTGTGTGGGACTGTGTCAAATGCCTTGCTAAAGTCTAGGTAGGCCATGTCCACAGCCCCTCCCTGATCTACTACTTTGGTCACCCAGTCAAAGAAATCTATCAGATTTGTCTGGCATGACCTTCCCACTGTGAATCCATGCTGCCTTGGGTCCTGTGCCCCTCTGGCCTCTAGATACTCGACAATTCTTTCCTTCAGAAGTGATTCCATCATTTTCTCTATAACTGAGATTAAACTAACAGGTCTGTAGTTTCCTGCCTCTGCCCTGCTCCCACTTTTGTGAAGGGGAATCACATCTACCCTCCTCCAGTCCTCGGGTACCACCCCATCCTCCCATGATTTGTTAAAGAGGGTAGTCAGTGGTGTCACTAGTTCTACCCTTAGTTTTTAGAATTCTGGGATGAATCTCATCAGGCCCCATTGCTTTGTCCACCTTCAGTTTTAAGAGTTCTTTCATAACCCTTTCTTCTGTAAATGGGCTGGTATCAACTTCTGTATCCAGAGTGTTTCTACTGTTTGTTTTAGATACCTCCCCCTCTTCATTTGTAAATACTGAGCAAAAATATTTGTTTAGTATCTCTGCCTTTTCACAGTCACCCTCTGCCCACCCTCCCTCTCCTTTATTAAGTCTCACTATCCCTCCCTTGGTCTTCCTTCACTCCCTGATGTACCTATAAAAGGTTTTATCCCCCTTCTTAACTGAGTTGGCTATCTTTTCCTCGGTTTGGGCCTTTGCTGTTCTGACTGCCTTCCCATCTTCCTTTTGCTTTAACTGATACAGTTCTCTGTCCTGCTCCTTCTGTGATTCCTTGTACTTCCTGAATGCTTTCTTTTTATCTTGAACCTTCACTGCCACTTCCTTTGAGAACCATAGTGGTTTCTTACATTGTTTTGTTTTGTGTATTTGCTTCACACAAAGGCGTGTAACCTCTGTGATGGCAGTTTTTATTATTCCCCATTGTTCTTCCACCCCTCCTTCCTGCCCATTTTCTAGTGCATTCCTTAGGTACTCACCCATTTTGACAAAGTCAGCCCTCCTAAAGTCCAGTATTTTTGCCTTTGTATGGCTTGACTCTATTGCTGTGTTTATTGTGAACCATACTGTTAGATGGTCGCTAGTTCCCAGATGGCTACCCACTTCTACATCTGTGATCCTCTTTCCATCTCCATTTGAGAGAACTAGGTCTAAGATTGCTCCCTCTCGAGTGGGCTCCAATACTAGTTGTCTAAGGCATGCCCTCTGTAGGGCATCTAGAATAACCCCACTCTTCAAAGTGGCTGCTGCAACTGCACTCCAGTTAACATCTGGCATATTCAGATCACCCATCAGCAATATCTCCCCTTTTACTGCCATTCTAAGTATACTTTTTATCATTTCCTTGTCCATTTCCTCCCACTGAGAAGGGGGTCTGTATACAACCCCTGTGCGGATTGTGATGCCATTGCCTGTCTCCAAATTTACCCATAGTGCTTCTCCTCCCTGTTTACCCTTTTGTTCTGTTGCTTTGATTCCTTCCCTTATGTAAAGAGCTACTCCTCCTCCTCTTTTACCCTCCCTGTCCCTCCTGTAGATAGTGTATCCTGGTATGTTTAGGTACCAGCCATGGTTTTGTGTGTACCATGTTTCTGTGACTGCCATGATATCCAGATGTTCCTCCTCCTCCATCAAGGCCACTAATTCAGGAAGCTTGTTACCCAGACTATGGGCATTGGTACTCATTGTTCTCCATTTTTTGATGGCTTTACCTTCTGTTGCAGCATCCCCCACTGACCTTTCTACCTCTGTCTTTTTATCATTTAGTACCCTGTTTTGTAGGGAGGCTGGGATTTTCCTGCTGCTTATCAGTGCCTCCCCTTGACTGTTTAAAAGCTTGCCAATGAAGCATTTAAACCGATTGCTCAAAAGACTTGTTCCTTCCTGGACAGATGCAGACCATTCTGCCAGTATAGGCTGGTGTCCTCAGGTGGAACCCCAGTCCCCAATGAACCAAACCCCTGTGCTCCACCATTTTTCAATCATTCATTAAACTGCATGGTGCAAAGTACCCTCGCCTCACCCATGCCACTGTCAGGCAGCACCTCTGAGAAGGATACTGTGTGTGCTACTTGTCTTAGGCCCCTCCCCAACTCTACAAAGTCCTCCTGCACTGCTCTAATCTCATGATGAGCCAAGTCATTTGTCCCTAGGTGGACAATGATGTCCAGCTCAGACTCCCATGCAGCTGTTCTCATGATCCTGAGGATGTGCTTCCTGTCCCTCCAAGCCATGGCACCAGACAGGCATCTTACTTCAGTTTTCTCTGCTCCCCCCAGTTCTAGCCCCCTAATAATTGAGTCCCCCACCAGGAGCTGCTTCCTTTCCCTGTGGTGTCCTCTGCCTCCTTCCTGTGGACCTCCCTTGTGACAGTTGTCCTCAGCCTCCTTAGTCTCCTCTGCGGGTGCATCCATAGGGGAACTATGCTCCCTCAGAATGGTGTATGGATTGTGGAGTGGAACAACTGACTGGGTGTGCATCTATTCCACCATCCTCACCCTCCCTGAGCCCACTGTGGTCCTACTGCTGTGCTTTCTTCACAACCTCTGAGGTAGTGGTGGTGGCTATGGTGCTCCCTGGATGGGGGAGGTTCCCTTCCTACTGTCCAGTGGGGCCTGAGGAAGGTTCCCTTACTACTGTCCAATGTGGCCTGAAGATGGGCAACTTCTTCCCTCAGGGCAGAGAGCTGCCTGCAAATAGGGCAGCATCTCAGCCTCCAGAAAGACTCCCGAAAGACTGCTGCCCCACACCCATTACATTGCACTACTCCCCACATGTTTATCTACTTTTTTTTGTGTGTGCACGTGTGTGTGTGATTGGTTTGTTATATAGAAATATATATATTATACAATGTGTATGCTTATATTGTCAGTGCAGTGTGCTAGAGAGGATATGACAGTGATATGCACCTTGCACTCTTGAGGAAATTATATCAGAACACCAGGTATAAAGGTACTATTTCCATGGGTGGGTGGGGTGAGGGGTGGGCAGGGGTTGGGCCTAAACTGTGCCCTCACGAAACAATCAGCTAAAAGCTCTGAATGACCACTGCGATGAGTGCCTTCCTGTTAGCAAGATGCCCTACACAACAATTTGACAGAGAAAATACCCTGCTAATCAAACAGAGAAAAATCCAGACATCCAAGTCAGACACAGGTAAATCTTCCCAGCCCCAAAACAGCCTGGTGGTTTGTGCTCTGAAAGCAGTCAGCCCCAAAATAAGTCAGCTGTGCTTTAAACTCTTCCTGCACTGAAAATCTTAAGAATTGTAACAAAAGTAAAGCTAGATCCATCTCCCTCTGTTGCTTGAAAGACTGTCTTTCCTGATAATTCTAAGTTCCTTATTTCGCCTTTCAGTTAGAAGTAGCCTCCACCTACAGAATATCTGCTACAAACCAAAGACAATTGTAAGGTTCACCTCCCTCTGTTGTGAGCACAACTCGCTTTCTTGCAAATCCTATGTTCAGTATTGCAGCTTCCAGCCAGAGGTAGCTTCACCTGAAGAATATTTATTCAATGGGTAACAGAAGGAGGGGTGTAGCCTTCCAATTCATCAATAGGAGTTTCCTTGCATTAAACAAATACAGTAGGATGTCAACTAAGGTAATCATATCCTTTGGTATATGAGATATATTATTTTATTTACATCCTAGGAGCAGAATTCTTGGATCAAAAGGAAAGCACTGGCCTAAAATATTTGAAATTAATCTTTGGATAGCTTTTCAGTTTAGAATGTGTTACAAATATATGCAACTGTGATCCTTTTTCTTTGCCACATCTGGTACATAAATCCAATACAGATGAATTAAACATATTCAGTTTTGATAGAGTTAAATAAAATATGTGCATTATTTTTAGTTGAATTTAACATAATTTATTTATTTTTTAATCTGCATAGGGGACTGCAGAATCATTCTCCATATTTCTTCCTCAATCATAATGTTAAAGGGGAACAGTCCCCACAAAGTCTCCACATTCAAGTGAGGGGCTGTTCCCAATGAGCACTTTGTGTGCAAAAACATTTCAGTTTCCTTACCATTTAATTTAGTACTGTATTAATCAATTAATCAATTTTTATTTTACCAGGAATAACACTGGTGAGCAAGCTCATTTACAAGACGGTCCTGGAAGGACATAACTTAGTAAAAAAGCATGTCAATACATACATAATTTAAGGACAATGAGAGTTGTCAATTGTAACAAAAGGTCTAGGTAAAATGACAACAGAAGGCAGGATATTTCCACAAGGGAACAATAGATTATATTCGACTAATTTTGTTTACTTTTGTGCTGACATCTTCTGTTACTACAAATTCTAGAATCAGCTGCAGCTGACTTAAGAGCAGTAGGCAGCAGTCAGAGTTTCAATAGCCTGCAGTGCATGTTAGGGTTTTTATAATTTCTGATCAGAGGTTTCTGGTTCAGCTTTTCTCCAGGGCTAAGTTCAGTCCTCTGTGACTGTACCTAGCCCAGGGAAAACAGTGGGACCAGCAAACAAAAGATCAATGCTTATATAAACTCTAATATGCACTGCAGGCTGTTGAATCTCCCACTGCTGCATATTACTCTGATGCCAGCAGCAGGATATTCTGAGATTTTTAATAACAGAAGACAACTCGCTAGAAGTAAGCACAAAATCTATTATATTACAGTAAACAGTAAATATATCAAAATGCTTTTGCACTCAAAGTAAACATTAGGACTGGCCCCACACTTCAGTGAAGGGCTCTTGTTGCTGACTGTTCCTCTTTAAAATCCTTTGACCAAGAACCTCTTAAGTTTTGGCCAGATTGTATTTTTACTGGTTTATATCAGTTTACGTAACTTTTTTTTGCATCTAAACTATCTGAATTCCATCAACAGGGGAGTTTCTTAACATAGAGAGGGGGCTCTTGAGGGGGTCAGGAGAAGGAAGTGGGATCTGAGCCTAGATTTCATACAACCTTTGCATGGATATTCAGCTACAGTAGTGCTAAACTAGATGACAAACAACAGCAATAAGGGACACTTTATCAAAGCCTCAAATTCCTGACTTCTTTCAAAAGCTATATTTAGGCCTACTGGAGGTGGGGTTGATATTCTCTCTTTAAGAAAAGGTAATGCTTGAAGGCTTTGCTTTTGTTAAGCTTCATGAAGTCTCTATGTATGGACAGATTCTGAGTTTAACTCAATAATTCTTCTTGAAAGAGAGATTTTTCACTTGTCATATTTGGTACACAGTTTCTTTGAGTGTTCTCATGCAAAAATAAAGAATCTTTATGACAGCTAAGCTAGTATTTTAAAACTCGTTCCAAGATGAAAAACAAATGAATCATCCAGAATATTCTTTAAAGCCTCCATGGATCTACAGAATCACCTTGTGTCAGTCACTCTAACATTTTATTGTTTGTGCATTTTTTTGCTTTTGGCTAATAATATTTGCTTCACTGGCTTTCAGGAGGTTTAATAACAAATTGCAATTCATTGATTAAAATAACATTAACACGCGCACAATACTAAACTCATTAGAATGATTTAATAGTGGTACAATATTTCTTTTGGCTGAGTGCTTTGGATGCAATCCCAAGTACACAGTCTTACCATAACATTACTTTCATCGAGTGCTGTTAATAATCCTTCCCAGCTTGTGCCTCAGTTTCTGTAAATAATAGACATCAACAGTATTTGTAGCATACTTATATTGAACAGGCCATCAGCAACTTTTGTTTAAAAGAAGAAGACTTAAATTTGGAGACAAGAACAGATACATTAGTCAGTTTGATAAACATGGCACAGAAGCATGGCAGTTCTGCAGCACTGCGAATCAATCAAACTAAATGTGTGGATCATTCAGTCCTGGGACACTGGTTCGAATCCACTTTGTACTAGGATTAGGAAAGCTACTGTGCTGAATTAAAGGCAGGAAAAACATCCTTGGTGAAATAAGCTGAGGAAGTTCCTGTACAGTTAGCCTCACACATGTTTCCACCTAAATGTCAGAAGCTGGCAGGCATACAGCAGCTTTTACGCTGGGGGACCAAGGAATTAAAATGAAGAGAATGGAATGATTTTATGACACATCAGCAGAAGGAGTGTCAGTTTCCAGGCTGGGCTGAGTGGGGATATGATATAGTATGGTATATTTTTTTATAAAAGGCACTAATGCAAAGCTTAGAGCATCTCTACAGGGCAAACAAATACATCCATCAAAAACACAGATCTATGACACCCATAAATAGCATTTACATCATAAATAACAATGAGATCCCTTTAAAAACGTAAAAAAACAAAAACAAACAATAAGAAAAACTGAACTATTCAAAGGCTAGGAGGAGTCGGTGTTTCTTCAGTTCTCTTTTTAATGCTGAAAAGGTTCTAGCAGTGCAGATCCTTCTAGGGAGCATGCTGTAAAGAAAAGGAGCAACCACAGCAGAAGACCAATCACCAACAGACTTCAGCTTTGAGGGATGCACCTCAAGAAGTCCTCATCCACTGGGCCTGGAAGGTGCATAGTAAATCAGAATCTCCCTGAGGTACTGAGGCCCCAGCCCATTCAAGGTTTTATATGTTATTAAAAGAACCTACAAGTCAGAGGGGAGATAATGCAACAGGGCAGCTCTGTAGGAGGGTAGGCATTTTTTATGTGGCAATGCATAAGGTTACATGTCCTTAAAAAGTGCTTTTTTTATCAGCTTGGGAACAAATGGATTCAGATGTTCCGTTTTCCTAGCAATTTTAATATTTTGCTTTCAAAATTATTCAATAAACTAATTCTATAAGTGTTTCAAAAAATTCACAAGGGTCAATAATGCATATATAACTAAGATAATTTGTTCTGATAATTTTAACTGTTTAGTAATCACCAACATTAGCATGATATGTGTAAGCGGGAAAGACCAGTTTTCATGGAGAGGTGCATGATGTGTCCAGAAGTCAAGCAGCTCCTGTACTATAAGCTTATAGATCCTGTCAGGGGCATATCTTACTGTATAAGAGTGTCATTGCATGAGATTTGGGTAAGAGGATCACAACGTGAAGCTGAGCAGTTTTGGTAACCCCAACCTCACGCGATGATTCTCTTACACAGTTAGAGACACTCCTGTCTGGACCTATTATCTCATTACAAACCCTGACAACTTACAGTTTATACACAAAAAGATTGGCGATCTGAATTAAATTGAGAATATAAAAAATAAATATATTTAGGAAACAAAGCTCCCCTACTGCTGGAAAAAAACTGAATGGTTCAGTCCAACAGTTTGCATGCTGAGCACCAGTAAACAAAGCATGTTCGCAAATTCTTGTTGAGAAACGCAACCCTTTGGCAAAGTGAAGCTGAAAATTTACTGAGCTGATGTTTTAAATTGTTTGTCCTAACAAACAATTTACAGAAAACCATGCACTTTGGATCTCAGCCACTTTTCCTTTTCTTTTTCCTTTTTTTATGTTTGCTTGTGCGCATGTGCAAGGAACGTTATATGGCAGCTTAGGAGAGAAGCGGGTTGTGGAGGTGCGGCAGTGTGGCTACCAATTCCAGCACTACATTTGTAGGCTTGGCGGTGTGCACCCACTGCAGGCCCAGTGTCCTGATGACACTGGTTCTACAGAAGTACCACCAACTTGAAATGATTTGGCCGCTGCAATGAGGGGCCACCTTGTAATTGCAGCATCAGCAATTCCATTGCAGTGATGGAACGACCCCGTCATTGCAGGGCGGTGCCTTGCCTGGTGTAACATTTCTCCCCGGCATTTCCCTAAACATGGTGGTGGCTTCCTCAGAGTCCCATGACAGCCGACTGATGGAGGTGCCCAATCCCTCTGTCGGCATGACCCCGACCTAGTTCATTTGCTGATGGGGGAGCCCACTCCCCGTTGGCATAATGTACCCCCTTCCCCATTTGTTGTGTGCCGAGGGAGTGCCCAATCACCCTCAGCATCATGCCCCCCCAAACAGTCTTTATTTGCCAATGTGGGACCCAATCCCCATCGGCTTAAGTCCCCCTTTCCCCAAAATGCAGGTGGCACACTGGGAGTCTACCCCAGTATGCACAAATGAAGACTGAAAAAAAACACCTTCCTGCAACGTCCTTTTTATTATTTTTTGCCCCTGAAATAAAGAAAATGGTCCCTCAAAGTCTTTTGTGCCCCTTCCCACAACCTGCACCCACCCACTGTGCAATTGCCTCCCCACACACCCCCTCACCCCATACTTACCTCCGGAGCCTGGTGCAATGATCTTCGGTGGACCGGGAACACATCTGCACTCTTCAAAGCTGACCATGAACTGAAGAAATTCTGGTAAGCAGTATAATGGCATAAATAGTTTTTTTTTCAACTTATGTGGATATTTCAGCCATTTTTTGGACTTTTGCACCCTCCATAGGGAGAGCATTTCTTTGATTAGCCAACTTTCAAAATCTCTGCCTTGGTCAGAGTGGATCCTGCTGAGGGGCACCATAGTGGACGAAGAAATTTTCCACTAGCACCTTGGCCACGGTAGAAGTCTTTTGATCTTTAGTTGGAAAATATTGCACATACCATGTGAAATGATCCATAACCACTAACACATTGCCAATATACCACTGATCAGGTTCTAAACACAAAAAGTCTATGCAGACCAGTTCCATGGGGGTGCTGGTAGTAATATTGACAAGGGGGGAAGCTCTCTGAGGCAGAGCTTTCCTTTGCAGGCAACGACTGCAGATCTTTACATGGTGCTCAACATTGGCCCCCATCTTGGGCCAGTAGAACAGAGATCATACCAAGTTGAGAGTTCTGTCAATATCAAGGTGCCCCATGTGATTGTGGTGGGACCTCAGAACCAAATCTTTAAAGGCTGTGGACAGGACCAATTGCTGCCTGTCTACTTGACCGCCATGATCCACTATCTCTCTGTAAAACAACTGATTGAGTAGCTTTAACCTGAGGCCTTCTTTAAACGATAGAGCAGTTCACAAGTCAGGAAAATGCAACTTGGATAGATCTTTCTCTGCACGCAGGGCATGAAGTGCAGGCTGAATCATAGGATCTTGGGATTGAGCCCACTGAAAGCTGTCATTGTCAAATTGAGGTAGTGCACTAATATCTAGAGCAGAAAAGTGGCAATAGGCAGCTGGTATGCAAGTATCAGGAGGGCCCAAGCAATCTACTAAACAGTCCACTGTGTCTGCAGACATCTGTTCATCTCAGTCAAATTTTTGGCACAAGGCTCGGATGTCAGGTTCAGACAGCCTGACCCAATCACTCTTGGAAAATGGCCTTCATAACAAGGTATCAGCATCAATCTGGTTCAGTCCTGGCCTGTATTCAATAGCATAATCATAGGTTGATAAGGCGGAAACCCACCAGTGCCCAGTGGTGTCTAACTTAGCTGAAGTCTGTACATAGGTTAACGGATTATTGTTGGTCTTCACCAATATCTTTGATCCACAGAGGTATTCATGAAACTGGTCGATGATGGCCCATTTTAGCACAAGGAACTCCAGCTTATGCACAGGGTACTTTCACTCTGACAGGATCAAGCTCCTACTGGCTAAGACCACTTGTCTCAAACCTTCCTCATGGGCTTGATACAGCACAGCTCCTAGACCCTACAGACAGGCATCCATATGCAGCATATAGGGCTTGGTGGGGTCAGCATACGCGAGGATGGGGGCATGAGTGAGCTGGTATATGACTTCATGAAAGGCTGCTTCACATTCGGGTGTCCAGCGGGGCCCAAAAAGTTCATCTGTGTGGAAGTACACTTTCTCTGATTCTTTGACAGACCCTTTTTTATATTTATGGTTGGTAGGAGGGTAACCCTGGGTAAGATTCTAGAGTGGGCGAATCACCTTTGAATAGTCTTTTATGAACCTGCAGTAGTAGCCACAGAACCCCAGGAAACGTTGTAGTTCTTTCAAATTATGGGACTGGGGCCAAGTAGTCAGTGATTCAACATTACTGGGATCAGTCTCTATGCCTTCTGTAGATACTATGTGCCCTACATACTTCACGGAGGTTTGAAAAAAATGGCACTTGTAAATGGACAGCTTGAGGCCGAAGTCTTCCAATTGGTCTAGGACTTTAAGCAGTCGAGTCTCATGCTCCTTTAATGTGTGCCCAAACACAATGACATTGTCTAGGTACACTAGACATTCCAGAAAGTTCATATCTCCCACTGCACATTCCATCAGTCACTGAAAAGTGGCTGGGGTGCCTGAAATTCCCTGTGTCATTCTCAGAAATTGGTAGAACCCCAAAGGACAGATGAAGGCTGTTTCTTCATGGTCCTCCTGGGCCATCGGGATCTGGTACTATCCGCTGTGAAGATCCAATACTGAAAACCATTTGCTCCAATTCAAACAATCCAGGGCATCTTGTATACAGGGCATGGTATGTTGATTGGGGATGTCTGCCGGGTTCAGGGTTCGATAATCAACACACATCCTTATCTACCCATTCTTCTTCTGCACAACCACAATGGGACAGGCATATGGGCTCCTTGATTCTTGTATCACACCAGCAGCGAGCATTTCTTGCAGGTGTCTCCTCACATCATCTATGCATGCTGGGGTGAGACGTCAGGATCTCTCTCGAAATGGCTGGTCATCATGCAAGCGTATGTGATGCTCTGTACCCTGGACACACCCCACGTCCCATTCTTTTAATGAAAACACTTGGTCCCTCTGAGCAAGTTTCTTGCTAATTCTAGCCTTCCATTCAGCTGGCAATGGGGACTCACCAAAGTCAAATAAGTCCGGGGTCACCCTCTGCTTCTCGCCAGAGCACTTGTTGCTGGGCAATATGGCAGTGTCGGTGTAGTGTACTGTAGCTAGGGTGCACCCTCTGTTCTCCTGAATCTCCCAATCTGACACATTCTGAATCTGGACCATCACTCGTCATGCATAGGAGTGGCCACGAGCAGGCAAGATGCTGGGTTCGACCAATAATCCCTCTGGCAACTTTCCATCTCCTGGTGCATCCAACATTAATATTTTGTTCTTTATGTTTCTCTTTAGGTGGGCTTCTCCATGGATTGTGCACTGGGCGTTGGGGGTTAAAACCAAGGAGTCAGGTTCCTTTTCCCACACTATCCCCACTGGCTCATCTGGGTCCACTCCATTGGGTCTCTGTTGCTAGTCATAAGCCCTTTTTACTAAGGCTGGAATTCTTAAGGCCCATCCAGTCAGCTGCCCTTGTTTCTCATGGCAGAGTTGTGCTAGTCTCCCAAGCATGTGGGCATTTGTTCCTATTAACAGAGGAACACCATCATACAGTTTGGGGGACAAACTAGGGCCAGAGTCTCTACTTGCTCCTCTATGCCAGTGACAGTTGCAGGAAAAGACAACCAGAGGTGGGCATATCCTAGATATGGATAAGACTTGTTGCTCAGCCCATGCACATGTAGGCCTTCGAGGGATTGTAAGGGCACATCAGATAAGTGTTTGTCATACCAGTCCTGAAACACAATGGTCACTTGCGACCCACTGTCAAGCACAGCCCGAGTAGGAATACCATTCACAGCCACATTAGTCTCCATTGAAGGGCCCACTATCTTGGCAGTCTGGAGGGACAGTAGCAGGGGCCGGTACAGATGACTTAGTGACAAAGAAGTTGGAATTGGGATTTCCTGAGCCTTCACTGCTGTTGTTTCCAGCACCCCTCGGCCATGGTTTTGCTTTCCGGAGCTATCCTTGAAGTCGGTATACAACCTTATCTAAGTCTTTTAGGGACCGGCATTCTTTCTTCATATGCCTCTCCTTCCCACAATTATGACAGAGTATGCTTTCTAGAGTCTGGTGTGGGCGAGGCATCACACTGGGGGTTGAGGCGGTTGTACCACCAACAGAAAATCGTGATTCAACCTCTGTCTGGTGTGTGGTGAGCATGGGGAGATGCCTCAGTAATTCCTCACTTCCATAATCAATTCATCAATCTTTGAGCTGCTATCAACAGGGGATGCCTGGGAGTGCACCCCCGCCCCCATAGTGGACACACTCAGAGGGATTTGGGCCCATTGTATCTCTGGAATGGGCTTGTAGGGAAACAGTAGCCCTCATTTCTCTGACCTCTCACAGTATCTCGCCCCAGGGTGGAGCATCCTTGCTAGCCTCCCAATGTTCAACTGGCACTGTATTTCGCCCCTGAGCATCAATCACATGTGCATCCTCAGTCATCTGGGTAGCAGCAACAGCAGATACAGGAGCCCCCCCCCCCATATGGCTGCCTCCTCTCAATCCTCCAAATTTCCTTCATCAGTCCATCATATGTAGGAGGCACATCCAACCGAGCAGCAAGGCGTAGTTGGAGCAGCAATGATTCAGAGAATGGGGCTGACTTGAGAAGTTGGTCCAACCTATTCCGATCTAACTTAGCTGGGGCAATGCCACCTTTCTTTAGGCATTTCTATAGCACTGCTTTGAGTCGAGGCACATACACGAATAAGGGCTCCTCTGGGTTTTGCCAAGTGTTTGACCCTTCCCTACAGGTCCTCATCCTAATCGAGACTCCCATACACATTTTGCAATGCATTCAAAAAATCTTGAGCAGTTGCTACTGGATTACTAGCCTGTGTAGTGTGGATAGTAAGTTGGGAGGGGCCTCTGAGGCTTTCAACCACCCTTTTCCTCTTCTCTGGTTTGGGGCATTGCCATTCTCGGATTTGAGGGGCAACATAGTCTAGCCAAGTCTCCCAATTGTCCTCCCCCTGGGGTGTGGGGAAGGTGCCTGAAAGCATCCTCAGCCAGGGATACAAGTTGTGACTAATGGTGGGTACAGATATAGGGGCCAGCATTGGCATGGGCACAGAAGGTGGGGCAGTAACAGGTGCTGGAGTGGGAGGGGGTGTTGGGGAAGGAACATCCCCAGGTGGCAGGAATAATTTCTTAAAGTCCTCTATGGTTTTCCCTTCCTCCAGCAAAAACTTAGCAAATTTCTCCCCAAAAGTCTCAGATAATGGTGGGAGCTCATCCTCCCCAGGGTCTTTACTGTCTTTTGTTATCATTCTCCAGGCAGCTAGGACCCCTTCTGAGGCAATAGTCTGTGGCACTTTAGAGCTGTCCATGAGGTCACTGCACTCTACCAAGGCTATGAAAGTTGGGCGATCAAATCAGCCTGTCGACCCACCACCACAGGGTTTTTTTAAACATTTAAGTTTAAAGAGTGCTCCCTCTACAGTGTCCTTACTGGTACCCAGGGGAATATCCAGTATAAGCAGAGCATTTTGGGGGTCGATCTCCTGCCCAGTACACCACCCCACCAACTGGTGTACAGCCATTTCTACTGGGGTAGCCATTAATCTTTAACAATAATTCATAGTTTTTGGCCACTAGAAGGCACAAAATCCCAGCGGTGAGCCTCCAAGATGTAACCTATTGGTGGCACTATCCCAAGGGTTACTACCCCTACCTGCATGGCTAGTAGCAGGTTAAGGGGCCTGAGTTATGAAATAGGTGCCTCCACCCAGAGGTCAGGGTTGGTAGCAGTCAAACTAACCTGGGCACAGCCTTCTGGGACACTGTAACCCCCTTCTTTCCCTTCTAGTGGCCTGAGCAATATACGATAACCACTTTCACAGTACCCCTTGTACACCATACCAGCACCCACACTGTTTTCACTTACCACCAGGGCTGGTTCCTCTGGCTCAACCCTGGGGACCCCTTGTAAAACAAGGTTATGCACAGTAAATAGCATCAGTACAGTACTCTTGGAACAAACTGGAACCACAGTCAGGTTAAATGCAGCAAAAAAGTCAGATCTGATTTATTCAGGGGACTTGAACAAGGAAGGGGCGTAATCAGGTTGATTGGCTTAAAGGCTACATTAATCAAACAGTTATGCATGTGCTTTAAGTCCCCACACAGTCACGCACTCTGGATACCCAGGTAGGAAAATGGTGAGCTAGCCAGGAACATTGCAGCTGGTTGGGGCCCTGTGGTGGAAGAAATCAACATGCACAACACACACTACTTGTAATCTGGAGCCGGAGGGCTCAGTTAGTGAAAGAAAAAGCAGCAAGACAATCAGATGACAACACTTTAGATTTAGCTGTTGCAGGGAGCTACTCTGATGTTTACTCACTATACCCAATACTGGACACAGGCAGGACGAAATCGAGACTGCAGGTTGTTGAGCTGGTGTGCCTGGAGAAGCGGGGCCCTCACAAATCACCGAGGCATCGTTCTTGTTCAAGTGGTGAGCAGGGGGCTGATCCCCAGGCAGATCTCTGGTCAATGGCTTTCTCTGTGCAGCAGGTAGTCAGGCTGGGCCTGTGTGGCAAGGCCCAGGCCCAATGGAGATGATTTTGGATTCAATCTGTGGGGCTGGATGCAGCTTCCAGCAAGCAGAATACAGTTCAAACCACAGTGGGGAACCAAATTGCAACCCACTAGCAGCACACAGCACATATACACGTAAGGAGATTCTAATGCAGCTTCCAGCAAGCAGAATACAATTAAAACCACAGTGAGGAGCCAAATCTCGAACCACTATAAGCACACAACACATTCACATGTAAGGAAATTCCACTGTACCAGGCAAAAGGCTCTCTAGTCACAATTGCAGAGTATCTGCACAATCCAGAAGTTCAGAGGTGACTGGAAGTCCAGACAGGCTGATCACATTCAGCAAATATCTTCAGTCTTCTTCAGGTAGAAGTCTAGTCACAATTCAGTGACTTACTGCGCTCTCCAAGTTCGGATTCAGTCCGAAAAAGGCACAAGTTTCCTCTCAGGGACAGCAGGCAGACATGCAGGCCAAAAGTCAGGCCTTTTCACAGTTCTCCCACATGAATCTATGCTGGGACTGCTGCTTGAGTCATTCAAGCTGTTATCTCTTCACTTCCCAACTCAGAAGTGAAACTAGCTGCAAGCAGCTTGGGAATTATCCCCAAGATCCAAAAGGTTTGGTTGGCTGGTCTGTCTGTCAGTCACAACAAGGGCTACCTCTCTAGGTTTTTTTAGGCACCAAAATGCAAAAATTATAATTTCTACAAGTTTTGACCCCACCAAGCCCCTGTAGGCAGGCTCTATTTTAGAGTCCCAAATGTACCGATTGGCCCATTTCAGCAGTCCAGGACCAAGATGATGGAAACAAACAGAACTGTCCATGCTGCAAAGAAGGCAGGTTAGAACAAAATGCAATATTATTACTACTCTAACAAATGATCAGCAAACAAGCACATCTTCTAACAAAGCTCCCTTTTAGATTAATTATGACTGCAATCCAGGCAGCTCTTAAAGAGACAGTACACAGAGGCTATATAGGCACTCTCTGGCAATCACATTTAAACTGCAAAAACGCAGGACACCAGCCTGGCAGTGAGCATTTAGACAAGCTCAAGGAAAACTTTTTGGGAACCCCATTTGTAGGGGGTTACAATCATAACTTTGCAACCTTGTAGTATTTTTACTCCAGATTGTCAACAGTGGCATTTTTTCACACCTCCTTATGAACAGTACAGCTGTCACTTTTCACATCCTGGCAGAAATGTGTTTTCGTACTTCCAGCACACAAGAGCATGGTCGCTGTAGAAAGTCAGGGCTCCGGACAGATTAAGAAAATCACAGTGACACTGTTCATGAGTAGAGGTGCTAAAATGCCTGTGTTGAAAATTTAGTGACAAAAGTCCACAAAATGACTGTGTTATGAGCGTACATTGCGCAGTTTCCACGCACCCTTGTAATTTTGCACATTTGCAATATTTTCACTCCAGATTTTCAACATTGGCAGTTTTTCACACCCCCTCATGAACAGTATAGCTGTCATTTTTCATATCCTGGCTGAAAAATGCATTTACACATCAGGTGCAAAATAGCATGATTGCTGTGGGAAATTAATGTTCAAGACAGATTAAGAAAATCCTGGTGACAGTGTTCATGAGCAGAGGTCACAAAATGCCTATGCTGAAAATTTGGTGAAATAATTCCACTAAATGACTGTGTTAAGCACATGCACTGTGCAGTTTCCACGTACACTCATAACTTCACAAATTTGTAATATTTTCACGCCAGATTTTCAACACTGGTATTTTTTTACACCCACTCATGAACAGTACAGCTGCCATTTTTCACATCATGGCCTAATGTGTTTTTGCACTTCCAGCACAGAATAGCGCGGTCACTGTGGGAAATTAGTGTTTGGGACAGGTTAAGAACCAGCAAGTGAGAGAGGGGGACTGAGTGAGCTGAATGGAGCTCTGTCAGGACTGCTGCAGATTTCTTTGTGGGCAGAAAAAGGCACCAACACAGGCAGGGGCCCAATACAAAAGGGCAGCCTGCAGCACTGGGAGAAACAGAATGAGCAAGGGAGAGAAGGGGAGTGAGCGAGGTCAACAGAGCTCTGTTGGGATTGCTGCAGATTTCTTTGTGGGCAGAAAAAGGCACCAACTCAGGCAGAAGCCCAGCCTGCAGCACCGGGAGAAACAGAACAAGCGAGTGAGAGAGGGGGGGCGTGAGCGAGCTCAATGCAGCTCTATTGGGAATGCTGCGTATTTCTTTGTGGGCAGAAAAAGGCACCAACGCAGGCAGGAGCCCAGTACAAAAGGGAAGCCTGCAACACCAGGAGAAGCAGAATGAGCGAATGAGAGAGAGGGAGTGAGCGAGGTCAACAGAGCTCTGTGGGGACTGCTGCAGACTTCTTTGTGGGCAGAAAAAGGCACCAACTCAGGCAGAAGCTCAGTACAAAAGGGCAACCTGCAGCACTGGGAGAAAC
Source organism: Neoceratodus forsteri (assembly GCA_016271365.2). Lineage (NCBI taxonomy): Eukaryota > Metazoa > Chordata > Ceratodontiformes > Ceratodontidae > Neoceratodus > Neoceratodus forsteri. Next base: position 484,425,045 of record CM057455.1, on the reverse strand, counting down.
AGAATGAGTGAGTGGGGGCGGTGAACAAGCTCAACAGAGCTCTGTCGGGACTTTAGAGTTGCCCACCCAACTGTCCAGGGTCCTGTGTGGTCCTATATTACAGCAGGGTCTCTAGGGTGGAAACAAAGCAATGATTGGATACTTTAAGGACTTCTGTAATAATACAGATTTAGTTGTTCTGTTTATTTCTCTAACTGAGCTAAGTACTGAGCTATACTGTTAGGATTGCTGTAATAATACATATTTATTTGTTGTTTATTTCTCTAACTGAGCTGAGTGATACTTGGAGTGTAATACAATTTCTAACTGGGCTAAGTGAAACTATGAGGGCTGTGAACAAAAAGTATGGTAGCTGAGGGGTGAAAAATGGACAAGGAGGCTTTAGGATTGCTACAGTAATACAGTATCCAATGGATGAGATTTGAGACTGGAATTAACCAGTCGGCAAGGGAAGGTAGGGGACTAGTGTGGGGGGGGGGGGAACAGGAATTTGAGTAAATAGGGCCTATCAGTTCTAGTAGGGTACAGAAACCGGGAGAAAGAGCCCGTAACATAAGATGGGGGCCAAAATGGGGCAGGTGCTGCATGTCAATAGGGTGAGCATCTTTCAAAGGGTGGTGGGGTGTACAGGGTGTGGGTCCACCATGATCCTGGACTGGGCTTGGAGGATGGGGGGTGTATGGTCTATAGACAACTGGCTAGTTTGAGGGAGGAACTGTGGAGGTTAGGGAGGAGCCTAAGTGGCACAGCAGATGAGTATGGTAGGCATCCTGGCTGGGGGGGAATAGGGGATGGCAAGGGGGGATGGGGAAGAACAACTAGGGACTGAAACCGACCCCAGTATCAGAGGCACTAGCAGAAAAGGGAGGAGAAGAGAGGGGGTACCCTAGAAGAAGGGGGGTCTCCTGATGGAGCAGGAAGAGACCATGAGGAGTACTAGGAGAGAGAGAGAGCAGATGGCTGCGGGTAGGGAGGGACCAGGGTTGGGACCAGGGAGGCACGTGAGGGAACAAGTAGGAGCGAGGAACCGATAGGGGAAGAGATGCAGGAGGGGTATCGACTAGGAATAGATTTGAGCCTCTGCTATGGGAGAGCAGAAACATACTGAAGGGGGGGAGGACAAGTGGGGCATGAGAGGGATGGCAACAGGTAGGGGAAGAGATAGCGAGGACAAAAGGGTAAACACGAGGCTAGTAAGGAAGGAGAGGGGGTGACTGGAGGGGAGAAGGCTATGGGAATGGGAAAGATGGGAGGGGCATCAGTATTGGGGTCGAAGGGAATGGGGCTCTCTAAATCAACAACACGGATAGGAGAGGGGTTGGAAATCAGCAGGGGGGGGTCGACATGGGAAGCCCAGTAGGAAGTAGTCAGGCTGGGAAGGGGTTCAAGTGGGATGGGAGGATTAAGGCAGAGAAAAGGGGTGAGGCAGAAGTAGGGGGTGCAGATACAGAAGTTACAAAGTGTGCAGCTGGTGGGGGTAAGGGGCAGGAAAGAATGAATACTGGGGTGGTGGAAGGGGCATTAGAAGGGAAAGGGGGTAAGGGACAGAGGGTACTCATCCTAGGGGATTCTATACTGAAAGGGGTGAGATGGGGAGGAAGGGGGAAAAGGCACAGACATATTTCATAGGTTGACGCTATCCCGGGTTAACTGCAGGAGAGGCAGGGCAGGCACTGCTCAAATGTGCAGCGAGGGAGAGGAAGAAACCTCAATTAGTGTTGCATGTGGGTACAAATGACTTGGCGGGGGAGACTGTGGAAGTAGTGAGGGGGAGGTTCTAGGAGTTGGGCAGGCAGTATGAGGGTGTAGGGGATTCAGTGGTTTTCTCGGATGTACTCCTGATACCAAGTGCAATCATCGGGAGGAAGGGTAGGAACCAGGAGTTCAATGAGTGGCTGAGGGATTGGTGCCACACCAAAAATTATGGGTTAGTGACTAACTGGGGTAGGGTCTGGGGCAATAGTGACTTGTGTGCGTGGGACAGGCTACACTTGGGGAGGAAGGGGAGTATTAAAGGCAGGATTAGAAGGGTACCAAGGTAGATTTAAACTAGTGGGGGGGTGGCCAAAAGACAGGTTGGCTGAAAGGTCCAGACAGGGGAGCCTAATGAGCTCATCCCCCTGCATGTAGGTAAAGGTGGAGGTGTAGTAACCCTGGGAGGGGACGGGCAGAGTGATCTGAGTTTAATACAGAAGGCACCACCACCTGCTAACAATAATGAGGAGACAGGATGTGGACTACTGGGAGGAGGAACACAGGCCAAGAAGAAGGAGGGGTACGGGTGGAAGGTGGTTTCTCTCAACTCAAGAAGCCTGAGAAACAAAGTTGCAGAGCTTAAGACACTCCTTTCAGAGGGGAAGGTGGACACTGCTGCAGTGACAGAGACCTCGGCCGCAGAGTACCATGATTGGGACTTGGCAATCCCAGGATACAGGATATACAGGAGGGACCAGGAGGGTTGGAAGGGGAGGTGCACTCTATGTGAGGGAAGGGATCAAATGCATAAGGGACGAGGGAGAAGAGGAGAGGATAGAGGTGCTTTGGGTGCAGCTCCTGGACTCCAAGGGCAGAAAGCTGAGGCTGGGAGTGGTGTACAGACCACCAGCCTAATCCGGGGAACTGGATGGGGAGTTGGCAGAGCAGATAAGGAGGGTGTGAAGAAGGGGGAGTGTGGTGATATTGGGGGACTTTAACCTACCAGGGGTTGACTTGAGCACCCCAGCCACTAGCAGTACCAGGGAGCAGGTGCTCCTTGATGCGTTCCAAGATGGCCTTCTGACACAATTGGTAACTGGGCCTACAAGGCTTGCTAGCACTCTGGACCTAGTACTAGCAAACGGAAAGGTGGTGAGGGAGGTAAGGGTGGAGGACCCACTAGCGGGTAGCGACCACGAAACAGTGTGGCTCATTCTTGCACTAGGCAGGGAGACAGGAGGCACGGGCACTAAGGTGGTGGACTTTAGTAGGGAGGACTTTGGGAGGATGGGAGCAATACTGTGATGGAGGCTCCAGGATATAAGGCCAGGGATGGATGTAGAACAAAAGTGGGGAGTCATAAAGACTGAGCTAACAGAGGCCACAGTAGCCTGCACCAGGGCCAGGAGTAAGAAGAGCAGAGCCAAGAAATCATGCTGGCTGAACAAGTACTGCAAGGGGTGAAGGCAAAGAGGGCAGCATACCGGAAGTGCAGGAAAACAGGGAAGGGAGAGGATAAGGAGGCTTACAGGAGTCGGTCAAAGGAGGTGGCTAGGAGGATGAAAAAAGCTAAGGCCTCCAGAGAATTAAGGTTGGCACAGGGCATAAAGGGAGGGGAAAAGGAAAATTTTAGGTAAGACAGGGAAAAGAGGAAGTGCAAGTTACATATTGTGAGGATAAAGCAGGGAGTGGATTGGGTGGAAAAGGGGGATGAGCAAGTGGAAATTCTAAATGAGTACTTCTGCTCCATTTTTACTAAGGAGAGGGGATGGTCCACTACCACCATGGGCTGGGGAGGTGGGGAAAGGGGGGAAGCAGATGAAGGACAAAGTGATCAGAGAATAGGGTGCTAGAGGGGCTGAGGGCACTAAGGATGGACAAGACACCAGGTTCTGATGGCAACCACCTCAGGGTGCTAACTGAGATGGCGGAGCTGTTGGCTGAGCCACTGGCAGATCTGTTCAACACCTCCCTGAAAACGGGGTGTGTGCCCCAGGACTGGAGGGTGACCCATGTGGTGCCCATACACAAGAGGGAGGAGCCAGGAAATTATCAGATGGTCAGTCTCACGTCCATAGTGGGTAAGCTTATGGAGGCAATACTGAAGCAGAGGCTGGTGGCATTCCTAGAGAGTAATGGCCTCCAAGATGGCTGGCAACACAGGTTTGTCTCAGGGAGGTCTTGTCAAACCAAACCAACAGAGTATTATGACTGGGTGACAAGGGAGTTGGACAGGGGACATGCGGTACGTGTTCTGTACTTGGACTTCAGTATGACCTTTGATACAGGAGGCAGTATAGCGCAGTGGTCTAAGGCTCTGAGCTGCAAATCTGGTGACATCCAGCAGACCAGACCTGGGTTTGAATCCCACAGCTTTCACTTGCATACTGTGTGACCCTGAGCAAGTCACTTAACTTCCTTGTGCTCCCAGGTCGCACCTGGAAACAAGCTCCGGCTTAGTGTGCCTTTCCTGGTTAAACAATTTCCCCTTTCCCTTTCCCTATACAGTGCCTCATGGGAGATGGAGGAGAAGCTGACGGCTGTGGGAGTGGGAAAAAAATCTGAATAAATGGATAGAGAACTGGTTACATGGGAGGGTGCAGAGGGTGGTGGTGGGGGGCTCTCAGCACCTAGAGCAGTGACAAGCGGGGTGCTGCAGGGGTCAGTGCTGGGACAGGTGCTATTTCGCCTTTTTATCTCTGATATAGCACACAGAGTGGGGAACAGGGTTAGTCTGTTCGCAGATGATACCAAAATTGTGTACGGTGGTGGTTAAAGAGGACAGATGGGAAAAACTGCAAGGGGACCTAACCAAACTAGAGACATGGTCAGTGGAGTGGCAGCTAGGATTAAATGCAAAGAAGTGTAAGATGATGCACTTCGGGGCTAAGAACCAGAAGGGGGACTACTGGATGGGGTGGGGTGAGGTTGGGGATCAAAGGAGGAGAAGGACCTAGGGGTGTTGGTAACTGGGAGCATGAACAACTCAGCCCAGTGCAGGAGAGCAGCAGCAAAGGCAAACAGGATGCTGGATTGCATCACAAGGGGGTTCTCATTCAGAAACAGGGATGTGATCCTATCTCTCTATAGATTATTGGTCAGACTGCACCTAGAATACTGTGTGCAATACTGGAGGCCATACCTGAGGAGAGCTTTGAGAAGGCGTGGGATAAAGCAAGAGGAAGAGGAAGAGTCAGGGGCAGGGGCTGGGACAAGCGGGGGAGGAATTGAGGGGGAGGAGGTTGAGGCAGCTGCAATCTATGGTGCTAGCTGCACACTCAGGCAGACTTAGATAGACTGATTGGTCTGTTCTGCTGGCAGAGTTTCTATGTTTGTATGTATGTTCATATGTAAAATCACAGTGACTCTGTTCATGAGCAGAGGTCCTAAAATGTCTGTGTTGAAAATTTAGTGACAAACGTCCATAAAATACCTGCATTACAAGCATGCATTGTGCAGTTTCCACGCACCCGCATAACTTCGCAAATGTGTAGTACTTTCACTCCACATTTTCAACATTGCCATTTTTTCAGACCTCCTTATGAACAGTACAGCTGTCATTTTTCACATCCTGCCCAAAATATGTGTTTACACGTCTGGCGCAGGACAGCGCAGTTGCTGTGGGAAATCAATGATCATGACAGATTAAGAAAATCATAGTGACAGTGTTTATGAGCAGAGGTCACAAAATGCCTATAGTATGTTGAAAATTTGGTGAAATAATTCCACTAAATGACTGTGTTACACGTATGCGTTGCGCAGTTTCCACGTACGCTTGGAAATTTGAGCATCTTTAATATTTTCACTACAGCTTTTCAACATTGCCATCTCCCCCTATGAATGGTGCTGCTGTCATTCTTCACATCCTGCCTGATCTGTGTTTTTGTACATCTGGCACACAAAGGCACGGTCGCCGTGAAACTCAAAGTTCGTGACACATTGACAATACCACAGTGACACTGTTCATGAGAAGAGGTCCCAAATGCTTTCATGAGGTGGGGGTCACAAAAAGGCCATGTTGAAAATTTGTAGTTCAAATACCAACAAATGCCCGGGGCCTTAGGGTTTCTAACCATAACGTCCCACCCTGTACAGACTGACAGGCATCAGGGGTGTGCCTTTGGATTGCCGACTGCAATGCTCATGCCATTCCACCCCACCCCCCCACCCTGCAGCCAGTGACAGGCATCAAGGTGTGCCTTGGACTCTTCGGCCCCAAAGTCCACCCCATTCTCCTATATTGCACCCATTTCAGTGTATATCCTTAGTGGGGTGTTTGTAAAGCCGAACACCCCAGGGCACACCTCAGCACTTGTCGGTGTCTGCAGGACAGGGTGAGGTGAAATGGCATGAGTGTTATGGGTGACAACCCAAACGCATACCCCAATGCCTGTCCATCTCTGCAGGTTGGAGGTGGGATTGGCATGAAGTTCAATACTTCACTGCCATTCCTACTCTGCATCTGTCTAACTACTGCATTTCCAATGCTAATACCAGCAAGCAAACATTCGGCATTGACAAATGCTTGTTTTATTTAATATGCTTGTATGACTGGAGGCCAGCCATCCATTGGTCTGACTCCAGCCACCCACCTTCCCCCGGGACTTACCTAATACCTTTTTATCTCCTGGTCATGTTGGCCAGGGATATACCCTGGACCCATCGATATATCCTATTCAGGACTTTTGACCCCAAGTCTCCCCTGGATCCTGTAGTCCCCTCTGTCTCCCATGGCTTCCCCTCTATGGCAGGAGCTTTGATGGGAGGGCTGTTCTCTCCACTGAGGCAAACCACTGGCATGGAATAAGCTGCAGTGTTGGCACACACTAGGATCCAGGGGAGTCCAGGAATCCTGGCTGTCATGCCAGCTGCACATGGATTTTGTTACCCTATTTTACCTTCCTGTCTTTGCCTGCGCAGATCCTTCTGATGAGCTTGACTGCACACAGCAACATCCTATGGAGAGAACTAGCTCCCTTGGCTTATTGCAGGGTCACTGCAGTACCAGTTGCCCACCTCCATCCCTCCTGGCTGTAGTGTGCTGCTGAGGGATAGCTGCTGCAGTATGGCCTGCCCCCCAATGCAACATCCCAAGCCCACTTCTGAATTTGGTCACCTGCATGGCAGCACAACATGCTACCACTAGACCATCAGCACAGCTCCTCAGCTGCTTTCTTGTCAGCATTTGAGGTCTGCATAGAAGTTTGATGCCAGTGGTACTTGCAGAAACATGAGTTTCATGGCTGTCAGCTGCATGAGGTGCCAACTGTGCATAGGATAAGAGGTAAACATACAGTGGCGAATCTTGCCTGCTGATTCGCTGGGTACGATGTCATGATTTATTATTTTCATAATAAGGACAATCCTACTGCCAATGCCAACCAAGATCACTCAACCATTAGAAAATGGCAATAGACACAGATGCAGGAAGCACAGCTGAGCTTAGTAGGGGCACTGTGACGATCATTCATGAACTGAACTAAAATGGTGAACAGAAATGGGGAAGAGTGACTCAGGATGCCCCAAATCAAATAGCCTCTTAGACAAACTGACATAGTTTGGGGTTTTCTTACTTTAATGAGTGTGGATTTTAGCTAACATTACTTTTGTAAAGTCCAATTGCTAATGACTTCCATGTTTTTTTTTTCTGAGAAAAAGCATGTAATAATTTACTTTTTTATCTTGTTTTAGATAATTCTCAGTCTCCGTTCCACCTGCTGTGGCTCTAATCCTTGCGTTGCTATTTGTCCCAAAGGCCCTGTCAGCAGTTAGTTGGGATCACAAGGCTTAGGATGAAGAACCAAAATGTCTGGCAGTGCCTTACATAGAGAGATCTACTAAAGGGAAAGGGAACGTTGTTTAACCAGGAGTGGCACACTAAGCCAAAGCTTGTTTCCAGATGTGACCTGGGAGCACAAGGACATTAAATGACTGGCTCAGGATCACACAGCATGCATCTAGGTGGGTGTGGGATTCAAACCCAGGTCTCCAGATGTGCAACTCCGAGCCTTAACCCACTGCACTATATGTAATTATTAAGATTATATTGGTAGCTTTGAATACATTTACAGGTAGCAATCATTATCACTAAAGTTAATCAGGAATTACAAATTTCACTTTTGCAAAGTTACTGACAATAGCCCCATGTCATTTTACCTTTAAAGTTATCAGTAACAGCAGCTGCCACACAGGAAATTAGAGATAACTGAGAATAACTATACATAGAATCTTAATGAATGTTATCTGATTAAACTTACAGATAGCACTACTTAATTTTTCTGTCAAAACCTCCCTTTTGCTTGTGTTGCTTAAAAAAAAGAGTTACCAATAAAGAGTATCCTCTACTATGGTCTGAGAGATGGCTTTTCAAAAGTCTTGATGCAAATGTAACTCCTAATTTTCATCTAAGCCTGCATCAAACGAAATATGCCAACATGCTGGATTGCAATTTTCAAACATCCTTCTACATTTAGCAAGTTTACCTTGTTTACAGCAGAAAAATGGTACATGTGTCATTCTTTTAACATACATATTTTCTGAGTGTAACTTGCACCTGTGAGAGGGAAGTTAGACCATTGAGGTGGCCAAACGTTCCGGTGCAAGTAGTGCAATTGTACTAAAATCATGACACAGATCATCTGGCATATCCGAAGAACCTTTGAAAATGAATTCCTAAATGTTTAAAGTTCAGCTTTTGGCAATCATTAGCGTTGCTAAAGAACCATCAGCCCCCCGGTCCATTGATATAATTACTGACACTTTACCGTGCGGACTTCATTTAAAATAAAAAATAAAAACTTGCTTCCTGTGCACTCATTGAGGCTATACTAAGAATGTATAGAAAATGGGCTTTTTATTTGGTGGAATCTGATTGGTTGATACCCATTCCAGAGGGGTACATTAACTTTCAATACATGCCCACAAAGTAAAAAAGTCCCAGACAAAACCTGCCAAATGCCTAGCCAAGTATCCTTGTGCCCAGCCTGCATTGTCATTGTTTGAAACAGTGGACACACAATTTCAAACTGACACCATTTTTCCTCACTCACTTAGCGACAAGAAAGCACATCAATAGTCACTTCCCCTGCTCTATACAGTCTGTAACAGCAAAACTCTATTTTAAAAGTATTCAACAAGTCACGCATTTTTTTTTTTAAGTGACCACTTACAGCACCATGTCAAACATATTTCAGACCACTACCCACCCTGGCAGCCACCCCCACCCCCTTGTCAGTGAGCGCCGAAACCAACACATGACACAAGAAGGAACAATCCTGATTTTTTTAGTTAAATTTGCGACAAAAAAGCAAAGCAACAGTCGCTTCCCTGGCTCTATGCAAGACACTATTTTAAAAGTATTCAGCAAGCCACAATTTTTTTTTAACTGACCACTTGTAGCACCACATAAAACATTTTTCAAACTGCTACCTGCCCTGCTAGAATCCATTCCCCTCTACAGCTACCCAGATGGCAGCTGCCCCCTCCTCCCCATGTTGGCAAGCAATCAGCATATCACATTGAAACACAAGAAGGAACAATCCTGATTTTAATGTTGGCTTGCGCCTGCACACCAGCCAACATATTGCATTAATAGCAGATTTGGAGGCACGGTCACTGTTGGGCAAATGCAGGGTACGCATCAGTAGGTGCGTCCCTCATTCCCTAATAAGCCTGCATGCCGGTGCCACACCAGGAATACATAATGTGGCAAGCATATCTAAGGAAAGGTCTGCTGCAATGTGAGCAAAGCTCATCATATGCAGCGGCACCTCCCGACATGCTTTCCCTGGTGACAATTTTATTAACCATGGTGGCACATTGCCTGCCATAATGCTGACTTCAGGGATGCCCAATCCCCCTGTCAGCATGCCCTGACTCAACGTTTGTGCTGACGGGGGAGCCCACACCCCATTGGCATAATGCACCCCCTATTTGTTATGTGCCGGATGGGGTGCTCAATCCTGCTGGCTCCAGCATCTCCCCCTAAAACACTTAGGTGGCATGCTGGGTGCCCACCCCAGCATGCCATATCCCTTGAAAAAGAAAAAGCCTTTTTTTAACCTTGTGAAAGAAGAAATTAGTCCCTCGCAGTCTCCCTGCCCCCTCCCACAACCCGCGCCCACCGTCTGCATACCCTGCCTCCCCGCATCCCCCTCACCCCATACTTACCTCCGGAGTCTGGTGCGATGATCTTCAGTGGACCAGGAACACCTCTGCACTCTTCAAAGCCAACCACGAACTGAAGAAATGCCGGTAAGCTGTATAATGGCAGAAATAGTTTTTTTTTCAACTTTGGTGCATATCTCGGCATTTTTTTGAATCTTTGCACCACATTTTCAACATGGGGTTATTGTGACCCCCTCCTCATGAATTCAGTCACTGTCATGGCATTATTCAGTTCTGAAAGGTGACTTCTAGGTCACTGTACGGAATCACCATTTGGGACCAAGTAATAAAATGACAGTGCCACTGTTCATGAGGGGGGCTCTCAAAAAGTCTATGTTACAAATTTGGTGAAAAAAAATCAAAAAAATGGCTGTTTTACGAGCGAGTGTTGAGCTGCAGCCATGCATGCTTGTAACTTCATGAATTTGTAATATTTACACTCCAAATTTTCAAAATTGGCATTTTTCCATACCTCCTTATGAACAGTACAGCTGTCATTTTACATATCCTGGCCAAAATGTGTTTTCGCACATCTGGTGCAGAATAGCGTGGTCGCTGTGGGAAATCAGTTTTCAGGACAGTTTGAGAAAATGTCGGTGACACCATTTATGAGCAGAGGTTTTAAAATTCCTATGTTGAAAATCTGGTGCCGAAAGTCCATAAAATGACTGTGTTACAAGCGTGCATTGCGCAGTTTCCATGCACCCTTATAACTTTGCAAATTTGCAATATTTTCATGCCAGATTTTCAACACTTGAATTTTTTCACACCTCCCTATCAACAGTACAGCTGTCATTTTTCACAGCCTGCCCAAAATGTGTTTCTGAACCTGTGGTGCACAATGGCATGGTCGCTGTGGGAAATCAACTTTTGGGGACAAAATCATAGTGCCACTGTTCATGAGGGGAGGTCCCAAAACGGCTATGCTGAAAATATGGCTAAAAAATTCCCCAAAATAATTGGGTTACGGACATGTGTTGCGCAGTTTCTATGCATGCTTATGACTTCACCAATTTTTCATATTTTCACTCCAGATTTTCAATGTTGCCATTTTTTATGCCTCCTCATGAACAATACAGTTGTCATTTTCCACATCCTGCCCAAAACGTGTTTTCGTCCCTGTTTTGCCAAATGGCATAGCCACTGTGCAAAACCACCTTTCATCTAACAAACTGATTGTGCCGCTCTTCATGAGGTGGGGTCACAAAAAGCCTATGTTGAAAATTTGGAGTGAAAATACCAACAAACACCTACAATTTTAGGGTTCCCAACTGTAACACCCCACCCTGTAGAGACTGCCAGGCATCAGAGGTGTGAGTTGGGATCATCGGCTGTAATGCTCATGCCATTCCACCCCACCCCCACCCTGCAGCCAGTGACAGGCATCGAGGTGTGCCTTGGAGTGTTCGGCCCTAACGTTTACCCCATTCCACTATACTGCACCCATCTCAGCATATTTCCTTATGGAATGGGGTAAGTATAAGGCCCAAAGACCCCAAAACACACCACAACACTTGTTAGTGTCTACTGGGTAGGGTGAGGTAAAATGGCATGAGTGTTATAGCTGATGCCCCAAAGGCACACCCCGGCACCTGTCAGCCTCTGCAGGATGGAGGTGGGGTTGGCTTCAGTTCCACACTTCACTGCCATTCCTATTATGCATCTCTAACTCCTGCACTACCAATGCCAATGCCAGCGAGACAACATTCAGCATTGACAAATGTTTGTTTTCTTTGATTTTGTCAGTTAAATATTGCAAATGAAACCAGTCCTTGGTACCTGCATTGCTGCTAATGGCAGCCACAGTACTGCCCAGTCTCCTAGCTGATTGCCAACACTGCTTCTGATTTCCCGCTGTGGCACTCCTCTTCAAACTCCCAGTCCTCAGGCTCAGAGCAGGCAGCAAGAACTGGAGTCCTGGTCCTCAGGACAGGTACGGAGACTGGAAAACTGGAGAAAAAAAACTATTTTAAATTCCCATGACAGGCACCGGGGATCACAAGTTTCCACAAAAATGACATAGGATTCCTGTCCCGAGAGCTGGCAACGGGGACTGGAAAACAATGGAAAACAGTCTGATTTGTTCCCGGTCCTCAGATTAGGCATCAAGGACTGGGAAACTGTAAATAAATAAAAAATAAAAAGCAGGGCAGTAAAATGGGCTGTAAATCATCACTATAATGAGAAGTAACAGCTCCCCTTACTGACAACTACTGGAGCAAGTATTCCAGCAGTAGAGGGACTACTTTATCAAAAATGGACCAAAAATACAATTTTAGTCATTTTTTATAGGATTACTTTAATTTTGTTTTGCAATCCTATGAAAAAATGACACTTAGTCCATCTTCTAAGTGCGATAATACCCTCCAGGGTGAGTGGTATGGGCAATACTGGACCTTCCAGGGGTTATAAGACCCTTTGCTTATGGCATCTGGCCTCATTATGCCCCTGGGCGGTCTGGTATTGCTCAATACCACCCACTCACCCTGTCAGGTATTATTATTTGCTTTGAAACTGAGCAGCAAGATTCCTACTTTCTGACTGGCTAACTTTCCCAAGTAGTCAGTCTAGTATCAGGCAACAGAGACCGGGAAATTATGAGTCTCAGTCTCTGGCTGCCTGATTGCCCTTGTAATATCACTAAGCCAACAGAATGTTAATATTTCACAAGATGTCATTTTTTCCCTTTGCTTAGGGAGAGATACAGCCCTTGGCACATCAGTTGTTTTTGAATTCGCACTATGATAGTGAACATGAAGCTGAATATTTTGTGAGAGGCAGTGTTAGTACAGTACCTGAAACAAGGTACAATGGCGTTGAATTCAAAAACGATCATTGTGCCAGGCACTAGGACTCTTGCCACCCATTTTTTAATGCACCTTATTTCAGGTACTGTACTAAAACTGCCTCTCTCAAAATAATCAGCTTTACCTTCACTGTTACCTTGGACTCCAGCTTAACACTATGCCCCAGACTTCTCATTCCTGCCAAAAGCCACTTGCTCCACTGCCACTGTCCTTCAGTCATTTTCTTATGTTAATATAACAGCGCTATCTCAGCAATACAGAAACCAGCTTTCCCAGCTCACCCAGGCCACGCTCCCACCATGATCCTGCCCCCGCACCCCCCATTGGTGGCCACTGCTATATGAACTCTGCATTTAAACAGTTGTTGTTTTTTTTTTTTAAATAGGGGATACAGTCGTCACATCACTTGACTTCTTTCACTCCCTTCTGGGAGATACCAGTACAGTCGGTACTGAACGATGGCATCGTCCCATTTTTTTGGTCCATCTGGCATTCTGCTCTTCATTATCTTACCTGCTATAATTAGAAGTAAAATGAAAAGTGAAGAGCCGCCATTCCTGTTTTCACCATACAACTCCGACATTTGGTTTAAGCTCAGTCTGCCAGCCTTACTGAATGTGATGTGTTAGGCTTAAAAAAAAAATGAAAGTGAACATTAGTGAAACGCTCCCACCACTCAGTCGTTTGATCCCCCATCAAGCTATAAGTAAAAGATCTGGTGACACTATAAGAGTATGTAATAAATTATCTAAATTTATTTTTTGTCAGCAATTCTCCTCTGACTCTAATTTTAATTCAGCTAGTCTTGGCTGTCCCACACAACAGTTAACACAAGCCAGTGGACAGGGAGGACGTTAAACTGTTTTAACAATTATTATGTGTGGATTGGAAGGTGGGATAGTTAAAACAGAAAAAGAAAAGTTTCTCTTACTGTTTCTGCTAGCCCCCAGATTCCTTGTCCTGATCAGGTAGCTAATTGGGAGGAACGAGGGATGATTTGGAGGTGCAAGACTGAAAAAAAAAACAGTTGCAAAACTGCACTACCCTCTACTGGCAAGTGGACCAGAAGAGGGACTACTTTGCAAGAAAATTAATTTCTATTCATTTCTTGTCATTTTTAAATGATTATAAAAACTTTTCAAATATCTTTAAAAAAAAATCACAAATAACCCATTTTCTAAGTAAGCAAAAAAACCTTTAGGATGGGCGGTTTTGTGCTATACCAGACCTTCCAAAGGCTACAAGTCCCTTCGTATGCAGTGTCGGGCCTCATTTCGCCCCTGGATAGTCCAGTGTACCACAATAACGTACACCCTGTCGGGTATTATTGCTTACATGTTTCTTTTGTGGATCATCTGGAGCCAGATTTTCAAACCTGCCAAAACCGGCACAGGTGAGGAGAAAAACTTCAAAAACTGTGAAGTGGGGCTTTACTTGTGGGGGCCGCAGTTTTTCCTGCAGGCACTGTATTTTCAAAACTGGAGCCAGTTTATGACCAACTACAATTTACGGCAGCTTGTGGCCTTTTAATGGTGCAGCTGCTCCAAAATCTTGAGCCTGATTAAATATTTATTTAGTTTTTGTTTACCAAGTAGGTGCACTAGACAAGAGCAACTGCCTATTTTCAGGCACAACCTGGGAGAGTTACAGACAACATGAGCAGCAGTAACAGAGGTGTACAAATAATACAAAAACATCAACAATGGTCAACCATAATACAGAGGTTTCCTATGATATTAGACCAGATGTAACATCTCCTGCAGCTGTGTCTGCCACCTGTGCAGAGTATGAGCTGAAGATAGGACTCTCCACAGGTGCAGAGATTTTGTAAAACAGTGGTGGCTGCAGCATGGGGCTTAGTCCCAGAATGAATGAAAATCCAGCCCTATGCCTCCTGCACTACACTAATGATGAATTCCAGCTGCTACCAGTTGTGCATTAGCTCAACAGTCCTGTGTAAGGGGCAGTATCCCCTTCTGTAGCTGGGCCTGAGACTTCCATACAGAAGAGTCAGGTACTTCACCTCCTCCAGGGGTGCAAAGCAATTTGCTGTTAGGATTTTATGAGCTTGGGCAGCCACCTTATGACTGCCCCTGCCTCCCTTTACATCCCCCTCTCCACCACCCTCCAGACCCCTAGACCAGAGGACCTCTGGGGGAGTGGAGGTGTGGGGAAAAACACTTATTGCAGAGGTGGTCAAGGGCGAGGCCAGAAGAGAGAGGGGCGATATGATAGAAACAGACAGTGATGGCAGAAATCGACCAGTGGTCCACCAAGTCTGCCTATGGTTCCCAACTAACACCAGACCCTATTGTACATCCAAGGTCCTAGCACTCACAATACACCCCCATCCCATCCCAGTTTCTGTCGTCCCATGCAACCATTATACTCTTTACTCTGTTCCAGCTGTACTTGAAACCACTAATGGTTTTAGCAGGAACCACCTCAGCTGGTAAATCAGTCCATGGTTCCACCACCCTTTGTGTGAAATAATACTTCCTCATGTCCCTCCTGACCCTCTCTCCAGTCTCAATTTTCACTCTTGCCCTCGCGACCTTGAACTGTTATTCATGCTAAATAATTCCCAGCAGTCTACCCTGTTTACTCTTTTCAGGAACTTGAAGGTCTCTATATAACCTCCCTCTCTTCAGATCTCTTCTGTTTTTTGGCATTTAATTTCAATTACCAAATCTTAGACAATGTTTATAGCCTTTGCAAGTCACTCTGCATATCCCTGATTCCCATGTCCCTACCCACCCTTCCATAAATTAGTGTAATATGCAAAGAGACACAAACTGCCCTGGATTCCCTCTCCAATGTTGCTGATGAACATATTAAAGAGGACCGGGCCCAGGACAGATCCCTCTGAAACCCTGCTCATGACCTCCTTCTCTACTGATCTGACCCCATTTACCACAACCCTCTGCTGCCTCCCCTTTAGCCAATTACCAACCCATCAAACGATGTCCCTAGTTGTACCCAGATCCTCCTGTAGAAAGTGTCTGTGAGGCACTGAGTCGTAAGCCTAGCTGAAGTCGAAGTAGAGTAAATACATGGCATGGCCCCTATCCAATGCCCTTGTCACCCAGTCAAAGAAGACTATCAGGTTAGTTTGATAAGACTCACAGTAATGAACCTGTGCTGTTTACTATCCTGGAGACCGTTGTGCTCCAAGTTCAGTAGTTCATTAGGTCCTCTGACCAGTGACTCCAACAGCTTCCCTACAATTATGGTAATAGTAGTAAAAATGTTATTCTAATATCAGAACAGAATAACCAAATTTAGCTGAAGCTCATTTTCAATGGGGTCCCACAGCAAAAAAGTGTAACTTTCACAATAAAAATTGCCTAATATACAACATAAGCATACCATACAAGACATTAACATCTATACAAATACACAATAGGTAAAGTGTATGTATCTCAATTACAATAAGCTTTCAGAGAATTTGTAGCATTAGCAAGCCATGATCTTATAGCATTTCAAAATGTTGTATTTTTATACAGCTTCAAGTGGCCTGGCAGACTGTTCCAAACCTAGGACCCATATGAACAAAACTAAGTTGACCCCTTACCGTTTTCATAGCTGGCACCGTATAATTTATTTCCCCTGCTATGCATAGACCTTCCCTAATACTCCACTCCTCTAATAATTCTAACAGATAGGCATTTTTTTGACTTAATAGCGATTGATCAGATGTATCATATATATATATATATATATATATATATATATATATATATATATATATATATATAAACGTTGCTCCATCAATGCTATCCAATTTAAAACTCCATTGAGAGAACATGATGTGTGTCTGAGGGTGTATCTAGAAAAAAGCGTGCAAACCTATTGAACATTACATCAAGCCTGTGCAATACTTCTCCAGTGGCACTCATACACATCACCATAGTCAAATAATGGAATTACTATGGAGTTCTCTATTTGTAATCTAATATCTGATGATGTACAGCCTTTATGCTTATACAGGACCCACAATTTCTTATTTACTGTCTTAGTCAACAAGTTGACATGTTTATCCCATTTACACTGGGAGTCTAACCAGACTCCGAGGTATTTATAGGAGTTGACAAGGGTTAGGCTACAATCATCAAGCGTTTTTATATTTAAAGTCAGTTGTTTTTGCATTTTTTTATTAGAAAACAACATTTATTTATTTATGACTCTGTTAACCGGGTAGGTGCACTGATCCCAGGGACCATTTTCAGGCATGACCCAGGCCATGTAAGGCGGCACAGAGTAGAAACATCAAAATAACAAGAACATAACGAGAGCAGGTAATACATAGTGAAAGGTTACAGTTGTTACATTTGGCAATACTTGGTGGCAGTAGCTGAGGGACAACAAATAACACAGCAAAGTAAGGCTCCTGGTGGTACAGTTTCAGTAAATAAGAGAACCTATGTGGCCCTACCCCTGGAACCTATGGTGGGGGGGCTAGTCCTTAAAGCAGTGTCAGGTGGATGCCAACAGGAGCCAGTCTTTGAGGTGAGTCTTGAACTGGTGGTGAGCGTTTATAGTGCGCAGTTCAGTGGGCAGCTTGTTCCATAGCGTGGGGGCTGCTACAGACAGGGCTCTAGTGCCCATGTTCATGGCTACACTGGGGATTTTCAGGGAGGGGATACTAGAGGAGCGTAGACAGCAGTGTGAGATTTGGATGGTGAGAAGGGGAGTAAGAGGGGATTTCTGGCCAATACGGATGGCATAATCAATAAAACTGTCCAGTCAAAGGTCAAAGTGGGCTTGTACTGGGAGCCACCACAGTGAAGTGTAGAGTGTACAGTGGTATGTGGAGAAAGGGGCCAGTAGCGAGAAGCAGCAGGCACTCTTGTATGCTACTGATAGTTTTGCTATGGTGGATGCGGAGGTCCTGGAGTAGATGGGAGAGCAATAGTCCAGGATAGGTAGCCGGTTTCCCTGGATGATGGCATGACAGGCCTCAGGGGTGAGGTATTGCCAGTATCTGTAGGCAGCCCCTAGTTTTTGGTGAAATCTAGGAACAACTCCTAGATATTTGAAATGTTTGACGTCCTCTAGGGCATGACCATCAGGGGACATGATGATTAGGAGTGGGTTAGATTTGCATTTCATTAGGAAGGGCTTAGATCCAAACGACATTGTTTTTGATTTTTATGGCATTGACCAGAAGGAGTTTGCCAGAGAACCAGTTGTGGGCTGTGGTGTAGTTTTGTGAGAAGACTGCATAGATGTGGGTAGGAGACTTTCCACTGGAGAAAAGCACGAGGTCGTCGGCGTAAAGGATTGAGTGTCAGTTAAGACTATCCACTGGAAGGGAGTTAACGAATAAGGAGAAAAGGAGGGGTCCCAGGATAGAGCCTTGGGAGACCCCAGTAGAGACAGTTGGGGTGGGCGAGTGGGCTGGGCCAATGCACACAAACTGGGAGCACCCTGTAAGGAAGCTTCCGAACCAGATGGTGACCTCTGGAGAGCAGCCAAGGTGATGCAATTTGGAGAGGAGGAGCACATGATTGACCAGGTCAAAGGCTTTGGAAAGGTCAATGAAGACTGTGCCAGTTGCATTTCCACAGTCCATGTTTGTGAGTATGTGGTCAGTTAGGAGTGTGAGGGCAGTGGTAGTGGAGTGATTCTTGCAGAAGCCATGTTGTTGGCTACATAGTAAATCATACAGGTATTTACCTATGTAGTCAGTAAGTTGGTGGTGGATGGCTTTTTCAATTAGCTTGCTTAGGTGAGGAAGGATGGAGATCAGGTGATAGTTGCCTTTCGATTGTGGGTCCCCAGCTTTATGAATGGGAATGACATTCACGGTTTTCCATGTATCGAGCATGGAGGAAGTGGTCAGGGCGAGGTTGAAAATGAACGTTAGAGGGGCGACGATGGCATGGGAGATAAGTCTAAGGAAGACAGGGCATAATCCATCTGCTCCAGGGGAGCCATGGTTTGGGAGGCTCTTTAGGAGTTTAGCGATATCAGTTGTGAGAGTATTTTGAAGAAAAAGGGGGGAGGTGGAGGTTGAGAGGTAGGCCCGATGGGTGATGTCTTGGGAGAGTGCAGGAGGACAGTATTTTTTTTCAGGTCATTTGGGAGTTTGCTCAGGTACATAGTGATGCCAGAGAATTTGTTGTTGAGGGCCTTGGCTACCTCTTGGGGATCGGTAATGAGGCCAGCAGTGGTGTGTAGCTGTGGAACAGGCTTACAGGAGGGGGGGTAGTAGAGAGCCAATGGATGCCCAGAATTGTTTAGGGTCCCCGAGGTTAGTTTGCTGGAGATTGCAAAAATGTATCTGTTTGAGTGCTTTGCCCAGGTGTTTGCAAAGGTTCCTCCAATGCCTGTAATCATCCCATAGGGTAGGGGATGGGGATGCTTCCTAGATTGATCAGACAAGGTCCCTGTCTTTCATGAGGGTGAGGAGGTCTTTTATGACTTATCGTGAGTAGCCGCCCCTCACCCTTGTGGTGGTGACTGGAAAATGCTTGTCCTGTAGAGTCAGGAGAGCTTGAGTTAACATGGATGCTGCCTGGATTGCATTTGATTCTGAGAAAACGGCAGACCAGTCCAGTGCCCATGCCTCAGAGAGAAGGACGGGGGTGTTTGGGCTTCTGAAGTTATGGAAAGACAGGTATTTGGGCAGGGGCCGTTAAAGTTTGGATGACCAGAGAAGGTACATAGGGGAGTGATCACTAATGGAGTCAGCCATGGTACTAGCACGCAGAACACAGTCCTCCCGGTTAGTTACAATCCAATCCAGGATTATCCATGTACTATTGCAAGGGTTCTGCCTTGTGGGAAGGTTAATAGTTTGGGCCAGGTTGTATTGTTTTAAGAGGAAGGCATAGTCAGGCTGGTGGGAGTTGAGCCAGTTTAGATTGAGATCACCCAAGAGAATTGAGTCTCTGTGTGGGGATATGGAGCCCATGCCAGAGAGGAAGCTGTTTAGACCCTCGGATCCGGCTGTAGGCGGATTGTAGCAGCACCCAATGTAGAGTTTTTTGCTAGTTCCTAGGGTGAGTTCAGTGAGGAACCATTCACTGAGAGAGGTTGGGTCAGAGCAGAGAACTATGTTTGCTACGTAGGAGTTCCTTGATGAACAGAGCTAGTCCACCCCCTTTTTTTGCCAGGTGTATCCAGGTGTTTGGAGGAGTACCCAGGTGGTTGGTAGGTGGTATCGGTAATGTGAGGTTTTAGCCATGTCTCAGAGAGCCCCAGGACATGGGGTTTGTATAGCTCAACCCATGCTTCCAGGTCCTGGTATTGGGAGGGGGAGACTGAGTCCATTTATATGGGCGATTTTTAGCCCTGGAGCATTTGTCCAGGTGTTGTTGGAGGGGCTATGTGGGAATTAGTGGGGCTGGGGTTGCTCTCAATGTCTTCTGTGTGGAGTAGGAGGGATAGGAATGGGATGAAGATGCAGGAGGGAATGGCAATAGAGCAGGATATGGAGGCCAGGTAGTGACCAAGTAAGCGATGTTCCATGTTTAAGAGGAAGGAGAGGGTGACATGACCTGGGTAGGAGAGTTCCCATGAGGGGAGGAGTGTAGGTGTACCGGGGGGAGTGGGATTCCGAGAGGTAGGTAAGGTATATTTGGTCCTGGGCCAGTGCTGAAGCACATACATCCATCAGCACCAGGGCAGATGCAAGGGAGATTGCAAACAGCGTGAGATGGGGCAGGTTCATGGTATCTGACTAATGGATCTACCTTCTGTATATAGTACTGTATCATCCATGTGCAAATGGTGCCAGACATCACTCATTAGATGTCCAACACCATTTGTATACACGCTGAACAGCATGGGTCCTAACACCGACATTTGTGGCACCCCAGATTTGTTATTCAAATATTTGGATAAATTGTTGTTTAGTCTAACTCTCTGCTGTCTCCCAATCAGGTAGCCTAGGAACCAATCTAGTGCATCCTGGCTGAGGCCTATAGATCTCAGATTTTCAATCAGCACCATATGACTGATATTTGTTATATGTTTTATGGCCTTCAAGGTAGCTCTTTAATTGATAAACTACATTTTTGTCAAATATCTTTGAGGTAACCAAGAGCAATGATATAGGCCTGTAATTTCCCATATAATTTTTCTGACCCCCTTTAAATATTGGTATTGTGTCTGCCTCTTTCCAGGCTAGGGGGTAGACACCAATACTGAATGACAGGTTAAAAAGATCAGCCAATAGGGGTTGCCACCATGTGTGCAGGAATCTTAAGTAAAAAAGACAGGATCCCATCCGAACCTTGGGCCTTATTTGTCTTTAGTTTTACTAATTCCTTGAACATCTGGGCCGTAATTATAGTTTAGCAATAGAAACATGGTTTTTTTCTTCCCTTTTTTCTTAATCCTTTTTTTGCAGCTGCATACCAGGGATAGGAGGTGTGCCAACTTTAGGGGACCCCATGTTTATAAACATCTTGTTTAACATATCAGCTACGTTATCCAAAAGGTTATGGGGGACATTATTTACCACAAAAGCATTTGGTAATTCACAGGTTCCGTTACTCTGTTACTTTTTTACCATAGTCAAGAAATCTATGGGGTTATTTGCCCTTTCTGCCCTAAAACCAAATAAAAAAAAATCTCCCTTGGCCTTCCTTATTTCTTTAATGTACAGATTACGTGCATCGTGGTATCTATCCCAAAACACTCTCTCATTTTTTCCCTTAGCTAACCTCCATGCTGCATCCCTTGCTTTGCAGTATGTTCTTAGCTCTGCAGTATACCTCAGGGAGTTATTGTTTACTTTCTTATTTTGGATTGGGCAAAGGTATCGCATACAGATATAAATTCACTTTGAAAATAGTGCCAAGCACTATCTATGTTAGGGATTAGTGTCAGTCTATCCCTGTTTCTACCTTCCACTTCAACCATAAAAGATGTATAGCCCAAGGCCCAGATATTCAAAAGGGTTGCACCATGCGCAACAGGGATGCGCCAGCGCCAGTCCGAAAATGCGCCATTGTGCGATATTCAGCGGGAGACAGATGCGCCCCTCAAACTGCAATGTGCAAGAGCGCAATGGTAATGAATGCATGCGCAACTGAAGGGGGAGGAACCATGAATAAATGGCGCAGTGCAATATTCAACAGCATGCGCCATGCGTAATAGGGGAGCAAACGGAAGTTTCGCGATAGCGGAAATGATCCAAAATAAAAAGGAACAAGAGAGAGGTGCAAGAACGCTACAGGAATGCCACATGTGGGAGAACTACAAGCAGGCACACAGTAGCTGTGGGAAGGAAGGGCAGGAGCAGGACAGAGCACCTGGAAACCACCAGGAACAGGGAAAGAGTGGGGAGCCTGTGCCACTGCACAGGACAAAAGTGGGAAGTGCCACATAGGACTGAGGGCAATGACAGTGGGCAGCACATCCAATACTGGGAGGTGTTCCTGGTGCAGGAGTAGCAGTAAGGACATGCAGAGGCAGTGGCCAGCTGCCAGGGGGTAACACAAGCCAGGACATGGCCAGTGCCACCATTCAGATGGATGCAGTAATGAGGGGTGTGAGAAGGCAGGCAGCAGGGGGGTGCAGCCGTGGAAGGGTCCGTTGGTGGTATGCCCCCAACAGGAAGTACTGAGCCTGCACCAGTTTTGAGCTGTACACTGACACTGAGATCATGGGCCGGTACTGCCTGAACCGGGCGATCCTGAGGCGGCTCTGTGAGCTGTGCAGTGATGTGATGCAGGCACCCACACGACGGAGCCATGCTCTGTCAGTGGAGACCAAAGTGACAGCTGTCATGAGTCTGTTTGCCACGGATACCTTCCAGAGACCAACAGGGGACATGACAGGCATAATCCAGTTGGCCGCATCATGCCTACTCACCCAATTCCTCAGCGCATTGCTGCCACATGCTGCGGAGTACATCCATTTACCCAGCACACTGGTGGAGCGCACAGCAAACATACAGGAGTTCCACAGGGTAGCACGTATGCCTGGCATGCTCGGGGCCATTGACTGCACCCATGTGGCCATCCGCACACCACCTGGCCCCGAAGGGGCCAAATACATAAATCGGAAGGGGTATGCAAGCATCAACTGTCAGGTGGTGTGTGATGCCAGGGGGCTCATAACCAATGTCTGCACCACGCAACCTGGGAGAGCACATAATGCCTTCATCTGGCACCAGTCAGCACTGTACCACAGGTTCAAGAGTGGGAACATCCCCACTGGCCACCTAGTGGGTGAGTATACAAATCACGCAGAAAGACATGGATCTTGGGAGGAGCATAGTCAGAGGTGACATGGTTACTGGCCTAGATGGCCCATGGCAGGGCAACGCTGATCACCAAACTAATGTCCACCCTCTACACACAGGTGACAGTGGATACCCATTCCGTCCCCGGCTGCTCACACCATACCAGTGGCCCACGACCCCATTGCAGCAATGCTACAATGAGGCACATGCCACCACACACAATGTCATCGAGAGGGTGTTCGGGATGCTGAAGGCACATTTCCGTTGCCTGGACACATCCGGCGGTGCTCTACAGTACAGCCCCTCAAAGGCCTGCGGGCTATTCCTGGCCTGTTGCATCCTGCACAACATGGCCAACGACTGTGGGATAGCTGTATAGGTCAAAGAGGGGGACAGCGATGGGGACGATGAGGACGCTGGTGAAGATGGTGATGGGCAGTCCCCCCTTGGTTGAAGGGATCCCCAACTGATCCGGATGGTGCAGCTGCACCAGGGCACTATCACAGAGGAGCACCTCCACCAATGCAGGTAGGTCATGGGACCATGTGCAACCACCAATGGCAAGGGCACAACCCACAAACACGCATGGACAAACCCCAGGGGTGCATGTCATAAAGGGAATTGGCTGAGCATGGAACCACACACGCCGTCAGGGATGGGCAAGGTCTAACACGGCATGCGGCCACACACACAGACATACACACACCCCCCACATGACATGCACAAAGGGTAGGAGGCACGCCGACCTTAACCGCCACCCCTAGCCACATACACATCCACAGACCACCACTTCCAGTGCCTGACATTGTGTGTGTGTCAGACACTGGGCACCATTGCACAGTGGTGGACAGCACAACGCAGGCATCATCATGCACACACCATTGCGGCCAGCTACTGGGAGGGTGTGCAGATGGAACGTGTGTGTGTGTGTGTGCGCGCGTGTGTTCAGGGCCAGGTACCCCACCAGTGCATTGCACGTTGAACAACACACTGCACACAGGGTAGCATTAGACAGTAGCCTTGGTGGGAGACTGGTCAGTCACGCGCCACAGTGCCACAGCCACCACAGATGCATGGGCGGCCCCGCCGAGACCCGCCAACAGTGACAGGCTGACCAATGGCCTCATGGGGTGGCACCGACGGTCCCCCAGGGTTCCGCTGCGTGAACGCGACCGTGCTCACACAGGGGTCTGCAGCACACTTAACATGCCTGCACCAGGCATGCTCGGGATGCCCACAGCTGAACCCAGTGTCGACAACGAGGGTGTCACACAGTGCTGGGAATAGGGGGTGGACATTGCACTGCCTGGTGTCTGTGATGCATGGGCAAATAACTGCCCACTGTGGCCATGACAGCTGTGATTGTCTGTCAGCCTGTCAATGGCGGCGGTCACATCCTCCTGCAGCTGGTCCATCCCTGTCAGGAGCTGACCGGTGTCCCTGCTGCGCCACTCCTCTGCCTGGCACAGGGCCGCAGTGAGTGCATCCACCGCCGTCACAAGCCGCAACTGCTGATCGACTGAATCTTGGAGTATGCAAGTGTGCTCATCTAAGAGGTCATCCGCCTGATGGGTATGCTGTCCCTCACAGTGTTCGCAGCCCTGATGGGCAACAACCCTTGAGGGTGGGAGCTGCACACCAGGGCCATGCCTGGGCATGTCCACAGGCAGTGTACTGATGCTATCCCCCGACACTGTACCCCCATGGCCATTGGCCGACTGCTGACACTGCCCCTCTGGCTGCTGCTCTCCAGGGCTCAGCGGTGCCACCGCAGTGGCCACAACAGCCCCACTGTCCTGGACACACACCAGTGCTGCCCCACTGGTGCAGACAGGCACAGGCTGGGACTGTGATGTCACACAGGCCTCCATGGTGGCACCACCCATGGCTATGCCCATGCTGTAACCTGCTGTGTGGCCAACCTGCGGCCCACACATATCACTGTCCATGATGTGAGCTCCATCATCATCAGTGATGGATCTGGCACCAGTCTGAGTCTCAGCATGCTGGCATCCATGGACGCTGGCACGCTGGGACACAGGCAGGGCCTCCTCCGCACCTGCCCCACCGACATCAGTATGGAGAGCCAGGCGAGCCCACTGTCGCCCTGACCCTCGGACACCTGTGGAGGTGGACGGGCCCTCCTCTGTGTCCATGGTATCACGCTCAGTGGATGAGCCCACCACCGCTGACCCATGTAGATGCTCAGGAGATGTAAGGGAACACAGTAGCATTAATGTATCTGCCCTACCCTGTGTCATCCCCCCCCAGTGACAGATCAGGACCTACCATGCAGTGACGGGCTACCACCCATCTGGAATCCACCACCTGGAACACCCTCGATGGCACAATGCCGCATGCTGCCAGCAACCTGCTCTTCTTGTGGGGTCAGGCGTTGCACGGCCAGCTGTCCCCCACTGGTCGCAGCCCATGCTGTCCTGATGGCAGCCACTTTATCCTTAATCCTCTGCCTGTCTGTGCCCACCTTCTTCTTGCACTCCTGCATGGACCGCTGGTGGCTGCCATGCAGGTTGATGGCACACGCCACCTCTCCCCATACAGCAGAATGGGCCTGCGGTGTTCCCCGCTGCCTGCTGAGCAGCTGCTCCTGGTCAAGGTAGGCCTCTAACAGGGCATCTGTTTCAGCCTTAGTGAAGTTTGGCCTCCTCTTCCTCCCACGTCTCTGTTCCTCTTCCTCCACTTCACAATCGCTCATCATTGATCCTGTGGGAATGACAGGTGTCACCTGTGACTGTGCAGTCCCATGCATCTCCCACACACCACAGACCACACTCCCAAACAGCATGCAACTCACCACAATGGACTGCAATACCAGACTATGGCCTCTGCAGCCCAATGTCGCATTTACATAGCGCAACACATGCAAATGAGGCGAGGCACAATTTTAAGTGGATGCTAATGCATCATCTGCACCATTGAACAGCTGATTAGCTGATTTGCATATGTCTATCGCGCTGTTGTGCCTTGTGCAATTGTGTTGAACATGCTCAGGCAAGGGTGCAATTCTGTGACATGCGCAGTGGACACTGAATGGCGCATGCCCAGGGTGCTGATGCCTTCTGCGCTGCTCATGTGCTGTGCATGGGAGGCAGTGCAGGGCATGGCCACCATTGTGTCAGTGGTGCTACTGCACTGTTCACATGTATGGCACTCTGTCACTAGGGCGCCGTAGGTGCCGTGGGGCCTCAGCGCAGTAGGCCATTACAGGAAGTGCCACACAGGCACCCTACTGCGCTACACACGGTGAGTACCAATCGCGTTGTGGCAGTCCATGCGTGAGAGACCCCTGACCCTGTGCCGACTTTTGCCCCAGGCGTCATGCATCCGCATGGGTGCACCTCTATCACGCTGTTCAGTGACAGCGCGATGGGGAATGGCAGCGCAGTACCACACAGCATCTGCATGTGGCAGATGTGCGTTACAGTAAGCCATTTTGATACTGAAAGTTCAGACCATCCAACGGATGCTGCAGGAGATACTGCAGGTGGCCAGGGCCTCCCTTGAGATATTGGAACGCATAGACTGTCTGGGAGTCCGACAGAGGCATGGCGGAAGGCGCAGTCAGAGCGGAGAGTGGGGCTCCCGCTGAGCATGTTTCACTCCATGATTTCCCCTACCCCCCCCGGACTCACCCTCACACCCCTCCTTCCCTCTATCATTTGTTCACCCCTGCCCCTTACCCACCCCTACCTTGTTTGTGGCCCTCCCCAACCTTTTGTACATAGCTGTAAATAGTTGTTTTGATCTTTTACAATACATTTGCTTTGTTATGTACTGCTGTGGTCTCTGATTTGCAGCGGGCTAAAGGTGCTCAGCTGCAGTGGTGTGCATGGCGTCAGGGGTAGTGCAGTCATGGGTGTGTGTGTGTGTCCGTAGGGGAAGTGACTATGGTGTGGGAGTAGCTATCAGTCACTGTCTGTGGTTTGTGTGTTGTTCCCTGTGCACTGGATGACTGTGTGCAGTGGCCCATGGTGCATGCTCTGTGTCTATGGTGCACCTGTCAGACTGTCCATGGCCTGTGCAGCTGACACCCTTGCATGTCTGTGACCTGCATGGTCCACTGGCATGTCAGTGGTGGCTGTCCATGCTGGACAGCCACTGTACCTGGCACAATGCCGGGTTGCCTCCTGTCACTGGTGTGGTGCATGTCTGCCTTGGGTGGCACTGTGGCCTCCGCTGTTGTTGTCCCACCTCCATGCTGTCGCTTGTGTGTGTCGCAGGGGATGAGCACCACTGTCTGTCACTTGTGCTCCGGGCACATGCTGGTGGCATACAGCTCCATGGTGCCTGTGCAGGGTGGCTGGCACTCCTGTGCCATGGAGGGGTGCTGGCAGTGTGTACATGGTTTCCATGGCCACATGCTGGGGGCTTGGTTGCCCCACTACTGTGTCCCTGTGTTGGTGTGCCCTTGGGTAAGGGTGGGTGTTTGTCCATGCACTGTGTGCACCACTGTGGGTGTCTGCACTGGCTGTTGTGGCCAGTGCTGTGTCAGGGTGTGTCCTTGGGAGGGTGTGCAGGGTGCTGTACCACTGGTGGTGGGGTCCGGGGCATGCCCTGTCACGTGTGGGGTACCTCGTGTGCCAACGCATGGTCAGTCTCTCAGCTGTACCTCAGGGGGGACGTGCGTTGTGGCACTGTGTATGCAGTCATTGCATTGCTGTCTGCTGCCATCCGCAGATGGGTGCTCATGGTGGGGCTGCCTTGCATGGTTCTGTGGTGCACAGGGTTGCATTGTCACAGTGGGGGAGGTGGCATGCATGGGGTGTCCTGCACTGGTGGACGCTGCTCCTGGGCAGGGTGTCTTGGGATCACTGTGCAGAGTGTGCTCTGCATTGGTGGGATGGTGTGGCACGGTGTGGTTGGACCTCCTTGTGTGCCGGTCACAGCTTGCCAGGGGGTGTGCTGGGGCACCATGCCCCAGCTGTTGGTTTGTTGCTGGTTTCCATGGGCCGGTGGTTATTCCAGCTCTCCACCGGTTGTGCAGTGCATGGGGTGTTGGGGGTGATGTCTGTTCTGCTGTGTGTTCCTCTGCCCATCTGTGGCATGGGTGGTGGGCCCCTGCTTCCTGTCCCTGCGCATCCCTGGTTGTGCTGTTGCACTGCTTCCCTGCTCCACTGGGCATCCCTGGTTGTGCCATTGCACTGCTGCCCTGCTCCACTGGGCATCCCTGGTTGTGTTGTTGCACTGCTGCCCTGCTCCACTGAGCATCCCTGGTTGCGCTGTTACACTGCTGCCCTGCTCCACTGGGCATCCCTGGTTGTGCTGTTGCACTGCTGCCCTGCTCCACTGAGCATCACTGGTTGCGCTATGGCACATCTAAACTGCTCCACTGAGCATCCCTGGTTGCACTATGGCGCATCTGAACTGCGCCACTGCACATCCCTGGTTGTGCTAGGTGCAGGTGGCACAATATTCAGTCATGTACCGCAGGCGCATCTTGACCTGCGCAGTTTTTGAATATCACGCTTCTTGCACATGGGCGCAGTGGACTTGCACTTGCTCCTGCTGTTGTGCACTTTTTGGCATAGTTTGAATATCTGGGCCCAAATGTTTAAAATTTTGATAGGGTTTAACGTGAGGTATACATGGTTTCTTATCTATTTCTCTAATGCAAAAGTGACCTGATGGTCACTAAAAGTATCTGGTAATACACCTGATACTGAGTATTTTGCTGGAACTGAAATAAATATTAAATCTAAAATGGTAGAAGAACTAGGGGTTTTAAGATTTAATATAATTTCATTACACTATACAATATTAAGGGGAGACCTCTGTATGATGTTTAGAATATCTCAGGATATTACATTAAGGGAAGATATTAAAATGTCCTACAGAACATGTTGGTCAAGTGCTAGAAAACATAGTATGCAACTCGATCTGCCTAAATGGAATACTAACTTAAGGAAACACTGGTTCACTGTAAGGGTGGTGTCAGCATGGAATGGCTTACCAGCAAATGTGGTGAGGAGCTCAAATATGGACATATTTAAGTCTAGATTAGATAACTATCTGTATGATAAGACTACGTTTTAACAATAAAATATGGCGAGCACTATGGAAGAAAGTCCCACAGCTTGAATTGACTTATGAAACTTATGAAACTTATGAACTGTAAAGGTGGTAATTAGCTGGGACAATCCCAAAACTGTTGTAAAATCCATCAATTTACTAGTGGGTGATACCCTAGCCCAATCTATATTTAAATCCCCCACAACAATAAGTTCATGACTTTCCCTAAAAGGGGACAAATAAATCATGAAGAACAAGAACATTTTGATCATTTCTCTTTGGGGGGGGTAGCATCCCATTAGCAATAAAGGCATACAATATGAAATTTTTATTTCCAAAGCTACCCTTTCCATACCCTGCGTACATATATCACAATTCAAACATTTGATTTCCAAGGTTATGGCTCCACAAGCCAGGGACCCCCCCTTCCCTTTTCCCACAGTCATGCCTCCACATTTGGTAGCAAGGAATTTGGATCTCTTCATCTGTTGTTGTTTTACTTAGCCAAGGTTCTGTTATTAATATTATGACATCCAGTTTGTATTCTAAAATCCATTCCCAGATCAAATCAATTTTTGGTAAAACACTTCTAGCATTAAATTGAATAAAGCTAAGCTTATTTCCCTTCAAGATATCTGCCGTGTATATATTATCTTCACCTGGTCCTGTGTTTAAATGAATGTCACCAGACATTAATAAACTCAATACTATCAGTACTCTCAATTTGGCAACAGACCTAGACTGCTTCATAGAAACATAGAAACATAGACTTTGACAGCAGATAAGGACCGCTTGGCCTACCTAGTCTGCCCATTTCCCTACCTACAGGATAAGCTGCAGATCCTAGTTAACCAACAGCCTATTTCTTCCTGCCCCCCACAAAAATTGCCTTATATCTGCCTCAAGCATTCTTGAATTCTCCCACAGTTTTAGACCCCACAGTGTCCTCAGGAAGGCTGTTCCATGCGTCCACCACCCTCTCCGTGAAAAAAATACTTCCTCACATTGCCCCAGAACCACCCCCCCCCCCATCTTCAAATTGTATCCCCTTGTTCTTGCATATTTCTTTTTCTGAAAGATGCTACCCTCTTGGACTTGTTGATTCCACTGAGGTACTTAAAAGTTTCTATCATGTCCCCCCTCTCCCTCCTTTCCTCAAGGGTATACATATTAAGATCCTTTAGTCTCTCCTCGTATGGCTTCTCTTGCAGACCCTGCACCATTTTAGTTGCCCTCCTCTGGACTGCCTCTATCCTGTCTATGTCCTTGCGGAGATAGGGTCTCCAGAACTGGATGTAGTACTCCAGATGGGGTCTCACCAGTTGTCTGTACAGAGGGATAACAACTTTTGGTTTTTTGCTGGTGATGCCTCTCCCTATACATCCCAGTATCCCCTCAGCCCTCCCTACTGCCTTCTCACATTGCTTGCTAACCTTTAGGTCATCTGATATGATTACCCTTAGGTCTCTTTCCATTTTTGTTGTTATTACCTCCCCATTGTGTAATCTTCCCCCGGGTTTTTGTTTCCCAGGTGCAATATTTGGCACTTCTTTGCATTGAATCCAAGCTGCCACAATTCTGACCACTACTCCAACCTTGCCAAGTCCCTTCTCATCCTTTCCACACCTCCTTGGGTATCTACCCTGTTGCAAATCTTTGTGTCATCTGCAAAGAGGCATACTTTTCCTTCCAGTCCCTCTGCAATGTCACTTATAAAGACATTAAAAAGGACTGGACTCAGTACTGAACCCTGCAGTAACCCACTAGTAGCCCCTCTTTCTTCAGAGTGGACTCCATTTACAATTACCTTCTGTGTCCTGTTGTCCAGTCAATGTTTTACCCAGGCTACCACCCTTGGACCCACTCCCAAGCTGGTTAATTTGACTATTAATCTTTTGTGTGGGACTTTTACCAATAAGCAAAAATAGTGCCTATAATCCAACCCACAATTTAATTTCCATTTACCAAAGAATAAAGCAGCTAACTTGCACAAAGTTGAACATTGAGTTTGGCCTATTAGTTGTGAGGTCAACTTTAATATGTTCCCCAAAATGCCAGGTGAAAAGATCAAAATAACTTAATAGTTATATTTCTCAAGCTAAGCCCTATTGTATATACATGTCCTGGATATGCCAAGGTAGAGCAGGTGATCCAAACAACTACCAGAGAAGCTGTTAGTTTTGTTACCATGATTGCTGCTCAGTTCCCTTATACGCTATAACCTATGGTATGTGTAGAGTTATGTATAAAGCAAATAAAACTAATAATTTATTTAGCTTTCAGATTCTTATTTATAATTCTCTCTCTTACTCTGAGTAACTATTTTTAATTTACTTAATTTGAAACTTATAAAAGACAACCACAAACAAAAAATCTTATGGCTAATAGGTAGCAATAAGCAACACTTTCAGTAAAAGTTTAGTCCCTTCCAAGGTTTTCTAAACCAATTTAAACTCCCTCTCATGATGCAGTACCGCCATTCATCTAAAGCTTTAAACAAAGTTAAAAAGGGGGTAAGAACTTTAACTCCCTCATCAAAACTATACTGGCTGGGAGAAGATATAACTAACTAAACACAGTACTATTCAAGAAACCCACACAACACTTTAAAACACCTACATTTCCTGCAGTACAGCTTGCACACTAGAATTCCCCTTTTTTATTTTATTTTTCTCTACCGAGCCACTCACACACAGCACTCGCGCTGTGTTTGAGCGCAAGGAATTTAAAGCCCTGTTTCTCCTCCCATTGAGGTGGTTCCCGCACTGTTATTGGCCAGCCATCAGACCCCCTTTGGACAGTGGCAGGGGCGTTATTTAGGGGTCGCCAGGGGTCGCATTTGCGACCCCAATGAAAATTAAGCGACCCCTATGACAGGGCTTGCGACCCCTGCTTGGCAGTCCAGCGGCAGTGCCAGTGAGGTGGGAATGAGAGAATGGCAGGGACGTTCTGTTGTTCTGAACAGTAGTAGTCTGTTCTGGATGGGATGGATGGTGCTTGGCGCTGCGCCGACTGTGCAGCTTGAGCTAAGCTCAGTCCCCCCAATGTGTTGTTGTTGTTCGGTCGCTTGGTTCGGGTTCGGGTGCAGACTAGCGTGCACTTCAAGTTTTTGTGCTGTGGCACGCTCACCGCACTAACGCTGCTGTGATTGGCTGCTGGAAGGGGACTGGGAGGGCTTAGGTGCGAATCTGCATTGCGCATGCGTGGGGATTGGTGGTTGGTGGGATTTGACTGCTTTCATCATTGCGCCATGGCCAGCAAGCACCAAGCACATCTATTCATTTCGGAATCGGTGGTGGTGGATGTGGACGGCCGGATCGGGTGTTACTGCAGTGAGCCAACCAAGAGCGAAGCATTAGTGCTTCAAAGTTTAAAAGAGAAGAGAGTAGTAAGTAAGACTAAGAGTCTTAAGACTAGTGTTGTTGGTGTTGTTGCGGTGACGTGACGGCAGAGCGGTGAGCGGGCCGGGCAGCCTCAGGCAGTCAGTAGGTCACGGTCGGTCGATGGTGAGGTGAGCTGAGCAGTGCAAGAAGAACTTAGACCCCAGGGCTCAGCAGTAGCAGGCCAGAGACAGTGAGTGGTGCAGCAGCGGACTCGGAGGTGCGGTGGAGAGTCAGTCGGGAGGGAAAGAGAAGCCTCGGCCCTCGGAGCCAGGAGGAGGACTCTTAAGTAAAAGTTGCAGGTGGCAGTGAGCAGTGCACTGCAATTGGGCTCAGCAATTATCCAGTTAAAGTAGTCGGGCCGCCGTCGCCGGTCGCAGGCCAGTCAGGACTCGGGAGTCTGGGAATCCAGTCACCAGGCACTCTGGTGTTGCTGCTGCAGGCAGTGCAGGGGTCAGGACTCAGACATCAGGTCACCAGGTGACACTCAGACAAGCCTGGGGGGAGAGTTAGAGTGAGTGGTGGGCCAGGCAGGACTCGGGAGGAGGCAGCAGGCAGGCGACGATCACTGGAGCACTCTGCAGTGCAGGTGGTGGTGCCTCCAGGTGGGGTCTGGGGTTGTTGCTCTAAGGTCGGGTCAGGAAGGAGCCATGGGAGGTCAGGAGCCGGTACATTTTAGGCAGCTATTCCAGCTAATATGACAGGCTGAGTGAGCCTGAGGTGGCTGGTCAGACAGTCACTGACTTACTTGAGGGAGGGGGCTTTGGCTTTCAGAAGACAAGTGAGCTGCAGTAGTGCTCAGTAGCAATTTGGAAGGGGGAACTCCTCTTTTACTGTTGAGGGAGACCTGACCCCGAAGTAGTCCCCATCCTTTGCCCTTGCCCCTGAGGCCTGATCTTGATCTCGCCACACTTGCACGCAGCTGGGAGGGTGGCAGGGTGCTAAAGGAGTTAGGTGTCTGATAGCCGCTGACTCCATCATCTCGCACCCACGGGTTGCTGTTAAGGTTGGGTTGGGAAGGAGGAGGTTGGTTTAGGCAGCTAAGGCAGGCTGAGGCCTACAACTTAAGTGGTCAGAGACTCTCTGGGTGGCATTGCGGATGTGTAGTAAGTTTTTTGTCCTCATAGTCGGGGCGGTGGCACACTCAGCGTGGCAGCAGATGGGTGAGGTGACAGCGGAGCAGAAGCCAGCAGTTTTCTTCTGTTGGAGCTGGAGACGGTGGAGCCATGGAGGAGCGAGCGAGAGGAGAAGGCGAAGCTGCAGTAGCAGAGGAGACTTTAGAGGAGAGCATCTGTCAGAACAGCCAGCCAGCATCGCCCATCAAAGGTGGTAGGTGAGCTGCCTGCTGGCAGGCTAGGACATTTGTTCTCACTTGTGTTTGTGTTTGTTTGGACTGAGATGTGGAATGATGTGGGGCTAAGCAACTGATGCTGCAAGTGCAACCTGAACCTTCTTAGTTCTTTGTGGTACAGTATGTGACTTGCTCCAGGCAGGGTGTAGGTGTAGCCAGAAAATATACATATGTACACCAGGACTGTGTGTGTGTGTTCCTGTATGGCACAATCAATATGATATTTGTACTCCCTGATACTGGTTGCTGCCCCCCCTTGCATGGGTATATGCAGATGTCATGCATTGTTCCTTGGGACAGCAATATACCAGCCCAGCCCCAGACCATGTAAAGCTGTATAGCCCCTGGGTTGCAAAGACAGTAGCAGTGGCCAATCCTTCTGGTGCTGACATATAAACATACAGAGAGGTTCTGCTGGTTCTGCGTTGTTGTGTCCATGGACTAGGGAAGCTGTTCAGGGTCTATATGCTGCCCCCCTTCAATACAAGTATACACCATGGTGTACATGGAGTATGCCTGCCTACACCCATGGCCAGGATAGTAGTCCAGCTATGAAACATCTCAACAACATTAGGGTCCCACTCCTTTCTGCCCAGTTTTACATCTGGGAGAGATTTAAATTTATAAGGAGGCCAATTGACCTGCTCAAGGGTTCACTCCAAGCTAGACGCACAACTTGAGCATAATCTAATAAAGGCAAAGCTTCTGCTCAATGCTAAGAAGACTAAAGCAATGATATTCTCCCGCAGTGCTGTCTCAGGCCCCCCCAATACCCTTGCCCAAGACTTCATTGTCACCACGCTAAACGAGCCTCTGGAAGTTGTAACTGAATTTAAATATCTAGGTATCTGGATCGACGATAAATTATCTTTCAGTGACCACGTCGAAGATGTCTCTAGAAGGTTAAAAGCAAGGTTAGGTTTCTTCTACAGAAATAGGCCCCTTTTCCCCCTTGAAACTCGAAACAAGCTTGTACAGGCCACTTTTCTCCCCCTACTTGACTATGGCGATGTAATCTATTCCTCCACCACTCTTGCAAATCTAAGTAAACTGGACATCTTTTATCACCGTGCGTTACAGTTCATTACCAACTCCCCTTACCGTTCGCATCACTGTGACTTATATGCAGCTGTTGGTTGGACATCCCTTACTACTAGACACCTGCTCCATGCTGGGCTATGGACTCTTAAACTGCTCCTGCAGAAATTGCCAGCTATCTCTCTTCCTTTATTAGTATCTCACATGTGCATACTCGTAAGAAAATCTGACTTTATTATGCTTGACATACCAAGGACGCGGACTTCCTTTGGTAAACGTGCTATTGCATATGCCCTTCCCTCCATTTGGAACCAATTACAAACCGTACTGAAACTAACTAGCACAGTTTCAATAAACTTCTACAAATCGTTAAGTTCAGCCAAAATAAAAGACACCTGTAACTGTCATTAAGTCTCTTCCTTCCCCATGTGTGCCATATTTATCCACTGGTAAGGTATAATTGATTTGTCATATTAACTGCTTTCCCTTCCCCCTTCTACTCCTGGCTTTATCTTTGCTTACGCTCCACTGCTACTCTATCAAATCACTCCTCCCCCCCATATCAGTTGTAGACTGTTTGTTCTAGCTGCCAAAATACTGTATATGTATTGCACACACCAGTCATCATGTTTCATTTATCAGTATGCAACCTGTCAGTCACTTCCCTGTCTCATATCAATGTTTACCACCTGCGGTCACCCTATGTGGTACCCTTGTATGTATATCCAGCCCGTATCATGTAACGTGCATTTCATGTATATACTGTTATTACCTATCTGTGTTTGTACTTTAAGTGTTTATGTCACAGGACCTCCTTGTGAATGAGCTTGCTCAATGGAGCTTTCCTGCAATAAACTTGAACTTGAACTTGAACTAGACGTTGAGTGAGTTGTAGTGGGATTTGAACCTGAAGTTTTTTTGTGCTCTTCTCCAACCATGGGGACAACAGTCAGTTTTCCTGCTTCAGCTAAATCTGCCTAAATAATAAGAAATGAGGAAGCAGGACAAGTAAGCTTTTAGGTGTGTGTGTGTGTGTGTGTGTGTGTGTCAGTGTGTTTGGGGGGATTAAAAAAAAAACTCTTCCTATGAAGAGCCTAGGTTCAAGGCTGCAGGACATTTCAGTTTTGTTAGTGGTTCAGACAGTGCTAAATGCTTACAGTTGATTACAGTCACCCTTGATTTATGTCTGCTGAGCTGGGCTGGGCTCTGAACATTTGGCAGCAGCAGTGCAACAGCTTACTCAATGTAATTGTCACTGTGAAAAGGAATGCAGACAAAATTACCCTTTTTATTTGTAACTGTACACTGCTTCTACAAAAAAGCCCTATGACGTCATGATGCTTTCAGATGTTAGCAGCCGTGTTTGGACAAGTGAGAGAAGCCCTTTGTTGTACTGAGCACAGTCACGTTCAACACTTGAGCAATAAGGCATGACCAGGGGTCATGTTAATGGTCTGTTAATCACCCTCTAGTGGCTCTAGGGGCATAATGTGGCTGGCACGAGGCATTGCAGAGTGCCAGATGCCCCTAGAGGGTGATTAACTGACATTAACATAACCCCTGGGAGTGCCTTATTGTTGTTATAATAAAAATGTTTTTTTGTAAACAGTGTTAAAACTTGTTCAATATATGGGTACATTGTACAAGTATGCTGATTAAGCAATTTATCCCTCCAGGGTGTGGGTATACTGGAGGATTTACCACGGCTAATGTGATTCAGTCACGAGGCGCAACCGAGTGACCGAACCACACCAGTCGTGTTAAGTCCTCCAGTATGCCGCCACCCGATAAATTTATATTATACAATGGCAAATGTAGTTTTATTTAATTTTTTTTAGATATTTTGTAAGTAACTGAAGTCTGTACGGTTGGAAGGAGAATGTAATTTTTTGTAATATTTACCGGTGTTTTAGCGAAGCAGCGACAGGACAAATGGCTGCAGTTTCGATCAAAATGAAAGCGACCGGATTGGCACAATATAAGACTGGCTGGTACTTTTTTCAGTGGGTACACTGGAGGATTTACCACACTGGGAAAGGTACCAGCCAACCAATCAGGTTGCAGGATTTGGCTCATTCGATTTACCACATTGTATAATAAAGCAATATACCCCTCCAGGGTGTGGGTATACTGGTGGATTTACCACAGCTGGTGTGGTTCAGTCATGAGGTGCAGCCGGTGACTTAACCACACTGCAAGAGGTAAATCCACCGGTATACCGACTCCCTGGAGGGGTATATTGCTATTATGCAATGGCTTACATTTTTGGGTGACTAAAAATATAGAAATACTTTTTGTTTCTCTTTTTAATCATCATTTTTGTTATTTTATTGCTCCACCAAAGCAAAATAGTTCCTTGTTGCTAGGCAGAGTTAAAGTAGTGGTGATGCCCCACTTAGTTTTTTTTTTATCTTGTTTGTCGACGCTCTGAACTGAATTTTGTGTGTGTGGGGGGGTTTGTTGTGAGGCTGTGAGCATTAAGATTTGCAGTTTGATTTGTTTTTTCATGCGTCTTCAATCCTATAGTGGGAATTCTAAAGGGTCGGCTGTCATCTGTGACCTCGTGCTTCCAGTTACTGTGCGTAAAATTATTGCAGGACTGGAGAATATTTTGTTTAAGTGTTTTATCTGGGTTCGGGGCCTAAGAACAGGAACTGCTGGTACTGTGAGCACTTATGGAAGTAAGCGCAGGATTGTAGTGTGTTTGCCACTGTTTGGATTCTGGCAGTCGGAGTGATTTTTTGCGAGGGTTCCTGCTGCGGCTGACTGGCGGCTGGCACCTTTTCCAGTGGGTACACTGGAGGATTTACAATGCTGAAAAGGTGCCAGCCAGCCAATCAAAATGCAGGATTGTGTGTTTTTTTGGCCATTGTATAATAAAAGATTAATATAAGGCTGTTAGAATGTTTACAGCCAATCAGAAAGCTTCATTTCTCAGACCATTGTTATAATTTTATTTAATAAAACTGAGGAATTAGCTTAATGGTGCTTCATGTACTCTTATCACATTACATGAACTATATTCTGAAAATGAATTTCTTCAGAGTGATGCTGTAGGCAGGCAGGCAGCATTGGTGCCCCCCCTCCAAAAAAAAAATACCCAACTAAAAGAAGAAAAACAAATCTCACTGGTGAAGAGGTTGAGAAACTGATGCATTGTACAGTTGACAAGGACTCAAAAGTCAAAAACAAACCACACAGACTGGTCCGATACCATCTTACATCAACATCTTTAAACATAACCCCTTCTCCACTGGTTACAATAAGTACTCCCAAACTGACCACAATTAATCTGCAAAGGCCAATTGGAAACATTAAGGTTTTTAAGAGTCTTAAAGCAGCTTAAAGACATGGCCAGGGCTCCAGATAAGGTATGTACCAGCCTATTTTACTCACCTGTCCTCATTTGAGGAAATACGCTTCAGAAATGTTTTTAATACATATCAGTACTCACCCAACATTTGTACATACGCCACACACCAAAGAATAGTGCTTCAAATCATAACATAACTGGTGAATCAAAAGTAATTTTTTGACAGATTTACAGCACTTGTATGCATCCCACTTTTGTTATATAACAGAAATGTTTTTGCATCCTTGCATTTATAAGATTACTTTTAAATTTCAGAATTATAATAGACCTTTTTTTAGGTTCATAGGTACAGTTAAATGTAAAATTTACACCCATATGTTAATGTTTTTAATTCCTGATGTCATCACTGTTTGCAGATTTCGAACGCACACTGGTGATTTCTTTAGACTGTGCACATTTGAATTCATAGCTGTTTTTCAGGGTTTCAAAACTGATATCTGATTTGCTAATCACTGGGCATAGCTGCTGGCAGTCTGTACATTGCTAAATTTCTTCTTTAGTAGCCTTCACTGATTGAAATTTCTTTGAAGTTGGCTGCTAAATAAGTATTACTGAAATGTCTCTGTCTAAGAAGAAGGCATCCAGTGATCCAAAGCAACCATCGGTGCTTCAGTTATTTGCTAAGAAAAGAATTCCAGCAGACACTGCACATGCTGAACATACAGTGAAGAAATCAAGACCTGAAGATAGTGTTCTGTTAGCTGGTATGCATGAATCTGATAGTAGAAGTGTAGTTTCAGAGCCTAGTTCTGCTGCTACAGGCCCATTACTTGTTGCTTCGCCCTCACCCTCTGAAGCATGTGCAAGCACATCCTCCGATGCATGTGAAAGCACGTCACTGCCATCTAGTGAAGGCCACTCATTTTCAGTGGGTGAGTGTGTTGATCACGATACTGTGCCAAGTGATATATCTGCTACTCCTTACCAAGCTCCAGTTCAGCCGAAGTGTGTTTTCCCAGTGACAAAATCACGTAAATTTAATGCTGATTACAAAACTCATAAGTGGGTAGAATATTCAGTACAGAGAGATGCTGTATACTGTTTTGCATGCAGGCATTTTACTAGCACTCGTACTGCACCTGGAGGTGGAGGTCGTGAACGTGGAAACATTCCTTTTGTTGATATTGGTTTCTGTAAATAGGAAAAAATTGGTCGTGCCTTCAGAAAGCACAGAGAGTCTGAGAAACACAAAGCATCTGTTGTAGCATGGTGTGATTTTAACTGTATACAGTCTTCATCAGGACATCAGTCAGTTGCGAGACGGCTGGAAAAAAATAGGGACATTGAAATTGAAGAAAACAGATGCCATATTGAATTACTACTGCATGCAGTGTGTTACCTAGGACGGCAAGGTCTTGCCTTCAGAGGTGCTGATGAGTCGACAAATTCCGATAACAAAGGCAATTTTATTGAGTTTCTGGAAACATTTTCTGCACATGACTCAAAATTAAATGAAAAAAATGTCTAGGAGATACGGTCATCATACCTCTCCAGGGTGTCAAAATGATTTGATTAACATAGTTGCAACATTAATACAAGAGAAAATTGTAAGTAAAGTTACAAAATATTTCTCTGTTTTAGTCGATGAAACTAAGGATGTATCACGCAAAGAGCAGCTCAGCTTTGTAATCCGTTTTGTTGACAGAGATGGTAATATCTGTGAAAAACCACTTGGCTGCTACCACATGGATAAACTGGATGCTGGTAGTTTGGCTGGTGCCATCAATCAGGCAGTATGTCAGGTTGGACTGCAGTGGAAGCACTGTGTAGCACAGTGCTATGATGGAGCCTTTGTCATGAGTGGGTGCTTCAGTGGAGTACAAGCAAGAATAAGAGAGATTGCTCCTCAAGCTGTTTATATCCATTGTCATGCACACAGACTGAATCTTGTCTTGGTGCAAACAATTAATAATATATCAGAAGTGAAATAATTTTTCAGCATCTTACAGGCTTTATATGCATTTATTTCTCAAAGTTCACCAAGACATGAGTTGTTTGTTAAAGCTCAGAAAGAAGAAGGTCTACAAGTTCTGGAACTGGAACGACTGTGTGGTACACGATGGTTTTACTGGTACAACTGTGTCAAGAAATTTCAGTTGCATCTAGAGTCCATTATTACAACACTTCATGCTATTCAGTCACAAAACACTGACAAAGAGGCAAGTAGTGAAGCAAAAGGTCATCTGTTTAAAATTCAGAACTTCACCTTTGTAGTAACACTGTACAGCCTAGAAACTATTTTAAGGAAGATACAATCGGTGTCTGAGGAACTCCAGAGAAAAGATCTGGATTTGCCAAGTGCTTGTAATCTTGTTCAGTCTTCGAAAAGTGAGCTCTTGTCTCTATGTAATGATTCACAGTGGTAGAAGATTTACAAGGAGGCACAACAAGCTGCTGATCACTGTGGCATTGATTATGATGTACAAGCCACTTTGCACACAGGAAGGCCTCTGCGCAAACATCAGTTGAGCAGAAAACTGACAGAATTCTTTGTTTCATCCACTTTGGGGAAACGGACTGCAAATATAGAAATTCAGGACATTTCTGCAAGATCTAACAGTGATAGGCTTAAACAGGAAATATACCTGGCCTGCATTGATAGGTTTGTTACTGAACTTGATTCACGCTTCACAAGTAATCTGGACATCTTAAAAGCTGTTGCTGCTTTCAACCCAAAGGATGAGAGTTTTCTAAATTACTCTGTTTTAAAGGTCCTAGCAGAATCTTACCCAGGAGCAAATATAGACACAATTGTATTAGAGTCACAGCTGGAATCAGCAAAAGGCATACCTACAGAACAAAAATATGCCAAGTATTTGCAATGCCTTTGTAATGCATTTTCAGAAGTCCTGGAGATTTTGAACCTGGTGCTGGCACTCCCCTGTGACCACAGCTTCAAATGAACATTTCTTCTCATGCATGAAAAGAGTGAAAACTTACTTAAGAAACAGTTGTGGTGACAGACGACTCAGTGACTTAATGATGATGGCATGTGAGCCACTGGAGGTGAAGCAGCTAGACCTGTCAGTAGCAATAGACAGATTTGCTCAGATGTGTTCAAGAAGATACCCATTACTGAAGTAGCATTACTATCTACAGTCAGCCAGCAGTCATGTGTGCTACCAGTGTCTCCAGTCAGCCACCAGTCCTGTGTTCCAGTTCTGTCCCAGTCAGCTCAGCAACGAGTTCCATTTGCAACTTGTGCCTCCAGTCAGCAACCAGTCCAGTATGCCAGCAGTGTTACCACCAGTCAGCCAACCAGTAGTCCCATCTGCCAGTAGTGTCTCCAGTCAGCCAGCAGTCAGTGTGCCAGTTCTGTCCCAGTCAGCTCAGCAATGAGTCCTGTTTGCAACTTGTGCCTCCAGTCAGCAACCAGTCCAGTATGCCAGCAGTGTTACCACCAGTCAGCCAACCAGCAGTCCCATCTGCCAGTA
This sequence comes from Neoceratodus forsteri, assembly GCA_016271365.2. Taxonomy (NCBI): domain Eukaryota; kingdom Metazoa; phylum Chordata; order Ceratodontiformes; family Ceratodontidae; genus Neoceratodus; species Neoceratodus forsteri. The sequence continues at coordinate 484,383,570 of CM057455.1, read as the reverse complement.
GTGTCTCCAGTCAGCCAGCAGTCAGTATGCCAGTTCTGTCCCAGTCAGCTCAGCAACGAGTCCAGTTTGCAACTTGTGCCTCCAGTCAGCAACCAGTCCAGTATGCCAGCAGTGTTACTACCAGTCAGCCAACCAGCAGTCCCATCTGCCAGTAGTGTCTCCAGTCAGCCAGCAGTCAATGTGCCAGTTCTGTCCCAGTCAGCTCAGCAATGAGTCCTGTTTGCAACTTGTGCCTCCAGTCAGCCAGCCTTTTCTCCAGTCAGATACCAGTCTAGTGTGCTAGCAGTGTCTCCAGTCAGCCAGCAGTGTGCCAGCAGTCTCAACTCAGATACCAGTCCAGTCAGCCAGCAATTCATTGTGCTAGCAGAGTCTGCAGTCAGATATCAGTGTGCCAGCAGTGTCACCAGTCAGCCAGCAGTCCAGTGAGCCAGCAGCCAGTGTCTCCAGTCAGCTTAGCTACCAGTCCAGAGACAGTTTGCCAGTTTTGTCTCCAGTCAGCTACCAGTCCAGTTTGCCAGCAGTGTCCCCGACTAGTCAGCAGTCTAGTGTGCCAGCAGTCACCAGTCAGCTTCCAGCACTTCCAGTCACCTACCATCCCAATCTCCAGTGTGCCAGCAGTGTCTCCAGCCTCCAGACTCCTATGTCCTTTGCTTTACCACTTTCATGGGTGTTTGGGAGGGAGTTTATGCTCTTTTAAATTATTGTAAGAGGGGGTAGTAGCCTTGGTGTGGAGAGTTAAAGAGTACTTTCATTTGCTTTGCTGCAGTAATTGGAAGTCTGGAAGACTTTCTTTTGTGTAACCCAGGGACTCACTTCTTTTTCCTGTTATTACAGTTTTTCTTTACAGGTTTTTGGTGTACAATTTTACTAGGATCTTTTCTTTTCTTTTTTTCTTTACAGGTTTTTGGTCGGTGAGTTTTAATTGTTTTTTTCCCTTTTATTTTTTTTTTACAGGTTTTTGGTGTGATTTTTTTTTTTTTTCATCAGTTCATTTTCCTTTTATTACTTCTTTTACAAGTTTCATTGTGTCATTTCTTTTGCTAAGATCTTGTTTCAACAGAGAAGAAGTAAAGTTCTCTCCATGGTTCAAGGTTCAGAGTATGCTTTCATAACAGTATTATTTCTCTCATGTTTTGATGTGTGTTTTTATGTACTGTAAGGTATTGGTTTAGAGACGGCCTCTTTATTTTTAGCAATGTTGCCTTAGCTTGTATAGTACCAGTCATTTGACATGAACAGTGTGGTAATATTTTTTGGGAAACAGTGTGGTAATATACAGAGGATAATGCTTGATACAGGTGATAACCATGGTATAATCACTTCAGGTGGTGTCTAGGCATCAGTAAACCTATAATGCACAGCTTGAGAGGTTTACAATTGCCCTAGCAAACCGAGAGAGGATTACACCCTGGTTATCACCTGTACATCATGCATTATCATTTATAGTGTATGGGACTCGACATGAAAAGTCCCCCCCCCCAACATAAGTAATTTAGCATTACCTTATTAATGGATCTGCACTACACCCACATGATTGTTTAGGAAAACAATTTATTAGGATACACGGACTGAATGACAGTGGGCCAAAATAGCACCAGAGTTAAAATCTCTATCATACATAGTGATTGCTAGACAACAAACTGTGAAGATTGGAATGTTATTTGAATACTATACTGAGACTAACAATCACATTCTGGGTATGTAGAATACTGAATGACACTAGCATTCCATTTTGTAAACCCACTGCTATGACATAGAGAGATAGGTTTATAAGGTTCTGACATCACAACAGTGGGATTACAAGGTTGTAATGTGTTTGATTTCAATGGGTAATAAGGGCTACCCATGCATTAAATAGAGGATAATGACTGGGGATCGGGTGATAGCCACACTGTAATCACCTCGAGTGGTTGCTAGGGCAACATGGTAAACCTCGAGAGCGCAGCTCGAGAGGTTTACTGCAGCCCTAGCAACCACGAGAGGTGATTTCAGCGTGGTTGTCGTCTGATCACCAGCCATCATCTTTTATAGTGTATGGTCAAAAAACACTGTTTGCATTCTATGTGTGAGAATTATGGAACTCTGATGCATTCTTTTTTCTTATGCCACTGTTTGGAAGTTCCGAAGTGTGGTTAACAACTTTTAAAATTCTAAACAGAGCATAACAAAGCTGTGTAACTGCTGATTATGGTGGTTAATAGGCACTTACCATACATTATTATTGTTTAATATTTGTACAGTTGAGGAATGGGACTCACTATACTGATGATTCCATAATTTGATGAAAACTAGCTATTTAAGTTGAATCAACATCTGTAATAACCTATTTCAGATTTATACTCAGACTTTACTATCCAATTCATACCCATTTTTAAATTACTTGGTAACTAGCTCTATGTCACATTGACAAATGCCACCTTCTCTGGCCCCGCCCACACCATGGCCCCACCCACACCTTGGCTCCACCCACACCGTGGTCCCACCCACATCATGCCCATCCCACCTTGCTACCCCTATGATTTTGCTGAAATGACGCCCCTGGACAGTGGGAGAATGTAATTCACCCCAGGCACACACCACAGACAGTCAGCAACTTCAAGCAACACAGTTCGAGTTGTTATAAATAGCTACAAGCATCACAGTCTCACTTCAGCAGAATGGTGATCAAAACAGAAAGCAGGCCAGTGTGCAGCAGCTTACTCGTTACTTCAGCTGGCAGGTTTGCATGCAGGATTATACAATGGGCACAAAAAAATAGACAGAATCCTGCATTTTGATTGGCTGGCTGGCACCTTTTCAGCACTGTAAATCCTCCAGTGTTCCCACTGGAAAAGGTGCCAGTCAGCTGCAGCATGAACCTCCTCCAAAATCACTCCAACAACCCAAAAACACCATGAACATCTGAGGGCAAGATCAGCTCAACCTGCAGCTAACATTACCCCTGAAATCAAGGCAAAAAAAAAACTACTCACATCAGCGGTAAACGTAGAACTGCACACCCCCGGCACATCTCGAAACAATTCACCATACAAAGCAACATTCCCCAACTCTTCCCTCGCAACTACTTGTACCAAACTAACCTCAGCGTTTTTCACTGCTACTCACCTCTATTCAAAATGCTTGTGCCTTTATACTTCTGCTGCGCCATTGAACCACTGAGGCATCACTAGACAGAGGCGAATTAGGACACACAACACCGAGAGAGGGAACAAATAAAATGAGTAGAGGAATCCTAACAAACACAGACGACTCTCTGAGGGCCTCCCAGGAACGACAGGCAAGAAAAAAACTTTGAGTGGCTCACATTACTACTGGAAGCACCAGTGACACAACCAGTGTGAGAAACACCGATGTGAGTAGTGCAACATGTTTATAAAATGACTAGCACAGGAGAAAAATGAGCACTAGTTTCTTTTTTCCCCGTGTATACACTCAAGCAAAAGACACACACAACCCCCATTCACAAAAATGCAATTTTTCCCTCTCGCATCCTGACAGAAGGATTAAAAAAGTTGAGAGAGAGGACTGTGCTGGGGGAGAAAGTCACTCTGCCTAGCAACAAAGAACTTTTTCTTTTAGTGGAGCAATAAAATGGAAAAAAATTATTAGAACAAAAACAAATTATTTCTATATAATTTTTTTCTTACCCCCCAAAAAATGACCCATTTTATAGTAGCAATATACCCCTCCAGGGAGTGGGTATACTGGTGGATTTACCACTTCTGGTGTGGTTAAGTCACTTGGCTGCGCCTCATGACTGAATCACACCAGCCGTGGTAAATCCACCAGTATACACACACCCTGGAAGGGTATATTGCCTAATTAAGTGGCAGCAGGTGTTCTTGCTGGGAGGGCTTCCTCAATGTGTGGCAGCACGAGGAATTTAAAGCCCCATTTCTCCTCCCACTGAGGTGGTTCCTGCACCACTATTAGCCCACTGCTGGGCCCCCTTTGAGCAGTGGGAGAATGTAGTTCACCCCTAGACACACACCCCAGACAGTCAGCAACGTCAGGCAATGCAGTTTGAGTTCTTAAAAATAGCTGCAAGCTGCACAGTCTCACTTCAGCAGAATGGTGAAAGAAGCAGGAAGCAGGTCAGTTATTACGTCAGCCAGCAGGTTTGCGTGCAGAATTAAGTGGCAGCTGGTGCTCTTGCTGGGAGACCGACATGTCCATAGTTCCCTGCCTATTCCTTGTCCCCCCCCCCATGAAGCAGAACTATATCCATCACCCTCCAGTCCTTTGGAACTACTCATGTAAACAATGAGCTATTGAATAGTCCATCCAGGGATTCAAGCAGTTCTGCTGTCCTCGGATGCATCCCATCTGGTACTGGGGCCTTATCTATCTTTTGGGCAGCTAGCACTTTCTGGACCCTTTTGCTTATCAGTGCTGGCTGCCTAATCTCCGTAACCCCCTTTGTGGTCACTTTGATGCCACTCTCTGGCAAGGAGTACACAGAGATACTGCACTCAGCACATATTTAGCACATGAACAACAATTTGTGGTCTAAGTGCTGGTGCTATTCCTCATGTATGGTCTGCAATAAACCCTTTTATCTGCATTCAAAATACTGTGTGCTGAAGCCAGCCTGCTGGTGCAGTGGCTAGGTGTCCTCCTGCATGTCAACAATGTTCAGGAACAGTCTTGGGAGTAGGAGAGTGGCGGGGGAAAGGTTGAGCATCCTAGATAGAGACTGCTGTCCTTCTCCAGGAGGAGGGGGTTGTGTGAATGGTGCACTTTGGACCCCTGGTGAGTCTGAGAATTTTACTGTGACTGGCGTCTACAATAGTGGGAGGCAGGTAAGATGTCGGGCTTGTCCCATGGACACCATTGCACGCCACACCTCTGGGGGGGGGTCAGCATGCAAAAATGCTGATGCTCCCACCATGATGCCTGCCTCCCAGTCCCTGTTAATCCCTTTACAACTTCTGTCCCTGACCAAGACTGTATTCCGGCATGTGGCCTGCCCCTGTGGCCCCACATGGGGGGGCAAAGCCCAGGGAGTCCTGTTGGCAGCACTGATGCTGCCAGTAATCTAAACAAGTTTCATTGGTGGGGGGGTCATCTCAGTGGCCCCACTCTGAGAGGGCAAGCCAGGGCATTTGGTGGTCAGTGGTCTCAGTAGGAGGGCTTGGCCAGTGAGGACTGGGCGGAGTTCAGGGATGTCAGCACAAAATAAATAAATAAATAAAAATGGTATGCTAAACATGTGCTGAGGCCAGTATCTTTGAGTACTTATTGTAGTGATGCAGGCTGGCTGCCCTTAGCTCCACCACCTCAGTTTCCTGAGGCATGCTGTGTTTTTGGTTTTTCCACACTCTGGCAAGGGCCCACTGTCATCTCTAGGGAAGACAGAGCAAAAGTAATCATTTAGGATGACAGCCTTTTGCGCATCTTCCTCTGTCACTTTATCTTCCCCCCTGATAATCAAACAATTCCTCCTCTTTTTTTTTCCTTTTTCCCTAACATGCTGGAATAAATCATTTTCTCTGCCATTAAACCTTTTTGCAATATGCAGCTCTGTCTCTACTTTTGCCTCCACTCCCTTTGACTCCTTATTTTCATTAAATACTCTCCCCATTCTTCTTCCCTGTGCTTTTCTTTGTATCTGCAGAAACCCTTTGTCTTGGACCTCACCACATCCCTGACCTTTGCCAAGAACCATAATGGTCTCCTGAACTTGTTCCTTTTAGGGGTTTACCTACAGTATGCCAATGCTACAACAATGTTGTCAACGTTCAGCACAGTGGCATCTTCAATGTCGACAGGCGAAATTTCACCTGTCAGACATCAGTCCATTTTTCTATTGGGGGGCTGCACCCCCGAACCCCCCATGTGGGCAAAAGTCAGCAAAATGGTGAAATTTCACTTGAAGGTCCCCCACAGCGACATTTTTGAAACTTGTCGAAAATGTCACTGTGGGAGATTTCGCTGACAGGGTTTCACCCTTCCATTGGCATAGCCCTTTTAGTTACCATTCTCATGCATAATTTTGATACCTAGAAAATGGACCCCTTTATTACCCTCCCTCTCTCTTGCACTCCTTCTATGCTGTCAACCCTGACTAATTTGACTCAGGCCAACTCCCTCAAATTGTTTAAGTCTGCTTTTCTGAAATCAAAGACCTCCACTGTAGACTGGGGTTTTCTGCTCTCAAGGACCAGTTCATAAACAAATGGAGTTGTGGTCGCTATTCCCTAGTGTCTCCCCACCTCTCACAGCTCCTACCATCTCCGAGTTGGTGAGTATCACATCAAGAATGGCCTCCTGCCTGGTGGGTTCCTTAACTAGCTGTACCAGTAAACAGGCCTGGAATGTGTCCAGCAAGGTTTGAATACTGGCACTTCTGGTCACTGGAACATCCCAGTCGATAGCCAGCAGGTTCAAATATCCCACTACCACTGCTTCCACATTTGCCACTCCACATACTAATTTTTTCCTGCGCCCTCTGTCTATCTCGTTTCCTTGCCCTGGTAGTTTGCAGATCATCCCTGAGCATAGTTTCACTCCTGACTCCACACTGACTTGCACCCAGAGTGACTCCATTCCCCCCTTATTAAGCCTGATGCATCCATCTTCCACAGTCTCAGTGACTTCCCTGACATAAAGGGCTGCACCCCCTCTACCATTTCCTCTGTCCCTCCTGAGCATTGTGTGCCCAAGGACAGTCAAGTCCCAGCTGTTACGTTACAAGACCCAAGTTTCTGTTGTGGCCTCAAGGTCCATCTTAGTATCTACCATTATTGCCTGGAGCTTGCTGATGTTACTCTTCCATCTAACACCTGAACCCTTATTTCTATCTACCTGGCTGTCTCCCTTTTTCATCCCTGGTCCTCTTAGTGTCTTGCTTTTTGTGGTGGTTTCACACTTTGTGCCACCCCCCCTATTGTCCCTTCCCCTAGGCTAGTTTGGTCACTATTTCTACCCACTATGTTGCTACAAGCCCCAGATATGGAAGAGTGCTAGCTAGGTTCCCATTCCTCCTGCCCATTACTGTGGTTCCCCTAGTCCCAGTCTCTTCCAGGCAGTTTAACTGATATAGATATCAAACTTCTTCCTCAGTGCACTGGCCCCCTATCTTGACAGGTGGAGTCTGTCATCTGTAGAGGGTCTCTTGTCACAGAAGTCCCATCAGTTCACTACAAAATGGTACCCCTACTCCTGACACCATCCATAAAGCCACCAATTGAACTGCTCTATCGCCTCCTTCCTTGCGCTACTCTTCTTCCCATCCCTGGCCACACAGAGAGGACCTTGGAAATGGCCAGGAAAGGTTGAGTGTGCTGACAATTTGTCTCCCAGTCTGAGAAAGTTGCACTTCACCATCTCTACTGGCTAGTTCACTAGATCATTTCTATCCAGGTGTACCAGCACCCCTCGCTCTCATGCTGTCTGTCTGCCATCCTCCCTCTCCATTCTAAATCCCAGATGGCCAATGCATCAGGATGGCATTTTATAAGTTCCTTCCTCCCAACCCCTCTCCAACCACCCTCTCCACATCCATAATTATAGAGTCCCCTACCATTAAGACTCTCCTGGTACACTTGTTCCTGTTTGTCCTCTTGGGTGCCATCACATTGTCCTGCCCTTTTCCTCAGAATGACTCAGAGTCCCCCTCAGTGGAGTCAGGTACCTGGTCCTCCTCCAGGGCTGCAAAACAGTTTGCCATCTGGATGGTGGAAGGCTGGTCAATCTCCTTGTGGCTAACCCTGTCTCCCTTCCCCTCCCCCTCTTCACCACTCTCCACCCCCTGGACCTGTAGGCTTCTGGAGGAGTGGGGTTTGGGAGTGTACTATAGCTGAGCTGATGGCTCAGCAGAGATATATATTATCTTGCTACCACCAGCTGAGCATTTAGCTCTGCCAAGGTCCTGAGATGGGGCAGTGCCCCCTCCTCCAAAGCATATCCCTAGAGAGGAGTGAACACATCCACCAGAACTGATTACTTCCCCTCTGAACCCCATGGACTGCTTCTATTAATACTATTGCCTCTTAGAGATGATGTTGAAAGAAATCCAGGGCCAGCTGAGAACTGGTTGAATTATACTTCTGAACTGACAAACTTAAAATGTCGTAAACAGATCCATTAAAATGTTAGAATTCTTTTTGCACACTTAAATGAACTAAAGGCTAAAACAATCAGTCCCAAAGAGTTTGTCAGCATAGAGGATATACTTTGTTTCATAAAGACAGGATTATGGGTAAAGGAGGGGGTAATTATATAACGAAAGCATACATGTCAAGCAGGTAAAGACAGGAATATATATTAACTCATCTGAACATCTGACAATTAAACTTACTTTGGGGGAGAAAAGGACACTGTTGTTTATTTCTTATGTGTTTACCTGTTACCCAAAACAGTTAAAGCAGACACAGTAATATTAGAAAAGTTGGCACATCTTAACAAGGGGAATAAAGAACATGCAGTATAATAATGTGAGATTTTAATATAGATCAGACAAGTTTAAATAAAAATAATAGGGTCAAAAATATTGCAATGCTAATGGTTTTAACCAAGTGATTAGAGAACAAACCAGGGAAAACAGTAAGATGGGAGGACGTACAACTATAGATTGGGTATGAAGCGAGTACATTTTCTTAACAGTTCAGGTGTTTTAACTGATACTATTTCTGATCATTGTCATGTTTACATGGTAAAAAAAGATAAAAGAACAAATGAAATTCTAATTAGGGAAAGTAGATCCTTTAAAAATCTAATTGATGAAGTGTTTATAAAAGAAACCAGTAATTTAGACTGGTCACTCTTGCATAGCTTAATTCAGATTGACAGAGCTGTAGCCTACTTTAATGAACAGGTACTAAATATAAGTGATTGATATGTACCAAAAAAAGCAAAGGATGGGAATAAAACAGTCAACATGGTTAAATGCTAACTTAATTGATTTGCTTAAAGTAAGAGACACACTTTGCAAACAATTTAAAAAGTTCAAGTCAAAACAAGATTTAAATGCTTAACAATAATTTCAAAATTTCTTTAAAACTGAAATAAAGAAATTAGAACAAGCATACTACAAGGAAAAACAGTTAAATGATTTAACCAACCCTAGAAATTTTTCAGATTCCTTCAGAGAATTTTATGAATGCTCTAAACAAGTGAAACTCAATAAATTAAAAACTGAAAAAAAGTTAATGAGCGAGCATTTAGAAATAGCAGATATGTTTAATGATTTTTCCCCAAAAGTGACAGTTTATAAAAGTCAGATAAAACAGGTTTCTAATAGGTTAAACAATATGGGTAATAGAAACCTTCTTCAAAAACCTTTAATTTATTTAGAGTAAAGTAAAAAGAAGTTTGTACTTTGTTACTAAAATTAGGAGGCAACAAAAAGCCAGGTATAGAAGGTTTTTTACCAAGACTATCAAAATCAGCTGTCAAACAACTGGATAAACTAGTGACATATTTGTTTAATTTATCCCTGTGTGCCAATAAGCTTCCCATTTGCTGGAGTGGTTGTAACACCAATGTACGAGACAGGATAAACAAATCATAACAAACTATGGGCCTGTCTCTGTCTTACCTGCCCTAGCTAAACCCTTAGAGAAAGTGGTCTTTGACCAACTGAATAAAACATCTAGAAAAAAAACATCTTTTTTACAACAGATCAGTATGGATTTTGAGGGGGGTACAGCACATCGATGTCCTTGGTCAAGTTAACCAATAGCATATATGATATTATGAACTGCGTATTGCTCATTAACTTGACCAAGAAATTTGACCTTGCAGACCAACCTCTACTGATTAAGAAAACATAGGTGTAGGGAGTTACACTCTTGACTTGTTTAAACAGTATTTGTCTTATAGAAGATACATGGTAAAAACTGGATCTGTAAGGTCATCAGAGTGGACAATAAAATACTGGGGTACCACAGAGATCAGTTTTGGGTCTGCTCCTGTGTCAATATTTGTAAATTATTTACCAGAGATCTATAAAGAAGTTTCAACTATAATGTATGTAGATGATACACTACTCAATTGTGTTGGGAAAACAGGAGTGGACTTAGAAGTGAAAATATAATTAGTTTATTATGCATTACAAAATTGGTTTATGGAAAATAAAATCCTGTTAAATGAGAAGAAAACCAAAACCATGGTTATTGGAACCAAACATAGGACTGAGGCTGATGGTAATAATATGGAATTATCAGGGGTGAATGGTCAGGGTTTAAAGGAGGTATCCAGTTTTATACAATAGAGGTAAAGGTATATGTCATTTAATATATACCCATAAAATCACTCCCATTGTGTAACTAAATGATAATGTATCCACAGTGGAATAACTGAAAATAAACTGCTATGTGGATACGTCACAAGTAAAATAATCCACTCCAGATATGTTACATTCTACTCAGCTAAACTGTTCCCAAAACACATTTACAATTACTTAAAACACCTGACATTACCTGGTGCAAATTACATTGCATGTCTCTCATTCACTACAGAAAATGGCCAGGAATAAACCAAGCAGCAAGCCAAAGCAGCTGCATCTGAACACATTCAGAGGCCCTATTGTATAAATAGCACACATGATGTGTGACTTTGTGGAATATAGTAAATATTTGCATTTGTGCAGTGACCTGGATAATATCACACATGGCAAGCCATGTGTGATATTATCTGAGATCATTCTGCACTCATGCAAATATTTACCATATTCCACAGTCGCCGATCATGTATCCTCTATTTAATTATCTATAAGTTATATTAGATGAAACATTGTCTTTTCATGAACATGTAACAAAGTCACAAAAAAGTTAATAAGCTAGGCTATTTATACAGAAATAAAAATAGTTTAACATTACGTGTTAGAAAAAACATAGTGAATCAGGTCCTCTTCCCAGCCCTGGAATATAATTCCATTTTGTTGGTCAATTTACCAAGTACAATATTTAAAAAATATGTGCTTGTATTTAATAATGTTGTTAGATTTGTCATTAATCAAAGTAAGCAGGAGCCTTACCGTGACCTTTATCAAAAGTTTGGAACTATATCTCCCAAACAAATACTTTAGTATTCAGCATTAACACTTTTTCATAAGGTTTTGAATACAGAAACACCTAAAGTGTTAAGTAACAGGCTAAAAGTGAATAACAGTAAATCATTGTGTACATTATCAATAAAATATACTATCAAGAGGGTCAGACCAAACCTAAGGTGGCTGTATACTTGTTGCCTTATTATGTCCCTAAACTATTAAATGAAATACTTGGACTGGGATTAGATGTTCAAGCCAAAACACATGTGTTTAAAAGAAATCTTAAGAACCATCTAGGCCGGCCAGGTGACACTGAGGGTTGAGACGCTGGATGCCAAACTTCACGCCACACTGTGACCCGGGTTCAGTGATGACTCAGGTAGCCAGGGGTCAGCAGGGAAGGGAGAGGATAGAGCATCCGGAGGACAGCTCTCCTCTCCCTGGGGAGTGATCCAGGGCTGCTTGATGTTCTGATGACCCCTGATGGAGATCAGGGGTAGTGCAGGTACACCAGCCAATGTAAGGGGTGGAGTGCAGCAGACACTAGCAGGGCAGCAGTGTGCAGGCATCATTGCACACTGCACTCTGAGGGGAACCAAGAATAAAAAACCCGGGCAGCCAGGTGAGGTGATGGCGGGTCTCCCGGGGCTGAAACTCCACATGCCCAGTGCCGGCCACGATCTTGATCTTACCCCTGGGGATCCTCAGTCTACTCCTGTTTGGGGCCAGTGGTAGAGGAGGGGATCCTGATACAGAAGCTTCGGTCAGAGGAGTCATTCAGGTGGGTGGTTAGGGGTTAAGAAAAAGAACGTACAAAAGAAAAGAACCATCTAAAGACACTGTCAACATGTGATTGTTTTGCAGATACCTGAAAATTTCATATCATGTTCATCTGTTTTTATTGTACTTGTGTATATATGTAGATACGGGCTACTTTTATGTTTTTATTGCATGATTTTAAATCTCTTTTATGTAAGTAGTAACATTGTACTGTCATACCAATTGTGTATCCCTTTTCCCCAGGCATGGTTTAAAACAGGGTTTTGATCCAGACCACTTTCCTGGTAAATCAAAATGAGGGAAAACATGGCTGATCCATAGAGCATGACTACCAAGTATAAAAGTAACTATGTGTGATGCAAAGTAGGTGAAAGGTTCCTGGGAGTGACTAAATGGGTGATTCTGCACCTAAGGCAAAGTCCAGCACTGGTGAGCTATGGTCAAAGGTAGAGTAAGACCCAGACAGAGACAGATACCAAAATAGTAAGCAAGGTGATGGCAGCAAAGAACAAATAGCCATCCAGGCATGCAGTGATTTTTGTGTGTGAGTTTGTGAAAGGCATAAAAATGTCTTGTCCTTCAAGGCTAGGAGGTGACTAGTGCAGGTCACTTTCTTACCACTGCTGGTTTATATTACCTTTATTTATATTAATAGCATCCATTCTCATCAATTAAGACTCTGTGTTCTGTATCACAAAGCCATATGGTTCAGAACTGCACAGCACAGTAGAATACACAAATGTTCTTTACAGGCTGCCCTATATTGGACTTCTTTGGCCATTAGGAGATTAAATAACCTATACTTCTGGATCTGCAAAACTATGAAAGGTAGTTCACCCCTATATATTGTGAATCCCTTTAAGAAAGTGGCCTCTGCATATTCTCTTAGAGGCAGCTATCTCCTGCTTTTCAAAACTCCAAGATACCACACGTAGTTTGGAAAAATAGCATTTTACTGTAGTGCACCCTTACTTTTGATTAAATTGCAAAGTACATTAAAGGTGAGTGATGATTTAAGCTATGGTGTTTTTAAAGCCATGATATAGACTTGATGTAAGTAGAACTGTAACTAACTTTAAACAATATATCTTGAACTTTAATTTTTGTAATTTTCAACACGATATTAATTAATTAATAATTAATATCTAATGATAGTATCAATATTTGCATAGTAGATACTATATGTGCATTATCATTTTCCTGTAACTGCTCATACTCAGGACCTCTTGAAAAAGAAGCTGTGCACAGTGAAGTTTATCTTGATAAAACAAATAACTACAAATATACTTAATGCTGTGCTGTAAGATGTATTGTCATAGCACCTTGCAAAGGTGTTTAATATATATGGAGCACTGAAATATACACATGGTGAATTGTTGCCATGGTTCTTGTTACTGCAACAGTGCAATCATTCATATGTGTACTGCATTAAAAAGCGACATTTTGTTCTACTGTAAAATAGCAAGTAGTATAAAACAGCAGGTAGCAATCTGTGTAGTTTAACATGTAGACAGAATGATATCAGTGCTGTGTATATACCCAATTCTAATCCCATTGGAAAGTGGAATGTTATACTGACTTGTCTGCATCATCTGTATGCATATGGTTGTCAACTGACTATGCAGAGTACACACAAGATGAACAGTAGGATTTGAGTGGCGTCTATGCCAGTGTTAGGATAAATCCCACTTAAATGTTAGGAAAATAAATCTGTAACTTTACATAAGTATAGCTATAGCACATAACCATATATTGTAAAATGTCTACACTTACAGATAAATATGACTCGTTATTCATAATAAATGCATGTAAACTATGATAGTTATTTAACTACAACTTGCATGGAAAACTTATGTATAAACAGTGTTTTGCCCTTAACCAACTGATACCCATCATGACCCAAAGAGTTTGGCATACCTGCAGATCCCCCTGGTACAATTCCATCTCTAGGCCCACTTTCCACAGCCACATCCATTATAAAGAGATCTGAAGGGCTCACCAAGTCCTGTGCAGGGATGGTCTCCAGCACACCAATACAAATTCAAGGTGTTCATTTTTTCCTAAGGGCAACTGGAGTCCCCACTCCCTCTACTTCACTATCAGCTCTCTGCTCCTGTATCCAGACTTATTTATTACATTATTCTATACCAGATTCCTGAAATATTCAATCAAATCTGTTGAAATCTTGATTGCTAACCCAAATACGCTTCCAAATAAATATTCCTCCCAACCCCATGAATACTAAATTCCTGATTAGCACCTATATTTCCTTCTGTATTGATTACTGTAACTTTCTTTTCCATAGTCTCCTGAAGCATCAACATACCAGGCTCCAATTTCTTAAAAATGCTGTTTTACCCCTTCTTATTTTTTTTTTTTTTTTAGAAAGTGTGAGAACACCTCCCAGTTAGAATAATATACCACTGGCACCACATTAACACATTTGGTAGCATCTTTCCTTGCCTTCAAAATCCTCCACAGACTTGTCCTCATGTACCTCAATGAACGTGCCTCCCATTACATACCACACCTCCTCAATATGTCCTGTGTAATGCCCCTTCCTCACTCCCATGGGGAGAATGGTCATTAGTAATCATCTGGGGTTTTGAACATAGTTTAGACAGGGACCTAATATCTAAGGGGTTAACCAATTATGCTCCTCATGGGGACATATTTAGGTGTATAAAACTAGGTGACTGCAGTCATTTTAGGGGACTGGTGAATGTGGGCTCTGTGAGAGAGGTTTTCTCAGGCAACCATGGACCTAAATGTTGGGTGCCTATTCCCTTGTGGGAGGGCCTTTCATCACTCTACAGTAACACAGAAGAAAGAGAGATATATAGGGAAGACCTCTATGGAGGAGACTGAGGTTGGAGTCCATTGGATCCTGGAGTTGGAATCCATAAGTGCTGGTACTATGCTGTGTTGGATCCACAGTGAACTATGGTGGTAAGGTCCACCTGCACCTGCTGAAATAAAAATGGGACTATTTCCATAGTGGGGAGCTTTTTTCCTGGACAGAAATGTTAGGCCTTAAGGCTGCATCTGCATCAGGCTCTTACTTTTAGATTGGTGCTACTAACCCACCTGTATTTGTGGACTGAAGTACAGTAAACTATGTGATACACCTTAGAGTTGTCTCCAATCTGTTTCTTTTTTTGTTCTTTGCTTGTTTGTTTACTACTCCCCCCCTCCCACTGATTGGCCCACATTTGTGCCAGTCCTACCAACTCCATCAATGGATGCCACAGGACATACCTTCTCCCTTCCTCCCCTACAGCTTGCCATCCATGGCAGGGTGGCAGGAGTCCCTAAACCTGCAGAGACCAGATCCAGATTCCAGGAGGTGCCTGATGGTCAGGAGTGGAGCCTACAGAGGCCAGCAGTCATCCACCATGCCCGAGACATTTTTCCACTTTTTTCCTTGGTTTGGACCCCGAGTACAGAGTTGGACCATGCAATAACAGTGACTGAGCTGCATATACTTCCTCATACAGCACAGTGGGTTGTCTGCTCCACCATTGTCCTTACTTTGCATGGGACCCAGCATGCCAACACCAGCCACAGATAGGTGTCAAGTAGATGCCAGTCGTTGTTCTCCTCCCTCTGGACGCTCAATCCTCTCCTTCCCCGGCCGACCCCCAGCAACCCATTCACACCACAAACACAGGTCACCAGTGTGGCAGGAGGTAAGGCATAATTTCTCAGTCTTCCACACCACTAGGCCCAGTCTGTTTCTTTAAAGCAGTTTGCCAGATTGCAAGAGAAGATCTGCACACCAGAAAATTCTGGGTGCCGATGCACCACATGGTAAGTTGGGACTTCCCCACACCTGGAGTTAAATATAAATGTCATTGTAGATGCCTCTTTCCATGCACCACATATCATCACCCACCTGAAGGAGTGGGCTATACATGAGGACTCTGTGACAGGGTTGGTTAGGCCCTATTCCATTTGTGTTGCATATGAGGGAGTCTGAAGCAAGGATTCTGAACACTATTTCTGTCTTTTCTGACTTTCTATTAGACCATACAGTCAAATCTTGCCTTTACCTGCAGTATTTTCCTTTTTCTCTGTCTCAACCTTGCTTATGTATGTTTGCAAAGCATATGTGTGAAACTGGGTTCCCTGATTTATAAACTAGATATAGTTTATTATTGTTGGAATTATTGCAGAGGCAGATGTGACAGAGTGTGACCTCAGACTGGTGGAATCTGTCACAGTGCTCTGGCCAGCTACTAGCTGGATCACAATGTTGTACCTAGTTACCAACAAGTACAAAGCTTGTCTTTCTGAGAGGATGTTGGACAGAGAGAGAGAGCCTATCTTTCTGAGAGGATGTCTGAGAGAGAGCGCTGTCTTTCTGAGAAGAAGCATGAGAGAGACAGAGCTTGTTTTTCTGAAAGATGGACTAGAGAGAGCCTATCTTTCTGAGAAAGCAGTCTTCAGAGTTCTTGGCAGACCAGATGTTACAGAGAGCTGATGGCCTGTACATTTTGGCTCTGAACCCTGAAATTGAACTTTGTCTTTGGACTGCCTATACTGAAAACCAGTCTTTACATTTTCTTTTGTTTTTATTATTTTCTTGTGATTTAGAATAATAGAGCCCCACTTGTGGATTTTTACAATTTATCCCAGACTGCTTATGTTTCCTGACCTAGGCCTCCATTACAGTTAATGTCAGAGGTATCTGGATTAACTACATTTAGTGTCATTTGGTGTCAGAAGCCTCTCCACATTTGGTGTCAGAAGTGTCAACTCTGTGATTAGCTTAGCAAAGCCTGGAAAGTCCTTTCCAAATATCACAGGTATAGGTAACTTTGGTACCACTCCTACTTTCATTTGGTGTGACACATCATTAATGCTGAGAGTCAGTTGAGTGGTAGGATAGTATTGAGTAGCCCCATGAATACAGATGACCCCAATACCTGGTCCTCTTACAGAATTCTGTTCCAAAACGTCAGCATGAACGAGAGTCTGTCTGATTCCCAAATCTATAAGTCCTTTTACAGCCTTATCTCCCACCTTGACCTCTGTTAAATAGTTGCCCCAATTTGCTAAGGCCAAATCTGCTTCAATAGTACCCTTCTTATTTTTATGGCATTTTCTTGTAATATCACCTGGCTTGTTGCAGTTATAGCAAATAAAGTATTTCGGTGCAGATTTGTTACCCCAGCCAGAGTTCTTATCTGACCTGGAGTAAGACTGGGGAAAGGAAGGTCTTGCCAGTCCTGGTCTATTACCTCCTTGCTGTGTTATCTGTCTGGACAACTGATAGTCTTCAGCCAAAGAAACAACCCTTTCCCCACTTTCTGGTTGTTGCTTTTTTTACCTAAAGTTGCACATCTATAGGCAGGATATTGATGAACTATTCCACTGTAGATATGTCGATAAGCTGGGGGACTGATTTGCCTTCTGATTGTAGCCATTTAATGAGGAGTTCTTTGAGTTGGGTGTAAGCTTCCTGTGGATTGTCGAATGACTGGTACTTCAGGGACCAAAAGCTCTGCCTGTAGGTCTCTTCTGAGATGTCATATCTTTTCAATATTTCTCTTTTCACCAGTTTGTAGTCTGCTGACTGAGCAGTGTCCACATTACTGTAGACAAGTTGGGCTTTACCTGTGAGATAAGGTACCAGTCTGATTGCCCATTGTTGCTTTGGCCATTGGCATGCACTAGTAACCCTTTCAAATGTAGTCAGGTATGTCTCAGTATCATCCGATGGGCACAGCTTTGTCAGTTTAATGTCTTTCAAGTTACCTGTGTTTTGTTGCTCTGACCTGTACCAGTTCCTCCACCTTTAATAACCTGCAAGGCAGGTAGCCATAGCTGCATGTCTTCTTATCTTTGAGCCTCTAAACATTGGAGCTATATTTTTCTCTCTCTGTCTCTATTTGTTGTATTGCCCACCATTTGAAAAACTCAGACAGGCTTTCTGGTCCTGCTGCTGCCTGTTCTCCTCCCATCTCTGGTGGCTTGGCTGCCATACTTCTGGTGGTTACTCCAGGTCTTTCTTTTACTGGATCCATACCTTTCCTATGCTTTCCTGGTACCAGGTCTGGGACCCACAAACAAACTCTTTACCTTAGAATATGCACGGCATAAGTCCACTTATTCTTCTGACACCAAAAGTGGACCCTATCCCATCTGTGTTGTGTAGGAGGGAGTTTGAAGCAGAGATTCTGAATACTATCTCTGTCTTTTCTTACTTTCTGTTGGACTGTTCAGTCAAATGTTGCCTTTACCTGCTGTACTTTCCTTTTTCTCTGTCTCTACCTTGCTTATGTATGCTTGTAACACGGCATTATTGAAAGGTCTACGAGGGCCACCCCGCGATAAGCGCAACGCCGTCACGTGGTGCAGGAGCAACACGGCATTGTGAGCCGATAATGCCATGTTGCTGTAATGGGAAGCGCGTTCACGAGCCCAACACGGCATTATTTCTCATAATGCCGTGTTGCTCCTGTAGTGGCCACAGCAGCCAGAGAGCAGCAAGTAGCGCTGTGGGCGGGCGGTGGGTATCCCTGCAAACGGGGTATAGAGGCTTCAGGCAGGCGGAGTGGCACGGGCATTTGAAGGGGGTACAGTTACTCAGGACACACAGAGGCAGACACAGGGAGAGAGTCGCAGTCACTGTAGTCAGAACGCACATGGATGTGGAGTTTCGTTTATGCGCACTGATGAGTGTTGAGGAGTGGAGCAATATACAGTTTCATAACGCGATGGAGGGCTGTAGGAGTGAAACAGGAGATGGAGGAAAGGTTCTGGAGGGCCGAGGAGAGGTGGTCCCATATAAGAGAGCTGCTAAGTTGAGGCATGTGAGCAGCGGCTGCTGCAGTAATGATGAGCTGGAGAGCATACAGGGTGAAGTGGAGAGCAGTGGTGCAGACAGCTGCCAGAGTCAAAGACATGCTCAGATCTCACAAAAAGAGCTGGATCAGTTGGACAGCAGAAAGGTGGAGCAAAACACTATGAAAAACACGCAGTGGGTGTGTAATGTGTTTTCTGACTGGCTCAGAGCTAAAGACATTTCGCTAGACATAGGGACAGTTTCAGTTGAGAACCTCAGCAGTATTCTGAGGGAGTTTTATGGGTCTGTGAGGGCAGAGGATGGGGAGCAGTACAGTATCAGCTCATTCTGTGGCTTGAGAGCAGGGTTAAACCGGTACATCAACAGCGTTCAGGTCAGAAGAAATATTAATATCGTCAGTGACCCATGCTGTCAGGCAGCAAATAACGTCTTTGTTGCTGTTGTGAAGCAGTATAGGAGGCAGGGGAAAGACACTGCCAGGCACCATCCACCAATCAGAGATGAGGACTTGCACAGAATAAGAGACCCTGACCGCCTCAACCCTGAAACTGCCCAGGGCCTTGTCAAGTGGCTGTGGTTTGAGCTACAGCTGGGGCTAGCAAGAAGAGGCCGCGAGGGCCTAAGGGAACTCACACAGAGATCCTTTGAGGTTGCGCAGGATGAGATGGGGCATGAGTATGTGACGTTGTCATTTAATGAGGCCACAAAAAACCATGGGCGGGCAGACGAAAGCAACAGAGAGGCACTGAGAGGTGCTGTACTCACAGGAGAGTCTAGGACTGCCCAGTCGCACTCTTCAAAGAGTACATCAGCCGCTGCCCCATCTCTGCACCTGCATTCTACCTACACCCCATTAAACAACCACAGACGCTGCTTGACCAAAAGGAGGTGTGGTACTCCAGGCAGCCGACGGGAAGAAATTTTCTTGGGGAAATGATGGCAAAGTTAACGGAGGATGCAGGGCTCAGCAGACGTTATACAAACCACAGCGTCAGGAGTACTGCTATCCAGATGTTGTCAGACGCAGGAGTGCCCACACGTGAGATCATGTCTGTGACAGGGCACAGGTCTGAGAGCAGCATTCACAACTATTGGGCACCCACACAACAAGACAGGGAGAGATGGTCAAGCATTCTGTCTGTTCCACAGCCAAGGTGTCCACAGCCAGTGGCTCCCCTATGCAGCATGACTGACCAGCCAACCACTTCTCACAGCCAGTTGCACCACACAGTGGACAACATAGATGACACACTGATACTGCAGTACTGCTTCACCGGTCCACAGGGAGATCAGAGTGGGAACACAGAGCGCAGGTCAGCAGAGCAGGGACGAGGAGATAGTGCATCCCACAGCAATAGAGGTGACGACAGGGGCATAGGACCCAGTAGGTGGGAGCCAGAGAGCAGCATGACTCGTGGCACACACAGCAAGATGCACCCAGGCAGCACTGACCAACATCGGTAGCAATGCAGGGGCACAGAGAACCCTGCGCCTGCCGCCACCAGCGGAGCACACCAGCAGCAGGTACCGGAGAATCCACAGAAGCGTTTGCCAGAGGAGAGTGGAACAGAGCGTGAGGCAGCAGCAGCAGGCTACACATCCAGCCGCCCAGAACCACAGCAGCAGAGCGAGTCAGGAAGCAGTGCAGCGGGGCTCGCAAGAGGAGCACCAGCATCCAGCTACGGGTTCAGCTGCCAGAACTTCACCGTCCACGGGACTGTAATTTTTAATTATGGTGTGACCCCAACTCAGGCATACCACACTGGACAGCAGTAGTAAGCTATGAGGTGAGGGAAAGGGTGCGGGCAAAGGAACGGCGCGCTCGAAGAAGCACACCACGTCACGCACCCGGTATGCAATTAGCCACTGCAGAGTGGCGCACAGTTGAGGAGAATGGCAACTGGAGACCTCCGAGTTAGGCTGTGATGTGAATGGCCGCTCGGTAGGACGGGACAGTTCAGTAGAATACCAAACTTACAAGACTGTCCTTGTGCAGCTATACGTGTTTTCAAACACATCGGTATGTAACATAGTACTGTAATTGCATGGCACAGTAAGAATAAAGTCTCTGAAAATTGTCTCAGTCTCCGGCGCCTTTTTTCTTAATGACTCTGTACTCTGCTTGCCCTACTATACATCGCGCTTGTCCGTGTTACAAGAGCATTAATCACCGGCAGCGTCGGGCTTCACCGTGATTAATGCCCGCTGGTTGACCTGGCTTCGCCTCATGCAACAACACCCCCCCAGCGGGCATTAATCCCCGGTAGAGCCCTCCTCTGCCGGTGATTAATGCTTACTTGTAAGGCATATGTATGAAACTGGGTTCCCTGATTTCTAAACTAGTTATACTTTATTACTGTTGAAATGATTGCAGAGGCTGTGTGACAGAGTCTAGCCTCTGACCTCAGACTGGTGGAATCTGTCACAGTGCTCTGGCCAGCTACTAGCTGGATCACAATGTTATACCTAGCAACCAACAATTACAAAGCTGTCTTTCTTAGAGGATGTTGGAGAGATAGAGAGAGAGCCTGTCTTTCTGCGAGGATATGTGTGTGTGTGTGTGTGTGTGTGTGTAAGGGGGAGAGAGAGAGAGAGAGAGAGAGAGAGAGAGTATTTCTGAGATGTATGAGAGAGACAGAGACTGTTTTTCTGAGAAGATGGATTAGAAAGACAACCTGTCTTTCTGACACAGCAGGTGTCTTCAGAATTCTTGGCAGACCAGATGTTACAGAGAGCTGATGGCCTGTAGATTTTGGCTCTGAATCCTGAAATTGGACTTTGTCTTTGGACTGCCTATACTGAAAACCAGTCTGTGCATTTTATTTTGTTTTTATTATTTGCTTGTGTCTTAGTATAATAAATCCCTACTTGTGGACTTTTACAATTTCTCCCGGACTGCTTATGTTTCCAGACCTAGTCCTCTGTTACAGTTAGTGTCCGAGTTATCTGGATTAGTTACATTTAGTGTCATTCGGTGTTAGAAGTCACACCACACACAGAAGCCTCTCCACAGGCTCATCTGACATTTGTGGTGTTTCCAGCTACCGTGGCATGCATTTGTTACTCCCTGTGGTTGCGCTGTCATCCTGCAGCAAAAAGCTTGAGGATGAAAAAATTTGCACTATTTCACAGTTAAACTCCCATGATCACACTTTGCAATATCACCCTGGTGCATAGAGCAGTAAATGATGCATGCACCTAATTTCTGGGCCAAGAAGAGTACACCTGGCCCTCTTCATGTGGAAAGGAGAGACTGAAGATCCTGTCCAACCACCATTGGCTAGACATTTAGGTGGGGGAATGGATGACTTCCACTGTGGCCACTGGAACAGAGGAGGAGTCAAAGAGGGATCAGTGGAGCCAGTTGTGTCTCACAACATCTGCATGTGTGCAGCTGGCAAAGCTACACAGCAAGAAAGAGCATTTGCCAGCAGCAGTGGTTCATCTGAGATTTGTTCATCATTGTGAAACAGCAGAGCCGGCTCAGAGAAGAAAAGTTTCCAGCAGGGACTAACTGATTGCACAACACAGTGGCAGAGGAGTGAAACCAGTGACAGAGTTCTGCTAAAGCACTGAAAGTTGCAACAACAAAAAACAGGCTGTTTTGTGAATGTTTTTCCCTGTACAAATTGAAAAAAGCAGCACCAGGCTGTTACAATCAGTGTTGGCACTAAAGGTATAAGGTACTTAGCCATTTGGCTAAACCCAGGATACTTTTTAGCCACCACTTTGTTTGTTTTAGCCATTTAGACATTTTAGCCATTTTTTACAAATTGTGCCTGCTAACAGGCCTGGGGTGTAGCTCTGCACACAGTTTCTTAGATTCAGATTTTGATATGAATGTGGGGATCCTGGGGCCAGGACCTTTCAGGGTCACAAAGTGAGTGACCATCGTGGGATTCAACCCACATATTTCAGGTTCAGAGTTTTGTATTCTTAGCCACAATGCTAACGCTCCCTACCTCTCCTGAACCCCTAACAATCCTCACAATTTAACCAGTCACCTGCCCTACTCACCCTTTTGCACATCACTCCCTTACCTTGACAAAGTTGTGTTCAGAGGACCACAGCCACACAATTGCCCCATTATACAATGGCAAGAAAGAATGCTGGTCTCTGATTGGTCCATGCCCACCTTCACCAGCGAGGTTATCTCAGTATAGCATTACAAAAAGGTCAAAGTTCCAGCAACTCAAGTAGTTTTTCAAAAATTATTTTTTATTTTCATTTATTTTTTCAAATAGCCATAACATCCTTATTCCCAATATTTCACCTGTACATCAGGCTTCTTCAGTGGAGGATCTAAGTTATATACAGTCAAAAAAGTGTTTAATACATATATTTTTCTAAATAGAATAACATTTTTATTCTTATTAATATAATTACACATAGTACATTTTATGGTGCTGGGCTTTATGATACATTCAGCATTTTGCCAATGTATGGCACAAGTACTTTCCTGTAATACAAACAATCAGTTATTTAAGCAATAAGGCATGACCAAGGGTTATGTTAATGGTCTGTTAATCACCTTCTAGGGGTGTACTGTGCACTAGGAAACAGTGCCACATGCCTCTACAAGGTGATTAATTGACCATTAACATAATCCCTGGGAGTGCCTTATTGCTATTATAATAAAAATGTTTTTAAACAGTGTTAAACCTTGTTCAGCATATGGCTAAGCTCTACATGTATGTTAATAAAAGATTAACATGAGGCTGTTAGAATGTTTGCAGCCAATCAGAAAGCTCCATTTCTCAGACCCTTTTTATAATGTGTATTGTAACATAGCTGTGTGTAGTACTTGTAAATAATGAAATGTCATTGGTTCAATAATAACAGGTGACTACAAAGCAACCATGGATTAATTCCACAATAGAACCATGGTTGCTTGTGTAGTACCTTTATGAACCACAATAAATATAAGTAGACTTTCAGAAAATGCACCAAAAGTGATCCTGATCTCAAACGGCAAATGGACAAATTGCAGTGAAGAGCAGTAAAACAGTTCAGCCACTGTCACAAAATCACCAGGGAAAAGCTCAGCAATCACCAGACCAGAACACTTTTCATGTAATCTGCCAGTTTTCAGCCCCTAGTACAAGTTTGTTGTTTTAGAATTCAATTTTTCTGTAGATAGTGTAAATAAAGTTAGCAATGTGGACACGTGCATAATAATGAGGTGGTATGATGCATGAAGTCCCACAATGCAGTGATGTAACTGTAAGGAAGTAGAAATGCACACTGTAGCGAGCAATAATTCTTTAGTTGTAGAAGACATTTTTGGGAAATAATGCAATATTTGTTATTGTAGGGACTTCCTCTTCACAGTGCATTGTTTTTTCCTCAGCCAAGACACCCATAGTATATGTAAGTAGTGTTACGTTGAAGCAAGTGTCTTGCACAGATCACACTGTGAATCAAACTGAGTCTCTATCAGCCAGCCTGGTGGTGCTGAGGGTTGAGGCGCTGGACGCCACACCTCGCAACATGCCGGCAACCCGGGTTCCAGAATGGACTTGGGCACCAGGGGTTGGCAGGGGAAGGGTTGAGGACTGAGTGCCTGTGTGGTGCTCTCCTCCCTGGACCAAGGGGATGGGTTGGCCTGGCATGCCAGTGACCTCTGGTGGAGACCAAGGGGTACTGTTGCAAGCAGGGCCGGCATGTAGTAGCGTGGCCGATGCAGGCAGGGTTGCCATGTGCTAGTTGCATCGGGGCATGCACATGCATGGGGAGGGAGGTACAGAAAATCCCGGTCCTGGGGGTAGGCGACTGCACCAATCTCCATGCCCGCAGCCTGGTCTGACTCCACCGGCTTTTGCTGATCTCCCACCCAGGGCCCACATCCGCAGCTGGAGTCTAAACTTCGAGAACACCCAAGGTAGGAGGGGTTAAGCTGGGGGTGCCAACTGTGGGGCAGGGAAGGTTTGGATGGGGACTTCAGGCTGGGCATCAACAGGTTGGATGCCTGAGAGATGGCTCTCAGGACTGCAACCGGAGGAAAGAGAACTGAAAAAAAAAAAATGAGTCTCTGTCTATTTTATTATTGGAGAAGAGCTAAACAATGGGGTGTATTTATAAATAGTGGAACTACTCTTGCCATGTTACAAGAGCATTAAACCACTCCAGACCATGGTTATACTGTGGTATTAATCCATAGTTGGGTGGTTGAAGGCAATGGCCTTTGTCCTCATGCCCCAACCCTCCCCAACCATGGAATAATTCCACAGTAGAACCATAGTCTGTCATGGTTTAATGCTTACCTGTTTTCTTATAGAAGTTCAATATATCTAACAGTTTTAAACATTGCCAGAAGGAGGCATTCTGTAGGAGGTTCCCACTGGAACTAGTTAGAAAATGGGTTGGGAAAATCCCTAAATCTGATTGGCTTAGGCAACCAGCTACCCGGGCCGGTATCAGGCAACAGAGACCGGAAAACAATGAGACCCAGTCTCTGTTGTCTGATTACATTCCAAATGTTTGTGCCAGTAGAACTTTCAATTAAAAAACACAGCCATCTTTTAAATCTCGGTTAGCAAGAGCCGTTCCATCATCAGCAGAATCCGATGTCTTTCCCATAACTTGATTTCTCCAAGTGACTAATCATCCCCCCCCCAACATAAAAAAATATAAATAAAATTATTTTATTTAAAAAACGAGGTTCAGTTTTCCAGCAGCCCATTTCAAACTTTCAACCCCTCGGGTCTTCTTTTTTAAAAAGCGCCAGCACAGTCGCGTGCTCAGCACCGTTACCACGTCCCGTAACTTTCTTCCAGACATGCCCTACCTCCTCCATGCTCGCTGCAGAAAAAAATGACTGAACAGCGCAAGTCCTTGCACTATAGGGCACAGGAGTGTCATTAATCAAAGAGTCTTAGTAATCCATTTTTATTTTACACAGCCCAGTTTATTGCTGTACAAGCTGCAGCTGGTAGGGAGAGAGAGACAGCACTTTTATCATTTTCAGCGGCTCTCTCCGTGTAGGCACTAGTAACGGCTTCAGTGTGAGTTCCAGGAGACAGCTCAGGGACTCTTTCTGGTGGTGGGAAAGAGAGAGAGAGACTGCAGTATATTAGTTTTCCTTTTGAAACAAAGTAGCATCTCTCTCTCTCTCTGAGTAGACCGCATTAAAGGCTTCAGTGTGAGCTCCGGGACACAGCTATGGACTGTTTGTGTAGAAGGCGGGGGAAGCGAGAAGGCACAAATTTCTCTCTCTCTCCTTGTACAGTATGCTGTAAATTAAGTTATTTTTCCCGTGATGGTAACGTGAAATTGTCCTCTTTTCTCCTTGAAAAAATACAGCCTGATATATAATAGACAATAAAAATGAAGCAGATGACTTACAATAGCAAAACGCTATTGTGGATCACGCTGATCTAATGAAACGCTATTTAAGCTGAAGTCTCACAAACAAACTTCTGTTGCCAGTGGCGATGGGGGTGGCATGAACAAAAAATAAAAAATGGTATAGAAAAGCAAAGGTGCCTCATCTTAACAGGCTGGGGAGGGTGCTTAGTCATTCTGATACAGGTGGAGGAACTATTTTATCTCAAAACTTACATTGAACTATTTTATTAACAGTTTTTATTGACTTTTTTTTTTTTTACAGTTCCCATTTTTTAAAGCGCAATAATACTCTCCAGGGTGGGCAGTATTATGTATACCGGACCTTCCAGGGGCTATAAGGCCCTCCACCTGCGGCATCGGGCCTCATTACGCCCTTGGGCGGTCCGGTATAGCACAATACCGCCCACCCTGTTGGGCATTATTGCTTACATATACCACTGATATTCAATTAGTTACACCAAGTGCGTACATTATATACTTAAATGTTTTTCATTCAGTGTTAAACTAGATATTCTCTAGTTACTTTATTCTTAACATAGTTATAATCTTTCATATATCCTCCTGTTTCAGTGTGTAATTCTCATACCTTGCTTTATTTAGTAAATGTTCCTTTTGGAGTTTGTAACTTGTTCATACTGCAGGACCCATGTTTCTTTTTAACAGTTTCATAGAAAAGAGTTATAGGTTACTTTATAGGTGAGGAATATTACCATTTATATCATATATAGTTCCATTAATGAGAGTACTAACCTTAACTTTGTTCCATTAGAAACACTGGAAGCAAGTACCTGGTTGCTATTTCAAAGCTTTTGTGTCCCCTAAATTAATTTTAAATCATGAAGTTACAACATGTTGTAAGTTATGCAAACAAATTTACTTTCTAGCCATTTCTTTAACATAACAGACCTTGCTTAGTAAGTTGTATCCCTTTTCTGGGGCCTTTTCATTACACAAGTTTCTCAAGCTCTGTAACATGCAGTTGCAGTGTCAGTGGCTCAGTAGGTAGCACACTCGCCTCTGAGGCCAGGAGATGAGAGGGCTGTGGGTTCAGTTCCCACATCTGGCACTTGGGTTAATATCCCAGTACTGACACTGTAGTGCAGCATGAGAGGGGTGCTGCACTTCTGAGGTGCCATCTTTCAGATGAGACATTAAACCAAGATCCCATCTGCTTGGATTGGTGGTAGTTCAGGTGAATGTTAAAGATCCCATGGCACTTATCGAAAAGAGTAGGGGAATTTTTTATTGAAAGAACAAAACAATAACAATATGAAACAATCTTATTTAACATTTTCCAAAAACACCTATAAACATAAAACATTCTAAATAAAAAATCACACTCTTCTTATGACAAATCTAGTTAAACTCAAATACAATGCCCGAAAATCAATAAACAGAAATAAAAACTTTAACAAAAATATGCATAAAGCAGTTTTCACCATGTCATTTAAACCAAACAATATGTTTCCAAAGATCCTGAAAACATTCTTCTCTAATGTTCGCTGCTCATACATTTTTTGTTTACCTACTGCTAATTCTATACGGTTAAAAATAACACTGTAAGGAAGAAGGGTATGTTGTAGAGAAAACTGGCATCTAGCTTGCCACAGGTGATATTTAATACAAGCAAAAATCAGATTTAAGGTACTTGGGTGATATCTTCGCAGAAAACCGGAATAATCACCCAAAACAAGGCTCTGATAAGTAATATGTTTCAAAACTCCCCACTCCCACCGAAGGGCTAAATCTGACCAAAAAGACATTAAATATGGACAAAAAAGCAGGAAATGTTCTAATGTTTCAATTTGATCTGTACACCCTGATCTAATACACATTCTATCCATGATCTGTTTATGTTTTAAATTACCTCGAACTCCCAACCTCCCATGACAACAGAGCCACTGCACATCCCACATATTTGGGGGTATCCTATGGTCCATTAAGAGCCGAAGGGCTTGTGACAGTTTAGTAGGGGTACACAAGGGGAAATCCACTTGAACATAGAAAAAATTAAACATAATTTCTACATAAAAGTCCTTCCTAGGTATGTCCTGTAATTGAGCCTTCCTAGTTTCCATTCCCGTAATTTCTTACTGAGGAATCCATAGGAAGGGCTAAGGCTACCTTACTTTTAATAGGAAAACCCTCCTTCCCAGTTAGACATAAAAGGTAAAAAGCAATTATGGCCCAAGCCGACTATGGTGATCCTGAGGTTTAACCACTGATTGAAAAGCTGCAATCATAAAAAGGAATGAAAAACACCACCGGTTTTATCATCCCCAGACCCCTTGATTTAACTTCAAATAAGTAACTGCCCGCTTAATCGGATTTAAACGGCTACCCCACACCATTTGAAAAAATACACTATACAATCTTGTTTCTAATAAAACAGGTACCGGAAAAATGGAAGACACATGTAAAAAAATGGGTAATAGAAATTTTTTAATAATTAATACCCGCTTCTTTTTAGAAAAACCCCAGGATTTCCATTGTTGAACCTTTTTTTCAGCAATAGCCAAGGCTTTCTCCCAATTTAATAATGCTAAATCCCCTTTACCAAACAGAAGCCCTAAAATGGTAATAGAATCCTTAACTATTATACCCCCAATATTCTGACAATCAGTAGAATCCCCAATAGCCAGACATTTACATTTATCTAAATTTAACCTAGTGCCATTTAAATCTGCAAATCCATTACTCACTTGAATAGCCTTAACACCTGACTGGACATCTTCTACCAACAGACAAATATCATCTGCATATGCAGAAATCTTCTGGACCGGTAAAATATATGATGGAGATAACCCCTGAATTGCCTTGTTATACTCAATTTCTCTTAACAAAGGATCCAATACAAAAGCATATAATAAGGGACTAACAGGACAACCTTGCCTATCCCCACAATTCATCCGAATTTCAGAGCCTACAACCTTATTGATACTTACACAAGAACTCGCTTTGTAATATAAGGTATAAATAAACTTAATAAACACTTTTGGAAACCCATACCTATCTAATACCTGAAAAAGGAAATCATGGGACACGGAATCAAAGGCTCTAGCCTGATCTAACGCCAAAATGAAACCTGACAACTTCTTCTGTATTCCAAATTCATATGCATCCCTTAATAATTTTAAATTCTGTTGGATTGATTGTTGGGGAATAGCGCATGTTTGTGCAGGGTGAAGCACCTCCTTTGCAACTTCCTGCAGTCTTTTACATAAATTTGTAGAAAGAATCTTGTAATCCGTATTCAGGAGGCTAATTGGTCTCCAATTACCAAGATCTGTAATGTCCCCTGTCTTAAAAATAAAAATTAGAATTGCTAAGTTAAATTTCATATCCCCAAATCCATACTGTAGGATATCATTAAAGACTTCCGTCAGTATACCACTCAGGTCTTCAGAAAAGTTTTATAGAATTCATTAGTTAACCCATCTATCCCAGGTGACACCCCCACCAAAAGAACTTATCGCCTGACTGACCTCCTGCAGTGCGATAGGACCCTAAAAGCTCAACATCAGCCTGAGAAATAGTAGGAACCGAGAAATGTAAGACATCCTCCCAAGCAGAGGAAGGAACAAACCCCTCTCCAAACTGAGAAGCCACCCTTCCCTCTGCCACTACCAACATTTCTGCCACAGACGTTTTTAACTCCCCGACAGAGTTTCGTAGCCCTGACATAAATCTCTTCTCAATCTTATTTTTACACGCCTTATAGGGATCCTGAAAAGGTTGTTGCTGTGTACCAAACTTCAAACTGGCATGTAGGGTTGCTGCCCTCTGATATTGATAATTTAACATATTCTTCTTCACCAATTTAATCTGAGACTGAATCTCTATATCTTTACTGGTGCGACTGTAATTTGTAGTATTGATTTCGAAATTCTAAATACTGTAGATATTCCACCGAACCTTTCCTTTTCCCATAGGCTATAAAAAAATCCTTTAGAGCCAACTTAGTATCTGACCACCATGAAATCCAGTCTGGGAAAAACACTGCCACTGATTTACGAAGAAACATAAATTCCTTTAACTGAGCCAAAAACACTGCTTCTGAAAGTAGCATTGAATTTAACATCCATCTGCTTGCAAATGCTGGAAATGAAGCCGAATCCGATGTAAACTTACGACGCTACATAAGGCATTATGGTCTGAAAAATCATACGGCACCACCAAACACACCAAAGGTATTAAACAATTGGAAAGAAAAATAATCAATTCTCGTTTGAAAAGAGGCTCTTTATAAGTAAAACCTGAAGATAAATGCAGTTTTCTAAAGGCATCTTTCAATTTTGCAACCTCTATTGTTTGAGAAAGGGCATGAGAGTCACAATAAGTTTTTGTTGAACTCCATTTTTAACCGAATATCTAAACTACAGTTCATGTCCCTCCCCAAATTACATGCTTGGATGTAAATAGATATGGTTTTACCAATTAAACAAAGCAATCCTTGCTGTTTTAACTTGTGGGCATAAGTATTAATTAGTCTAAAACAAACACCATACACCAGACAATCCAAAATCAATAACCATCAGGCAGGACATCTAACAACCTTGTTACCTGAACTGCAGGGTTAGAAAATAATATACCTACCCCTGCCTGCCACATCTTCCCCAAAAGACCAAAAGGAAGGGCCTTCCCACCACAGTTTCTTTACCTGAGACACCTCCATTAAAGAAGAAAAATGTGTCTCTTGTAAAAAAATAACGTCCGCTTTAAAATCTCTGCATTGCTGCAAACCAATTAGATGCCTCTTGTAACTCTTTAAGCTACAACAATTTAGAGAAATAATCTTCAAACAGGCCATATCAACTATAATTCATCCACTCAGGGTTTCTCTTGTTTCCTCTTTCTCCCTTTTTCTTCTTCCTTCCAATACTTCCATCCCACCCTCCTCCTCAATTTCATACTAAATTGTCATCAGATTTTAGCAAATCTGACACCCCTCCTCTAAATCCGCTAATACTGAAAAAGAATTCTGAGTCAAACAAACCCTCCAGAACGACTACTTGCTCGAGTAACCTTCCGAGGGGTCTGAAAAGGATTTCTGTTGCATTTTCCATGGCTGGGTCTTCTATAGGCGTAGGCTGGGCTAAAGTCCTCGATCAAAATGGGGGACCAAAACCTGTTGTGGGTTCAAAGCTGTGGATTGATCTACCAGCTTATTTTCATTAAGGGTATCGACTGAAACCTCCGGGGCCGATGCCCATACTGTCTCCACCCTTGACTCCTTCCCTTTACTACTTAAATTTGACTGGGCAGGCCATCCCCTAACCTGGGCCTGAGCAATCAAATCCTCCTTATTTAAACACCCTTGTCTATTTTGCTCTGCCCACGGACACTGGTGATAGGCATGACCCAAATCATCACACAAATTGCATTTGAATTCGTTCCTACAGACCTCACTATCATGGTCCAATTCGCCACATAAAGCACATTTAACTTTGTCGCATGCACTACTTAAGTGCCTACGACTACCACATCTATAACATGCTTTTGGCTGTCCTGGGTAAAAGCAAACCCCACGATCTCTACCCAAGAAAAAACTATTTGGAACATGTAAAACTTCATTATTCACCACATGCAGTTTGACTTTTAAATTTCCATGCCCTGGTCCAAATACTCTGAGTCCAGAATAGGCTCCGTGGGCCCAGAACCTCGATTCTTTGTTTTAACCAGAATACAATATCCCCACATTCACACCCTCATTCCTAAACATAACATTCACAGTTTTAAATACAGGTTTAGTAATTGGGATAGCTAGAAAAGGTAACCATAAATGCAATAACTTGCAACTATCATATTTATGCCAAAACTTTTCTAAACTGGCCATTTGTTTAAAACTAATATCAAAGGTATCCTCCCCGCGTATGTTAATTAAAGCATAAATATCAATAGGCAAAAAGTTCATAGAGTCCATTAACAACTTCTTTGCCACATAAATCCGATCAGGATGCTCAGGTAGACCCCCTCTGTACCTCAGCCGCACTGCATTTCTTCTTGGGGATTGTTCCACTTTATTTCTTTTGAAAAGATCCGAAAAACGCGTGCCCCTCCTCACCTCTTGCTCCTCTGAAACCAGTTCAGTCACGCTATTAGCAGGGGAAATCCCCCCTCTCTCCTGCACATCCAACATCCCCTTCTGACTAAAGTCTGGCCCGTTTGGGCTGTTTGGCTAAAGTCAAAGACTCACCCTCCTGCAGAGATCGATTTGCTGGATCAGTGTTTGCTGGAGAAAAGGATAACCATTCTGGATCAGGCACCCATTTTCCGTCCGCCTGCTGAAGCCATCCTGCTTGCGATAGAGCCACCTCTTCCGACCAGTCAGTACTTGGACCCTTCTCCAGGCCTGTACCTCTGGTCCCACACTCTATGCTGTTCGGCTTCATTCCTTCCTCTGTATGCATAGCAGCCCTCGCGATAACCGGAAACACGTCCTGACTGCTGTGCCTGTGCAGCTCCGAAGCGCCTGTACCGCGAACCTCTTCCGAAAGCGACTCCTTCCTAGGTCGACTCTCCGCCTCTATCTCTCGCTCCAACACCACAGCAGCCGCCTCCTTCTCCGAACTGCATCCGGCCGAACCTCCCTGGGCCCTCACCTCTTCCAAGGACCTCTCGCTGGTAACTCCGATACAGGCCTCGCCTGTTTTTCTATATTAGAGAACTCCATCTGCAGTTCTAACGACTGCAAATGCACCTCCTCCTCCTCGGTCTCCATAGCTCCAATCTCAGGCTCTCCAGCCGGTACTCCACCCGCACTCATCAGTGCATCTGCCCGAGTGGCCATCATGTAAGGTCAGCAGCTCCCCTACTGACCAAGATGCAGCAACACCTCAGAGTAGGGGAATTTCCCCAGTGCCCTGGCCAAATTCCCCTCATTCACTAAAAATACCACCAACAGATTAATCTGGTTCAAGGTCAGTTGGCATTCATCTGTATCCCCCTCCCCTGGGTCGTGCCTGAAAATAGGCAGGATTTGTCTAGTGCACTTACCCAGTCAACAAAAACTAAATAAAATAAAAATAAAACATGTTAATATCACATTAGTTTCTGTTTTCTATCTGTTATTATAAGTCTTGCACCATCGCATTTTCAAACCATATTTTCATTTGAAATGTGTATCACTCTATATTTACTATAAGATTAGTGCTTCAGTTTTTTGTTGCTGCATCACAATGCGCTTGTAAAGTTTTAACATAACACTTTCTATCTGTTGGGAAAAGCAGTATGCTATTTAGTTACAACATCATGACACAACTCAAATAATGTGGTGAGTACTGTTGCACTGTAGTGCAGGCTTACCTCAAGGTGTGTGCATCTGTCTGCTACCATCTGGTCTGCACAGAGCTGAAAACTGGTTGATATTTATGTGTTTCGGAGCTAAGGGGCGGCAGCCAGCAAACAGTACCAGGATCAAGGAAGTGATCCCAAGAGCACTGCAGGCTGGACAGTTGCTAGGCAACCACAGGGGCATGTCAAAACATGAGCTTTCTTCCCCTAAAGCCCACACATTTGTATTTGAAACAGGTGTGGAGTGTGTAGGCTCCATGTAAGTGTGACTGGTTGCAAGTACAATTCTATTGTTATTTTGTTCTAGCATTCATTTTTCTTTTGAGTTTATAACTTTTCTAATGGATTAAGCTATCCCTAAGTTTTGTTGCTAGATATTTAGTTTTAGTTGCCAATTGCAATTTATGTGCATAGTTACTAATGTCACATATATTAGAGTTGGTTGGTCTCCAGTAGTGTTAATGTTTTCAATACGGTATCTCCATTCTCAAAATGTACATGTTGGCCTTGCAACTCAGTTCCAGACTAGACTGCTTAGAGGTATCAATAATCAGGCTCACCATTCCAAATCCACACCTGTCAGTTTCCTATAAACTATACTTCACTACTAGGTAACAATTCTATCAGATTTGATAGTGTCCATGTATAATGTTAGGCATAAGGTTTCTATATTAGATATTTATGTGGCAGTAGATACTTGCAAACACAGAGGTCACCAGTCCTGCTCGGGGTTACCGACCACTGGTGGCTTGTTTTGGGCAAATAAATGCAATGACTTAGTTGTACTGCAGTGTATGTATTAGTATAGTCACTCCTGACTATACCAATACATGCACTGCAGCACAACTAAGTATGCCCCCTTCTGGCAATGTTTAGAACTGTTAGATATATTGAACTTCTATAACAAAACAGTACGCAATAACTGATTGCTTGTATTACAGGAAAGTGCTTAGACCATACGTCGGTGTGTTGCTGAATGTATCATAATGCCCAGCACCATAAAATGCATTATGTGTAATTATATTAATAAGAATAAAACATTTTATTCTGTTTAGAAAAATATATGTATTAAAAACCTTTTTTGACTGTTTGTTTATAACTTAGATCCTCCCCTGAAGAAGCTTCATGTACAAGTGAAACATTGGGAATAAGGATCTTATGGCTGTTTGAAAAATATATGAAAATAAAAAGAAAGAATTTTTGAAAAACAACTTGAGTGGCTGGAACTTTGACCTTTTTGTATTGACATTTTCACCCTCCCTGCGCTTGAATTACAGCACTGCTTATATTGGAAGGGAACCCACTGATCCAGTGAACTGACTTTGTATTGTAGCTCAGTATAACTTCACTGTATGAAGGACCAGTAGCAAGATGACCACAGCAATAGAAAACAATCACTGTGCCCTTCATCTGAAAGCTGTCATGGGCTTCACAACCCCCCCCCCGTGTGTTCAGTTACCAGCCTCACTCAGTTCCCACCACCAGCCACAACTACACACAGGCATGAACCTCGCATTACTCCCCCAAACATCAAAATATTTAAAACATTTTTAAAAATAAAGCTGTCGTCTGAAATGGCATTTGTTTGCAGTCACCCTCTGCTGTAGCATAAGAGCTATGAAACACCCACACAGTTGCGGCTTCTCATTCAGGCAGTTAACAGAAAGAACTGCCTGAAGAAATGAAAAAAACAATTCAAAATCCCAATCCCCTATGTGTGAATGGCACTGATGTCTCTTACCAGCTTGCTTCACAGAGTATCACTAGAAGAACCTGAGCTCAAACTACCCGGTAGTATCAGAGGCTTTGACTCCTCATTTACTCACTTCCTCCTCCAATGACAAGGAACCAGAAAACATAAAGACCATCCCCCAAGTCCTCTTACAATAATGTCAAAACATTTAAAATCCCCAATAGATAAGTGGTGCCCATATCTTCTACCTCTATAGCACATGCTAAAGGTCCACTCCTGGCCCTCCTCTGTCAGCAGCAGTACAGTGATTAAGATAGCAAAGCAGGTTTTTGCCTTGCAGGGTGGGCACCCGGACCACAATAAGTACATGCTTGACACATATGCAGTGAGCTGGAGAGAGGCAGATGACAATCAACAACAGCAGTACTTAGTGGAGGAAGAGAAAAACAGGGACTCTTTTTAAATAAGTTTCCTTCCACACTGCAAAAAATACTATAAAACACTTTACATTTTCTATTTTTCATCCTTTAAATATTTTTTATTATAAGGAGCCATTGTATAATAGCATAAATGCACCCCAGGGTGTGAGTCATGCTGGATAACTTCACTTCTCAGGTTTTGGGTGCACCCAGCCTGTGGCCTGATGCCCAACTACCCAAGACGTGAGGTTATCTCAGCACAAACCACACCCTGTTGTGCATTATTGCTTAAATGATCCTTTTGGTGTGGCTTGGGCTGCTATTTATGATGGAGGGGGCTGGGTGTAGCTATGTCCAATCTTCAGGGATCATAGCCATATGTGTCCCCATTCTCCATTTGTACTCCCACCTATCAATAATAACTAATTCCCTGCCATTCTCAGCCCCACCACCCTTTCCTCATAGCATAAAAGTTGTCCTTCAGTAAAATTACATATTTTAAACACATTCAGTTCTGCTTGAAGCTCTTCGTCCTCTCTGCTGCACTGTCTGACCCCAAATGATGTTTCCTTCTTTACCAACCCTGCCCATTTTATAATATTGTTGACTAGCTTAGAACATTTTTAAATTTATTTAATCCTAGTTGCACCTTAACTGCATTGTATTTCTCTGCAACTTGTATTTAGCTTTGTCACATTTGTTAAATTATTATATATTTACACATTGTTATATTGTCTGTCCCCCGCTCCCCCACCACCATCTAGGATGCATCTGACAATCAGCTGTTGTCTTTTCTGATAAAATGTTTGAAATAATTAAATCACAAATGTCAGCATTCTCACACAAAGCATAATGGGGTGAGAATACCAGCATTTGGGCCGGGTGTTGACTCGACGATGATAAGGAGCTTCATGCAGCACTGGATGTGTTTAACATCTTCAGTTTTACTAAAACTTGATGTGTGGCTGGTGAAGACTAGGCAGGGATGGTGGTGCTGCTGAGATGGGTGGGAGTTGGTTTTATTTTATAGACATAAGTTGTGTGGGGGCAGGTATGAGGGGAGGCCGTGGAGAAGCAGAAGTACAAAGCAGCTTTGATGTGCTTAGCAGCCCCTTCTTCAGACACAGCTGCTGTGCTGGCTGCACCTTACTACTCCTGCAATGTTGGCTACTCAGGGTCCCAATTCCACTAATGAATGGCCTAAACAAGTACTCATCAATGATGGCAAACTGACATTTTGTTTAGCAAATTGATTTGTTATCCAAATGGTGCAGTGGTGAGTTTGTAGTGTGAACACTGGGTGCAAGGCAAAGGAATGCTGGTCTCTGTGAAGTCAGCCCCAGTCAATTGAATCAACTGCCCCTCAAAGGGAAAAAATAAAAACTGTAAGATGCTGTGTATCTAAACACTGAAGGCACACTAGATAGAAAGGCTGTCTAGTGCACACAAAATTGTGTCAATCCAGGGACACACTGAGACAGAGTAACAGCAGCCAGTGCAGAACAAGAAAAGAACTTGGCTGAGTGCTTTGGATGCAGTCTCAAGTGCACCGTATTATAACATTACTTACATCGAGTGTTATTAGTAATCCTTCTCAGCCTGTACCTCAGTTACTGTAAATAATAGACATCAACAGTATTTGCAGCATACATCTACTGAATAGGCCATCTGCAACATTTGTTTAAAATGAAAAGATTTAAATTTGGAGGCAAGAACGTATTCGTCATTCATTTTGATAAACATGGCTCAGAGGCATGGCAACAGTACTGCTCTGTACATTAATCAAAGTCAATGTGTGGATCATTCAGTCCAGGGACACTGATTCAAATCCACTTTGTACTAGGATTAGAAAGCTACTGTGCTGAACTAAAGGCAGGAGAAACATCCCCAGTGAAATTAGTTGAGGAAGTTGCTGTGCAGCTACCCTCATGCAACTTTCTACCTACCCGAAGTTGGCAAGCATACAGCAGCTTCTGCACTGGGAGATACAGGAATTAAAGTGAAGAGGACTGAATTATTTTATGACACTAGCAGAAGGAGTGTCAGTGTCCAGGCTGGGCCGTGTGGGGGTATGGTATAGAATGGTCTATTTATTTATTTTTTCAAATTTAATAAACTTTATTAGGAATAAGCAGACAAGAATCACATCACCATAAATAATACAAAAATAAATACAGCACAAACCAGTGCAGCATCCAGTAAGAAAATAAATTTAATTATCTATTGACAGCGTACAATGCAGTAGGAAAATTCAAAACCTGGAATCAGACCCGCCAAACTATAATGCAACAATTCTGCCTGATCTCCCTCCGTCCCTCCCCAAATCCCCATAAATCACCCTCCCCTTTCTCTGGAGACTGAGTTAACCACAAGGCTAACCAAAACCGTAGCAGGCGGGTCATAAAAAAAGGAGAAAAAAAAAGGGAGTTCCCTACTCCTGAGCAGTAGAAAATGTCAGGCGCTCAAGAAAGTCCAGAAGTGAAATTAAATCATTCCACTGACAGCAGCCAAAAGACTAGCTCCAACCTGCTCTAAAGTAATGTGGCATTGGGATCCCAGGTAATCCACCATCATCCTGCCCTGAGAGTCAACAGGGTACAAACAGGCTCCCAGACCTGCATGTATTTCTTCCTGAAGTTCATCATGTTTGCAATAATATGTTCAGCCTGTAGAGCAAACAGCATTTCCTGATAACATTCCTCATAGCTAGGAATGGACTGATCATACCAGTGCTGAAGAATAACTTTCTTGGCATAGGCCGATATTAAAGCCAAATGTGGATTTTGATTGCCAAGTAGTCTCCCAGTATAATCCCCCCAGGATACAAATCTCAGGTGTAAAAGCCTGGTCAAGCCCCAGCAAGGTATTCAGGTGCTGTCTGATGTCCTCCCAAAATGGCACAACCTTTTCACAGGTCCAGAATATATGAAGTAAGGAACCTGTATCTTTCTGGCACCTGGTACATAGATCGAAAGCCAGTTTGCCCATCCTGTGATGTGTAATTGGGGTATAAAACACATTGTATAGAATTTGGAATTGCATGAAGCAATAGTGATCTCATTTAATGTGTTGTTAAGTAGCTTTCCAGATACAGGGCGAGTCCCAAGAGCCTCCTTGGGAGGGAATAGCCTGGTCCCAGGAGTAAAAAAAAAAACTAGCCTCCGTCTCCGTGAGGACCTCCCACAACTGCACATGATAAAAGACTATGACATAAGATGTAGGGGCAGCTGAAACCAGGATAAGCAATTTATTCCCATACAGCCTGGACCAAACACCGGAACCAAAATGGTGGAGCAACAAGTGTCTAAATTGGAAGTACTTGAAACACGGAGACGGGGGAAAACTGAATTGTTGTTGAGCCTCAGAAAATGGTTAAAAGCTTACCAGCATGCACTAAATGTTCGACACAGAAAAAGTTACCAGAAAGGGCCAGGCTGTCCGAGTCAGTATTTTTCCAGCAATTTTCAGATTAGGATTTCCAAGGATGGGTTGGGTGATGTCTGCGTGAAGATCCAGATGTAACAAATGACAGAGTTGTTTATGGGCATGAAGAGAGTTGCCTATAGGGGTGTCATTAAGAGCTCCAGGAATCATTTTGGAGGGAATATACAGCAGGGTGTGAGGGTCCAAGCCCAGCTGGGAGCAGGGAAAGAGTTCAATGTCCAGCCATTGAGGGACATAAACCAATCCAGTTTGTCCAACACCAGGAAAAATATTGGGAACAGTGTATAGCCAGATAGTAAAGGTAGACATTAGGTGCCTTCAGACCACCAGCCTCCCTTGACCGCATAAGTTTAGTTAGAGCTCTCCGGGGAGGTTTCCCCCTCCAAAGAAATTTGGAGAAGAGTCTGTTGATATGGAGAAACCATTTCTTAGGCTGTGCTGGGTTAAGCATAATTAAAGGATACAAAAGCCTTGGGAGAACATTCATTTTAAGAATATTCATACAGCCCCTGAGGGATCAGGGTAATAATGACCAATGGTCCAGGTCAACCTGAATCTGGGTGAGAACTTGATCTAAATTATATCGTTTCAGTTTGAGCAGATCAGTACTAAGATATATCCCCAAATATTTAAGCTTGTCCCTGACCCAGGGAAGGCCTAGAGTCTCCATACTTGCACGAGTAGCAGCAACATTCAGAGGCATAACCTCTGATTTAGAGTGATTTAGCTTATAGTTGGAGACTGCAACGAACTGGACTATAATTTCCAGAACTGCTGGTAGGGAGATAACTGGGGATGTTATGTGCAGAAGAATATCATCTGCATAAAAGACAATTTATAGTACTGTGGGCCAAAAGAAATATTGTGGACCTGTGGGGACAGATTAATTTTCCTGATCAAGGGCTCAAGATATACATTAAATTAAAAGGGGGATAGAGGACAGCCCTGATGTGTGCCTTGCTGCAGGGGAAAAGAATCAGAGAGAACTCCATTACAAAGAATGTAAGCCGAGGGGCGAGTGTAAAGCACCCAGATCCAATGAATGAATTCAGGGGGGAGACCGTATCTAGGAAGCAGGTGGAACAAGTAATCCCAGGAGACTCTATCAAAGGCTTTTTCTGCGTCCAGGGAGACCAAAACCGATGGAGCAGAAGAGTCCCTGGTTGCAGAGATAAGGTGCAGGAAGATGATCAGCAGACAGTCAGCCTGACACACATCCCACCTGCTCCCTTCTGAGGAAACCATTCCAAACCGAGTTAAGTCTGGTGGCAAAGATTTTAGCCAGGATTATCAGATCCACATTAATTAAAGAGATAGGCCTATAATTAGAAACCAATAAGTGGTCCAGGCCTGGTTTATGTAAAACCATGATGATGGCAGCTTAAGTGTAAAGTCCAAGAGGCCCTGTGAAAAGATATACTGGAACATGTCTTGAAGGTGTGGAGCTAATAGCTCTTTGAATTTCATATAAAAGTTTGAAGAAAAGCCATCCAGAACAGGGGCTTATCCGGGGCTAAGGAGTCTATCACACTGTGGACTTCTGGGAGGGTCAAGAGGGCCTTTAACAGCTCAACCTGAGTATCTCCCAAGGAGGGCATGTCCAGATCTTGAAAAAAGGCCTCAAACCGGGAAGAGTTAGGGGGTTCTGAGGTGCAGCATATAAGGAACTGTAGAAGGTCTGAAACTGAGAGATTATATCTCTAGGTGAGGTGACAAGATGGCCAGAGTCGGACTGGAGAGAAGGAACAATCCTGTCAACTTGTTGAGTGTGAAAACGCAAGGTTAATAGTTTTCTGGCCTTCTCTCCTTGGTCAAAATATTTAACCTTGTTCCATAAGAGAAGATGCTTGGCTCTTTCCCCTAATAACGTGTAATACTGGGCCCGAAGGGCCTCAAGATGTTCCCATTTGGGCTATGGGGAAGCATCAGAGAGCTTTAACTCAGCTGCCCTAATTCGTAGAGAAACGTAGACTTTGACGGCAGATAAGGACCACTTGGCCCACCTAGTCTGCCCAATTCCCTACCTATTGGATAAGCAGCAGATCCTAGTTAACCAACAGCATACGTATTCCTACCCCCACCAGAACTGTCTTTTTTCTGTCCCATGCATTCTTGAATTCACCCCCTGTTTTTGACCCCACGACCTCCTCAGGAAGGCCATTCCATGCGTCCACTACCCCCTCTATGAAAAAATACTTACTCACATTGCCCTTGAGCCATCCTCCCTCCCCCGTATTCAAATTGTGCCCCCTTGTTCTTGCACATCTCTTTTTCTGAAAGATACTACCCTCTTGGACTTTGTTGATTCCCTTGAGGTACTTGAAAGTTTCTATCATGTCCCTCTCTCCCTCCTTTTCTTGAGGGTATACATATTGAGCTCCTTTAGTCTCTCATCATATGGCTTTTGTACCATTTTAGTTGCCCCCCTCTGGACTACCTCCATCCTGTCTATGTCCTTGCAAGATGGGGTCTCCAGAACTGCATGCAATATTCCAGATGAGGTCTCACCCACAGTCTCTACAGAGGGATGACAACTTCCTGTTTTCTACTGGTGATGCCTCTCCCTATACATCACAGTATCCACCCAGCCCTCCTTACTGCCTTTTCACATTGCTTGCTTACCTTTAGGTTATCTGATATGACTACCCCAGGTCCCTTTCCATTTTTGTTGTTGTTAATGCCTCCCTCCCACTATATATTCTTCCCCTGGGTTTTTGTTTCCCAGGTGCATTACTTTGCACTTCTTTGCATTGAATCTAAACTGCCATACCTTTTACCATTCCTCCAACCTTGCCAAGTCCCATCTCATCCTTTCCACTCCCCCTTGTGTTTTAACCCTGTTGTAAATCTTTGTGTTGTCTGCAAAAAGCCATACTTTTCTTTCCAGTCTCTCTGCAATGTCACTTATAAAAACATTAAAAAGGACTGGACCCAGTACTGAACCCTGTGGTACGCTGCTAGTAACCCCCCTTTCTTCAGAGTGGACTCCATTTACTATTACCCTTTGCGTCCTGATGTCCAGCCAATTTTTTGCCTATGCTACTACCATGGGACCTACTCACAGGCTGGCTAATTTGTTTATTAATCTTTTGTGTGGGACTGTGTCAAATACCTTGCTAAAGTCTTGGTAGGCCATGTACACAACCCCTCCCTAGTCTACTACATTGGTCTCCCAGTCAAAGAAATCTATTAGATTTGTCTGACATGACCTTTCTACTGTGAATCGATACTGCCTTGGGTCCTGTGCCCTGCTGGCCTCTGGGTACTCAACAATTCTTTCTTTCAGAAGTGATTCCATCATTTTCCCTACCACTGAGGTCAAGCTAACAGGTGTGTAGTTTCCTGCCTCTGCTTTTCTCCCACTTTTGTGAAGGGGAATCATATCCACCCTCCTCCAGTCCTTAGGTACCACACCATCCTCCCTTGATTTGTTAAAAAAGGGTAGTCAGTGGTGTCACTAGTTCTCCTCTTAGTTCTTTTAGAATTCTGGGGTGAATCCCATCAGGCCCCATTACTTTGTCCACCTTCAGTTTTAGGAGTTCTTTCAGAACCCTTTCTTCTATGAAAGGACTGGTAACAACCCCCCTATCCAGAGTGATCCTATTAATTAGATTAGGTATCTCCCCCTCCTCTTCTTTTGTGAATACTGAGCAGAAGTATTTGTTTAGTATCCCTGCTTTCTCACTGTCACTCTCTGCCCATCCACCTTCCCCTTTATTAAGCTTCACTATCTCTCCCTTGGTCTTTCTTCACTCTCTAATGTACCTATAAAAGGTTTTATCCCCTTTCTTAACTGAGTTGTCTATCTTTTCCTCTGTTTGTGCCTTTGCTATTCTGACTGCCTTCCCTGCTTTCTACTGCTTTAACTGGTACAGTTTTCTGCAAAAGAGAAGAGGTGGCCTGCGAGATTTGTCTCTGCTGTCTGGTGGCCAGGTGAATACATTTTCCCCAGAGAGCACATTT
Source organism: Neoceratodus forsteri (assembly GCA_016271365.2). NCBI lineage: Eukaryota > Metazoa > Chordata > Ceratodontiformes > Ceratodontidae > Neoceratodus > Neoceratodus forsteri. The sequence goes on along the minus strand of CM057455.1, from coordinate 484,340,824 downwards.
AAACGCACCCCATAGGATGTTGAGCTTTGGCATTGTGGGGGAGTTAAGGGTAAAAAATAAGGAGGTAAAATGTTTTATCCATTCGACCACTTCAGGGAGATTTAGCAGCTGGTTATTAAGGCACCTTGTTTTGTCCCTTACAATGGAAGGGGCAAGGTTAACCTGTAGCACCGCTGGGTGATGGACGGACACCACCTTAGCACACTAATGGAAAGGGAAAGGGAATGGGGAAATTGTTTAACCAGGAAAGGCACACTAAGCCAAAGCTTGTTTCCAGGTGGAACCTGGGAGCACAAGGAAGTTAAGTGACTTGCTCAGGATCACAAAGTATGCAAGTAGGGGCTGTGGGATTCAAACCCTGGTCTCCAGAGTTGCAGCTCAGAGCCCTAAAGCACTGCACTACACACCCTCCTAATGGGACCAAACAACCCCTGGCAGAGCTTGAATTCTCAGGAGAAAAAAGTCAATATGAGAAAAAGAGTTATGTGGAATAGAGTGGAATGAATATTCTTTTGTGACCAGATGTAAGGTTCTCCAAGGGTCTACCAACCCCAAGGAATCCATTAAATCTCAGAGAGCTAGTTGGGTCAGAGTAGGAGCTTGGCCATGTCTAGTGGTCCTATCCAGGTGGTTGTTTAAGACAATGTTCCAATCCCCAGCAAGAATCATAGGGAGAGAGGCCCACAAGGACAATATAGAGATGAGTTGGGGGAAAAAAAGGAAGTTTTTTTCCACATTAGGCCCATAAACGGAACCCAATATCACTTCCAGATGTCCTAAGAGAGCTCTAACAAAAATATATTGCCTGGGGGTCATACACCTCCTGAAGGAGATGGAATTGGATGGACCTAGACACTAATATGGCCACATCTCTCCTACAAGGGTCTGTGCCCCGAGCCAAGCACCTGTCCAACCCAGGCACATTGTAAAGACATTATCTGGACTGAGGAAAGGTGGGTTTCCTGAAGAAAGGCCACATCCACCTGTAACTTACAGAGATGTAACAAAACTTTAGAACATTTCGTAGGAGACTGGGCCCCCTTAATGTTCTGTGAACAATACCTAAAGTTGTGAGCCACAGTCCATTGTAACAAAGAGGGTGGTTCAGAAAGAGGAACAAACCCCATTATAAAGACAGAAGAACCCTCAATGAGATGGTTGCCAGAATCCGGAGAAACACCCCATCCCCCCACCCCCACCCCCACCCATACCCAAACAGTCCATATAACAATCCCTATATAGAAAACCAGAACAATCCATCCAGAACATAGGACTTCCCCCCCTCCCCCAGCCACCCCATCCCACTACCCCTCCCCAGCCACCCCCACATCCCACCCCAGGCATCACAGAACAATCCCCACAGAGTTAAGTCACAAACATGAAATCTAAACAGGCAGTCCAGATAAAAAACAAATGCTCCACCTCTCCCACCACCACAAATAGTACCAGTATCCCAAACCATAAAAATTCCCAACCACCCGCCCCAATACCACCACCCAGTCAACAGTATAAAACCCTGTTCCCCCTATCTATCTGTTGCATGAGGCTCCAACCTGGCATAGCCCTGTGCCCCACCCACCCAGCTCCCTCCCTCCCCACATAGTAACCTGAATATAGCTATGTACACTACTTAAACTAGACAGAAAACATAACAGACATTATGCAATCTATTCTATACACTTGGATTGGATAGGACAACTAAAAGACAGGTTCAAAAAATGCAGAACAAATCATGTTGAATATGAGATCCTGTTCTAACAACCCCCATATCCCCACTTAACAGGGCAAAAAGAAAATACAATGAAGATAAACTGTTAAAAGCTTTAACTAGAGCCCCTAGAATAAGGAGGCCCCGTTGCTGGGAGCTGTCCCTATATCAGTATAGCAAGGCACCCTAAAAAAAAAAAAAAAGAGTCTAGAAACAGTGGCCCACAAAACTAAACTACATTGTCCCCAGAGTCCTTTATAAATTGTAACAAAATTAGAGATCCTCCAAAAAGCAGCATTATGGATGATCCAAACACAATAAAGCCCCAGACCCAGTGCACAGGTAGTGTCCTCCCTCTGAGTCTAAAAAAAACAGAGAGGAGAGACCACCTGCACAATAGCCCAGAGACATAACTCACCCGGACAAGTCTCCTGTAGTGTCCATCGCTTAAGTCTCGGTGTTGTAATCAAACCAGTGCAGGATGCTGCTGCAGTCACCAGAGCACACCGACAAGGGAATGTAGCCATACAAATCCCAGACAGGCTACTCTTCCCCACAGAGGCAGTTCAGTGCTGGACTGCAGACATGGCACGAATGGTTGCTGAATCTGGGCTTAGTTGGATAGGAAATATCAGCAAGTGGCAAACCAAAATCTCCCACTGGAACAAGTGTCCTCCAGGAGATTGCAGAACAAGGTGCCAAAAATGCTGACAAGGGAACTCAGAACCAGCCAGGGAGTGCTGAAGACAATCTGGTCAGTCAGCCAAGGAGGGGAGCACCAGTAAAGAGGAGCAAAGAGGATGCCGGGCCACGTTGAACACTATGAGGGAAAGGCACTGAGGTAACAAAACAGGGTGACGGCAGCAACAAATCAGCCGGTCCAGAGTATAGGTCAGGAAACAGTTGAGGGCGGACAGGTTAATGCAGTCCAAGGAAGAGAAAGACTCAAGGTCGCCAGGGTTGGAGGAGTGGTCCAGTAGGAGATTACCAGGGAGCAATAGGCAGGAGAAAAGGGAACATAGTTCAGGAGACCCCCTCCTCCATGGGGCGAAGCAAAGAAAAGTGGAGATGGTGAACCACTAACCCAAAGGGCAGTTCATCCAGGGATCAGGAGGGTTAGTATGATTGAGTCCAACACCAGGGATCTATAACAGCTAGATACAATTAGAGTATTACCAACTGTGCCGAAGTGCGGAACCCCACAGTAACCATAGTGCTCACCTCTCCTTGAAGACCTCCAGCAGCTGTTGTTTGAGATGCTGAGTGGCAAGTTCCACCATCTCAAAAGAGTGCCAAGTGTTCTGGAGCATCACCTGAAGGCAAGTCGGGTACAGCGTCCTAAACTTGATCCCAGCAGCTATAAGCTTAGCCACCATGGGGTGAAAGGCAGCATGTTTCTGGCGGGTCCCAGTCAGTAGATCTTGGGTCACTCACAACTTGGTGCCCTCCCACAAGATTTCTTTTAGATCCTTGGTCTTTTGCAATATATGTTGCTTATCCAAAATGTTAAGGAGTTTAAGCATAAAGGGATGGAGAGTTTCGGGCAGAGGGAGCAGTGCGCCCGCACAACGATGTATGCAGGGCCATTAGAAGAGGGGCCTGCAACCCTCTCCAGGAACTATTGTGCAAATAAAATTGGTGTGGCTCCTTCCTCTCCCTCTGGTAGCCCAAAAACAATTAGATTGTTGCAGTGGCTTCTCCCCTCTAAGTCCTCCATTTTGGACTCAAGTTTACTTAGCCATTGCCAGAATGAAGTGGTCTCATATTCATGGCTATCGCTCCATTTTTCTATAGAAAAAGTCCTCGCTTCTACATCACTCATTCGCCTGCCCATATCTCCAAGGCCAGACCGGAGTGATTTCAGCTCCTCCGTGAGCTCATTTAGGGTATCCTTGAAGGGTGAAAACTCCATCAAGAAGTGCTCTTTAGAGAACAGAATGGAAGCCCCTGTGGGAGTAATGGAGCAGCTGGGGCCTGAGCCTTGAGCCTTCAGCCACTTGGCATTTTTGTCCAGTGTCTGTGGGGGCACGTGCCATGGTCCAACTTGTTTCATCTCTGCCTTGGATGTCCTTAATGGAACCTGGTTGAAATTTTCACAGGACACTCCAGTCAAGTTGTAGAGAAGGATCCTCAGTGCAGAGAGAGTAAAGACATGTTAAAAAGGTAGTGATAAAGTCGAAGTAAAGTGGAGTGGAAGGGAGGGCTGGAGAAGAACAGCTACTTGGCTGAGAGCATCACATGACTCTGGTATATTTATTTATGAAATACACCCATACAAACCTTACAGTGCATGTACAGGGCAATCAAATACATCCATCGAAAACACAGATCTAACACAACCATAAATAACATTTACATCATAAATAACGGTAGTATCCCCTTAAAAACACATTAAAAACAAATTCAAACAATAAGAAAAACAAAACTACTCAAAAGCATGGAGGAGGCAGTGTTTCTTCAGCTTACTTCTGAATGTTGAAAAAGTCCTAGCAGTGTGAATCCCTCTAGGGAGCACGATCCAATGAACGGGAACAGTCACAGCAGACACCTGATCACCAGCAGACTTCAGCTTCAAGGGAAGAACCTCAAAAAGCCCTTGTTCACTGGGCTTGGCATGCACCTTGGGAATCAAACTGGTGCTGAGGTATTGAGGGCCTAGCCCGTTCAAGGCTTCAAAAGTTATTAAATGAATCTGCAAGTTAAGGGGAGATGGTGCAACAGGGCAAAAAGGCAGCTCTGTAAGAGATTAGGTGTTTTTGTGTAGCAATGCCATGTCTTTAAAAAGTGCTTTTTTTACCAACCTGGGAACAAAGGGATTCAGATGTTGCATTTTCCCAGCAATTTTAACATTTTGCTTCCAAGATATTTCCAGTAAACTATAAAACAAATTCCACGAGTGTTTCAAAAAATTCACAAGGTTTAATAATGAATATATAACTAAGATAATTTGTTCTAACTGTAACCCCCCCCACAAACGGGGGTTCCTAAAAGCCTTCTCGGAGCTGCTTAAGTGCTCTTTGCCTAACTGGTGTCCGGTGTAAGGCTGCTTGAATGTGGGCACTGCGAGTGCTTTTAGAGCCTCTAGTACTGTCTCTTTAAGAGCTGCCTGCTCGCAGGCCTGATTAGTTGTATGGGGGAGACTGTGAGTTTACTGCTCGAATCCCACTCGAGCTGCTGTTTGAATTGCTCCATTTCTGCTGTTGCTAAGTGAGCAGAGGGTGCCTTATTGAAGGGTGTAACTGTTTGTTGGAACATATGTAGCGTAGCAGTAAAATTGCCGTTTGTTTAACCTGCCTTTATTGCAGCTGGGACTCTGTGTGTTTGTCCCCTCCATTTTGGACCTGGACTACTGAGGTGGGCCAATTGGGGAAGGGGGACCTTAAAATGGAGACTGCTTGAGCCAAACAGAACTTGGACTCCCACGGGGAGCCTGCCCAAAGCGGGAATATATGGTAGGTGCTTCTGGGAAGCATAGTCTGGACCCTGGCGCCTTTTTTGCACCAATAGAGGGCGTGTGACGTGACAGGCAGAACAAAGCAGCCAACCGGAGCTCTGTGGAGCAAGAGAAAACTGCCCTGCAACTGTCCTGGAGGGGCAGAGTCGTTGGTGATCATGAAGAGAGAAGGAGCTCTGGCTCCTGCGCTGTGAAAGTCTTCACACGGGAAGCACATGTGTTAGGCCAAGAAGTCGGATGGCCACATCACCAGAGAGAGAGAGAGCAGACCAGATCCATGGAGGAGTGTAGGCAGAGGAGGCTGTATGTTTACAGCTACCTACCAGGCTCACCCTGTAGAGGACTGGAGAATCTGTTAAATCGCGCTTGGTCTGTCAGGACAAGTGAAGCTGCGTTGTTCACCCGGTTTGTGCAGTGAAAGTGATCGGGAGTGTAGAGCAGCTGCCTGGTATGGTACCCCTCTGTGCTACATATAAATGTGTGGAGAAGTGGCTGGATCACAGGCTAAGTCCTGCAAGTGGTGTGAGAGAGATCGTGCTGCAGGAGTCGTGAGTATTAAATCAGGATAGCTCCCTGTCAGATGTCCAGTCTGAGGGCAAGATTTGTCTGGTTGCTCCGTTGGCTGCATGAACTGAGCCTGCTGGCTCTTCTTAATCAATTTAGGTATCAAATACTTGTTTTCTTCATCAGGGCCCCAACCAGCTGCACCTAATAGGCTAGCCTTGTATTGCCTAGGTACCCAGAGACAGTGACTGATAGGTTTGGCCTGTGCACAGTGCCCTATATATATATATTTTAGAGTGTTAAGCTAATCAACCTGATCTCCACCATCCTTGTTATTTCCCCTTCAATAAATCAGATTTGTTGTTTGCAAGGTATACTGTCTGAACTACATGTTTGTGCTCCTCTTTTGTGAATGGGTTATTGTGTCACTGTATCTTATTTTACAGGAGGTCCTCAGCACCAAATGGGTCATTCCACTTTGGGGGTAAGTGTGAGTCATAACAATTGTGTGGGAAGTGTTCGTGGGCCACTAGCGGAAGGAAAGGGGGGTTGCAGTGACCCAGAGGGCTGTGACCAAGTCGTGTTTGACTGTTCCAACCCCGACCTCTGGGTGGAGACACCCGCCATTGGATCCAGGCCCCTCAACCTGTTAGAGGCAAAGCAGGCAGGGGTAGTAGCCATTGGGATAGCACCCTCTGGGGGTTACACAACCAATTTGTTCAAGGGTTCACTAATCACCAGCAGTAGCATGATATGTGTAAGTGGGTAAGACCAGTTTTCATGAAGTGATGGATGATGTGTCCAGAGGTCAAGCAGCTGCTGTAATACATCTTATACGTCCATCACGGATGTCCCTTAATGTATAGGAGTGTCATTGCCTGTGGTTTGGATAAGAGGATCACAATGTGAAACTGAGCAGTTTTGGTAAACCAAACCATACGCGGGATGACTCTCTGACACTGTACAGTTAACGCCACTTATATCGCCTGTGGATAAATCGGGAGTCAGTTTTTGAGGGTAGTTTTCTAAAACCATTTGTCAAATGTATTGGAGCCCATGTTAAGAAATAGTGATATTGTGATCATAGCGCTCTATTTCACCCACTTTTTATGCCCAAAAATGTCAGATTTCATCATTCTTTGTGTTTTGCTGATGGCCTCACTTCTTCAATTAACAATCAGCAATGGACCGCACCATTAATTAACAGTTAATTACCTGCAGCACACACTAAAGTACATTTAAGCTTGATACAGTTCAGTTCCCACATTCGTCATGCTTACCTACTGTATCATTTGTAAACAATGGCTACTAGCGGAAGTAAACGTAAGGCTCTTTCACTTGCACAGAAGGTGGACCTTCTAACTCGAACTGATAAGCTGCCATGGATGAGTCAGCGTGATTTGGCACAGCACTTCTCCATGCCAAATCGAGCATTGCTGACCTGCTGCACCAGAAGGAACAAATTCTGTCCAAATGGCATTTGGATCAAGGCATTATTTACTCCCTGAAGCAGCAGTACATTAGATGCATGAGGCAAAGGGTTCTTGATGCCAGAGATTAGAGCACAGAACTTACTGCCAGTGAGTGTGTAGAAAACATTTCTATACTCAACTCTGTGAGATTACTGAAGCAGTCATGGGACCTTGTGACACCAACAACGAGCTGTAATAAAGGTAATCATTGTACTGTAATACATCATTGTATGGATTTTTCTTTGGAAACCAAATGTTATGATGAAATGACAAAATGAGCTTTTGATATTTCGGCAACTCTGTAGAGTGGGCAGAGTGGCAGAACATGAATGCACCTACTATAAGCAGTTTTGACTGTAAGAGAAACTTCTGAAAGGACCTATTATCTCATTACAAATCCAGAGAACTCACAGTCATCTTACAGTATTGTTTTATTGATGATGTCATCTGCATGTGGGAGGGAAGAGACGCATACCCCTGTATTTACTGGGTGGTTGAATCAGAACCACTTGGGTTTGAAATTCACATATCAGTTGAGTAAGAGTGCTATAGATTTCCTATTCATTTCATTCTAGGGAAATATGAACATGTAGCATCCACCACAACATTCAGTAAACCAATGGTGGGCTATTTGTATCTATACTCAACAAGTGCACATCCAAATGCACTAAAACAGTTGATACCACTTAGTCAAATGTTAAGGCTTAGACAGAACTGTAGTGATGTGAGTGAACTTCACAAACAAGCTGATGAGCTTGCTCAACAGTTTTTAAAAAATGGAGAGCAAAAGAATGTGATGACTGAAGCTAGAAATGGAGCAGATGGGATGGAAATAAGGGACCTGTTAGTTCCCAAATCCAGACCACAAAGTATGAAAGGACCCATTTTGTTCATCATAGAGTTCAACCATGTCATTGGTGTCATTCGAGGAGTGCTCCATAGATAGAGTATTGGCCAGTTCTACTGAGTCACCCACAGCTTGCTTCAACATCAGGAGAAAAACATTGCATCTCATTTTGTAGATTGCCAAATAATAAATAATAGTAATATATGTTATTTATATAGTGCAATTCTTAAAGTCAAAGCACTTCATAACAAGGAAATACAATACAAGCAATATAAAACCATAAATAATTGAAATTCTGATAACAACAGTTAAAATTGACTGTAGCTTTACAAATACAAACAGACCACTTCTTAGTGCAGTTAAGCCCCTGCAAGGATCAGTGGCCACATGCAATGTATAGGGCCTACAGGTAGACTGGATAGGCATAGCTATGCAACACTTGCCAGTATTCAAAGAAAAGAAATGTTTTTATCCATCTGCAAACTTCTAGGAAATTTGAGATGCAATAGTGTATCACTTGTGATACATGCTACGCGGATTACTACCTTGCATGTTCTTGTGACATACTCTGTGTCTGTAGAACAATTAGACCACTGAAACACAGAATACAGGAGCATGCAAGGAGAATCCAACATAGGAATGACAATACACCAATTGGTCATATTTTGAAGAGGTGCATGCAAGTAGCCCTACAGACATAGAGTAGCATAAGATTTGCAGGGGTGGAACAGGTGAGAAATCATCCAAGAGGCAGCAGTATGCTAAAATGCCTCTTACAGAAATAATCAATGGGGATTTGGAGCCAAGGGTCTCTGAAACTGAATGGCCTAAGTAATATTTTGGATTTTAAACCCTTTCTATAGAAGGGGCCAAGGTAAATCTTAAAATAGAGACCAAATGCAGCTTATCTTGATAAACAGTTAAAATGTGTAAAGGGTAAATATATGAAATAACTTGTTTAGTAAATTCAGTATGCATTGAAATATTCACCAGATCTGTGTTGTCTTTTTCATTTTTGTAGGTGGAACAGTATAAATTTCTTACCCATTTGTTGTAAGTGTTATACTTTGCATATTGAACACAAATTCAACAACAGAAACTGGATATCCCAGAAGACCAACATTCCATAGAGTTGGACTTGATCCTGGCAAGATTCACTGTAGGTGTGAAAGCACAGGGCCCTCTGGGCCCTGAGCTTCCATTTATAGGACAACAGTGACCAAATTGTCAGCAAAGCTACCTTATTGCCACAACTCATGTACCCCGGTCTAGAAAATTTTTAAATCCACACCAAAATATAATTCTGTGCAACTGCAATGCCATTCCATGTCACGGGTGTGAAAACACATCTTGAACAGGATTTGAAAAATGATGGCTGTGACATACATCAGGTCAGGTAATAAGATGGCTACGTTGAAATTCTGGGGTCAAAATATTTTAATTTTTTGAAGTTATGAGCGGGTGTAGCGAAATTGCAACGAATGGTCATAACTTTGGCATTTTTTCATATTTAACCACAAATTTTGAACATAGTCTTCTAATGACCCCACGTCACAAATCCTGTAGGTGAAATTTTTAAAATCCATGCCAAAATGCCATTCCATGTCACAGGTGCGAAAACACATTTCAGACAGGATGTGAAAAATGACAGCTGTATTGTTCATGAGTTGGTTATGGTTATGTTAAAAATTTGTACTCAAAATATTAAAAGTTACCAAAGTTATGTGTGTGCATACAAAAATGTTAATGAATGCTCATAACTTGGCCATTTTAAGGAATTTCTTCACCAAATTTTCAACATGGCCTTTTTGGGACCCCACCTCATGAACACTAGTGGCAAAATTACATTACTCTGTCCCAAAGGTGATTTCACACAGTGACCATGAAATCACCTTCCAGGCCTGATTAACAAAATGACAGTGCCAGTGTTCATAAGGCTGGGTCCCAAGAGGCCCATGTTGAAAATGTGGTGAATCATTGCCTAAAATTGGCAAAGTTATGAACATAAGTTCAAAAACATAATTGAAATACATTATATGGCACTTACCTTGATTCCTCAGTTTGTGGTTCAACTTTGAAGAGTGCAGATGTGTCCCAGTCTACAGAAGATAACAGCCTATGATCTCTGGGTGTAAGAATAGGGTAAGAGGGTGTGTAGGATGGTGGGTGCTCAGTGGGGGGGTTAAGATGGGGAAGGGGACAGCAGGGATGATGAGGGGCCTTTTTCTTTTTTTCAGGGAAGAAAAATGTTGTGGGATGGTTTTCTTCTTTACAGCTAAAAAGTGAAATAAATATTTTGGGACACTAGCAGTTGGCTCCCCAATGTCGCACACTGCTGGTGAGGGCTGCCAGTGCCGACAAAGGGATTGAGCCCCCTGATGTCAGAAAATAAGACAAGGGACTACGGGGGAGGGATCTGACACTGGGATGGGCATCCTGGTGTCAGATTATGTTAATAAATAAATAAATAAAATAGCAATGAGAATCAGAGGGTGGTGGGTGCCACTAGACACCAGGGAAAGATAAAGGGGGTGCCACTAGACAGCAGGGATAGGGGACAGTGATCATTCGGGTGGGGGTGCCATTAAACACCAGGGAAAAGGGTGGCTCAGAGATAAACCTGTGGCCAGAAGCATGAGCTCCAGCTGAAGCTGCAGAAGTTAAGAAATTCTGCTGTTCTCATACAGAGAATGTGGGGAAGCACTCCTCTCGCTAAGCTCAGCACCTGGAACTTCAGGTGCCCAGGAAAGGTGTTTCTTGCCCCCCCAAAAAACAAACATCAGAATTTAACTAAACGGGTCCTGTTTAGCTAGGTTCTGGTGTTTGTTTTTCAAAGTTCATTCATTTTTCTATGTTTTCTGTATGTATTTCTCTTGCTAACTGAAAAACAAGATGGCGGACACAGGTGCCCTCTGTAAAAATGGATTAGGCTCCCTGCAGCACTGTATGACCCTACATGTGAAAATACAATAGCTACTACAAAAATTAAGTATTTCCATGAAGAACATCTAACTTTTCCCTTAGGAAATAATGGGAAACGTTGAAATGTAGTAACTTTGGAATGGATTAATATTTTTTCACCAAGCCTTCAAAAGGCACATCTGTGAGGCAAAGGCTTTCCACCTGGAAAATTTCAGACCACAACTTAAAACAGTTTCTGAGATACAGGTGGACAAAAAAACAGCAAAATACACATAAATTTAAGGATTTTTGACACTCTGCATCTCAGAAACCACAAAACAGATTCACACGAAATTTGCCACCTTGGTAGACCTACCCATAGAGTATGCATACCAAACTTCATGAAAATCTGTTGAATGGTTGCAAAGTTATTAAGGCTAAAAAATTGGGCTTTAACATAGAAGTGTGCCCTCAACCCTAACTATACTGGCTCTACCACGCCAGAATATCTGGTCTTCTGCACTTCATTGATTATGAAACCCAGCTGCTACTAGTTGTGCATGGAGCTCCACAACAGTCCTGCATATGGGACAGCTTCCCCTTCTCCAGCTGGGCATGAGATTCCCCTACAGATCTGAATACTTGCACCTCCTCCAGGGGTGCAAAGCAATTTGCTGTTAAGGTTTTATGGGGCTGGATGATCACATTGTGACTGCCAAGCCTCCCTTCCCCCTCCCCACCACCCTCCAGATCCCTCGACCAATAGACCTCTGGGGGCATGGAGATGTGGGGGAAAACATGAATTGCGGAGGTGGTGAAGGATGAGGCTAGAAGGTAGAGGGCAATATGATAGAAAAATAAAAACATAAACAATGACAGCAGAAAAAGATCAATGGGTCATCCAGTCTGTCCATGGTACTGTATCCTATTAACAGTGGGGCCTATTATCTGTCCATGGTCTTAGCCCTCCACAGACACCCCCAGCCCCTTCCCAGTTTCTGTCATTTTGATAAACCACTATACCCTTCACTTTGTCCCAGCTGTGCTTGACATCATTAATGGTTTTAGCACCCACCATCTTGGCTGATAAATTTTTACTAGTTTCCACCATACTGCTAGTAAAATAATAGTTCTTCATGTCAATTTCTACTCGTACCATCGTGACCTTAGCTTATTACCCACACTGCATAATTCCCCACAGTCTACCATGCTTTTTCCTTTCAGAAACTAGAAGGTCTCTATCATATCCCATCTCTCCCTTCTGGTATCTAGTGAGTACATGTTCAGTGCCTCGAGCCAGTCCTCATAAAACCTCCCCTGTTGGCCCTGAATCATCTTTGTTACCCTTTGCTGCACTGTCTCCAGCCTGTCCTTATCTTTTCTGAGGTGAGGACTGCAGAACTGGGCACAGTACTCCAGGTGAGGTCTGACCAAAGATCTGTAAAGGCTTAGAATTACCTCTTTCTTTTTGCTGTCAATACCCTCCCAATTCACCCCATCATCCTGTTTGATTTGCTACAGTGAAGCCCACCAGGATGAAGCACAGTGTCCCAGGTTTCCTGCTTGACACATGGGATTAACTCCCATTGAAACTGCATTGTTTGCTGCAATATCTCTATTGCAGAATTCTACAGAGTTGGTCTGTATACGTCTCACTGCACTGGCTTGATTGTTTGAGGGTGTCACTGATGACCACTCCTAGGTTCCATTCCTCAGCCATAGTGCTGAGCCTTACCCCCCCCCCCCCCCCCCATACAGTACTCAGCCCTGGGTTCTTGTTCCCTAAGTTCATCACCTTGTACATTTTGGCATTGAATTTCAACTTCAAATCCTAAACCATGTTTCTAGCCTTTATGGATCACCCTGCATATCCCTGATTCCTTCATCACTACAAACCCTCCCTGAAGAGCTTAGTGTCATCTGTGAAGAGATATAACTTGCCCCATATTCTTTTTCCAGTGTTGTTGTTGGACACAATGAAGAGGATTGGGCCCAGGACAGTTCTCTGTGGTATCCCGCTCTTGACCTCCCTCTCTGCTGACCTGATCCCATTTACTACAACTCTCTGCAGCCTCCCCCTTTAGCCAGTTACCTACCCACCTTGCTATGTTCCTAGCCATGCCCAGACCCTCCATCTTCTTCAACAAGCATTTGTGAGGCACCACGTTGAAAGCCATGCTAAAGTCAACATGGAGTAAATCCACAGTGTGACCCCTATCCAATGCCCTCATCACCTAGTCAAAGAAGACTGTTTAGTTTAACAAGACCTCCTTGTCACAAACCTGTGCTTGCTCTCCAGGTAGTCCACAAGATCCTTTATTGACCAGCGACTCTATCAGCTTCCCTACAACTGAGGTAAGAATGAAAGGTCTGTAATTCCCTGCCTCTTCCTTTGTCCCCCCCCCCCTCCATGGAGCACAAATGTGTCTGCCAACTTCCAATCCTTCGGTACTACCCATGTATGTAATGAGCTATTGAATAGCCCTACCAGAGGCTTAGTCTATTCCACTGCCAGTTCCCTGAGCACCCTCGGGTGCATCCCATCCAGTCCGGGGCCATATCTATCTTTAAGACAGCTACTTCTTTTTGGACTCTTCCACTTGTAAATACTGACAGCCATATCTCTGGGACCTCCTTTGTGATCGCATTGATGCCACTTTCTGGCAAGTGCTTGCTGTCCTCCATAGGCAAGACAGAGCAAAAGTAATCATTTTTGACTGCAGCCTTTGCCTGTCCTCCTCTATCACCCTACTCCAATCTGATAACTTAATGATTCCACCAATTTTCTTCCTTTTTTCCTTAATATACCAGAAGAAATGTTGTTCTCTGCCTTTGACCCCTCCGCAATAAGCAACTCCATGTCTGCTTTTTCCTCCCTAACCACCATTTTTGCCTCCTTATTTCTTCGTGAATATTGTCCACATTCTTCCTCCCCTTGCTTTTCTTTGCATCTGTAGAAGGGTTGTCTAACAAGTAGTGTGAAGTATTGCTGTGGGGTGTTTTAAGTTGTGCATTCAGGGTTGTTACACTGGAGGGGTTGTCACACTGGGAGGGTGAATTTGTTTATAAAATTCATCAGAGGGTGTTCTGTGCATTTGAGGACTGAGGTTCCATTATACAGATCTACTTGTTGTTTTATCTGAATTTACATTGCTGGGAAATGCTGGGGAGACTGTGAAGTGTGTGGGGATTGTGAGGGTTTGTGGGGATCAGGTGACTAGTGGACACCAAGCAAGGGAGGCTAAGGGAGGGAGGGACTAACAATTGGGCCTGGGTCAACACGTTGGTGTTAGCTAGGTTGGGATAGACCACATACAGAAAATGTGGGGGGGCTAGGAATTGTTACAGACAGCAGAGCAGATGGGAAGGGGAGAGGTGGGGTGAAGCAGGAAGATAAAATAGACAGGTCAGCAGAGGAAGAATTGTAAGCTGTAATGGATGTGGGACCATAGTCTTCATGGAGATATTGCAGAAAACAGGGGGGTGCCCGGTGTGCCAGAGCCTAGAGCAATTAAATACAGTGGCTTAGCTGGGAGTTAGAAAAGAGCATCAGCAGGGGCTGATAGAGCAGGTAGTAGCTGCTTCAGTGCACAGTGATAGCAGGCATGGGACAGAAAATAAAGGAGTTACGCAGGGGCGAGGGCATGCCGTCATCAAGGAACATACATAGATACGTAGATTCTTAGATGTTGTTGGCAGAAAAGGGCCTTCGGCCCACCTATTCTTCCCATGAATGCTAGTACTGTGCTTCTTCAAGCTTCCCAGGAACTAGGTTGTCATTTCTACCCTCCCCGACTACCAGTATCCTCTTATGCCTATCCCATGCATTCTTAAGTCCTGTAAATGTTTCTGCCCCCACCACCTCTTCTGGAAGGCTGTTCCATTTGTCCACCACCCTCTCTGTGAAGAAGTTCTTCGTCACATCCCCTCTGAACCTCCATCTCTCTGGTTTCATCCTATGTCCCCTTTTCCTGGAGCATGTTTTTCTTTGAAAAATGTTATTTTCCTGCACCTTGTTCTTCCCTGTGAAGTATTTAAATGTCTCAGTCATATCCTTCCTTTCCCTCCTCTGCTCCAAGGAGTATATATATTTAAGTCCTTCAGCCTATACTTGTAGGGTTTGTGATGTAATCCCCGCACCATCTTGGTTGCCCTCCTCTGAACTGCCTCTATGCTATCTATGTCCTTACGCAGGTAAGGCCACCAGAACTGTACACTGTACTGGAGGTGCAGCTTTACCAATGTCATGAATAGTGGAATTATTACCTCCTTTTTCCTTCTGGTGATACCCCTGACTATGCATCCCAGCATCATGTTTGCTTTTCCTGCTGCCTTATCACATTGACTTACTACCTTGAGGTCATGAGAGATGATACCCCCAGGTCCTTTTCCTGCTTGGAGAATTCTATATCCCCCCCCCGAGATGTTGTTCCTTGGTGTTTGTGCCCCACGTGCATTATCTTACACTTTTTTCCATTGAATCTCAACTGCCAATCACTTGACCAGTCCTCAAGCTTCTGCAGCTCTCTCCTCATTCTATCCACATCCTCTGGTGTGTCTACCCTGTTAAAGAGTTTTGTCTCATCAGTGAACAAGCAAATTTTCCCTTCCAGGTCCTCTGCAACATCACTGATGAAGATATCGAAGAGGACAGGACACAGCACTAATCGTTGTGGTACCCCACTGGTTACTTTTCCCTCTGTGGAGTGATTGCCATTTACCACCACCCTCTGTGTCCTGTTATCCAGCCAATTCCCTACCCACTTTACCACCATCCTACCCACTCCCATATTCCCCAGCTTGTTTAGCAGCCTTCTATGTGGCACAGTGTCAAAGGCCTTGCTGACCTCCAGGTAGACCACATCCACTACCCTCCTCCCTTATCTACCTCCCTTGTTACCAAGTCAAAGTGGCACAGAACTGTAAGAACCAAGGAGAAGGAATGGTGGGTGATATGGAAAAGGGGAAGGGTGAGACAATCTACTTTAAGAAGGACAAAGGGAACAGAGAATAGTTTTCCAGTTAAGACACCTATATCTAACAGATCTATGTGAATGGGCGTGGGAAGTGATAAGTCAGACACAGAAGTTCTTTAGAACATACAAGTCTTTGTGTGGAATTTATTTACAAAAAGAACTCAAAATAAACTTCTTCAGAAATTAACTATAAAGAAAATAAAGCCAACAACGTGAAAAATGGCTTTCTCTCAACTTGAGACTGTCAGTACTTTAAAAGCTGAGTACTGCCATAGAGTAGATGAGCTTAAACCCCAGCACATCTACTATCCTCTGTGCTCCTAGACTATTTAACCTCTTGAAAAGACCCTCCACCTTATATAGGTGGACACTCTGACCTCATTGGTCAGCTGATCCGGCCCTATTCTAGTACATTTGAATGCTACCCTACTACATAAAGTAGGGGGATCAGCATGACCAGAATGAAATACATTTATTAAGATTTATTGTACCCTGAAAGAGCCACCTCTTAATTTATTTAAAAAAAAAGAAGAAGAAAAGTAATTAAGGGTTTTTGCCCCTCCCTCCCTTCTGGTGCTGACATCACACTTATGAACCCTATAAATATATTTCAGAAGGGGTCCGCTGGCTCCTAAGAGTGCAGTACCTGTATCCTGAGACAACAAGTGGACCAGATAAGAGCTTCTTTCAGCACATAAGTAACAAAAAGAACGCTTATGTAACTTAAAATGTGAGTCTTATAAGGTACCTTATTTTATTGTGCTCCATTTTTTTATTAAATAAGTCTGTACTCTTTTTATTTAGTGTCTCTTTTTAGTTTGTAAAATATTCCATTCCATGTGCTTTCTACAGTTTTCTAAACCACTGCCAGAGCGCTGTCCATCCTGGCGTTCTTAATATTATGATCTGTGCAGGAATATTATGGGATTCCTGCCAGACATACACAGCCCACAAACCAACAGAACAAGCATTTTTTGTTTTATTTTACTTTGCCCAGACGCTATCCTTTAAGTGAGCTAGTTCCTGAATTCCTTGGGAAGCAGTTGCCACTTTGTGCAGTTCGTGCTGGATCCGTGAATGCAGAAGAGACTGTGTTCTGCAGTCCGTTCGTAAGCCAGCACTGCATATTACATTAAATTACCTACCAAACAGACGGCTCACAGCCCCGACACATAATCCTTTCTCATTTCAGTGCCAAACCCCTTCAGACAAGAAAACCAGCACTACGGAGGGTTTCTCTCAGGTGGGTAAGTTTATCTGAGCGCAAAAGCCGCCTTGCAATTTCTGAAGCACCTGACTGTGCAACAGAATGCTTAAACTATTAACTTTTTCTTTTACAGACATCCCTATAATTTCTAGAGGACTTTGGGCAATGCTGAGTGGCTTGCTTGCTTTGGATCCTAACTGAGGCTGCTATTACACAATGAGCAAAATATGCACCAGGGCAGAGAAAAGGAAATATAGCAGGGCAGATAGGTTAAGATATCATGATGGGATGCTACCCCATAATGATAGAAAAGTGAAATAAGATAAAAGACAGTGGAGAAATGCTACTGCAAAAGATTTTTTTTAAGTGTGGGGACTAGAAAGAAGGAATGTCCCATGGTGCAAAAGGGGGGGTCTCAACTCTCACAATATACAGTGTGACACTTGGACAGCTGGTTCTGATTAAACTATGCTTTTTGTAATATAAAAATATGTTATTGAATGTCTCTCTTGAGACAAGCTGTGTTCCTGGGATGAACCCTCCCCCCCCCAGGTTTCAACTACAAGGTGTTAACCTAAAAGCCAGGCTAGAAGAGACACAAATTAAGAATCTCCTGTTTATCTGGCTTAATTGTAGCTACCAGCTGCTAGGATGGAAATCATAAACTTTTATGATGTTTAGAGGAAGAATACAGGTTATGTCACTTAGGTGCTAAGTCATAAATGCTTCTTTGTTGTCTGTGAAGGGCAAAAAGACACACTAGATCAAAGGATTATGGGGAAGTGAGTTTTTGTTGATGTCACCTATTTAATTTCTCTTCTGAATGATCAGACATCCTGGTTGTATGATTTTTAATAAACAGAGGAGGAGCTGGGTGACATCATGGAGAAGGCAGGTTCAGGACAGTTGTTTTAATTATGCCGTGACTGACCTTTAGAGATATACATGTTTGGACTCTGAAGAAGAAACATCTCTCAACACTATTAGACGATATACATTAGATAGACCAGTCTAAGTGTATGGTTGGTAGGATTTGCATATTTAAACCTTGTTCTTTTAAGTGATTGTATGGTTTTGTGATACGTTGTTCTGTATTTACATTTTACATAGTTTTTTTCTATTTTAAAGTAAACCTCTATTTTAAAAGACTACTTAGTGTACCTTCAAAATTCTTTATTTGACAAGTGAAGCCTATATGGTTAAAGTTGACACTGTGCAAACACTTACTGGTTTACCAAATTGGGAAACGGTAAGAGATTATCTGAGCTCTTTCATAGAGTTTTTAAAGGGTTCATTTTGTACACCTGGTTAGGTGCCCATAGGCAAAAGATATCTGCCGTTTATCCGAAGAGCAGAATTATCTGAGCCTGTACACTTGGGTACACTAGCAAGAGGTTCACAGTTTAAATCCCTCCAGAACTTGAGACCAAAGGTTGATTCGAACCCACAAAACCGACAGGAGGTTTACCCTGTTTCTGTTCCTGTTCACAATACTGCGCTTGGAGGTTGGCACTGTGGGAGCAGAGGACCCGACCTGCTGAGTGGGGTTGTGACATACAGTACTGGTAGATATAAGGAAAAAAGGGGATTACAGGAGGGGAAATATTCGAGGAACCCCAAGGATGTAGTTTAGAAGTGGAGTTATGGAGAAGGGAGTATCTCAGAAAGTCAAACAAAGAACGGAAGCCAAGAGAGAGGGGGAGAGGCAGGGGAGCAGCTCAAGAGGGCAAAGGTGGGGGGGGAGCCAGAAGGGAGAGAAGAACAATGAGGGAGCTAAAGTTACAGGAGAGAATGGAGAAGGCATAATGGGAACAGAGATGTGAAACCAGGGAGAGAGGGGATCAAATGGGAGTGAGAAAGCAAGAAGAGGTGGAGTTGCTGGTACACATGGGATGACTCCAGCAAAGGAAAAGGAGTGACTGAGGATGGGGGGAAATAGCTTATAAGGAGACAAGGGGGGGTCAAGATACAGACACACAAGCAGCAGAAAGGTAGTGGTCTTAAGGGATTCAATAATAAAGGGTATACACTGGGGGAGAAAGGGAGGCCCATAGAATAATACACTGGTAGCTTGCATGCCAGGAATGGAGGCAGAGAGAGCAACATTTAAGATCAAGGAGGTGGTGAGGGAAATAGGAGGGAAACCTGACTTGATTATATATCTTGGAACCAACGATCTAGCAGGTGGGGGGGGGAGATACGGAACAGATTTAAAGAAATAACAAGATCATGCAGGGATTCTGTGAACCAATTGGCCTTTTTGGAAGTAATACCAGTCCCCAGGGCCAGCACAGCTAGGAAAAGGAGGAAAGTGGAATTCAATGAGTGGCTGGTTGTTTGGCGAGAGAAGGTACAGTTTTATAGGGCGATTGGGGGGGGGGGGACACTTGGTCAAATAAGGGGCTTTATTGCCCGGACAGACTGCACCTTAATTTGGAGGGGAGGAAAATACTAAAGGACAGGCTGGGGGAATATATGGGAAAGGAACTTGATTTAAACTGCTAAGGGAGGAGGAGGGGGCCAGAAGGCCCACACAATTCAAAAAGGGGAGGTTGGGATACCTCCCCCAACAAATGCAGTAACAACAATGGGTGAGGAGAGGGGAGCAGCCAAGGAGTGGGGAGAGGAGGAGGGAAGGAGGAAAGGAGGGCAAGCCAGGTCAAAGGTATTGAACAAGAGAGCCAAAGTATTACAGGGACAAAGTGGAAGATGGTGTTGCTGAATGCCTGCAGTCTCAGAAACGTGATGGCAGAAATGTAAGCCCTCTTATAGGAGGGTAAGGTGGATATAGTGGCAGTTTCCAAGACCTGGGCTACAGCACACCATGACTGGGATCTCTCAATCCCAGGTTACAAGCTATACAGAAGGGACAGAGAGATAGCAAAAGGATGGGTGCTGGCAGCATATATCAGCGAGGGAATAATTTGCATGAGGGAAGAGGAAAAGGAAAAGGGGAACATAGAAACATTGTGGCTTTAGTAGCAGGCTAGTAGAGGAAAGAAGATCAGGATGAGGGTCGTATATAGACTGCCCAGCCAGGGCGAAGACAAGGAAATAGAGCGGTGTTCCCAGTTGAGGCGAGGTGGTAGTGGTGGGGAATTTTAACCTGCCTAAAGTGGACTGGGTTAATAACATCCTGCGACAGAAGTCAGGAAATCCTAAATCCTAAATGCAATCCAGGATGGCTTTATGAATCAGTGTGTGACTGATGCCACCAGGGTGGGGGCAATGCTGGACCCAGTGCTCACCAATGGGGAGCACGTTCAGGAGATAGAAGTTAGGGAACCACTGGGTGGAAGTGACCACAGTACAGTGTGGTTCAGTTTGGACATGGGCAAGAATGACATCCCCACCAAGACCAGAACATTGAATTCCAGGAGGGCACATTTTAAAAAGATGAGAGAAGTGCTAAGGGGAAACCTGGATAGCATGGAGGAGGGCATGGGGGTGGACAGATTATGGGCCATCATTGGGGGGGGCACTCAGAAGGCCACTAGAAGTTATATCAAATTGAGGGGGAAGAAATCAAAAGAGATACCACCAAGCTGGTTTAATGGGGAGGTGGCCAAAGTGGTAAGGGGAAAAAAGGGCAGCCTATAGAAAATTCAAAAGAACAGCAAAGGAAGAAGATGAGGAAGAATACCAGAGGCCAGCTAAGGTGGCAAAAAGGGAGGTGCAGCACGCAAAAGGCACAGAAAGAACTTCAAATAGCCAAAATTATTTATTTTATTTTTATTTAAGTTTGTTGACCGGGTAGGCCCACTGAGACCAATACAGGTTCCTTTTTCAGGGTCGACCAGGGATTAGTTACATACAAATAAGGTATAGTAGTAATATGGCATTCATATTTCGTAAAGTACAGAGACATAGAATACAGTCATATGTTATTTACATGATCATACAGGTAATCAGAACAGATGCTAGGACTCTATGTACAAAAGAAAAAATGCAACATATTTATTTATTTAAGCGTTTTACCAGGAAGGCATACTGAGCAGGCTATTGCTCGATTCCAGGTGCGTCCTGGGGAGGGGTAGTACATACATGGTTGAAGGTACGCAAGTACAAAGAATAGTACAAATACAAAATACATAGTACATATACAATCAACATGTTAGATACAAGAAATATACAAGTAGTCCAATGAGCAGGTTCTTGCAGGACATTATGTACAAACTTGTAGCACAGTCAAATGTATACCAGAGTATACGGGTTATCTGATGGACAAATTTTTATAGGACATTATGTACAATTTTGGCACATACAGGTGTGGATATCATACGACATTCTGAGCTTTTCTCCTACACTATTTATTTATTTATTTATTTAGTGATTCGGAAACGGCCTTTGTGCGCAAGCTCTTTTACAAAGGTTCCACGTCATACATTGCAAAACAAAGTACAATAGGAGAAAGCAAAGGTACATCACCATGAACGATACAACTTAGATTCAGAACTTACAGAATAACTCAAAACATAGGTACAAGTTTAAATAACAATGAAAACACTTTATGAGGGTGGGGGGGTGGAATAAGCAGCCACAAAGTGCCTTGTCAGTAGTTCAGATGGACAGGGATAGCTGGCAGTGGGGTGAAAAAAGGAGGTATGAGAGAGAGGTAAGTACTGCGGTGGAGGGTGGGAGAAGAAGGGTGATAAGGTATAGGAAGAAATGGTGGGGTGAGGGGAGGCTGAGCAGAGAAGACATGCTAAAGTAGATGGTGGGGTGTGAGGGGGCATGGTCAGGCAGCCTGCATTAGTAGTGACTGTTAGAGAAACTCACGGGACTGTGAGTTGGGGAGGGGAGGTGGGGTGGTGGGTGCCAAAGGAGCATGACGCAAACTGATTGCTGAGGCAAGTCATGAGAAGGGACAAAGGGAGGGGACACCTGAGGCCTGCCTAGTGCTTGCTGGGGAGAAGAGAGAGCAGGTGTGGCTGGACTCAGGGGCAGGTGCACTTAGAGAGTGCTATTAGATGCTGTTTGAGGTCAGTTTTGAATTGTGCCAGACAATTGGTGACAAAGAGGTGCCCAGGGAGTTCATTCATCCACAGGGGGGCCTGGTAGGCAAATGCACATTGCCCAAGTCAGGTGCGACGGAAGGGGATAGCCAAGGCCCCTCTAGTCCTCCCTCTGGTGACCTCCAATGAGTTGGCCACCTTGATCAAATTGCCTACACAAGGTGGTGTTTTACCCAATAGAGCCTTCTTCCCTAGGATGCAAGTCTGGAATTTGACCCTGTTTCTTAATGACAGCCAGTTTGTGCGTTCGTACAGAGTATAAGTGTGAGTGCCATGCTCAGAATCCAGGGTGAGGCTACAGGCTTTGTTGAGCACAGTCTGAACCTTCCTGAGCGCTGTATCCATTGCTGCCCCATAGACCACTAGTCCATAGTCAATAGTAGATATAATTGAACTGTGGACTGAGAGGCGGAGGGCCCTCGGAGAGAGGTATTGCTTGTGCCTGTACTGGACACCAATCTTGGTATTGACTGTCTTGACCAGAGTCAATATGGTGCACAAAAGTGAGGGTATCATCTATTATGACCCCCAGAAACTTGAACAAGTGTACTTGTTCCAGTGGCTCACTGCAGAGTTGGAGATGATGAGGGGGTGGTGCTTATATTTGTTGTGGGGGCTGGACATAAGCATGGCCTTGGTCTTCTTGTAGTTTAGTAGCAACTTATGACTACAGAACTAGTCCTCGAGTTTGGAGAAGGAGTTCTGCAGCTCAGATTGTAGGGCAGCCTGAGACGTGCTGCTGCTCAGAAGCACAGCATCATCTGCATAGAGTATGAGTTTGGTGTCACAGGCTGTGGGAAGGTCATTTAAGAAGAGGCTGAAGAGTAGGGGCCCCGGTATTGATTCCTGGGGTACCCCTAATGATACCTCTTTTGTGCTGGATACTGTTTGTCCAGTTTTGACACATTGATTTCTCTGTATCAGGTAGTCTTAGAACCAGCAAAGGGCATTGGGCATTGGGCACCACATCCATGTTTTGCATTTTGGTCAGTAACAGGGGATGGGTGACTGTATCAAAGGCTTTGGTGAGGTCAATAAAGACAGACTCCACCAGTTTGTCTAGTTAGTGTAGTCCTATAATCTTCTATGACCTAATATAGAACATTTTTCCTACTCTATGAAGTAGGATGGCTATAACATTGGTGTATGTCAGATGTGATATATCAGTGGTAACATTCATAGCTGGTGAGATAGAGTGGGTGCACAGGACCATGAGCTGAGGTGTCAGCGGAAGCAGTTGCATTGGTTAAGACCTAGTAGATAGGTTTTTAGGTCTTTTTTGAAGCCACCTAGGGAGGTACATTCCTGTAAGGAAGTTGGAAGAGCATTCCAGAGGGGTGAGGTAATGTTAGAGAATGCCCTGGACCCATGTTTGACTTAGTTTAAAATAATTATTTACTTCATTCTTCATTGAAGGTGAGAGCTCCAATTGATTTACATATATGACTGGAACAACTAACGTATTGGATTGCAAACTTGGACTCTGCTTTATTTTTTTTGTATTTTGATTATTTTCTGTATTCTGCTGTTTTAACATTATTATAGTTGGGATTGGTTTAAGGGTGGGGGGTATTATTATTTGTTAAGTTAGGGGTTGGGAGGGTTTTTTTTGTATGAGGGTGAATGGTTTTCTGAATTATTAGAGTCCTGGAAATATGAGTTGGGGTACAAGAGAGATGGCCAGGCAGTACTCCCCCTCAAGACTTAGGGATCTCTGTCGTTTTGGATTGCCTCCACTTATGGCTGAGGTTTATTTTAGATGTCGAAATTTCAGCATTTTGAGATCAAAGAGTAGTAGGAGACGGGGATCCTGGAACTCTTGCAGTGGATGAGAGATAAGTGGGCAGATATGGACAGCGAGGGTCAGGAGACACCCTGGGGTGAAATGGGTACAGAATCGAGGTTCTACTTGCTTGGTCCCCATACCCAAGGGCTCTGACTTTGATCTTGTCAGGCAGGAAGTGGGGCCACCATTGGATTCCCATCCCTTTAGGGTGGTGCTAAACAATGCCAGGTCGATTAGGAACAAGACTGCAGTGATTGCGGATCTTGTTTCCTCTGTTGATATGGCTTGTATCACCGAGACCTGGCTGGGTGGAAATGCGGGTTCTGTTTTGAAATCTGCAGTTCCGGCTGGGATCTCGGTGTTTCAACGCCCTAGTGTGGACTAGAGGGGTGGGGGGGTTGTGGTCTGTTTTAGACAAGATCTGGATCTCAGGGAGGTGACAGTTGGAGATATCAACTCCTTTGAGTGTATTGTGGGTGCAGGTGCAGGCTACAGGACCCTTCTCATCTACTGTCCACCAGGGGATGGGAGGGAGTTCCTGGGTCGACGAAGAACTCTCTCCATTTGGCCAAAACCTCCTCCAATTGAAGGATTCATTGGGCCTGTCATGGGTTATTACCTCTGCAACCCATGAGGGGGGGGCACACATTGGACTTGGTGTTCCACCTGGGGATGGAGATCTCCGATGTGGAGGTGGAGCCAATCGAGTAGTCTGTCCATCACGCCCTGAGGTTTAGATTTGCAGCCCCCCAAAATAGGCCTGCCTCTAGGGAGTTAGTACAGTTCCGTCCTTTAAGTGGGGTTACCCCAGAAGGCCTAATTACAGAGCTGGACTGCTTGGGTTTTCCAGGGGATAGCATGGATCCAGGGTCTCTGGTCCTGGCCTATAATAGGGCTGTAGTGGAGGCCCTGGATGTCATTGCTCCAATTCGTGTTCGTCCCCACACTCTTCACCTGTGGGCTACCTGGTTTGATGGGGAGGTCCACGAGTTGAAGAGGCGGGGATGGAGATTGGAAAGACGCTGGCAGAAAACTCAACTGGAGGTGGATAGACTTGGATTGTTAGAACATTATAGGCTCTACCAATCAGCAAGTTCCCATAAGAAGGCAGAGTTCCTGTTCAGGGAAATTGCTACAGCGGGGAATAGACCAGCCCAGCTCTTCCGGATAGTGGACAAACGGTGCAATCTAGCCTGACTACAGACCGGTAGAGCGTTATCACAGGCACAGTGTGAGGAGTTTGCGAAATTCTTTGCTGACAAGGTATCCACCATCAGGGATGAGATCTACCAGTGCCCCTCCATTGGACCTTGCACTAATCAATCAGGTGGTACAAATGCCCAGTTGTCCTGGTCCACCTTTAGCCTACTGGCAGTGATAGATATAGTGAGGATCATCCAGACTCTGCAACCTACCTACTGTAAGTTGGATCCAGGCCCTACTCACCTGTTGGTGGGGTGTGTAGATGTTATCAGCCCAGTCCTGGCTGGGATAGTGGTGGCTTCATTAGAAAGAGGGATCTTTCCGGATCCCTTAAAGGAGGCGGTGGTGCGCCCCCCTTTGAAAAAGCCCTCTCTTGACCCCGACTGCTCAGCAAATTACAGACTGGTCTCTAACTTACCCTTTGTAGGGAACGTTATCGAGAAGGTGGTCACTCTGCAGCTGGAGGATCCTTTATCTAGACACAATATCTAAGACCCTCTCCAATCCGGCTTCAGGAAAAGGCATAGTACAGAGACAGCTGTTGTTTGGGTGTTGAATGATCTCCTGATGGCAAGAGATCAGAGAACCCATTCCATCTTGGTTCTCCTGGATCTCTGAGCAGCATTTAACACCATGGATCATGGGGTGCTGCTCGACCGCCTGCTGTATTTCTGTGGTCTGAGGGGGGCAGTCCACAGTTGGTTTTGATCTTTCCTGGAGGGCAGATCACAGAGAGTGGTGTCCGGGATTTATTCCTCGGCCCCTCACTGGCTGCTCTGTAGGGTTCCACAGGGGTCGGTGTTGTCCCCTATGTTATTTGCTGTGTCTATGCTTCAACTGGGGACATTATAAGATGGTATGGGCTGAGTTTTCATTGCTATGCTGATGATTCTCAGCTCTACCTGTCTTTTATGCCTGAACATGAGTCTGATTCCATCAAAGTGTTTAATAACTGCCTGCTGGAGATTCAGGATTGGATGAGTACTAGTTGGCTTAGGTTGAATTCAGGGAAAACTGAGGTATTGGTTGTGGACCCTGGAGTGAGGACAATAGGGGCTTGGATTGGGAAACCCTCAGGTTTATATCTTGGGTGGGCCCCGCTTGTGGCTTCTGGCCAAATGCGTAACCTAGGCGTGATATTTGATGAGGGCTTGACCATGTGAGCGCAGGTGTCGGCTGTAGTCAAATCTGCCTTTTTCCATCTGAGGAACATAGCCCGGGTGAAAAACTTGGTCCCACCTGAAGATCTTACTACCTGGTCCACGCCTTTGTCACCAGCCATTTTGATTACTGCAACGCCCTCTATCTAGGGCAGCCGGGGATGGATATCCGCCGCTTGCAGAATGCGACGGCCAGGTTGTTGATGGGAGTTTCTAGATCTAGCCATATAACACCTGTGCTATGTGATCTACATTGGCTGCCAATACAGTGGCCTATCACATTCAAGGTCGTATTGCTTACCTTTAAGGCCCTACATGATTTGGGACCTCACTACCTGAAAGAGCCCCTGGTGCCTTACTGCCCTGCCCGCTCACTTCGATCCTCTGACGAGGGATTGCTAGAGATACCCAGGGTAGGTTTAAAGACATCTGGAGGTAAATCTTTTGCCTTTGTGGCACCTACACTGTGGAATTTCTACCCCATCAGATACGAGATTGCCTGACTGTGGAAAGTTTTAAAAAATAGTTAAAACCTTTTCTCTTTGCCCAAGCATTTGCTGGGACATAAAATAAAAAAATTAAAAATTGGGGCTATCTGTGGCTGTTGTATTTACTGTTTTATGTGCTGTGTTTTTAACGTGTTTGAATTATTGTAAAAGTGCCCTGAGCTTGGGAAGGGCGCTTGAAAGAAATAAATTTTACTTACTTACTACTTGTGCCGTTTGGGTTCTGGGAGTTGTTTGGAGCTGCCTTGTCAATGATCTTAGAGGAACTTGGGCTCCAGGAGGTTTGCTATACTCGGGGATGCATTTGGCTTTCTGAGCTTTTGGGCGAGGCAGAGGGAGGAGTACTTTAGCCTGTCATCCATAGGGGGCCAGGAAAGCATCTGGAGGATTTGGCAGTGGTGTTCTCTAGCTGGAGCACCTGCTGCAGACTAGCTTATTCTGTTGTACATAGTTCTTAACTTCTGCAATTCTGTGTTTTTGGCTGAGGACAGAACCGCAGAGCTGTGTAGTAAGGAGGGTAGGAGGA
The DNA here is from genome assembly GCA_016271365.2 of Neoceratodus forsteri. Classification (NCBI taxonomy): domain Eukaryota; kingdom Metazoa; phylum Chordata; order Ceratodontiformes; family Ceratodontidae; genus Neoceratodus; species Neoceratodus forsteri. Next base: position 484,313,559 of record CM057455.1, on the reverse strand, counting down.
TGCCCTGTGCTACATTGTGTCTGGAGGACAGGGTGAGATACTGGCTGAGGCGGTATAGGAGGCCTTTTTTTTTTTGGTTCAAGGACCTATTAAGTTGTACTATGTGCTCCTTAAAGGTGCAGCCCTGGTCCAGGGTGATCCCAAGGTATTTCAGGGGCTCAACTGTGTTTACGTTATGCCCATTTGCTAGAGAGAGATCACGCATTTTAGACCTATCTAATCCTAGTTTATTTGGACCGAATAGCATGGCATTTGTTTTTTGCCATTCAGCACCATTTTGTTACAGCTTACCCAACTCTCTAGTGCCAAGAGGTCATATTGTAGGAGACTACTTAGCATAGCTGCATCACACGAAGACCTGTACAGTACTGCATCATCCGCATATAGGGTAACCTTTGATCCACCACAGCCTTTGGTAGTTCATTGACAAATAAGAAAAGCAGGGGCCCCAGGATAGATCCTTGGGGCACACTATCTAAGATCAGTCCCTTATCCAACACAGAGCCTTGCCATCTCACTGATTGAGTTCAGCTCTATTATGCCAGTTCAACAAGAAAAACATCAACTGGCCTCACAGCACCAGGCTCCATGTCAACCGCGATTTGCGGTTGGCATGGAGCCGCACACATCAGTGTGTATATTTTCCTTGGTGGGCTTTTGCCCCAACCCCCAACGCAGGTTAGACTGCACTTCCCCTGTACTTTACGATTCTAACACCAGGTCAGAGTTAGTTCGGGAGGGGTGCAGGTTGGGGAAAGGGTTGTCTGGTCCCAGCAGCACTTCTACAGTGACATGGTGCTGTTGTCGATATCGACGCATGTCGCCCTAGAAATGTCGTTGTTCAGGGGTCATACCATTGAATTCTTCCTTGGAGGTAGGATGTGAACCATTGGGTTGTGTGGTTATCTAGTCCAAACTGTCTGAGTTTGGATAGAAGAAGTTTGTATTTCACCAGGTCGAATGCCTTGGTGAGGTCAATGAAGACTGCACCAGTGAGCATCCCCTTATCCAGCACTGAAAACATTTCTGAGGTCAGGGCTATCAGTGCAGTATCCATGCCATGATTTTTTTTTCTGAAAGCCATGTTGCTGAACTGTAAAAATGTCATGGTCCTCTATAAATTCACCTATTTGATTGCAGATGACTCTGTCTAGCAATTTGCTGAGGATGGATAGGATGACTTTCGGGTGGTAAATCTTAACCAATTTCTGCGGTTCACCCTTTAGGATGGGGAGACCAGGGCCACTTTCCATAGTGAAGGGACTTGCCCTTCGAAGAGAGAATGATTTAATAGCCATGCTATGGGTTTTGCAATGGCAGGTGCAGCGAGGTGAAGAAGTTTTGGTCTGAGTTCATCGCGACCCACTGATCCATAGGGTTTGAGACCCTTTAGGAGCATCAGTACTTCTTTTGTGGTGGTCAGTTTGAGGTGGAATTCCAGAGTGGGGGAATTCCTTTTGCCCAGGCTATGTGGAGGTGTGGGTGGTCCCAGGGTGAATGTCTTATATCTTAAAAGAAAAAAGAATGGGGAAAATGCCTTTTTTTGCTAAGTAAGTGAAAGGAGGATGGTTGGGCTGACAAAGACGGGAGCAAAGCAGAGATATTAAAAGAATACTTCTGCTCCATCTCTACAAAGGAAAAGGATGGATCAGTGCCACATGCAGGGAGAAGGAGAGAGGGAACAGGGAGGAAAGCATTAGGGGTAATTGGGATTGAATGAGTGAAGGAGGGGCTGATGGCTCCGAGAGTGGACAATTCCCCAGGGCCAGACCAAATACTCCCCAGGGTGCTGAAAGAGTTAGTAGAGGATCTGGCTGGAGCACTGGCTGTTCTCTTCAATAGATCTCTGGAGTCGGGAGTAGTGTTGCTGAAGTGGATAACGGCACATGTGCCACTCCACAAGAGTGGACCCAAGCATGACCTACATAACTATAGGTCAGTCAGACGGACCTCAATAGCATGTAAACTCATGGAGACCATACTAAACGAAAGGCTGGTGAGGTACATAGAGGAGAATGGTCTACAGGATAAAAGGCAGCATGGGTTTTTGGCAGGCAGATTGTGTCAAATGAACCTGATCAAGTTATCCGATTGGGTCACAAGGGCAGTGGACAAAGGCCAGGAGGTGGACATCATATACCTGGACTTTAGCAAGGCCTTCAATTTTGTACCACACTAAAGGTTCATAATGAAACTGAGGGGTCTGGGGTGGGGGAGAATATGGTAAGTTGGGTTGAGAACTGGTTGAGTGGTAAAACCCAGACAGTAGTGGTGGGGGTGAGTTTTCCAGCACCAAGGAGGTCACCAGCAGAGTCCCACAGGGATTGATGTAGGGGTCAGTGTTTTCAATGTCTTCATAAGTGACATTGGGGAAGGCATTAAAGGCAAAATGTGCCTGTTTGTGGATGACACCAAACTCTGTGGGAAAGTAGACACCAAGGAGGGGCTATAGGATCTGAGGGAGGATCTAGCCAAACTAGAGAGATGGTCAGGAATTTGGCAACTTGGTTTCAATGCCAAAAAGTGCAGTGATGCACATGGGGGCCAAGAACCCTAGGACAGAATATTACATAGGAGAGGTTCAGGTAATTGCTTCTAAAGAGGAAAAGGATCTAGGGGTAATGATTATGAGTGACCTGAGTGGTGAAGGCTAACAGGATGCTGGGGTTCATTGCAAGGGGATTCAGTTGTAGGCAGAGTGAGGTTATGTTATCATTGTATATGTCATTGGTGAGACCACATTTAGAATATGGGGTTAGGTATTGGCATCCTTACCTTAAGAAGGACATCAGCATGCTGGAGGGGGTCCAGAGGACAGCAACCAAGTTGATCAAGGGGTTACAGGATGGGCCCTGAGAGGAAAGGCTGGGAGCCCTGGGTATGTATTCCCTGGAAGAAAGGAGACAGAGGGGTGATATGATAGAGATCTTGAAATACATGAAGGGAATTAACAGAGTGAAAAGAGAGGATCTCTTTAAAATGAGTGACAACAGCACCACTAAGGGGCACAGCATAAAATTGAGGGTGAGGAGCTTCAGAATGGATGTAAAGAAGCATTTCTATACAGAGATGGTGGTGTCTACCTAGAATGAGCTGCCAGAGGAGGTGATATCAGCAAAGATGGTGGAAGCATTCAAGAGAGCCTGGCACAAGCACAAAGGGAACCCTTGGGACCAAGGAAAGGGAGAGCGCCTCCAAGGTCCTGCAGAAGGGGTAGTGCCCTTTCATCCAGAGCATATCCCTAGAAAAGAGCACCTCACAGCCACCAGAACTACCTCACCTATGTACCCCATTCCTATATTGAGCCTAAAAATAAGGCTGCACCTAGCTGCTTTAGGATCTGTAATTATCAATTACACAGTTTAAATCCATGAGAGTCAACCTAACCTATAACATGAAAGCAGCAACTTCAAAACATCTGCACAAAACGGATTAATTGAACAAGTAGTGCTCACCCAAGATAGGGTGTAGCTGTAAATACTAACCATTGCACAAAACAAACAACCCAAGAGATTAGCAGACCTTCATGTTCCTGAAAGGAATGAGCAAGGTAAACTGTGAGGAACTATTCGACACAAGTAGTGACTCAAGAACATGGGGAAATGAGTGAATGCTGGCAGGAAAGAAATTCAGGAGGGACACAAGGAAGCTTCTTTTTTGAGAGGGAGTGGTTGAGTCATGGAGCAGCCTACTGACTGAGATTGTGGGCTATAAGACCATTAACAGCTTCACCACAGTTGAAGCAGAGTTAAGGGCTTACTAGTCCCCCTGGGGGGTAGTAGCAAGGCAGGGAACATGGGTACTGGTAGTTTGGACATGAACCTCGTATAGACACTAGGTCTCAAGGGAAGGATAGAGTATTCCAGCAGACTAGCTGGACCAGTGGTCTTTTTCTGCCATTAACGTCTATGTTTCTATGTGACATAGCTGGGAATTATTGCTAACATATTCACATGCCTCTCAAACTTTTTTAAACTGAAATAAAGGACACAGACACTCAAAATAAGGTAAAATATGGGACACTAGCCTTCAAAATAAGGGGCACATCATCAAATATAATGATGAAGTCTGAAACACTGTGGAAACCTGTGCTTCTCTTTGCTCAAAGTTTAAAGGAACACTGTCAATCTTTTTTGCATTATATTATTTTTAAGTAAAAACCCACATTTTACAATTGCTTACTTCCTCTAAAATTCATTGATGTTGCTGGTTACTTTATCTGCCTTCTTGAACAAAAGATTAGCACAGTCATACTAGGATGTACAACTCAGTATAAATTGTCAAAAAATGTAGAATGCTTTTGTTAGAAATTTTTTTTTTTTGGTAATAATTAACTACACTGTTTTACACTTTGGGTGAGTGCACCTTAAATAATAAGTTTAAATATGGGTGTTGTTCACTAGCCCTCAGACCCACCGCCTGAGGAAGGATCTGTGTCAGGCTGAAGCACTGGCACCTTTGTCACAATAAACTTATGAATATGTGATACATTTGACTACGAGCTTCTGTGTTATGAGTGCAAACTCCTTACTTTTTGTTACATTTTGGTCTGGCAGACCCCAGTTACATCGGGAGTCCTACCTGAGTGCACCAATTTCTGCACTTTGTTTGCCCTTCATGGTTGCTGACAGTGAATGTTAAGAAGCATTTGGACTGTATTGCACACAAGTAAGCTTTTGAAGTTTCATTGCGTAAAGCTTCATACCTTCCTCTCACACAACAGAGCCAAATGTAAGTGTCAGCCACAACAATAACCATGTAAACAGGAGAGAAATGATTAAAAGACATAAAATACTGCCCTCAAGTCAGAATAAGTAACTTCAGCTTTACTCCAGTGTTACCTATGAGATAACATAGAAACATAGAAACATAGAATTTGACGGCAGATAAGGACCGCTTGGCCCGCCAAGTCTGCCCATTTTCCTACCTAACAGATTAGCTGCAGATCCTAGTTAACCAACAGCTTACTTCCTCCTACTCCCCACTAGGACTGCCTTAAGTCTGTCCCATGCATTCTTGAATTCCCCCACTGTTCTTGACTCCATGACCTCCTCAGCGAGGTTGTTCCATGCATCCATAACCCTCTCCATGAAAAAATACTTCCTCACATTACCTCTGAGCCATCCCCCCCATCTTCAAATTGTGCCCCTTTGTTCTTGCATATCTCTTTTTCAGAAAGATGCTACCCTCTTGGACTTTGTTTCCCTTGAGGTACTTGAAAGTTTCTATCATGTCCCCTCTCTCCCTTCTTTCCTCAAGGGTATACATATTAAGCTCCTTTAGTCTTTCTTCGTATGTCTTCTGGTGCAGACCCTGCACCATTTTGGTTGCCCTGTTCTGGACAGCCTCCACTCTGTCTATGTCTTTGTGGAGATAGGGTCTCCAGAACTGCACACAGTACTGCAGGTGGGGTCTCACCAACTGTCTGTAGAGAGGGATAACAACTTCCTGTTTTCTACTATTGATGCCTCTCCATGTGCATCCCAGTATCCCCCCAGCCTTCCTTACTGCCTTCTCACATTGCTTGGCCACCTTTAGGTCATCTGATATAATTACCCCCAGGTCCCTTTCCATTTTTACTGTTGTCAGTGTCTCACCCCCCATTGTGTACTCTTCCCCTTGGTTTTTGTTTCCCAGGTGCATTACCTTGCACTTTTTTGCATTGAATCTGAGCTGCCATATATTTGACCATTCCTCCAACCTTGCCAAGTCCTTTCTTATCCTTTCCACCCCACCTTGTGCATAAACTCTGTTGTAGATCTTTGTGTCATCTGCAAAGAGACATACTTTTCCTTCCAGTCCCTCTGCAATGTCGCTTATAAAGACATTGAAGAAGACTGGTCCTAATACTGAACCCTGTGGTACCCCACTAGTAACCCCCCTTTCTTCAGAGTGGACTCCATTTACTATTACTCTCTGTGTCCTATGTCTGATTCAATGCTAAGAAGTGCAAGGTAATGAACCTGGGAAACAAAAACCCAGGGGAAGAGTACACAATGGTGGGTGAGATACTAACAACAACAAAAATGGAAAGAGACTTGGGGGTAGTCATATCAGATGACCTAAAGGTGGGCAAGCAATGTGAGAGGGAAGCAAGGAGGGCTGGGGGGATGCTGGGATGCATAGGGAGAGGCATCACCAGTAGAAAACAGGAAGTTATTATCCCTCTGTACAGACAGCTAGTGAGACCCCATCTGAGCACTGCGGCAGTTCTGGAGACCCAATCTCCGCAAAGATATAGACAGGATGGAAGCTGTCCAGAGGAGGGCAACTAAAATGGTGTAGAGTCTGCACCAGAAGACATATGAAGAGAGACTTAAGGAGCTTAATATGTATAGCCTCGAGGAAAGGAGGGAGAGAGGGGACATGATAGAAACTTTCAAGTACCTCAAGGGAATCAACAAAGTCCAAGAGGGTAGCATCTTTCAAAAAAAGTGGTGTGCAAGAATAAGGGGGCACAATTTGAAGATGGGGGTGGCTCAGAGGTAATTTAAGGAAGTATTTTTTCACAGAGAGGGTTGTGGATGCATGGAACGGCCTTCCAGAGAAGGTTGTGGAGTCAAAAACAGTGGTGGAATTCAAGCATGCATGGGACAGTCATAAGGCCATTCTAGGGGGTGGGGTAGGAAGAAGTAGGCTGCTGGCTAACTAGGATCTGCAGCTTATCCAGTAGGTAGGGAAATGGGCAGACTGGGTGGGCCAAGCGGTCCTTATCTGCCATCAGATTCTATGTTTCTATGTTATTATAATTGAATAAGTCTACAGAAATATTTGGAACTGGGCATTTCACCTACAGGAGTAAGAACTGATAAAACCCCCTCACTGGGGTTTGATGATGAGGACGAGGAGTTCCGAAGAGAGTGGGAGGAGGCAGCATCAGAGCGCACAAAAGGCTTTTTACAAGCACTTGTAAAATGAGATAACAAAATCTGGGAGAAAATTAACTTGGAGATTAGAAGAATACAAGCACTGCTTGCAGAGCATAAAGGTAAGCACGATTTTGATACTCTAAATAAAGCTTTGCCAAAAAGATATCTAAACACAAAACTGACCTGATAGCTAAGAAGAGAAAAAAATTAACCAGAGATATTGGTGACTTTGACCATAAAGAGTTCTTTGTGTGGGAACGGAAAACACGCTCATTGAGTAGGGGAAGACCTAGATTCCGCTTGAGACATAACAATGATTGAAGTAAAATTAAAAATAATGCAAAACCCACTAATAAGGACAGTAGAGCAGTTACTTTTGAGGAGATCAATAATGAAAAAGAGATAATAAAAGGTATTATTACCTGGTAGAACAAGGTGGCAGCCTCCTCTTCTTTGAATGTTTATTTAGACATAAGTACAGAGAATCAGCAGAATGCATTCCACAACCCCAAAACAGTAAAAAACACAAAAGGAAAACATGGAAGGGTCAAAGAGGGAGGGGAAAAAACATTGCCACCTCAAGAACTCTGAGGAACAAACAACGGACATAATAATCTTAACAGACTAAAAATTAACTCTTAACCAAAAGATAGTTTTATTTAAGGGACTAACTTTCTTTCCAATACAGAAAACTGACTTTCAAATTTCAGGTGGATATTTTCAAGCCGATCAGAAAACTGAAACTAAAATATTTCTTTGGCAAAAGAGAACAGACAAGTGAACCTGTGGAAGCCATGGGAGGCCAATCAGGGGAGCCACTAGCACCAAATCAGGATCTGAATTATAACAATACACTTGCACAAATAGACATTTACCTAGAAGATTCAGTGCTACATAACTGGGTACCCGAAGACTGGGATTTTACAATAATCGACCAGATTGATGTTTCAGCACTGTTATAAGAAGCCAACATCAGCACAGAAGTGGACAATGCACCTGTATATGAGACTAACAGACAGAACTTTGGATCTACAGTAAATCATATTTCTGTCCACAGGAAAATTGTCCAGCTATTGCAACTTTTGAAAAAATGCTAGTTCAAGAAACAGAAAAACTGTTTGATTTACCACTGAGCTATTATAATAATTTGAAAACCAAAGAAATAGAAGCTTTACAAGAACTAGAAGCAATGACTGATATTGTTATAAAAAATTAGATAAAGGAAATTTGGTAATCATGCCTGAACAAACGTATGTAGACACATGTTTAGATTTATTGAATGACACCAGCAATTATTCTAAACTAAAAGGAGATCCTATGGTTAGATTTCAGGGTGAACTGTTTGAGTTCATTGATATTGCCATCTACTATGGATGGATCAACTAAAAAGGATCACACTATCTTCGCCCCCCCACCCCACATAATACCAACCTTCTACATTTTCTCCCAGACCCATAAAAACATCTTGAACCCTCCAGGAAAACCAAATAGCTGGTATAGGCTCAATCACCCAGCATCTAAGCATACTTATAAATAGCTTCTTGCAAGGACATGTCCTTACATTACATTTTTATGTTGCTTGCACGCATGTGCAAGAAACATAGTGCCATCATCGGAGATTTCGAAGGTGTGTCACCTCCTCCTCCAATTCAGTCAGTGTGCTGGCAGGCGTGGCCCCTGTAAGCCAATGCATTTTGGAGCTGTGTATGACACGCTCCAAAATGCAGTGGCATACAGTTGAAAGGGGGAGCTACGCTTCAGTGAGCACCGATAAGATATCGGCTGCTCACGCGCAGCCCCCCCCTCAGGCGTGCGTGCCCCGCACACACTGTATAGCCGACGGGGTGCCCAATTCCCATCGGCTGAGCTGCATCCCTGCCCCTCCAGTAGTAGGTGCCATGCTGGGAGACCACCCCAGCATGGCAAGCAGTCCTTTTGCCCTTCCATCCTTGTGCCACACTGGGAGCCCACCCAGTATGGCAATCACTCCATGGCCGACAGGGTGCCAATCCCCATGGCTGAGCATAGCGTCCTTGTGCCATGCTGAGGCCCACCCCAAGCGTGGCAAGCGATCCCACGCGTCTTTTTTTAACCTGTAAAACAAAATGGTCCTGCCTCCCAACCCCCACATTGCACCCACCCACTGCGCACCCAGCCTCCCACACCCTCACCCCATACTTACCTCCAGACTCCGGCGACGATCTTGATGGACCGGGAACACGTCTGCACTCTTCAAAGCCGACCCGAACTGAGAAATGCCAGTAAGCTGTATAATGGGCTAGATAGGGGGTTTCAACTTTGTTGCATATCTCAGGCATTTTTGGGAATTTTACAAATTTTCAACATGGGTTTTGGGACCTTCTCATGAATGTATGTCACTGTCATGAATTAGGTCCGCGGGTGATTTCCACAGTGACTGTGAAATCACCCTTCGGGCCTGAATACCGCCATGACAGTGACATCATTCATGAGAAGGGGTTCCAAAAACCCCATGTTGAAAATTTGGCGCCAAAATTCCAAAAAATGACTGTTTTATGACCGTGCATTGCGCAGTTCCTACACAGGCTCGTAAGTTCACGAAATTTCAATATTTTCACTCCAGATTTTGAACATTGCCATTTTATCACACCTTCTTATGAGTAGTATAGCTGTCATTTTTCACATCTCACCTAAAATGTGTTTCTGCCCATGTAGCGCAGAATGGCACAGTCGGTGTGCGAAATCAATGTACGGGACAAATTAAGAAAATCACAGTGACACTGTTCATGAGCAGAGGTCTTAAACTGGCTATGTTGAAAATGTGGTGAAAAAATTCTAAAATTACTGTTTTACGAGGCGTGCGTTGCGCAGTTCTCACATGAGCTCGTAAGTTTAAATTTCTAATATTTGTACTCAGATTTTCACCATTGCCATTTTACCACACCTCCTTATGAGCAGTACAGCTGTCATTTTCACATCCTGCCCAAAATGTGTTTCTGCCCATGTAGCGCACAATGGTGCAGTCGGTATGCGAAATCAATGTATGGGACACATTAACAAAATCACAGTGACACTGTTCATGAGGAGAGGTTCAAAAATGCCCATGTTGAAAATTTTGTGAAAAATTCCAAAAATTGATTGCCTTACAGGAGTGTGTTGTGCGCCAGTTTTTCATATTTTCACTCCAGATTTTCAACATTGCCATTTTTTCCCACCACCTCATGAACAGTACAGTTGTCATTTTTCACATCCTGCCAGAAATGCATTTTCACACCTGTGACTCTAAATGGAGCAGTTGCTGTGCAAAACAATCTTCTGGGATTGAGTAACAAAATTATAGTGCCACTGTTCATGATGTGGGGTCATAAAAATCCCATTTTGAAAATTTGGAGTACAAATACCAACAAATGGCTGGGGTGTTAGGTTTCCAACCATAATGCCTTACTCTGTAGAGACTGACAGGTATTGAGAGTATGACTTGGGATCATTGGCCATAATGCTCATGCCATTCCACCCCCACACTGCAGCCAGTGACAGGCATTGAGGTGTGCCTTGGGGTCTTTGGCCCCAACGTTCACCCCATTCTCCTATACCGCACCCATCTCAGCATATTTCCTTATGGAATGAGGTGAGTATAAGGCCCAAAGACCTCAAGGCACACTGTGACACCTGTCATTGTCTGATGGGTAGTGTGAGGTGAAATGGCATGAGTGTTATGGCTGATGACCCAAAGGCACACCCCCAATGCCTGTCAGTCTCTACGGGGGGTGAGGTTGGCATCATTTTAATACTTCACTGCCATTCCTATTATGCATCTCTCTAACTCCTGCGCTACCAATGCCAATGCCAGCAAGCCAACATTCAGCATTGACAAATGGTTGTTTTAAAAAGAGACAAGAAAACCCAAGTGACTTTCTGCTGCATGCTATTAGATTTGCTCTGACTCATAATTATTTTATATTTGATAAAAAAAACCTTTTATCTATAGACCTGTGGCACAGCGATAGGGGAATCTTTTGCCCCATCATATGTAAATCTAGTAATGGGCTACTTAGAAGAAAAGTGGGTGTTCAGTGAAAATCTGAATCAATACCTGGACCAGATTATTTCCTGGTTCAGGTTTATTGATGGTATAGTAATTATTTGGATGGGGGATACAAATAATATCACAAAATTCATGGAACACCTGAATGCAAACAGAATGGGGTTGAAATTTACTTTTGAAACTGATAAGCAAACAGTTGCTTTCCTGGATCTGAAACTAATAGGTAAAAGTGGGGAACACATTATAACAACTTGGTTCAGAAAGGAAACAGTGGGCAACACTATATTACATGTTAGGAGTGCCCACCCCAGAAAACTTATTTCATCTATACCATATAGGGAAATGATAAGGCTGAGAAGAAATTGCTCAGATTGGGAAGAGTTTTGAAAACAGGTAGAAGAGCTCAAGGATAGATTATTAAAGAGAAGATACACAGAAAAAAAAATCCTAGAGGAAGCCCTTGAAAAGATAATACTCCTTAATAGAGAGGAACTATTTATCCCTAGAAAGACCAGAGAAGAAGAAGAAAATGATAATGGAAAAAGTAAAGACAAAGTCACATTTATCACAGAGTTTAATCCCCTGGCAGGAAGACCGGGTGGCATAGTACACAAACTGTAACTAATACTACTTAGTGACCCTACCCTAAAAGAAGAAATAGAATCAGAGCCAAGGGTAACATTCAACTAAGGCAGGAGCACTGGGGACCAGATTGTCCAAAGTCACCTGCACAAACCAGCTGGCTAGGTGTAAAACCAAAAGGACATTTTAAATGTGGCAGATATAATGTGTGCCAGTATGCTCATACTGGTAACAATTTTGAAAAATCTGGCACAAAATTCAATCTTTTTTGAATTCACAACATGTACAATGCCCTTTGTGGTTTATATTTGCTGGTGCTCATGTAAACAGTATTATATAGGAAAAACTACCAGACCAGCAAAGTTATGCATACAAGAACATGTCAATGTCAGTGGCTCAGTAGGTAGCACACTCGCCTCTGAGGCCAGGAGATCAGAGGTCTGTGGGTTCAGTTCCCACATCTGGCACTTGGGTTAATATCCCAGTACTGACACTGTAGTGCAGCATGAGAGGGGTGCTGCAGTTCTGAGGTGCCGTCTTTCGGATGAGACATTAAACCGAGGTCCCATCTGCCTGGATTGGTGGTAGGTCAGGTGGATGTTAAAGATCCAGTGGCACTTATCGAAAAGAGTAGGGGACATTTTTATTGACAAAGAAACTACAAACCAAAATCACATTGACAAAAATAAATACAAAAAGACTCATGTAACAGGAAAATCAGAATCAGTCACCCGTGGTAAGCATTTCCATAAAGCAAACAATGATCCAGATGACAAACTTCTTAGTTCAGAAAAATAAACATCTTTTAAATTCTGTTCAATACTTTGGACCACCAGTAGGTGGGATATATCTTTTTGCTGCAAGGTGAAAAGACAGTGAGCAGTCCATAAATGCCATATGGTAAACAATAAGTTGAGAGTGTCAACATTCCACTTTTTCCAGGTCACTGGCAACCTACCATACAATAACATCTCATAAGTAACAGAAGTAAATAAAGGTTCCTTCCATTTGTTCGCTAAAAATAACCAAAAACCAATTATATAGGAACAAAGAAAAAACAGGTGTTGTATTGTTTCATCCTGATTTACATAAAAAGGTCTGGAACACAATCTTTCACTCAGCTGTTTATGTTTATGATTTGCCTTAATATTGATCCGTTCATGACAACTAAGTCAATGTAGATCCCACATCTTCTGGGGGATGCGAGGATTCCTTAACAGTGTGTATAAAGCAGGTAAGGAAGTAGGGGAACATTTGGGGGACATTTGGGAAAAATTACAAGGTCTGCACAAGTGGTATCTATCAAAAAATTATAAATGGCTTATGAGTCATAATCATATGGCTAGTAGTCTTCCATTGTTTTAAACGGCAAAAGGTATCGCAAAGATAAGAAGGGGTAGACAATACATGTTTAACCTGTTTCAAAGTGTTAAGGTCCCAAAGATGAAACCAGGGTTGACAGGATTGGAAAAAATAAAATTCCCATCCCACATCATAATTAACTAAAAGTGGTTTAAGATTAGTCACAAAATATAAACTATTATAAAAAAAACAATGTGTGTATCATATTAAGACCACCTTCCTTGAAAGGTAAGCAGGTAATGGAATGCTTAATGGGATTCAGGCAGCTGCCCCATAAGGTCTGAAAAAATATACTCTGAAGTTTGGTTTCCAAAACACGGGGAGGGGGAAAAACATAAGCCAAAAACAAAAAAATCGGGAGCAAGTGAGACTTTGTCAAGTAAATCCTCTTTTTTTTACCAAGTTTCCAGGTGTTTCAAAGAGAAACTTTGGCCTGCGCTAGGTCCAGTTTGGGAGCCCAACTGAGAATGCCTAAAGGACCTGAGCCAAACAGAATGACCAAAATCTTAATAGGGGTGTCACAAAGTGCAATACTGGAAACTATTACATCATTCAACTGCTGAGATCCAAGCTGTCGACTGACACATTTCTCCAAGTTCAGGGATGCTCCTGAAACAAGACCAAAGGACTTACAGAGATGGAGAGATGCGTCTGCCGAAGGAACATCAGCTACTATTAAACTCATGTCATCAACATAGGCTAAAACAGAAAGTGGTAAGGAACAAATAGGCCTAACATTGTGTGCTGTATTAATGGTGCGAAGTAAGGGATCCAAAAAAAGGATATACAAAAGGGGACTGAGTGGACACCCTTGTCTAACACCTCTCTTTAAAGGTATCAAAGAACCCTTCCAGCCATTAACAAGAGGGATAGAAGTGGCTGTAGAATATAATAAGTGTAACCAGGACAGAGTAGTCACAGGAACCCTATAACATCTCAAGACCTGCCATAAAAAGTCATGACTCACCGAATCAAATGCCTGTCTTTGATCCAATGAATACAGGAGGCCTGTTAACCTATTTGAATTGCCATGTTCCACCAATTCCCGTAATAAAAGGACATGATTATGTATACTTCTGCCTGGAACATTACTAGATTGAGCTTCCGAAATAACAAGAGTGGCCAGCTTTGCTAGACGGAGAGCAATAATTTTAGTTAAAATTTTAAAGTCTGTATTCTATAGGCTAAGAGGCCTCCAATTAGTCAGTAATTTTCTGTCTCCGTTCTTATGGATATAGAAGGTACTACCCATATTAAATTCTAATGATAAAGTATCAGCTTTTAAAAGGAAGTTATAAACTGCAGCCAATTCCACACTCAACTCAATATTAAGCAATTTATAAAGCTCATTCGGAAGGCCATCCAAGCCTGGAGATACTCCTGATCGCAGAGTTGTGATAACCTCAACTACTTCTTGTGCCTGAATATCACAAGCAAGCATATCAGATACTGATTGTTGTACATCAGGAACAGAAGTGGGACTAAGGAAGGTCAATATATCATGTAGACATATAGGGAATGGACTGAATGAGTATACTCTGCCACATAATTTTGGATAAGCCTAGAATCAGTAATTGTATGACCAGTTTCAGTCACAATAGTATCAATGGTTCTCCCAGTAATCTGTTTAGAAAAATGTGCAAACGGGCAGATCACATCATAGGCACCTTTTACACTAAAACGTTGACGTTGTTGTATTGAAGTATATTTTTGGAGTGATATTCCATTAAAGATTTTTTCAGGGTATTAATTTGTGAAGAAAAATCCTGGCCAGTGGTATACGAAAGGGTAAGGAGTTCTTGCAGCTGATGTACGTATCCTATATACAGAGAAATAAAAATCTTCATGATGGGTTTTGCTAAAGGATTTCAGTAATTTGAACAAATCCTTCTTCAGTATCTAACCACCACCACCAAGGATCATCGTAAAGAAAAACACAGATTTTCTGTTTTGAAAAAGATTTAAGAAGTGTTAACAACAGAGAATTCTCCAATAAGGAAACATTAAATTTCCAAGTGCCAGGACCAAAAGTTGCAACATTCTTAGGACCAAGAAAAATGGTAAGCAAATCATGATCTGAAAATTTAGCCACCTGTACTTCAGCAGCGGAAGTCTGTAAAAAGGAGGACACACAAAAAAAAAATCTATCCGGGTAGCTAAAGAGCCTTTATGAAAGGTAGAGGTATGTGTCTGGATGAGAGAAAGATAAGCATCCTTCAGTTTTGCAGAAAATGAAAGAATTTTGAGAAAAGTGGTATCACAAAATAATTTTGTGGCTTTTGAGAATGAGGACCTGTCCTTAGTGGACAACCCACAGTTGAAATCACCACCAAAAATGACGTGCATAGAGGTGTAAAGACAGGGTCGAACCACTTTCAAGAGTTCAATCCTAAGCGACTTGGTTTGTGGGGCATAAATATTGATAATCCGAAAAGGGATAGAAAGGAACCTAAAGTCTATCAATAATACTCTGCCAGGGCATAAATCTAGAATCTTAATAATAGAGACATTAGGAAGATGAAACAAATACCCATCCCAGAACATGTCTCCAGTCCAAATGATCAATAGAAGAGGCCTAAATGCCAGGATTTTTGGGCCCTAGAAATTTCAGGCAAAGAATGGAATCTAACATCTTGTAGAAGTATGAGACCGGCAGTAAGGCAAGACAAAAATGAAAAAATTGAATCCCTCTTATGTTGTTTTTTTATGCTGTTAACATTAACAGTATGTATTGCAAAAGAAGTAGACGTATGCATAGCAATCACCTCTGTCTACCCTTTCTCGGGATACATTCTTTATGTTTTGTCTTGGCCTTGGCTTTCCTTTTTTTGGACCCCACATTGTCGATAGGGACTTCAGCATCTGTAGTAAGTTCAGGGTGAGAGGACTGGACAGAAGAGTCAGAGTCTGTGTTTTCAGATGTATGTCGCAGCAATTCATATTTATTCATCAAAGGGAGAGTCTCTACCCTCTGAGCCTTAGAGGAAGGTGAACCAAACTTTCTTGAACCCCTTGTAATTCTAGAAGGTGTAGTAAAAGGGTCAGAAGGGGATTGTTCCATTGTTTCTAATGGTGCCGGGGGGGTCCCATAGAAGCGCCACCTGAAGTAGAACAGCTAGGAAGAACTGGGGAAGAAGGAGGGCGGGGAGGTAGAGAAAATGTAACAGGTTGTGGGACAGGCTCAGTCAAATCCTCCCCAGCAGTTACTACAGTGGCAATGGAAACAACACTATGTGATTCAGCTAAAGTAGTAGGAGGGGGGAGGGGGGCAACTGTAGAAGTAAAAGAAGAGGGACCCTTAATGTTAGTGTTGGGCCAATGTAAAAATAAGCCATTGCTCCTCTCCATCAGCTAAAGTAGTAGAATTATGGGCAGCCCAGGAACATTGCTGAAAAGTATGTCCCAGGTCTTCACATAAAACACAGAGATGTTCTTCAGTACACTGTGAGACTGCATGACCAAGACCACCACAAACAGTACATTTAATAGTGTCACAAATGCTGCTGAGATTAGAGGTGGAACCGCACTTATAACAGGCTTTAGGTTGTCCAGAATAGAACAAAACTCCCCTATCCCTGCCTAACAGAAAACTATTGGGTAGATGTTGAATACCAGTATCAGTAGTCCAGAGCATAACCCTAACCTTCCACCCTCCCGTCTACAAATTTTCCGAATCAAAAATAGCTTCAGGGTCAGAGAGCACTGTACATCTTTGTTTCAGCCAAACTGTAATATCGTTCAAACTAACACCTTCATTTCGAAACAGAATAGTGACAGTCTTTTGTGCAGGTTTCGTTAAAGGAATTGCACTGAAAGGTGACCATCAAGGGGTATTTTTCAACAGATGAATTGGGACCAAAATTTCTCTAAACCTTTTAAGGTTTTAAAACTTATATCAAAATGGGACTCATTAGAAACATGTATCAATGCGTGGATATCATAAGCAACAAATTTCATGGAGTCTTTAAGCAAAGTGCGCCCAACAAAAACCCTATCAGGCATTTCAGGTAAACCCCCCAAATACTGTATTCTGACAGTATTGTGTCTCTTAGCCTGTTGGGTGGGAACAGAAAAACAAGATACATATGTTTTAGTAGATGTAGAAGCAAGAGAAGTTGGTCATTCAGTCTGTTGAGGTGGTAGACCAGGGCCCTGGGGTGGTAAACTTCGGTGAAGAGGATCCGAGTCTAAAAACGGAGTTGCAGGAGAAGTGGAAACTGGTAAATTGAGAATTGGATTCTGTGTTAAGCGGAAAACAGGCGTAAGCATAAAGTCCAACTGGTCTTGCACAGGAGAAATAGCTGGGTCGTCTGCAGGGGTGATCCGAATGGGGGAAGGACCGGAGCGCCAGGTACCGACAACTGGATCCTTCTCCCACCCTGCTGCAACAAGAGCAGAGTCAACTGACCAATCTCCCTGAGGAACAACCTCTGCAGGAGGTAAGTCAGATGCAGAGGTTCGTGGAAGAAGACTGGGGGAAACAGCAAGGTTTTCAGGAGAAGTTTCAGCAGCAGGAACAAAAGAAATTGTTGAACAGACCACATTGAAATGCGGAAATGTCAAGGTTGTCTTTCGGGCATCTGACGCAGCAGTCTGCAACAGTGAGTCAGAATCATTAGGCAGCTGCAAAGCTGAGTTCTTAAGTGCTAAAAGCTCCTGTTTCTTTATAATAGCAAAGCATCCACATCTGTAGGTCGTAAACATTCAGTATTATGTAGAGACTCTTTAGCAGATGGTAGCTGTTGCAGTATAGGAACAGACTGGGAAGAAACAATTGTTTGCTTACTTTGATCCATCGAGGTTTCTGAGAAAGGAAATGAACTGGGAGATGCATACAACTTAGACCCATTAAAAGAAGCTTGAGGAAGAATCGATAAGGTCTCTGGCAATCCAGAGACAGGGAAGGAGACAAACTCCCCTGCCTCCAACACCTCCATGTCCTCCACAGCTTGTTCAGAGGCAGCCATCTTAGTCCCACAGGAAAAAGGGTCCCCCCTGCTCACAGAAAGAAAAAGTAGGGGAATTTCCCTGGCGTCCTTGCCAAATTTCCCTCATTCACTAAAATAAAATACCACCAACAGCTTAATCTGGTCAAGGTCAGTTGGCATTCATCTGTATCCCCCCTCTCCCCCGGGGTCGTGCCTGAAAATAGGCAGGATTTGTCTAGTGCACTTACCTGGTCAACAAAAACTAAAATAAATAAATAAATAAATAAGCGTCATAATAAATGGCAACACACCAAATGCCAAAGAGGCACACTTTGCAGAGTCACACAGTAGCAATCCCAATTGCTTAAAATATACTGTGTTAAAACATTTCAGGAGAAATCCTAGAGGAGGAAACAAGGGACAGACCCTTTCACAAAAATAAACTAAATGGATTCTAATATTAGATACAGCTGTACATATAGGTCTGAATGAGGACATTGATTTTGCCCCTTACCTTTGAATATTTCTAACTTTGTCCTTTTCTTTTTTTCCAGCTTAACATTTTCATACGTACTTGGAGCCAGATCTGATTGTGGTGAATGAGAGCATGGCACCCTGGCATGCTAACCAGCTTCAGATTGCTGGCCATACTTATGGATTGGGACTTTACCAGTGAGCTGATCTTCTCCTTTTTTCTCTTTTACTAATCATTGGACCATACTTGGCCCTCTAAAATACTATCAAGAAACACAAAAAGCAAACAAAAAAAGATCTTTATTGGGTAGTTTTTGCATTTTGACCTTTTGCAATACAAGCGACCTACTAATAATATTACATTTTACTAGGTATTAGTTGATTAGTACTGTAAGTTTCTATGTATTAACTATGGAATCAATACAAGTTATATATTATATTAGAAGATAAAGATCTTTTCCATGCTAACTAGGTGAACCTTTAGTCACATCAACCACGTAAATGTTTGAAAAGGCCTTCATCCCCCCAACCACACCTCTATCGTTTTCCCCTTTTTCCCTTGGATTAAGGGAGAAAAAACTAACTCACTATAGGTACAACTTACCCCTTTCCCCCATCTCCTATGTTTTTTTTTTCAAATTTAATTTAATTTAATTTGACTTCTGCTTAACAATGACAAAACTCTTTGCCGTTTCACTAACATTCCTAAATCAGACGATTCCCAAACCTGTTACTTTCTTGCTTCCACCTATTTCTTGAGTAATACTAAGCATTACTTAACTTTTTCTCCCATACTATAATCCTTGGGTATACCCCCCCCCCCCATTATTGAAAGGATTTAATTCTTCACATTCATTCCCTCATTGAAGGTCATTCAAAATAGTACCTGACATGTGCAATGTTTTCCTTTTCAAGTAAAAATATAAATAAAATAAGTATGCATTTAATTAATCAGACAAAAGATTAGCACAGTTATGCAAGGTGTATAACTTTATATAAATTGTCAAAAAATTTAGAATATTTTTGTTAGATATTTAGTGGGATTTTTTGTAATAATTAACTATACCGTTTCACACTTTGGGTGAGTGCACCTTTAAATAATAAGTTTAAATATGGGCGTAGTGCATTAGTCCTCAGATCTGCCCCCCCCCAAAGGAAGGCCCTGTGTTGGGCTGAAGTGCTGGGGAATAGGGTGTTGTTCTGGGCACCTTTGTCACAATAAACTTATGGATACTTGATTCATTTGGCAAAAGTAACTATGTCTGATGTACAGCAGGTGAGAGGCTCCTTAGAGTGACTAAAGGGGTGATTCTGCACCTAAAGATCTGCACTGGTGAGCAGTGGTCATTGGTGGGGTGAGAACCAGATAGAGATACCCTAAGAGTGAGCAAGGTGGCAGCAGTGAAGAGTAAATGCACAAACTGGTCCACCGTTACATCTCTCCTTGCCTTACTGAACTTATTCAGCTCTGGCAACCTTTGTGTGCTCTTAGATCTGTCTCCCTCCCTCTTTTCATACTGCCAAAACCTTGGTTAGCAGTGGCCCAGAGATCTTTTGATTTCTTGGTAGTGTCTAGCTGGAACTCATTACCACACTCTACCTTATACCCAGCTGTACCTGTCTTTTGCACCCGACCAAGATGGAGCTCTCTCTGCGTTTAACAACTGTCTGAAAGAAGTCCAGGAGTGGATGGATTCTAGTTGGTTGAAGTTGAACTCAGAAAAGACAGAGGTATTGGTTGTGGACCTGGATCGTCAGATAGAGGGGTCGTCTGTTGGTATGCCCTCAGGAATTTTTCCTGGTGGCGTTTCACTCCCGACCTCTGAACGGGTGCGTAACCTGGGGGTTATCTTGGATGACAGGCTGACACTGCAGTCACAAGTGTCAGCAGTCGTCAAGACTTCCTTTTACCATTTTAGGAATATCATCAGAGTTAGGCATCTTGTTCCATCTGATGCAGTGCCAACGTTGGTCCACGCCTTTGTGTCCTCCATCTGGACTACTGCAACTCCCTGTACTTTGGGCTTTCAGGAGTTGAAATCTGCCACCTGCAGCTAGTGCAGAACACAGCGGCCCGTGTTTTGACTGGGTCAATTAGGTCCTATCACTCCGGAGCTGCGCAAACTGCACTGGCTGCCTATACAGTGGCGGATCACCTTTAAAGCCAGTTTACTAACTTTCAAAGCCCTTCATGGTCAGGGTCCAGCCTATCTGAAAGAACTTCTGGTTTCTTACTGCCCTGACCGATCACTCTGCTCGGCTGACGAGGGGTTGCTAGAGATTCCAAGAGTGAATCTTAAATCATCTCAGTGTAGAGTTTTTTCTTATGCTGCACCCACTTTTTGGAATTCTCTACCCCACCGGTTACGGGAGTGCACCATTATGGAGGAATTTAAGAGGGGTTTGAAAACCCACTTCTGGCAAATGACCTTCTTGGAAAACTGACTGTTCTGAAGTTGTTGATAATATTGTGCCTTTTATCTGTGCCTAATATTGGATTTTAATGTTGGATCTATATTGTTTTAACTTGTAGAGCGCTTTGAAAACTGAAAAGCACTTTTTAAATAAAACTATTATTATTATTATCCTGTACTTACCTCTCTAAGTTCCATTCTTCCCTATTATACCACCTATTTGCCTCATCACTTTGCTCTTGCTTCCATTGACTCTTGGTCTGGCTTCTATAATGCTATTCGTAAATTGTTCCCGCTTACTGATCCTCATATGTATAAGAATCCCTGCTCCCTGATCCCTTCTGTTTATGTAAATATTTGATGTAAGTGTATCTGTAAATGGTGCATTTCAAAAATATATGAACAATGTCATTATAACCACAGTGACTGCTATGTCTTTGTGATCTGTAAATATTTAATCTGTGAATGTTTCTGTAAATTATGATTTTTTTGTAAATCAGTGAATGATGTAAATGCATTCACTGCTACTGCCATTTCATTGTCTATGTTCTGCACTTTCTGGGTCGCGCCTGAAAAAGGGACTGTAATATCTCAGCTGGCTCACCTGGTTACCAACATTTAAATAAATAAGTAATCATCCAGGCATGCAGTGATTCATGTGTGCATGTTTGTGTAAGGCATAAACATTTTGTATCCTTCAAGGCTAGGAGGTGACTAGTGCAGGACACTTTCTTACCACAGTTAGATTATATTAACTTTTTTTTATATGAACAGCATCCATTCTTACTGGTCTAGACTAGATGTTCTGTATCACAGAGCCATATAGTTCAGAACTGGACAGCACAGCAGAACACACTACTGCTCTTTTCATGCTGCCTTATAATTGACCTCCTTAGCCACCAGGATACTAAAGAACATATATTTCTGGATCTACTTATCCATAAAAGGTGATCTACCCCCATATCTCTCAATTTTATTTAGAAAGTGGTTTCTGCATATTCTCTTAGAAGCAGCTGCTCCCTGCTTTTCAAACCTTCAAGATACAACACACAATTTGGAAAGACAACATTTGGCTGTAGTGCACTCCCACTTTGGAATCAATTACAAAGTGCATTAAAGCACAAAGGCCCATATATTCAAAAGGGTTGCGCATGGCGCAACAGTGTAGCACCATGAGCAACCCACTGATGCACCCTGGCACTATATTTAAATGGGGATTGTGCCTGGCACAAATCCCGATGCGCTGGAGCGCATCAGTAATGTATGCGGTGCAGGTAGGGGGGCATGCCCATGCATACTCCGCAAATCCCGATATTCAGCCCGGGATGTGCTGAGTCCATGCATGTGCAACCCCAACTTGCGCCGTACACCGGTGAGCTCCCCCAAAAAAGGAACAATGGCTGGCCACCCACAGGTGAGCTGCCATATTGCAGGGTGCAACACGGCAGCTGCCACCTGTGGGTGGCCCCCGAGCTCCGGCTGCACCTCTGTGGCAGTGCCCCCCCATGCCCGATCACAGGCATCTGTTTAAAATAATAACTTCCCATATCCCTGGTGGTCTAGTGGACTGCTGTCAACCCGATGGTGGGCTTAAGTAGAAATGAATAACGTCTCATATCCCTGGTGGTCCAGTGGACTGCTATCAGCCCGATTGTGGGCTTAAGTAAAAAAGAATAAAGTCCCATATCCCTGGTGGTTCAGTGGACCACTGTCAGCTCGATCATGGGCTTAAGTAGAAATGAATACAGTCCAATATCCCTGGTGGTCCAGTGGACCGCTGTCAGCCCAATCACGGGCATTTGTAATAATAAATAAAGTCCAATATCCCTGGTGGTCCAGTGGACTGCTGTCAGCCCAATCATGGGCATTTGTAATAATAAATAAAGTCCAATATCCCTGGTGGTCCAGTGGACCGCTCGCAGCCCGATCGCGGACATTTGTATTAAAAATAATGAAGTCCAATATCCCTGGTGGTCCAGTGATAGCCCCTTCCCCACTGAACCAAGGGGCATGCAGCTATACCGAGCTGTCAGTCAGCGGGCAGTGGCATGCGGGTGGGGTGCTGCCGCCCGCCAGCTGACGGGGGGAGCGGGGTGGTGGGGCTCCATGGGCGGGTGGGGTGGGGGTCACTAGATCACCAGGAGTTTTGGACTGAGGGGTGAGGAATGCCGCCGCAATCGGGCTCTGTTCAGTCCACTGGACCACCAGGATATTGGGATTTGGGGGATACTGATGCCTGCGATCAAGCTAATGGGGGGGTTGGATAAAGTTATGCCCATGATCAGGCCTAATCAGGGGTTGGATAAAGTTATGCCGCAATCGGGCTAAAGTGTTGGATAAAGTTATGCCCACGGTCGGGCTACTCGGGGCTGAATAAAGTTATGCCCGATCGGGCTAATGGGGGGTTGGATAAGTTATGCTCTTGATCAGGCTACTCGGGGGTTGGATAAAGTTATGCCCACGATTGGGCTACTCGGGGGGACACTGTTATGCCCGTGATGGGGCTAATCACGGTCCACTGGACCACCAGGGATTGGAGACATCCCTTACGGGACATCCCGCGATCGGGCTGCAGGGGGCGTCGGTCCCGGACGGCTGCTGCCCGGGAGGGCGCCAGGCGCAAGTTGTTGGGGATCGGCGCACCTGTATGCTAATGGCATGCAAATGGGGCCGTAATCAGATGCAAATGGACCCTCGTGCACCTTGCATAAATTATGGCCTCATTTGCATGTCACCCTTTGAATATCGCAGGTGCTGTGCATGGCGCAATGGAACTTGTGCCATTGCATCTCAATGCTCCACTCTGAACACTTGCGCTGGCGCAGTTCCACTGCGCCATGCTCAGTGGATGTGGCCAGGGGGTGATATTCAAAGCAGTTGTGCCATAGCGCAACTCCATTGAATATCAGCCTGGCCACACCCCTGTGCAACTATTTCGAGCGGTGCACAGGCTTGCGCCACAAACTGGTGCAGTTTGAATATCTGGGCCACTGTATGCAAGGGATATGCCCTGGTCAGACTCAAAATATCAGTGATATTTCCCCAAAATGCATTTTGACCTTGTGACATCATGAGTGGCAAAGCTACTAAGGATGTCAAAGGTCAAATTTTATAAGGGGGAAATATCACTGATATTTCCATTTGGGCCATGGCATAATACTTTTATGCAACACATTTTTCTATGCTTTAATGTGATTTATTGTACAGTTTTTCATTTTTCAGAAGGTCAGTAGTAATTTCCTGGTATGTCATTCATTATGGTGTTCTGTGTCATTGAACATGTGGGTACATGCGTGAAGACACTATGGGTCAGGGTGGTGCGAGAGGGGCAGTTGGCACTGTGGGGAAAAGCAATGGGAGCAGCAGAGCCAGAACTGGGAGCAGGTGCAGTCTGCAAAGAAGTCTGAGGTGAGCAGTGCTGTTGCCAGTCATTGTGAATGAAGCACAGGTCAGAAAGATGGCATTGGCGCTGAAGTGCTGGTATGTGGCTGCTTTTAAAAACAAAACAGTGTTGTGTACTGGTTTGTTTTGAAATGAGTAAGGTGTGAAATTTGGCTTGTGCTTTTGAGATTTATTTGATTTTTTTTCTGTAGCAGAGAGGTGCAGAACATTGTATTATTGTCTTGTTGGAAATTAAATTGAAAACATCGGAGATGGTGCGCAAGACAGCTAGTGGTTAGTTAAAGTAAAACTATGCAGCTTGTGCTGCCAGCTCCAGTCCCTCCCCACCTACAGTGAGAAATATTTTGCCCCTGGAGACCTGAGTGAGAATATTTTTGATATTCTCACTCTAGGTCCAAAGGAAGGAAATATATCATTGATATGCACCTTTTAATATACTCACAGGTGTTGCATAAATAACTTTACAGACTTATTTTTATATTTAAGTGGGATTTATCCTAAGATTGGCATATGCAGCCCATACCACATTAGTCAGTCCAGATATGAAAGGAATTCATTCACATATCTGGACTGATAATATATGAGCTGACCTGTGTCATGCTCTGAACCAGTAAGGCGTATGCAGCTATACAGTGCTGTCAGTCGGCGGGCGGGGTGGCAGGTGGGTGGGGTGCCACCGCCCGCTGGCTGATGGGGTGCGGGTGGTGGGGCTCCGTGGTTAGTGGGGTGGGGTCCACTAGATCACCAGGGATTTTGGACTGGGGTGAGGAATGCCTCACGATCTGGCTCCTTCAGTCCACTGGACCACCAGGGATATTGGGCTTTTGGGGGATACTGATGCCTGCGATCGGGCTATCGGGGTTGGATAAAGTTATGCCCGCGATTGGGCTACTCAGGGGCATTGTTATGCCTGCTGATTGGGCTAATGGGGGACTACAGTTATGCCCTTGATCGGGCTACTCATGGTCCACTGGACCATCAGGGATATTGGACTTGAGAATGCTGATGCCGCAGTAAGGGGCGTGGGGGCGCCTCCAGGTGCGGCAGGAACAAGTCGAGGGCCACCCACAGGTGGCAGCTGCTGTGTTGCACCCTGCGATGCAGCAGCTCACCTGTGGGTGACCCTCGACTTGTTCCTTTTTTTTTTCAGCGTAACTTTGTGCAGGCGCAGGTAGGGGTTGTGCCTGCATAACTCTGCATGGCCCGGGCTGAATATCGGGCTGTGCAGTTTATGCATGGTTCCTCCCCCTTTGGTTGCGCATGCCTTCATTATCATTGCGCTGTTTCTCAGCATGATTTCGGGGGCGCAACTGCCTCCTGCTGAATATCGCAGAATGGCACAAATTTCGGACTTGTGCAGGCACAACCCTATTGCGCATGGCTCAACTCTTTTGAATATCTGGGCCAGTATGTATAAATACGGCACATAACCATATATTACAAAATGACTACACCTATGGATAAATATGACTTATGTTCTTCACCATAATTGCATGTAGACAATTTAACTACAGCTTGCATGGAAAACATATGTATGCACAGTCTTCTGCCCTTAACCAGCTGATACCTATCATCACCCAAACAGTTTGACATACCTTAAGGTCCCCCTTGTATACAGTAATTTCCATCTCCAGTCCCACCTTCCACAGCCACATCCATTATAATGAGATCCAAGGGGCTCATTAAATCCTGTACAGGGATGGCCTCCAGCACACCAACACAAACTCTAGGTGTTAGTTTGTCCTAAAGGCAACTGTAGCCCACACTCCCTCTTCTTCACTAACAGCTCTCTGCTCCTGTATCAGGGCTCCTTTATACCTTTCTACTTTTCCAGAATCTTGAATTATTCTACCAAATCTGTTTAAATCTTGATTGCTCACCCAAATACACTTTTAAAAAACATTCTTCCCACCCACATGACTACTAAAATCCTGATTAGCACATTAATTTCCTTCTGTATTGATTACTGTAACTTTCTCTTTCATACTCACATGAAGTATCAACATACCAGGCTCCAATTTGTTTAAAATGCTGTTTCATCCCTTCTTATTTTTTTAGAAAGTGTGAGAACACCTCCCAATTGGAATAATATACCACTGGCACCCATTAACATACTTGGTAGCATCTTTCAGTGCCTTCAAAATCCTCCACAGACTTGTCTTCATGTACCTCAATGATAATGTCTCGCACTACGTATCACACCTCTTCAATATGTTCTGTGTAATGCCCCTTCCCCTTTCCCCATGTGGAGAATGGTCATTAGTAATCATTTAGGGTTTTATACATAATTTAGACAGAGAGCTAAAACTTAAGGAGTTAGCCAATTATGCTCCTTATGGGGAGGTGTTTAGGTGTATAAAAGCAGGAGTCTGCAGTCATTTTAGGGAACTGGGGAATGTGGGCTTTGTGAGAGAGGATTCCTCAGGCACCCATGGACCTGAAGACTGGATGCCTACTCCTTTGTTGTAGGGCCTTCACCACTGCCAAGCAGCACAGAAAAGAGAGAGAGATAGGGAAGACCAGCATAGAGGAGACTGAGGTTGAAGCCCACCGGATGGTGGAGTTGGAATCCATAAGTTCTAGCACTACGCTGTGCTGGATCAACACATTTGGATCTATTGCACAAACTGGGGAATATGGGTGTGGGCAGGACAGTAGTGTGGTGGATAGGTAACTGGCTGGGTGGCAGGACACAGAGGGTGGTGGTAAATGGCTGTCACTCCACAGAGGGAAGAGTGACCAGTGGGGTACCACAGGGATCAGTGCTGGGACCGGTCCTATTCAACATCTTCATCAGTGACATTGTGCAGGACCTAGAAGGCAGAATTTTACTGTTCGCTGATGACGCAAAGCTCTGTAACAGAGTAGACACACCAGAGGGTGTAGACAAAATGAGAAGGGACCTGCAGAAACTTGAAGAATGGTCAGGGTTTGGCAGTTGAAATTCAATGCAAAGAAGTGCAAGATAATGCATATGGGGCACAAAAACCCTGGCACAATATATCAGTTGGGGTGAGGATATAGCGTGCACCAAGCAGGAAAGGGATCTTGGGGTTATCATCTCTGATGACCTCAAGGTAGGAAACAGTGTGACAAGGCAGCAGGTAAAGCAAATAGGATGCTGGGATGTATAGGCAGGGGCATCACCAGCAGGAAAAGGGAGGTCATAATTCTGCTATACAAGACACTAATGAGGCCCCACCTGGAGTACAGTGTACAGTTCTGGAGACCATACCTACGTAAGGACATAGACAGGGTAGAGAAGGTTCAGAGGAGGGCAACAAAGATGGTGCATGGATTGCATCACAAGTCCTATGAAGACAGGTTGAAGGAACTGAACATGTACTCCTGGAAGAGAGGAGGGAGAGAGGGGATATGTAGAGACATACAAGTATCTTACAGGGAGGAACAGGTGCAGGAAAACACTATTTTAAATGAAAAGATGTTCCAGGACTAGAGGGCATGGATGAAGTTGGAGGGGATGATTCAGAGGAAACATGAGAAAGAATTTCTTCACAGAATGGGTGGTGGATAAGTGGAACACCCTGCCAGAGGAAGTGGTGGGGGCTGAAACAATCACGGGATTTAAGAATGCATGGGATAGACATAAAGGAATTCTGGAGGTCAGGGGTAAGGGGCAACAGACTTCTAGGAAAACAAACTGAACTTACAAGCTCAAATGGGCAGACTGGGTGGGCCATAGGCCCTTATCTGCCGACACTGTCTATGTATCTATGTATCTATGTAACAGTGAACCAAGGTGGTAGGGTACATTTGCACCTGCTGTAAGAAAACTGGGAATATTTACCTAGTGGAGAGCTCTGTTTTCTGGACAGAAATGCTAGGCCTCAGGGCTGCAATATGTGCCAGGCTCTTGCTTTTGGATTGGTGCTGTGTGCCACCTGTAGTTGTGGGCTGAAGTACAGTAAACTATGTGATGCACTTCAGATTTGTCTCCAGTCTGATTCTTTGAAGCTGTCTGCCAGATTGGGAGAGGAGATCTGCACACCAGAAGATTCTGGGTGCCGATGCACCACCTGGGAAATTGTAACTTCCCCAGACCTGGACTTAAATATAAATTCAATTGTAGGTGCCCCTTTCCATGCAACACATACCAGACCCCAGCTGAAGGGGTGGCTACAAAAGGGGGCGCTTCTGTGATTTGTGGTGTTTCCAATTACCATGGTGTGCATTTGTTGTTCCTTATGGTTGCTTTGTTATCCTGCAGCAAAAAGCTGAAGGATGAAAAAGTTTGCAACATTTCGCACTTAAAGTCTATGACCATTCTTTGCAATGTCATCCTGGTGCACAGAGTCATGAGTGATGCATGCATCCAATTTGTGGGTTTAGAAGGTACCTGGCCATCCTCACATGGAGAGAAGAGGCTGAGGATTCTGTCCTCCCACCATTGGCTAAAAGTTTAGGTGGGGCAGTGACTGATTTCCAGTGTGGTCAGTGGAAAAGAGGAGTCACAGAGCAATCATTTGCATGTGTGCGATTGGTGAGATACACAGCATGATAGACAGAGGGAGCAGAGTATTTGCCAGCAGCAGTAGTTCAGCTAAGATTTGTTCATCATTGCAAAACAGCAGAGAAGAAAAAAGTTTCCAACAAACACTGAGTGCACAACACAGCAGTGGCTGAGGAGTGAAACCAGTGACAGTGTCCTGTTACAAGTGCTGAAAACTGCAACAACGAAAAAACAGACTATTTTTTCAAGTTGATGCCTACTAACAGGGCTGGGGGTGTAGGTGTGCACACAGGCTCATAACTTCACATTTTGATCTGAATGTGGGTATTTCGGGGCCAAGATCAATGCACACCTTTCCAAACTAACCCCACTTACCGCTAAAGAAAAGCAGAGAAATGTGTTTATCTAGCAACTTTTTTACAAACTGTATCCCAAAGTACAATACAATCCATGAGAAGAAAAGGAGAGAATGTTGCTGGCATAAGGTACACAGGGAGATCAAACAGCACAGAGACAGATTAGGGAGAGGTTAAGCATAGGGAGGTTGAATGATTTGCTCAGGGTCACAGATGGTCACAAAGTTAGTGACAGTGGTGAGATTCAAACCAGATATTTTAGGTTCAGAGCTTCGTATCTTCACCACAAGGCTAATGCTCCCTAACACTTCCAAGCCCCAAACAATTCCCCCCACTTAGCTAGTCACCTACTCTACTCATCCCTTTGCCCTCCATCCCTTACCTTGACATAGTTGTATTCAGAGGGCCACAGCCATGTGTTCCCCCAACTGATCCTCATGGAGTGGCCTGGGCTACCATTCATGACGGAGATGGCATGGGTGCAGCTGGCTGTCTGTGCCACCATCTTTCAGAAAAATGTCCAATGTTCTGGGAGCATAGCCATGTGTGACCCATCCTCCTTCTGTACTCCCCACCCATCTAAAGCAAATAAAACCCACCCCCACACATCTCAGACCCACCACCCTCCCCATATTGTCCTCATGAGCCACAAAGTTACCCTTTAGTAAAATTATAGATTTTAAAAATGTCCAATTCTGTTTGAAGCTCTTCATCCTCTGCATCACACTGTCTGATGCAAATGGTGTGTCCCCCATACTGACCCTCCCAGTTTATAGTGTTGTTGACTTGCTTTTGGACATTTTTGAATTTATTTAATCCTAATTGCACCTTACTTCATTGTATTTCTCTGCACCTTGTATTTAACTTTGACACATTTTTTTAAATTATTGTACTTTAACACATTGTTATATTGTCTGCCCCCCACACACACACACACCTAGGACACATCTGAAATGAGCTGTTGCCAGCTAAGTATGTCTTACCTGGTAAAACTTTTAAAATAAATAAATAATAAATGCAAGTATTCTCGCCAAAGCATAATGGGGTGATGAAACCAGCATTCAGATCGGTGTTGACTCGATGATGATAAGGAGCTTCACACAGTCTTGGTCATGTTTAAAATCTTTCATGACTTGTAGCCTGTGAAGACTGGGTGAGGATGGTGGTGGTGGGGCAGAGATGAGTGGGAGAAGCTTTTATTTTACTGACATACTGTAAGTGTTGTTGGGGCAGATATGAGGGAAGCTGGAGGATGTAGAGGAGTAGAAGTACAAAGCAGCTTTGCTGTGCTCAGCAGCCACTTCTTGGACACAAATGCTGTTCTGACTGCACCTTACTACTCCAGCAGTGTTGGCTTCTCAAAGTCCCAAATTCACTGATGAATGGCCTAAAAAAGTACTCACCAATGATGGCAAACTGACATTTCCTTTTTATCAAATAGATTTATTTCTTAGCCAAATGGTGCCGTGTCGATTGCATAGTGTGAACCCTGGGTGCAAGGTGAAGGAATGTTGGTTCCTGTGAAATCAGTCCCAGGGAGAGCATCAGACATCTGAATTAACTGCCCCGCAAAGAAAAAAAATATAAACTCTAAGTTGCTGTGCATCTAAACACTGAAGGCACACTAAACAGAAAAGCTCTGTAGAGCACACAAATCTGCATTAGTCCAGGGTACACTGAGAGTAACAGCAGCCAGTGCAGAACAAGAAGAGAACTGTTGACTATTAAAACTGCTACAGACAGAGATCTCTCAGAGAAAAAAAATGTATTTATAGAAACAGGTCAACAGAGATGTTGCCATTACTTCCCCTGCCTTGTGGGCTCAAACAAGGTTGAGGGGCCTGGGTCGATAAACTTCTGATTAGGGGTTCATGTCCAAGATTTAAATTTATTGTGCAGTGTCTCCACCCAGAGAAAGGCTTAAGTGGTCCTGATGTAAGTGTGGTACAATCCCCAGAGATGCAGTATTGACTTACCTTCCCACTGGATCAGTCCACCTGTAAAACGAAGCAGTGCAATAATAGTGCCCCACAAAACATGCAATATTTATACAGTCCTCTATAAATAATATCATGTAGACAGTAATTATAAACAAACAAAACAAGGGGTTTAGTCAGGGAATGGGAACATCTCCTTAAAGGCAAACAGGGTGTTCAGTGAGTTGATATGGCAGTACCAGCCTGTTCTTCGGAGCCACCGCATCATGCTCAGCCTACATTTACAGGGGCTGCTTTTCTGTTGCCCTCCCTGGTGCAGTCAACAGTAAGGGTATCCTGTGAATGTGCTGCCAGCACCCTTCCAGGCTCAGCCCAAAAGAAGACAATCCACCTTCAAATCACTCATGCACAGTATGTTAGATTGTTTCTGCCCACTTGTACTGGTGGGCACTACCTTCTCCCACTGGTACCAGTGTGCGATATATATATATATATATATATATATATATATTATATATATATATATATATATGTAATAGATATACCACTCTAGGCGTGTGCGGTGCTCTGATATCACGCCTTGGTGTGCGCTAGATGCCTAGGCCCTCAGGCCGAGTGCATTCAACCACCAAGGCATGCGATATCAGAGCGTCGCACACCCAGAGTGGTATATCTATCTTATAAAATGGCCACACATGTTTTGGGGGTTGGTGGAAAAATAATCCTCTGTCTAGCTGGTAAATGATATGCTGGCAGAGTTCAAAGTAAGTCCTGTGTTTAAAAAGATGAAAAGTGTGTCCTCCTGTTAGGTTCTGTTGGTTTATAATAATCCTCTGTCTAGCTGGTAAATGATATGGTGGCAGAGTTCAAAGTTAGTCATTTTGTGTTTAAAAAGATGAAAAGTGTGTCTTTATGTTATGTTCTGTTAGTTAAGGAGAGAAGCTGCAGACTCTATGTAGAAGGGAGCGAGACACAGTGAGTGAGTCGGCAGCTTTAGGAAAGTAGTCCGAAGCAAGAGCGTAGTGATGAGAGGGGATCGAAGCGGTATTATGGGAGGTGAGTTGCTACGATTGAATAAGTCTTCTGTGCTTAAAGATAAAAGTGCTTCTCCTGCTTTTTCTTCACTTACAGCTGCAGAGTCTATGAATGGAGCGGAGACGCAGTCGGCAGCTTTTGACGGTAGACGCCAGACGCGAGAGCTGTCATACCAACACCGCACTGGCTTGCGCTCCTCTTCGTAAGCTGCCGACTCACTCAGAGTCTCCTCGCCCATTCATACAGACTCTGCAGCTTGTTTTACTGAAATTAAGAGAAACTCACAGCAGGGAAAACACTTTTTATCTTTTTTAAACACAAAAGGACTTACTTTCAACTCGTAACAGCTTGTCACTTCCCGCAATGCGCACCACTCGGTCACGCTATAGTTCAAGAAGGAAAAGTGAAAGTGCTGAACGATCGGGCAACTCTGTGTAGAAAGGGAGATTTTTTTAACAGAAAGTGAGAGTAGGAAGTAAGAGAACTGTAGTTTGTCTTGTTTTTTTTATACACAGTTAGGTTTCTGTTAAATGGGTTGCATTATGTTGTTTTGTAGAATTTAGGGTGGTGACACAGTGTGCAGTACTAAAAGTTAGTGGCTCTGCAGTAAGAGTGTGAAAATGGCAGGCAGAATTTGCTTTTTAGATGATAGTTTATTTAAAAAGGAGTGGTGCAATCAAGTAAATCAGGTTGTACAGTGTGGGATTACTAATGATATATTTAGTTATGGCTGTGGGTGCCACTTGTGTGTGTGTGTGTGTGTGTGTGTGTGTGTGTGTGTGTGTGTGTATGTGGCTGCTTAACTGCATTAGGCGTGGAGTGATCTCACTGCTGGTGAGAAGGTTTTGAGGGCTGGAAAGTAGTTTAGGCGTGCGGTCGTACTGGGAGGCGTGCGGTCATTGGGAAATAATGCACGGTCATGTGATGCATTCTGTCCAATCATGTTACTGGAATTTCTATGATTTTACCACCCCATTTTATAAAAAAATTATATATATATATATATATATATATATATATATATATATATATATATATATATACCTTAATTACTACAGAGAACTCACAGTGCTTTACTGGGTACCCTTCAATGGATACGGTGTAGGCCCAATGACTTTTCATGTCGCTGACCAGCAGTGGTAAACTTAAATAAGGCAATGCTTTGAAAATCAAACCCCAAACCCGAATGCTCTTAATCCTCAAAGGGTATTTGAAAATCCAGGAAGGATGGCCTAGTTTGATATTTGATTTCCTAAACTTTGATACAAGATGCAGGTGCAGGGCAAGCCTTGAATTTACTCACCATTTCCTAGACCAGAGGATCATCCCTCATTGCACAGCAGTGATGGTGCACTGTGCAATGAGTTCCACTCTGACTGGTTTCACTCTTTCTCCTGTCTCAGTGAAAGCCTGTTGTCAGCTAATCGGTGTCTGTTTATCCAGCCCAGGTCAAGCATCTCCAGACCTCAGCATCAGCAGATGATTTAAGCAATAATGCACAACAGGGCATGTGTTGCTGTGGGATTTACACACACCTTGTGTGGTGTGTCACAAGGTGCAGCCAAGAGACTTTAACCACACAAGAAGCATATAAATCCCACTTCTACACATGCCCTGAAATGCATTATTGCAATTATAAAATGTATCTGTTATTAAAAAGTATAATAAAAATAAATTAGGTTAAAAGAAATAAACATTTGATTACCAGGATCTTTACCAGTTGTCTGTTGCAAGATTTACACATGGTCATGTGACACGTTTTGAACAATGAGGTTACAGGATTTTCAGACCCATTTTATACTTTATGATTCACAGGGAAGCTCAATCAGTGAAAATCTGATCCTATCTGCCCAACACACCATGTCCTGGCATCCAGTCCATAGTGTGTGGTAATAACTAACAGTGTCCTCCTGACCAGGGAAATCGAGTTGCAAACCCAATCCAAAGGCTACATGGTAGAGTGTCTGTTTCTCACAGGTGATTAATCAAATCTAACTAGTCTAGATCATGTTTGCAGTAGTCTCTCTCTCCAAGTAATTCCCAGTCTCATCAGTCAGCACTGTTACTGGGTACCCTCTCATTGGTTTAATGTTACTGGAGAAAGTCTCAGTGAAGGTGCAAGCAATGTGCATGCCTCATCCCATGCCAGTTTCTCATATGCTCATGGGCATCAGTGTTTCCCTCAAGTCTATAGATTCAAAGGACAACAAAGATAGCAGCCTCCATTACAGTCAAACAGTTTTGCTGTTCTTCACAAACGTGTCCAGTGATGGGACTCCTAACTATCGGTATGCCTGCCTGGCACAAACTAACAACTATGTGGTCATCCTTCTTGCTCCACAGCCCCCTGTTTGTCCATGGGGTCAGACATGTGTTCAAGAGCATCTCTGATTGCTCTGCTCCAAGTGTCAGTTCCAGTCCCCGCTCCCACTGTGCTTCCCAGTACCCTTTAGCTGCAGTTTGTTGGGTCTGAGTGAAAAGTTCCAGTGTATCTAGATACTGAAGGCTGGTCCGTGTGTGTGTGTGTGTGTGTGTGTGTGTGTGTGTGTGTGTGTGTGTGTGTGTGAGAAAATTCTCTTACCCACACTCTAAACAGAGAACAATCAGACCCCATTTTTGGGAGTGGGGTTACAAATGTAATTATCCTCTCTATCACAGAATTTTATGCAGTTACATAGTATTTATTTAATAGTAATTTTTGACCGGGAGAGGCACACTGAGCTGTGACAGCTTACTTCTAGGTGCTACCGAGGGGGGGAGGGTGATTTACATGGACTGCATTTATGGTCAAGATGAATGTTGGCCAGGGCACTGTGGGAAAAAACCCTACTCTTATAGGTGCCATGGGATCCTTAACTTCCAGCTGGACAGCTACCACAGATGGACAACAGTGACCTTGTTTTAATGTCTCATCTGAATGATAGCACCTTATTAATATTGCAACACCACCACTTGTACTGCACTACAGTGTCAGTTTTGGTTAACATAGAAACATAGAGGTTGACGGCAGATAAGGACCACAAGGCCCATCCAGTCTGCCCATTTCTTTTTCTACCTTATAAATGTGCCATCGGCCTTTGCTCTGTCAGTGGCCTATCTATTCATATTCATCTGTATTGCTCCCTTATGCCTATCCCAGGCCTGTTTGAAGCCCTGCACTGTATCCATAGCCACCACTTCCTGAGGTAGGCCCTTCCATGCATCCACCACTCTTTCTGTAAAAAAGAATTTCCTCACATTCCCCCTTAATCGGCCTCCCTCTAATCTCATGCTGTGTCCTCTTGTCCTGCTATTTTTCTTATATTTAAAAGTTAGACTTTTTCACTTTGTTTATGCCCTTAAGTTGTTTGAATGTTTCAATCATATCACCTCTCTCCCTCCTTTGCTCAAGGGTATACATATTGAGCTCTGTTAATCTGTCCTCATATGTCTTCTGATGCAGTCCCTGCACCATTTTGGTTGCCCTTCTCTGGACTGTCTCAATTTGGTTAATGTCCTTGTGAAGGTGTGGTCTCCAGTACTACACGCAGTACTCCAGATGGGGCCTGACCAGTGTCTTGTAAAGAGGGATTATTACCTCCCTCTTACGACTTGTGATACCCCTACTAATACCCCCTAACATCCCCTTAGCCTTACCTACTGCTTTAGAGGTCTGCTTGGATGATTTCAGGTCATCGGTGATCAAGATGCCCAAGTCTCTATCTTCCTTTGTGACTGCCAGCAACTCCTCTCCCAGCCTATAGGTGGTTTCAGGGTTTCTCTTCCCTATGTGCAGGATCTTACACTTCTTTGCATTAAATCCCAGTTGCCACTCTTCTGACCATTTTGCTAGTTTATCCAGATCTCTTCATTCTGCCCACCCCATCTGGATCA
The DNA here is from genome assembly GCA_016271365.2 of Neoceratodus forsteri. NCBI lineage: Eukaryota > Metazoa > Chordata > Ceratodontiformes > Ceratodontidae > Neoceratodus > Neoceratodus forsteri. The sequence goes on along the minus strand of CM057455.1, from coordinate 484,277,832 downwards.
TCTACTCTGTTGCAGATCTTGGTGTCATCTGCAAACAGACAAGCCTTACCATCTAGTCCATCTGCAATGTCACTAATAAAGATATTGAAGAGGACTGGCCCCAGGACTGATCCCTGAGGTACCCCACTTGTGACTTGCATCTCTTCTGACTCTATACCATTTACCACCACTCTCTGTTTTCTGCCCGTCAACCAGTTTGCCACCCTGCCTCCTCCCTGCTATCACTCTTGTGCTACCACTCTTGTGCTTATTACCATCACACTGATAGATATTCCCCCCACTTCAGAACTCTAAAATAACTGAACCTATAAAGGAATGAAACTGTTATTAAATAAAAGGAAAGGAGCAACAGTTAATAGTGACAGGGGGTATTGTCAAAAATAGCTAATTTATTCCATGATGTGATCTATACGGGTCACCTGGCCATACCAGTGTAGTACAGTGTATATGATGTTGTTGGCTAAATTAACAATTGGTGCTCAAACATCAAATGCATTGTTGTACTCCAATGTAGCAAAAATATTGTTAAGAAAAAACAAGGTGCAGAGCAGAATGGCTAACCTACCAGTCACCCCGCACTTTGGCTCCAACTAAGTTTTCCGCAGGGGGTGAAGACTGGTTATCCTGTCATGCCTTATATAAGCCTTTAGTTATTGGTTTAATTACACATTTTGAGCATAGTAATTCATCAGGGAAATGGACAGACTGGGTGGGGCAAGCAGTCCTTTTCTACAGTCAAATTCTATGTTTCTATGTTTATATCATCATCATATTTATTTATTGATTAGCCATAGGCCTTTACAATTTCATCATACAAAATATTAACATTAAGAACATTAAGTTTAAAAAGGAATACTCATTTTACATCCTGGAACTTTGAGATATTCAGCAAATATTACATTCCATAGGCCTACTAAAAACAGTTTTGACAACAGAGGCAGACAGGTTCCTAGAGCAATGTAATTTGACAGTACTGAGAGGTTGAAGAGCACATATTCATCTTTCGCTTACAGTTTAATGGTCGCTAGATAACCTACTAATCTATTCAGGATATACTTGTTCCTGGTATTGTACAGGAACAATATTATCTGGTTCAAAGGAAAACTTAATTCTTCAAATATTGGGCCCAGCCAAATATTTATTTTCCTAGAATATAAAGGGCAGACCATCGCAATATATTTGAGGTCATCTTCCAGAGTCATTCCACAATTACAGTAAGAATTCAATACCCCTGGGCACTTCTGTTTAAAGAAAGCATATCTGGTATTATATAATTCCATCCTAAATCTGGTTATCACTCTTCTGGCAACCGGATCTGTAAGAACTGTTAAAAAGTGTTCCAGAAAATGTTCAGTTTTTAACTACCTATACCAGCAATAATTCTTAAGTGTATTTATCCATGATAGATCTTTTTGAACTGCAATATCTCTTTTTTCGATTTTTGACCTGGGATATGATCTCATCAAGTGGTCTGATATGTATTGAATACAAAACATAGCCCAGCATTAATGGATATAACATTTATTTAATCATTTTAATCCTAGGGAAGATGAAACCCCTACTAGAGCAATCATTTCCTCTTCTAAACATTGTCTAGGGAGGCAACTTTCTGAAAGAAGAAAAACTTTCCATAAAAAAACACATTTTTTTTCTGTAATATGAGTATTCAATGAAAATTGGCCTAATTCAAATCTTAGTTCCTCAGCCAGTACTGATTGGGAAACTGCCAAAATATAACGATAAATGTTATTCAATAGAACTTCAAGCCTTTTTAAATTAGCAGAAGACCGTATTTCATCCACATATAATATGCCTGTTTTAATCTTGGCATTTATTACTTTAAGTATTCCCCTTATAGAGCCCTTGCCTAATCTGGTATCAAATCTTTTAAAGGCATTGAAGGCCATTTGAAATTGGATTTCCAATAGCTGGGCATGATCTTTCCATAGACAGTTCTCAGCAAATTTCACACCAAGGTAATCATAATATTTTTCTGTTGCCAATTTATGTTTATTAATAAATAAAGATGGATTCTTGCCAGTGCAGTGGCGCCAAGGGTTGAGGTACTGGACACCACACCTCACACCATGCTGGCAACCTGGATTCAGGAATGAGCCTGGGTTGTTGGGGGTTAGTAGGAGAGGACTAGGATTGAGCATCCACATACTGCTCTCCTAGTCCTTGGGTGGGCAGGGGACATCCACCATGCTGTAGCAACTGCTGGGGACACCTGGAGGTACTACTATCATCAGTGACAATGTGGGGGAATGTGGCAGATGCCAGCATGATGTGCCTGGACATCATTGCATATCTGCATTCCAAGGGGACTAAAAAGAGGAGGAAAATTGGCTGGGCGAGAGCCTGCAGCCTGATGGCCACACTCTGTGCTGCCTGGAGGACTTGTGAGGAGTCCCGTCAGGGAGGATTCCAGGGCTGTCCTGGCTGAGAGAGACATAGGGGACCCTCCAGCAGGATGGCAAGACAGCCATCCCGGACCCTCCTGGGTGCAGTTAGGAGCCACCCAGTTCTCCAGGCAGGCAGAGCCGGTGGCTGGATGCTCCATGCCAGAAGCACCACAGCAGGTGGAAAATACAGTGGATATATATATATATATATATATATATATATATATATATATATATATATATTATGTAGCACGGTAGTGCTACCATAGTTAGGGTTGAGGAGCCATTTCTATGTTAAACCCCAAAACTTTGCACCTTAATAACTTTGCAACCATTTGATGGATTTGCCTGAAATTTAGAATTTTTGATCAAGAATCATAGGCCTTGGGATCTGCCAAGTTTTGTACTGGTTGAATATACGGCTGTGGAATTATTAAGTGTGATCTGTGCGCATGTTTACGCTTTTCTGGAATTCTGTGGTCGCGCCTACAGGTCGTACGGTTTGTGTGACTGGCCCAAAATCTTCAGGGAACGTGCAGCCGGGGTCCCCAATGTGCCTTTCAAAGATTTCGTGAAAAAATATTAAACGGTTCAAAAGTTATTCAAAAAACAGTTTCCCATTATAAGTCAATGGGAAAAGTTAACAAAAAGTTCAACACTTTCGCAAATGCATTTTACTTTTAGAATGGGCCTGTTACTTTCGCAATCGGCCATTTTGTTTTCAGTTGGTGATCAGAAAATGGTTGGCATTTAAATTTGGGACCCTCTAGCAACCTATTTTTTTGTATTCACCTAGTCGGGTCCTGAGGATGCTTGCCATGTCTTTATTTTGTGGTAAAACACCCCAGAAATATGTTTTCAAATTTCTGGAAAAAGTACTAGCAAATTACTTTACGTGCTCATAAGAAAGTGTCGCCAAATTTTTAAAAAGCTTTATAAATGCGACAGTAATTTTCTAGTCTGTGGGAAAATGACAGCAATTCTTTGGCACTGCACTGCAAAATAACCGTTGGGAGTTTTGGGCTGAAATTTAGAGGGAACGCAGCCGACATCTCACAGATGTGCCTTTCAGTGTTGTATTGAAAAAATATTACACGGCGGCAAAGTTATGGCACTCCAAAGTTGACAGTTTTTCCCATAGGATAACATTACGGCGCCCGAAGCATTACAGGAATCCTTTGGCACCCTGCTGCAAAATAACGGTTTGGTCTTTTTCCTGAAATTTGGAGGGAAGACAGCCAACAGTACACAGATGTGCCTTTCAGTAGTTTGGTGAAAAAATATCACATGGCGGCAAAGTTACGGCACTCCAAAATTGATGGTTTTTCCCATAGGATAACATTACGGCGCCGACACTTAACAGAAATCATTTGGAGCCCTGCTGCAAAAGAACGGTTTGGTCTTTTTTCCTGAAATTTGGAGGGAAGACAGCCAACAGCACACAGATGTGCCTTTCAGTAGTTTGGTGAAAAAACATTACAGGGAGGCAAAGTTATGGCGCTCCGAACTTTTCTTTTTTTCCCGTAGGATAACATTACGGCGTTCGCCGCGCCTTTCAGGGCCCGTATCTCGGAAACGGTGCGAGATACAGACTTTTCATTGGAAAACTTCTTAGCCTCCTAATGGGGCTAAGATGCAAATTAGCCAGAACAGTTGTAAATAATATGACTTTTAAATTTTTTTTCTACATCATACGGTTCCTGAGATATAATGTATTTAGTATTCCAAGATCTCATTTTCTTCGCCGATACTCATTATCTTGCATACATTATTTGTACTTCCTGTCTTTCTCAATGCAGGTTTTGGGGAAAACCAGCCTGTGCGCTTACATTACTGTTACTGTTGCCCTTTCCGCTTTCGGATCCGACCTGTTCACTTACCATTGAGCGTCTGCGCCACCATGGCGTTATCCTTTGCGTTTTCATTTGTGCTTTCATGTTCTGTTATTTTTGCCATTTCTGTCTACAGTACTGTTTATCTTACTGTTTCACTTTACATCACCATGCCCATTGACATTTCTGTTTGCAGGCACCATGTTACTATGTGACAACACATCACGTGGCAGACCATTCGTCTCACGCCACCAGTGCAGTTACCTTTCTGTTCTCATTCGTGCTTGTGTTACCATATGCGCCACTGTTAGTATTTCTGTTTGCGTTGCTATCCCTGTTAGTATGCCACAACACATTAGGCCCGCGCTCCGTAGCGCATTATGCAGCGGGAGCTCCCGCCGCTGCATTACATTCACTATTTCTCATTATCATTCTCAAAAAGAAGGGAAATTAGAGGCAAAAAACTCTGTTTAATGCATTAGTTAGGGTTGTTCCACAGCGACAAAAGTGAGGAAATTCGCTGTTAGGGTTGAAAGCCCCCTTGGACCCCACTGCCCCAACCGGCATTGGGGGTGCGCATTGGGATCGTGGGTCTAACTCTCATCCATTCTCCTATACTTCTGCTGCTTTACACATGTCATGGGGTGAGAGTTATGGCTGACGATCCAATGCGAACCCCAATGCCGGTTGGGGTGGCTGGGGTCCAAGGGTTTTCAATCCTAACAGCTAATTTCTCACTTTTGTCACTGTGGAACAACCCTAACTAATGCATTAAACAGAGTTTTTTGCCTCTAATATATATATATATATATATATATATATATATATATATATATATATAAATATGGATTCTTAGTCCTCTTTTTGTTGAAGAAAACCATTTTCATTTTATTTACTTTAATATTTAACCCACTTTCTGTAGATAATCTAGCAAAAAGGTCCACCTTCCTCTGTAACCCTCAAAATGAAGTGGAATTCAGGACTATGTCATCTGCATAAGCAAGACAAGAGATTTTCCTGTTAGCTATTACTGGGATATCAATTGGTGGCTGTTCCCTCTGGTCTATTATGTTATTGATATATAAATTAAATAAAGTAGGAGCCAGAAGGCAGCCCTGACAGACTCCCAGTATTTTTTTTTAACCTGGCAGGTCCTTCTGCAGATCTCTGCCCTGGTCATGGCCCATGGAGCTCCCACCTACCATCTATGGCCAGCATCTCCCAGTTACCCCTGGCTTACCTCCAGGAGGGCAGGGCTGTGGCACTGGTCCCCTATCCAGAGCCACGGGACCAGTATTTAGTCGAGAGAACTAGGTGATGGTGGCTAATTCAAGCTCCAGAGAGGTCTTCACAGAGATAGATGACCCACCCACCTTCCTTTTCCACCATTTTTCTTGGAGGCAGGGACATGCAATGATGCCAGCATCCACCCCGCCACCCATATGTGTTAGTGCCAGAGACTTGAGTGACCCCCAGCCTCCGCCAGGTGTCTCCCTATGCACTGGACACTTCACCATCCTCCCCCTGGAGAAGGAGAGCAGTCCATAGGACACTCCATCCTTCTCCCCAGGCTGACTCTCCAGCAACCCAGGCCTGTTCCCAAACCCAGGATGCCGGTGTTGCAAGTGGAAATCCAACTGCTGCACTGACGAGCCAGCAAGACTCCCAGTTTTGTTTTGATTGGAGAAGTAACTCCCCCTTCCTGATTGTATGGAACCTTAATCCAAGTGTCCTGATGTAGCCCTATTAAAATTCTCACAAAATCTGAATCAATTTTTAATGCTCAGAGCTTCCGCCACAATAATTTACAGCTTATGCTATTGAACACAGATTTTGAATATGTAAAACAGCAGAAAATTTCAGAATTTTTTAAATTAACATTTTTCTGGATAAGATGCACCAAAACATAACAATGTTGGATTGTCGACCTATTGATTCTAAATCCATTCTGAATTTCATTTAGATTATTTTCAAGATACAAGTTTAGAGCCTAGTAAGAATTATCATAGACAAAGTTTTCTGTGAGGTATCAATCAGGCTTATAGGTTTATACATACTTGGATCTGTTGGAGGTCCCTTTTTGAATGTAGGGAAGATAATGTTATCCTTCCAACTTAGGGGGAAATCTCTTATTTTGTATACAGAAATTAAAAACAACTAAAAATATTGACAACCACCAATTCACAAAGGCCTTATAGATATCTGCCAGAACTAAATCAGGGCCTGGGACTTTGTTTGAAGACATAGACTTGATAGCATAAATGATTTCTTCTCTGTAAATACAAATAGGCCTAGGGAGGAACTCAAGGTTACCTTGTGAGGATTGATAGTCTAAATTAAAATTATCTAGGTCTTCTTCCATCAAGAAATAAAGACCCTGAAAATGTGTTTCCCAGACTGAAGGAATTATGTAAGCTTCCACCAGCCTAGAATTAAGCAATAATGCACGACAGGGTGTGGTATATCGTGGGATATCGTCACGCCTCGGGTGGTTGGGCATGAGGCCGCAGGCCGAGTGCATCCAACGACCTGAGAAGTGACTTATATCCCACGATAGCCAAGCACCCTGAGTGCATTATTGCTATTATGAACAGGAATACAAGTTTAAGCAGTAAAAAATAAAAAAATCTTTTAAATCATTCTGAAAATGTGTTTTGTGAGGTGTTGGAGGAGTACCTTTTAATAAAATAGTTCCTGGACAGGTCTGAACAGCAGGTGGCACTGTTGTAAGTTGAGTTATGGAGGAGGAGTGTACTGTAGGTCTCTCTCAAAACCTAATCTGTGGCAAGAAGAAAGTAGCAGTGTAAATGGGAAGAATGCATATCTTCCAGAAAGTCATCTGGAAATGTGAAACTGTCACTTGGACGGCTGTACTGTTTAAAAAAAAAAAGTCGTGGGTCAGTTTTGGATCCTTTACTGTTTTTTTTTTTTAAAAGATGTTCGCTCAAGGCGTGACTCGCGCCATTCTGCCCTGTAGATACGATTGGACATGCTGTGCGACTGCCGCCTAATGCTATGTTTCTGTGGGGAATGGACCTGCAGGATGTGGAGGATGTTTTGGGCAGCTTGGTCGTTGTCCTTCCCAACTCCCAGCGGCAGTTCTTTTTTTTTTTTTTTCAAACAGCGGCGACTACTCAGAGTGTGGGAGACGAGGAACACTGCGTGGTAAGTGAGGAGGCTGGTGACCGGAGGTTTTCTGAAGCCATGATGATGTAGCCCGATATCATCACGGCCTCGACAACCTCTCGGCCAATCGGCTTCCTCCATTTACCATCACCGGTTCATAATACTGGTTATAGCTATGACTAACCAATGAGTGACAAAAAGGCCTTAGAATCTTTTTTTAACACAGTATTTCATAATTTATCTCACATAATTTGATGATATTTGTTACTTTCATTTTCTAGAATTTTCCTATACTCCTTTCTGACTTTATTAAGAATATTCAGATTTGCTCTTGAAGGAGATTTCTTACAAAACCGTGCTTGCCTATTAAGATTGATTTTATTTTTTTATGCAAATCTTATTAAACCAAGTAACATTACATGGCCTAGAAGACTTGTTGGTTCTGCAAAACGGTGTAATATACAGTAGCTATTAATTTAAATTCATTGATTATATGCTATCTGAACATCATTTACTTCCAGAAGAGTACTCCATAATGATAATAAATAATCTGAATCGAATAATTCTGAAAAATAATTCCATAGTCTCCCCCCCAATCTAATTCTTTTCTAATTAAGAATTTCAAGGCCGTCAATATATAATCTTTCATCATTCACATCATTATTGCCTACAGTGTGCCAGTGAGTTAGAAAAGGGAAGTAGATAGAGTCCAAATGATCCAGGACTATTAAATTATTAAAGGATTTTAAAGTATTCATATTGACCCATACCTGATCAAGCACAGAAGGTCCAAGATTGCACCTGTAAAAAAGCTTTCAGCTTAGTGTCTCACCTGGTTAAATAACTAACTAACTAACTAACTAACTAAATAAATAAAAAGATGGCCCATAAAACTATAACTTCCCTGTTGATTACCTGGAGATCAACCGTTTAATAATGTAAAACCAGATTTACATATAATTTTTCCCAGTATCTGACCATGTTGGTTTGTGTTATTATCCTTTGAATTTCAGGTCATAGTTGCAGTATGATTTATTATATGTAATGGTGAAATGAAATCAGTCTCAGTCATCTCTGGGATATATTTTTCCTGTATTCTAGCATTAAAATCTCCAAGAGCAACAATCGGATAAGTTTCATAAGTATCAACTATCTCTCTGAGATCTCCTGATAAAATACATCCACTCAGTCATCAAAGAATCAACATTAGTTGTGATACTTGAAGGAAAAGATACATTAAAATTAATCATTTCATTATCTATGCAGTCCAGTAGAAATGAGAGAGATCTTCTTGACTGAGAATTAAATACAGTAATTTTATAATGTATGGAGATTTTAACATATGTTGCAATATCCACCTTTACTTCTACTGTACTTTTTATCCCTAATTGCTGCTACCCCAAAAGCTGTACAGCCAAGGAGCATAGATGGATTTGGTGATACCAAATCTCTTGTAGACATAAAATATCAAAGGTTACCAGAAATTTCTTTACAGTCTCATCTGCTAATTTGTACACTAGCCCCTCTATATTCCAAGACAAAATCATTACATTTCCTATGGACCTTTGTCTCATATCCCCAGTACTTGTCACTGTGAATCTAATATAGTAACGCAATTATTTACTGTAAGGGGGTATTACTTGACAGAACCAGACCACAAGATCAGGAAATATGAACTGCATATAATTTTTGAGTATAGATAATAACAGAAGCACTGTTAGGAATACTAATCTTCACAAAGTGGCTTAAATGCCACAAAACTTGAGCAGATATTTTATTACATTTTACTGTGGTGTCCACTATAGCTGTAATAAATACAGAGCATCCTAGATATATACCAGCATTTGACAATGCTGAATGTTAGCTTGCTGGCACTGGCATTGGTAGTGCAGAAGTTAAAGAGATGCACAATAGGACTGGTAGTGAAGTAGTGAATTGACGCCGACCCCAGCCCTACCATTGAGAGAGTGACAGGCACTGAGGTGTGCCTTTGGGTCATTGGCCATAACGCTCATGCCATTTCACCTCACCCTACCCCACAGAGACTGACAAGTACTGCAATGTGCCTTGGGGTCTTCGGGCTTTACACTCACCCCATTCAATAAGGGAATATACTGACATGAGCACAGTGTAGAAGAATGGAGTGAACATTGGGGCTGAAGAGTCTAAGGCACATCATGACACCTGTCACTGGCTGCAGAGTGGGGGGGGGTGGAATGGCATGAGCATTGCAGCTGACAATGCTAACTCACACCCCTGATGCCTGTCAGTCTGTACAGGGTGGGGCACTGCAGTTGGAAACCCTAATTTATTGGTATTTTCACTCCAAATGTTCAATATAGGATGTTTGTGACCCCACCTCATGAACAGTGGTACCATGAGTTTGTTTGTCAATAGGTGATTTTGTACAGTGACTGTGCATTTTGGTGGCACAGGTGCAAAAACACACTTCAGGTGGGATGTGAAAAATGACAGCTGCACTGTTCATGAGGAGGTGTAAAAAAATAGCATTGTTGAAAATCTGGAGTGAAAATATGAAAAATTGAGAACTCTTAAAACTCAAGGTGGACAAAGCAATGGGGCCTGATGGGATTCATCCCAGAATTCTAAAAGAACTAAGGGCAGAACTAGTGACACCACTGACTACCATCTTTAACAAATCATGGGAGGATGGGGTGGTACCTGAGGACTGGAGGAGGGCAGATGTGATTCCCCTTCACAAAAGTGGGAGCACGGCAGAAGCAGGAAACTATAGACCTGTTAGTTTAACCTCAGTGATAGGGAAAATGATGGAATCACTTCTGAAGGAAAGAACTGTTGAGTACCTAGAGGCCAGAGGGGCACAGGACCCAAGGCAGCATGGATTCAGAGCGGGAAGGTCATGCCAGGTGAATCGAATAGATTTCTTTGACTAGGTGACCAAAGTAGTAGATCAGGGAGGGGCTGTGGACTTGGCCTACCTAGACTTTAGCAAGGCATTTGATACAGTCCCACACAAAAGATTAATATACAAGTTAGTCAGCCTGGGAGTGGGTCCCAAGATGATAGCCTGGGTAAAGAATTGGCTGGAGCATAGGACACAGAGGGTAATAGTAAATGGAGTCCATTCTGAAGAAAGGGGGGTTACTAGTGGGGTACCGCAGGGCTCAGTATTAGAACCGGCCCTCTTCAATGTCTTTATAAGTGACATTAAAGAGGGACTGGAAGGAAAAGTATGTCTCTTTGCAGATGACACAAAGATCTGCAACAGAGTTGATGCACACAGTGGGGTGGAAAGGACGAGCAGGGCCTTGGCAAGGTTAAAGGAATGGTCAAATGTATGGCAGCTTAGATTCAATGCTAAGAAATGCAAGGTAATGCACCTGGGAAACAAAAACCCAGGGGAAGAGTACACATTGGGAGGTGAGATACTAACAACAACAAAAATGGAAAGAGACCTGGGGTAGTCATATCAGATGACTTAAAGGTGGGCAAGTAATGTGAGAAGGCAGTAAGGAGGGCTGGGGGGATACTGGGATGCATAGAGAGAGCCATCACCAGTAGAAAACAGGAAGTTGTTATCCCTCTGTACAGACAGCTGGTGAGACCCCATCTGAGTACTGTGTGCAGTTCTGGGAGGCCCAATCTCCTAAGGACATAGACAGGGTGGAAGCTGTCCAGAGGAGGAAACTAAAATGGTGCAGGGTCTGCACTGGAAGACATATGAAGAGAGACTAAAGGAGCTTAATATGTATAGCCTCGAGGAAAGGAGGAGAGGGGACATGATAGAAATGTTCAAGTACCTCAAGGAATCAGCAAAGTCCAAGATGGTAGCATCTTTCAAAAAGAGGTGTGCAAGAACAAGGGGCACAATTTGAAGATAGAGGCGGCTCAGAGGTAATGTAAGGAAGTATTTTTTCAGAGAGGGTTGTAGATGCATGAAACAGCCTTCGGAGGAGGTTGTGGAGTCAAAAATAGTGGTTGAATTCAAGCATGCATGGGACAGTCATAAGGCAATTCTAGGGGTGGGGTAGAAAGAAGTAGGCTGCTAGTTAACTAGGATCTGCAGCTTATCCATTAGGTAGGGAAATGGGCAGACTAGGTGGGCCAACCGGTCCTTATCTGCTGTCAAATTCTATGTTTCTATGTTTGGGGGGGATTTGTTTAACCAAATTTTCAACATAGCATTTTGGGAACTCCAGCCATGAACAGTGTCACTGTGATTTTGTTAATGTGGCTCGAACATTGATTTTCCACAGCAACTGCGCCATTGTGTGACACATATGAAAACACATTTCGGGCAGGATGTGAAAAATGACAGCTGTACTGTTCATAATGAGGTGTACAAAATGACAGTGGTGAAAATTGGGAGTGAAAATATGAAAAATTGGTGACGTCACAAACGTGCATAGAAACTGCGCGGTGCATGCCAATAACAGTTATTTTGGGTATTTGTTTTACCAGATTTTCAACATAAGCATTTTAGGACCTCCACTCATGAACAGTATCACTGTGATTTTGTTAATGTGTCCAGAACATTGATTTCGCACAGCGACCGTGCCATTGTGCGCCACATGCGTGGAAACACATTTTGGTCAGGATGTGAAAAAAGACAGCTGTACTGTTCATAAAGAGATGTGAAAAAAGGGCAATGTTGAAAATCTGGAGTGAAAATATTAAAAAATTGTCACATTTACGAGTGTGCGTTGTAACTGCAAAATGCACGCTCATAACACAGTCATTTTTGGGAATTTTTCCACCAAATTTGCATGATAGGGTTTTTGGGACCCTGCCTCATGAACAATGACATTGTCATTTCATTAATCATTCCCAAAAGGTGATTTCACACAGTGTCTGCAAAATGACCTTTCAGGGCTGAATAATGAGATGACAGTGCATGTGTTCATGATGTGGGGTCCCAAGCACCCCATGTTGAGAATGTGGAGGTAAAATTAAAAAAAAATGGCTGAGATATCCACCTAAGTTGAAAAAACCCTATTTATGCCATTATACTGCTTACTGGCATTTCTTCAGTTCATGGTCGGCTTTGAAGACTGCAGACGTGTTCCCGGACCACCAAAGATCATCGCGCTGGGCTCCGAAAGTACGTATGAAGTGAGGGGGAGGTGGGGTGCACAGAGGGTGGCTGCAGGTTGGGGAAGGGGACCCCACAGCGAGGGACCAATTTCTTTCTTTTAGGTACTTGGCAGGGGGGGAACAACACCAAGGACAGTTTTCTTTTTCCATAGGTCTATAAAAAGTGTTCTGCACACTGGGGTGGGCTCCCAGTGTGCACCATGACTTTGGGGGGGTGATGTTGCCACACTGGGTGGGCTCCCAGTGTGGCACAGAATAGAGGTGGGGCCTCAACATACCGATGATGGTCGGCTTTCATCATGGGAAGGCACACTGGGGTGGGCTCCCAGTTTTCACACAACCTTGGGGGGAGAGTTATTCAGCATGATGACAGGGGGATTGGGCACCCCTGAAGTCAGCATTGTGTGGCAGGCAGTGGCAGCAGCAGCCATTGCTGTCACGTTTATTGAAATATTTCACCAGGAAAGGCAAATCAGGAGGCGTATTATTGTGCCGCTGCATGACGAGCTTGCCTCTCATTGCAGCGGCACTTTCCTTAGAAGTTTTGACCACTTTAAATATTGCTGATGTCAGCGCCTGCATGCTGGCTTATTGTGGAACGAGGGACGCACCTACTGATGCGTGCCCTGCATTCACCCACACTGACCACACATCTGAAAACTGCTACTACCGCAAGATGTTGGCTGACACTCAAGCGTGAGCCAACATAAAAATGATTTGGGGTCAGGGTGTTGTCTTTCTTCTTTAAGCATGTGTCTTGTTGCATCTGAGCAAGCACCTCACCACAGTTTATCCCCTACAGGTAAACTGTCACCTTATGAAAATTTGTTCTTGTATTAACACACGTCTCTGGTGTGGGGCTGGAAACCTCCCAATCTTCTAGCCCTATAGGCAAGTATTCAACCAACTGAGCCATGAAAGGACATGGGAGTCATAACAATAAAGGGGTGAAGCATGACAAGCAGTGAACAGTCCCTGGCAAGAAGACTAGCAGAATGCTATGGTGCTTTAAACTGTGGAGTGGGTGACCAGAAGAGTTGGGCAACTAATGTTGTCACTTAACAAGGTCCTGGTCAAGTAACACCTGAAGTACTATATGCAGTTCTGAGCCACTCAATACACCAAGAGTTGGCAAAAGCCATCAACGGCTGGCTTTGAATTGTTTTGTTTTCAGCGAGGTCCAACTTTTTACCCATTTTTAAAAATGCATTTATGCATGATAGCCAAGCTCAGATGCAACATCTCATTTTTAGTGGAGTCCTGGATTTATCCATTTTTACAATACATTTACCCAGGATCTAGCCGATATGCAATAGGTCATTTTTAATGTGGTCATACAAATACTTATTGTTATGCTGCATTTATTATAGATATCATGACTAAAGCACAATATCTCATTGCCTGTGTGTTCCTGCATTCACCCATCTGCACACTGTATTTGTTGTGGGTAGCCACAAAGAGATCCAAAAGCTAGTTTTTAGTGGAGTCCTATTTTTAGCCATTTGAAAACTATATGCACCTAGAATAGCCAAGCTCAGATAAAATACAGTAGCTTATTTTCAGTGTAGTCCTGCTTTCACTCATTTTTTTAACTTAGTTTAATTTGACCCCTTTGAAACCTGGCTGACCTTCTTCTGCCGATGGTCCCCAAATGCCATCATCAATGGTCTCAAGGTCTTATATTAGTCTATCTTGTTTCTCCACATCTTGCCCCCTGTGATGAGGCCATCAGAGGTACCCCAAGCCCCCACCAGATTTCATGCAGATCAGTGCCCAGTAGGCCATGTGGGGTCTGTGAGGGAAGGTCAGCTTCATCCTGCATGCAGCCAGCTGGTTATCCTCCCTTTTTTCTCCAATCTCTTGAACATTCCATGGAAAGAGACAGCCCGACATAAGATTGAAGGCAGGTTTCCTTCTCTGTCAGGGAGCATCCTTGTCCTTAGTGACTCCTGCCTGAACTGCCACCTGTTGTAACCCAGGTGGAGGTATTGCAGTTTAGCTCACTTGCTCTCCCTCCCAGGAGGAGGAGGAGACCATTCTCTGGGATGCTCATCCTCCCACCAGCTGGATCTGATGTCTCAAGCTGCACTCTGAATCTGGGTCACCAATGTCCACGTCATCAGTCAGGGAACAGGAGACAGAGGGTAGTGGTAATCAGAGTTCAATCCAAGGAAGGGAGGGTGACCAGCAAGGTATGAGATAGACACAGTAGCCAAATGAATGGCAAAGTGGGTCAGCACTCCAAAAGCCCAGTCCATATTGAAAAAAAGTTTTTAAATTGTAATCCATATGTGCCACAGACAGGCTTTGAAAACAAAGTTAATAAGTAAGAAATATAATTATTTGGTTCTGCGAACAGCAGCATACAGGTCCCTCACCTCAGGTGGCAGGCAAACACACTTCACAGCACAGAAAAAGTATAAATCCTTTAATTGTTTCAAAAATTTGCCATTGTAGGAAAACAGTCCATTGCTACCTGGTCATCTTGCTTGAAGATCAGAGAGCAGCAAACTAAAAAAAGCTACCATTTTCTTACTAATTTAGCACTTATATCTCAGCAGGAGTCAGTGTCTGTTGAGATTAAGCAGACAGATACTTTATTAGAAGTAGAAGGGGTCTTATTTAGGGTTAAAAAAAGAAAAGAAAGAAAGTCAGTGTGTGTTCTGTGCTAGGAAGGGTACTGTATCAACTTACTTTGCTAAATCAGTAGGAGGAGAGACAGCTTAATTGGGGGTGTGGCTTAGACAATATAAAAGTAGGTGACTCCAATTACAGCTTCCTGTTTCTAGCCTTTTTTCTTACTAATTGCCCTCTATCCCACCCCTCCACCCACCCACCCTAAGCCAGTTCTACTTTTATAGCCACTGGATTTGACTGACAACAGGAACTTCCTGTTGGGCAGTAGGAAGGGAAGGATCATAGAGAAATATTAGTTTTATCAACCCTAAAGGAAAAAAGTAGCTCGCTCTCCCCCCCAGCTGCTGGTGGTCTGACACTGAGCAAGGAAGAAGGAGGCTACTGAAGAGTATAGGAAGTTGCTGTCCCAGAACAAGAAGGGTGAGAGTTGTAAGGAGAGGAGAGAGTAAGCATACAGAGAAACAGGAGAGGGGACACAAAATAAGACATGATAGGAGTGGTGCAGTGCAATGGCTGTGGGGCGGCAGTGTTCTGGGAGACATTCTGGATGCTGTGATGCTGCCCTATTTGCAGGCACCTCTCTGGTCTGAAGGAGGAGGATGCCTGTCTCCAGGCTGACCTGGCTAGGATTCGTGAAACCTCCTCCCCCACCCAGGGACCAACAGGGCCAAAGCCACTACCTCAGCGGTTGCTAAGAAAGAGGAGAGGCTGGACCAGGGTGGGCTCAGGGAGAGACAGGGTGGTGAAACAGAGTTGCATCCCTTCAGCTGTACCTCTCCACAATTCATACACTCTTCTGGTGGATAGTGGTTCCTCTATGGAAGCACCTGCAGTGGAGACCAAGGAGGATGCTGGGAATCTTCACAAAGGAGACCCACAGTAGGGTGGCATGGGACCCCACAGGGGAAGGAAACAACTCCTCGTAGGGGACTCAATCATTAGAGCGGTAGAAGTGGGGGAGGAAGGGGAGAGGGAGGTAAGGTGCCTGCCTGGCACCATGGCTTGGAAGGACAGGAAGCGAATCCTCAGGATCGTGGGAGCAGCTGCATGAGGGAGGGAGCTGGATGTCATTGTCCACCTAGGGACAAATGACCTGGCTAGGAATGGGATAAAAGCAGTGCAAGAGGAGTTTGTAGAGTTGGGGAGGGGTCTTAGACAAGTAACCCATGCAGTATCCTTCTCGGAGGTGCTGCCTGTCGATGGCAAGGGTGTTGCTAGGGTACTCCTCACCAGGGAATTCAATGAATGGTTGAAAAACTGGTGTGGAGCTCAGGGTTTTGGCTTCATTGGGGACTGGGGGCCACCTGGAGGGATGCAGACCTATACTGGCGTGAAGGTCTGCATCTTTCTGGGGGGGGAACTAGGATCCTAGGTGAGAGGTTTAAATGCTTCATTGGCAAGCACTTAAACTAGCCAAGGGGAGAGGCACTGAAAAGGAGCAGGGAAATCCCAGCCTCTCCCCACAAAACATGTTAATTAGTGAGGTAAATACCAAGGTAGAGAAGTCATTCGGGAGCAAGACAGAGGTAAATATAAAAAAAGGCAAAAGCAGTAAGGACAGGGATATGGCTAAAAGGGGTAAAGCCATCAAAAAGTCGAGGCTGATGAGTACCAATGCCCGTAGTCTGTGTAACAAGCTCCCTGAACTAGTGGCCTTGATGGAAGAGGGTTGCCTGAATATTGTGGCAGTCACAGAAACATGATACACAGAGAACCATGACTGGGATGTCAACATACCAGGATACACAATCTATAGGAGGGACAGGGAGGGTAAAAGAGGAGGAGGAGTAGCTCTCTATGTAAAGGAAGGGAACAAAGCAACAGAACTAAAGAGTAAACAGGGAGCAGATGAGGCACTCTAGGTCACCCTGGAGACAGAAAATGGCACCACAATCTGCATGGGGGTTGTATACAAACCCCCATCTCAGGGGGAGGGAATGGGCAAGAAAATTATAGAAGGCAACCTTAGAATGGCAGAAAAAGGGGAGATATTGTTGATGGGGGACCTGAATATAATAATAATAATAATAATAATAATAATTTTATTTATATAGCACCTTTCAAAATATCAAGGTGCTGAACAACTTAAAACAATTCAAACACTACATAAACAAACATGTACATAAAATCAGCATACAACAAGATAAAATATATGATAATAAAATCCAAGCATTAATAAATAACTAATTATCTAAAAAAGCCATGCTCCACAAGTAAGTTTTCAAATCCTTTTTAAAGAGTTCCACGGAGGTGCACTGCCGTAACCGACATGGTAGAGAGTTCCAAAGAGTGGGTGCAGCATATGAAAATGCTCTGCTGCCAGAAGATTTCAAGCTCACTCTTGGGATCTCTAACAACCCCAATATGCCAGATGTTAACTGGAACACCTTTGAGGTAGGCACATCCAAGAGCAGAGTCATTCTTGATGCACAACAAGGGGCATGCTTCAGACAGCTAGTATTGGAACCCACTCAGGAGGGAGCAATCTTAGACCTGGTACTCTCAAATGGGGATGGAGAAAGAATCTCAGATTTAGAAATGGGTAGCCATCTGGGAACAAGCGACCACCAAACAGCGTGGTTCACAATAACCACAGCCATACAATCAAGCCATACAAAAGCTAGAGTACTGGACTTTAGGAGGGCTGACTTTGGGAAAATGAGAGAGTGCCTCAGAAAAGCACTAGCAAACAGGCAAGAAGGAGGGATGGAGGAACAATAGGGAGTAATCAAAACAGCCATCACAGAGGCAACATGCCTTTGTGTAAAGCAAATCAACAAAACACAACGAAGAAAAAAAACGCTATGGTTCTCAAAAGAGGTGGCATGGAAGGTTAAGAAGAAAAGGATAGCATTCAGGAAATATAAGAAAACACAGAAACAGCAGGACAGAGAACTTTA
This sequence comes from Neoceratodus forsteri, assembly GCA_016271365.2. Lineage (NCBI taxonomy): Eukaryota > Metazoa > Chordata > Ceratodontiformes > Ceratodontidae > Neoceratodus > Neoceratodus forsteri. The sequence goes on along the minus strand of CM057455.1, from coordinate 484,259,856 downwards.
TAAGTTACAGCAGAAAGAGGCAGGTAAGGCAGTCAGAATAGCAAAGGCTCAAACCGATGAAAGGATAGTCAACTCTGTCAAGAAGGGGGATAAGGCCTTTTATAGGTACATTAGGGAGTGAAGAAAGACCAAAGGAGGTATAGTGAGGCTTGATAAAGGGGAGAGAATGCGGGAAGAGGGTGACAGTGAAAAAGCAGATATACTGAATGAATATTTCTGCTCAGTATTCACAAAGGAAGAGGAGGGGGAGGTACCTAAACCAAACAAGAGAAACACTCTGAAGACAGGGGTTGATACCAGTCCATTTACAGAAGAAAGGGTTCTGAAAGAACTAGTAAAATTGAAGGTGGACAAAGCAATGGAGCCTGATGGGATTCACCCAAGAATTCCAAAAGAAGAAAAGGTAGAACTAGTGACACTGCTGACTACTCTCTTTAACAAATCATGGGAGGATGGGGTGGTACCTGAGGACTGGAGGAGGAAGGATGTGATTCCTCTTCACAAAAGCAGGAGCTGAACAGAGGCAGGAAACTACAGACCAGTTAGTTTGACCTCAGTGGTAGGTAAAATGATGGAATCTCTTCTGAAGGAAAGAATTGTTGAGTACCTAGAGGCTAGTGGGGTACGGGACCCAAGGCAGCATGGATTCATCATGGGAAGGTCATGTCAGACGAATCTAATTGATTTCTTTGACTGAGTGACCAAAGTAGTAGACCAAGGAGGAGCTGTGGACATGGCATACATAGATTTTAGCAAGGCATTTGATACAGTCCCACACAAAAGATTAATACACAAGTTAGCCAGCCTGGGAGTGGGTCCCAAGGTGGTAGCCTGGATAAAAAAATTGGCTAGACAACAGGACGCAAAGGGTAGTAGTAAACAGAGTCCACAGTGAAGAAAGCAGGGTTACTAGTGGGGTACCGCGAGTTCAGTACTGAGACCGGTCCTTTTAATGTCTTTATAAGTGACATTACAGAGGAACTGGAAGGAAAAGTATGTCTCTTTGCAGGCGACACAAAGATCTGCAACAGGGTTGATACACAAGATGGAGTGGAAAGGATGAGAAGGGACTTGGCAAGGTTAGAGGAATGGTCAAATGTATGGCAGCTCAGATTCAATGCAAATAAGTGCAAGGTAATGCACCTGGGAAACAAAAACCCAGGGGAAGAGTACACAATGGGGGGGTGAGATACTGACAATAGTAAAAATGGAAAGGGACCTGGCGGTAATTATATCAGATGACCTAAAGGCGGGCAAGCAATGTGAGAAGGCAGTAAGGAAGGCTGGGGTCATACTGGGATGCATAGGGAGAGGCATCAATAGTAGAAAACAGGAAGTTGTTATCCCTCTGTACAGACAGTTGGTGAGACCCCATCTGGAGTACTGTGTGCAGCTCTGGAGACCCTATCTCCGCAAAGACATAGACAGAGTGGAGGCTGTCCAGAGGAGGGCAACCAAAATGGTACAGGGTCTGCACCAGAAGACATACAAAGAAAGACTAAACAAGCTTAATATGTATACCCTTGAGGAAAGAAGGGAGAGAGGGGACATGATAGAAACTTTCAAGTACCTCAAGGGAATCAACAAAGTCCAAGAGGTAGCATCTCTCAGAAAAGAGATGTACAAGAACAAAGGAGCACAATTTGAAGATGGGGAATGGCTCAGAGGTAATGTGAGGAAGTATTTTTTCACAGAGAGGGTTGTGGATGCATGGAACAGCCTCTCTGAAGAGGTTATGGAGTCAAGAACAGTGGGGGAATTCAAGAATGCATGGGACAGACATAAGGCAGTCTTAGTGGGGAGTAGGAGGAAGTAAGCTGTTGGTTAACTAGGATCTGCAGCTTATCTGTTAGGTAGAAAAATGGGCAGACTAGGTGGGCCAAGTGGTCCTCATCTGCTGTCAAATTCTATGTTTCTATGTTTCTACGTTACACTTCATTTACCCACCCAACAGTGACAGTTCAACAGCGAGGTTCTCCACAGCAACTACAGCACCATGCCGACTGTCTCTCTGTGGTCCTGCACCCCCCCCAATCAACTCCGACTAGGAATTGATAATCCATAAGTGGGGGGGGGGGGATACGGGGGGCAAAGCTCCCCTGAAGAAAACACAGTCAGCACATAGAAACCAGCAGCCAACTGCAAAATGCGGTCAACCTGCCGGTTTCGCTGTCGGGGTGGTCGAAGGAAAATTTGTCGACCACCTGTCGTGGATCCGTCACACTTGAGGGAGCTCCCAGTTAATTTCCTTACATTTCAGCATCAAGTGACGCCTTCATCGGGGGAGGGGGATGTTGCAAAAAATGGGTAGATATCTGAAAAAACTGGTGGAATGATCAAGGATTTGGCAGCTGGGTTTATATGCAAAAAAGTGCAAAATAATGCACTTAGGCCATAGAAACCCAAGGGTTGAGTACAAAATGGGAGAAGTGATACTGACAATGATCAAGCAGGAAAAAGACCTGGGGTAATCATATCAGATGACCTAAAGGTGGCCAGGCAGCGTGATAAGGCAGTCAGGAGAGCTAGTGGGATGCTGGGGTGCATAGAAACAGTTATCACCAGAAGAAAAGGGAAGTGGAGATGTCCCTAAATTGCTCACCAGTAAGATTCCACCTTGAGTATGGTGTCCAGTTCTGAAGACTGCATCTCAGGAAGGACATAGAGTACAGGCAGCCCAGAGGAGGGCTACCAAAATGGTGCAGGGTCTGCATCAAAAGCCCTAGCAGTATAGAAGCATAGAAACATAGACTTTGATGGCAGATAAGGACCGCTTGGCCCACCTAGTCTGCCCATTTCCCCACCTACAGGATAGGCTGCAGATCCTAGTTAACCAACAGCCTATTTCTTCCTACCCCCCCCCCCACAAGAATTGCCTTATGTCTGTCCCATGCATTCTTGAATTCTCCCACATTTTAGACCCCACAACCTCCTCAGGAAGGCTGTTCCATGCATCCACTACCCTCTCTGTGAAAAAATACTTCCTCACATTGCCCCGGAACTGCCCACCCATCTTTAAATTCTGTCCCCTTGTTCTTGCACATCTCTTTTTCTGAAAGATGCTACCCTCTTGGACTTTTTTGATTCCACTGAGGTACTTAAAAGTTTTTATCATGTCCCCCCTCTCCCTTCTTTCCTCAAGGGTATATATATTAAGCTCCTTTAGTATCTCCTCGTACAGCTTCTCTTGCAGACCCTGCACCATTTTAGTTGCCGTCCTCTGGACTGCCTCTATCCTGTCTATGTCCTTGCAGAGATGGATCTCCAGAACTAGATGCAGTACTCCAGATGGGGTCTCACTAACTGTCTGTACAGAGGGATAACAACTTCCTGTTTTCTGCTGGTGATGCCTCATCCTATGCATCCCAGTATACCCCCAGCCCTCCTTACTGCCTTCTCACATTGCTTGATAACCTTAAGGTCATCTGATATGATTACCCCAGGTCCCTTTCCTTTATTGTTGTTGTTACTACCTCCCCTAACATTGTGTAATCTTCCACTGGGTTCTTGTTTCCCAGGTGCATTATTTTGCACTTCTTTGCATTGAATCCTAGCTGCCAGACTTCTGACTATTTCTCCAACCTTGCCAAGTCCCTTCTCATCCTTTCCATGCCTCCTTGTGTATCAACCCTGTTGCAGATCTTTGTGTCATCTGCAAAGAGGCATACTTTTCCTTCCAGTCCCTCTGCAATGTTACTTATAAAGACATTAAAAAGGACTGGACTCAGTACTGAACCCTGTGGTACCCTACTAGTAACCCGTCTTTCTTCAGAGTGGACTCCATTTACAATTACCTTCTGTGTCCTGTTGTCCAGCCAATGTTTTATTCAGGCTACCACCCTGGGACCGAATTCCAAGGCTGGTTAATTTGACTATTAATCTTTTGTGGGACTGTGTCAAATGCCTTACAAAGTCTAGGCATGCCATGTCCACAGCTCCTCCCTGGTCTACTACTTTGGTTACCCAGTCAAAGAAATCTATTAGATTCATCTGACATGACCTCCTGCTGTGAACCCATGCTGCCTTGGGTCCTGTGCCCCACTGGCTTCCGGTACTCAACAATTCTTTCCTTCAGAAGTGACTCATCACTTTCCCTACCACAGAGGTCAAACTGACAGGTCTGTAGTTTCCTGCCTCTGTCTTGGTCCCACACTTCTGAAGGGAATCACCTGCCTTCCTCCAGTCCTCAGGTACCACCATCCTCCCATGGTTTATTAAAAGAGTAGTCAGTGGTTTCACTAGTTCCCCTTAATTCTTTTAGAATTCTGGGGTGAATTCCATCAGGCCCCATTACTTTGTCCACCTTCAGTTTGAGGAGTTCTTGCAGAACCCTTTCTTCTGTGAAAGGGCTGGAATGACCCCCTATCAAAGTGCTTCTGTTAATTGGATTAGGCACTTCCCTCCTCTTTGTGAATACTGAGCAGAAATATTCGTTCAGTATCCCTGCTTTTTCACTGCCCCCCTCTGCCCACCCACCATTCATTCTATTCAGCCTCACTATCCCTCCCTTTGTCTTTCTACAGTCTCTGATGTACCTATAAAAGGTTTTATCCCCCTTCTTAACCGAGTTGGCTATCTTTTCCTCAGTTTGGGCCTTTGCTATTCTGACTTCCCTCCCTGCTTCCTTCTGCCTTAACTGGTACAGCTCTCTGTCCTGCTCCTTCTGTGTTTCCTTATACTTCCTCAATGCTATATTTTTCTCCCTGACTTTCACAGCCACCTCTTTTGAGAACCATAGTGGCTTTTTCTTTCATTTTGATTTGTTTATTTGCTTAGCACAAAGACTTGTTGCCTCTGTGATGGCAGTTTTTATGATTCCTCATTGTTGCTCCACCCCTCCTTCTAGCCTGTTTGCTAGTGCTTTTCTGAGGCACTCTCCCATCTTGCTAAAGTCAGCCCTCCTGAAGTCCAGTACCCTCACTTTTGTATTGCTTGACTCTGTAGCTGTTTAACGTGAACCACACTGTTTGATGGTCACTTGTTCCAAGATGGCAACCCACTCCTAGATCTGAGATCCTATCACTGCCCCCATTTGAGAGTAAGAAGTCTAAGATTGCTCCCTCACAAGTGGGTTCCAAAACTAGCTGTCTGAGGCCTGCCACCTGTAGGGCATTGAGAATGGCCCTGCTCTTGGATGTGGCTGCAGCAAATGTGCTCCAGTTAACATCTGGCATATTCAGGTCTCCCATCAACAGTATCTCCCCTTTCTCTGCCATCCTAAAATGCCTTCTATCATATCCTTGTCCATTCCCTCCCCCTGACATGGGGGTCTGTACTCAACCCCTGGGCGGATTGTGATGCCCTTTCCAGTCTCCAAGGTGACCCACAGTGCCTCCTCTCCTCCCTGTTTACTCTTTTGTTCAGTTGCTTTTATCCCTTCCTTTACGTAGAGAGCTACTCCTCCTCCTCTTCTCCCCTGCCTGTCTCTCCTGTAGGTTATGTACCCTGCTATGTTAACATCCCAGCCATGGTTCTTTGTGTGCCATATTTCTGTGACTGCTACGATATCCAGGCACCCCTCTTCCATCAAGGCCACCAGCTCAGGAAGCTTGTTGCCCAGACTATGGGCATTGGTACTCATTACCCTCCATTTCCTGATGGCCTTACTCCTTTTTGCCCCATCCGTGTCCTTCTTGCCTTTGTCACTTTCCCCATTTACCCCTGCCCTTCACCCTATCACCACCTCTATGTTGGTGTTTACCGCTCTTACTACCATGATTTTTTTGGGGGGGGCTAGTTTCCCTCCCTTTCAGTGCCTTCCATAGCTGGATTTAAATGCTTGCCAATGAAGCATTTAAACCTATCACCTAGGATCCTGGTTCCCCTCCCGGACAGATGCAACCCATCATGCCAGTATAGGCTTGCATCACTCCAGGTGGACCCCCAGTCCCTAATGAAGCCAAATCCCTAAGCTCTGCACCAGTTTTTCAACCACTGATTGAATCCCATGGTGCAGAACACCCTAGCCTCTCCTACACCATAGATGGGCAGCACCTCCGAGAAGGTTACCGTGCGTGCTACTTGTCTAAGGCCCCTCCCTAATTCCACAAACTCTTCCTGCACTGCTGTAATCCCTTTCTTAGCCAGGTCATTTGTCTTTAGGTGGACAATGACATCCAGCTCCCTCCCCTGTACAGCTGATCCAGCAAACCTGAGGATTCACTCCCTGTCCCTCCAAGCCATGGTGCCAGGCAGGCACCTTACTCCCCTCTCCCCTTGCTCCCCCAGCTCTACCTTCCTAACAATGGAGTCCCCCACCAGGAGTTGTTTCCTTCCCCTGTGGGGTCCCATGCCATCCTCCTGTGGGTCTCCTTTGTGGAGGTTCCCAGCATTCTCCTTGATCTCCACTGCAGGTGTCTCCATAGAGGAACCACACTTTGCCAGAATGGCATAGGGATTGTGGAGAGGTACAACTGGAGCACCTCTGTTCCACCACCCTCACCCTCCCTGAGCCCACTGTGGTCCAACCGCTCCTCTTTCTTGGCAACCTCTGAGGCAACGGCAGTGGCACTGGTGGTCCCTGGCTGGAAGAGGAGGTCCCACAAATCCTGGCCAAGTCAGCCTGGAGATGAGCAACCTCCTCCCTCAGCCCAGAGAGGTGCCTGCAGATGGGACAACACCGCATCCTCCAGAATGTCTCCCGAAAGACTGCTGCTGCTCCACAGTCACTGCACTGCACCACTCCCATCATGTCTTATTTCTGGCCCCTTAATTGTTGTTTGGAATCCTTACTCTTTCCTCTGTTTTTTTCTTTCTCTTCTATCTCTACTTACTTTCTGCCTCTGTGCCCTTTAAGCTCCTGATTGTCCTGTTCTGAGACAAGAATATCCTATATTTCTCAGTAGATCCCGTGATTGCTCAGAGGCAGTCCTCCAGCAGCTAGAGGGGGCTGGAGAGCTACTCTTGCTCTTCTAGGATAGTGGGTCTTTGGTGGCTCTGTGATCACTCACTTCCTGCTCCCAAACAGGAAGTTCCTGTTGTCAGTCAAATCCTGTGCCTATAAAAGTAGAACTAGCATTGGGTGGGGAAGGAGGGCAATATAGTCCCAGTAGAGAAGTCCAGTCACACAGCACTCCTTCCTCCTGGTGTCTTCTGCCAAGCTACTAACAGAATCTTTCTAAGGCAGTATAATGCGGGGAGTGGTGCAATGCAGTGGATGTGGCGCAGCCGTATTCAGGCAGACCTTCTGGACACTGAGGCACTGTCCTATCTTCAGGCATCACTCTGGACTGCTGGATGAGGTAGCCAGACCCAGAGCAGAAGTAAACTGGGTCAGGAGTACCTTGGCCGCTATCCGGACACAACCCAGTCCAACACCACTGCCTCAAAGGATGTCAAGAACAAGGAGTACTTGGATGACAGTGGGGTCATGGAGGGTTGGGGCAGTTAGGCAGAGGCACATCCCAAATCCTGTTTCACTGCAGAACTCATATGCCACACTGGCAAATGGGGACAACTGAACAGAGATAGCCAGAGAAGTGGAAGGGAAGGATGTGGAGGTCAACTGAGGAAGTGACCTCAGTGGGGAGAGCAGTGGACCCCAGAGGAGGAGGAAGTGAATACTGGTGGGGGACTCTATCAAAAAAGGGATCCAGCTAGGAACTCACGAGGGGGAGGACAGGGAGGTGAGATGCCTACCAGGTGCCACAGTGTGGAGGGATGGTAGTAAGATCCTGGGGATTGCCTGGAAGGCAAGATGGGAGGGTGAGCTGGATGTCATTATCCACCTAGGTACCAATAATCTGGCAAACAGGGGGCCTAAAGAAGTTCAGGAAGAGTTTAGAAAATTTGGGAGGGGTCTCAAGCAAGTAGCTACATCTGTCACCTTCCCAGTAGTACTACCTGTGAGAGGAATGGGAGGGTGTAGGGGTGCATGCACCAGGAACTTTGACACATGGTTGAAGAACTGGTGCTGCGAGAAAGGGTTTGGATTCTTTGGTGACGGGGACCCACCAGGTGGGAAGGGGGCTTATTTAAGCCTGATGGCCTGCATCTGTCCCAGAGGGAATCCAAGCACTCAATGACATGTTTAAATGCTACAGAGACAATCATTTAAACTAGCCAAGGGGGGTGTCAGGCCAGCAAGAAGGGTACCTAATTGCCCACCCCCATAGCCAGCAGTGGAACCAGTGAACAGGAGGAGGGGATATCTCTACAAAGCAGTGTATAAAAGTTGGAGATAGGCACCCAAGGGGTGGATAGGGTAAAAGGGGGCAAAATTCAACAGAAGGGCAGACAGCAGGGAAAACCAGGGATAAAGGACAACCAGGGAAGAGGCTGGAGTATTCCAGGGAGTTCTCATCATGGAAAGCCATGTGTGCCAATGCCAGAAGCCTTAGCAAGAAGATAGAGGATCTGGAGGCTGCCATAATGCAGTCAGACCAGGATATTGTGGCCATCACAGAGACCTGGTATAATGATAACCACATCTGGGAAATGGCCATAACTGGCTACAACATATTCAGAAGAGACAGGGCAGGTAGGCAGGATGGGAGGAGAGGTTGGCACTTTATGTGAAAGGTGGCATAAAGGCCACAGTGATCCAGGAGGAACAAAATGGGGGAGAGATACGGTGAATTAAGCTGGAAAGGAAAATGGGGTCTGCCATCTACACAGGGTTGGTCAACAGACCACCTGCTCAGGAGGAAGAGACAGATGGAAAGTTATTGCAAGCCATCCAAAGGATGGCAAACAAGGGGGAGGTGGTACTGGTTGTAGACTTCAATATTCCAGATTGGGACTGTATCTTCACAGCAGCAGCATCAACCCAGAGCAGAGTTATCCTGGACTTCCTTCAAGGTGTCTTCCTTAAGCAACTGGTCATGGAACCAACTCGGCAGAAGGCAATACTGGACCTCATGCTCACAAACGGGGACAGTGTGATAGGGATAACAGTGAGGGAGCAGTGCCACCGGTCACTGTGGTTTAAAATCACAGAAGGAGCAGAACTAAACTGCACAAAAACATGTACCCTGGATTTTAGGAGGGCAGACTTTACGAAAATGGGGACATGCTTCAATGAGGCACTAATGGGAATGGAGAGAGAATCAGGGGTGGAGGAACAGTGGGCAATATTTAAAACAGGGATTACAAGAGCAATAGAATTATGCATTACGCAGATTAACAAGGGAAAAAGGAAGAGGAGGCCATTATGGTTTTCCAAGCAGGTAGCACAGAAAGTGAAAGAAAAAGATTGCATTCAGGCAATACAATAAGACGCAGGCAGAAGGGAATAGGGAGAAGTACCAGGAGAAGCAAAGGGAGGCAGGGAGGTCAGTAAGGAAGCCAAAGCTCAGACAGAAGAGTGCTTCACAAATCCAGTGAGTAGATGGGATAAAACCTTTTACAGGTACATAAGTAAAAAAAGAAGGGCAAAGGGAGGGATAGTGAGACTGAAGAGGGAGGATGGGGCCACGTGGGAGGATGACAACAGTAAAGCTGACATACTGAACAGATATTTCTGCTCAGTCGCTACTGAGGAAGAGAAGGGTAATGGACCTGAGGGAATACAAGAGGTGGGAACAGTGCAGAAATGGACACAAGCCTCTACATGGGAAAGGGTCTGAAGGGAACTAAGAGAGGTGGTGGCTGAACCTCTGGCAATCCTGTTTAGCCAATCACTGGAAACAGGGGAGGTACCCAAAGACTGGAGGACAGCAGATGTAGTCCCCTTATACAAAAGCAGGAACAAAGAGGAAGCGGGAGACTACAGATCTTTCAGCCTGACCTCATAGTGGGGAAGATCATGGAAGCAATACTGAAGGAGAGATTGGTGGAATATCTGGTTGCCAACAGACTACAGGACCCAAGGCAGCATGTTTCACCAGAGGGAGGTCATGCCAGACCAACCTCGTTGAATTTTTTCAACTGGGGGACAAGGAAGGTGGATCAGGGAAGGGCAGTGGATGTGGCATATCTGGACATCAGCAAGGTCTTTGACACTGTGCCACATAGAAGGCTATTAAACAAACTGGGGAATATGGGAGTGGGCAGGACAGTAGTGTGGTGGGTAGGTAATTGGCTGGGTGACAGGACACAGAGGGTGTTGCTAAATGGCTGTCACTCCACATAGGAAAGAGTGACAAGTGGGGTACCACAGGGATCAGTGCTGGAACCAGTCATATTCAACGTCTTCATCAGTGACATTACGCAGGACCTAGAAGGCAGAATTTCCCTGTTTGCTGATGACATGGAACTCTGTAACAGAGTGAACATGCCAGACAGTGAAGACAGAATGAAGAGGGGCCTGCAGAAGCTTAAAGAATTGTCAAGGTTTGGCAGTTGAAATTCAATGGAAAGAAGTACAAGATAATGTATATGGGGCACAAAACCCCTGAAACAACGTATCAGTTGGGTGGTGAAGCTAGAGCATGCACCCAGCAGGAATGGGACCTTGGGGTTATCATCTCTAATGACCTCAAGGTAGTGAAACAGTGTGACAAGGCAGCAGATAAATCAAATAGAATGCTAGAAAGCATAGGCAGGGGCATTACCAGCAGGAAAAGGGAGATCATAATTCCACTATACAAGACACTAGTGAGGCCCCACCTGGAGTACAGTGTACAGTTCTGGAGACCTTACATATGAAAGGACATAGACAGGCTAGAGAAGGTTCAGAGGAGGCCAACAAAGATGGTACAGGGATTGCATCAGAAGTCCTATGAGGACAGGCTGAAGGACTTGAATATGTACTCCGTGGAGGAGAGGAGGGAGAGAGGGGATATGATAGAGACATATAAGTACCTTACAGGGAGGAATAGGGTGCAGGAATTCCCTGTTTTCCAGCAGAAAAAGAACTTCAAGGACTAGAGGGCATGGGATGAAGTTGGAGGGAGGGCGATTCAGAGGGAATGTGAGGAAGAATTTCGTCACAGAAAGGGTGTTAGACAAGTAGAAAACCCTGCCAGAGGAAGTGGTGTAGGCTGAAACAATCATGGGATTTAAAAATGCATGGGATAGACATAAGGGAATTCTGGAAGTCTGGGGTAAATGGCAACAGACTTCTAGAAAAACATAAAGGGAACCTATAAGCTCAAATGGGCAGACTGGGTGGGCCATAGGCCCTTATCTGCTGACAGTGTCTATGTATCTATGTATTTACTGTATGAATGTAGCAAAGCTGAGGTGTCATATTTAAAAGACTAAGCCTGATATTTGATGGTCCAGAGCAAGCAGCCACACCCCCTTCCTGGGTTTTATAAAGTTGCTTCCTCAGACTCATTTGGAAGTTTAATTTTTGTGCTGCAGCCAGAGACTCTGTCCCCCCCTTCCCCATTTTCTGCTTACAGTTGTTTTGGGCCTTTCTGTTTGGGATTTGCGTTCCACAGCTCTGGGTTAGTATTTTGTTTGTTCCTCTGGCTGTAGCTTTCTACAACTGCCTTTTCAGGGAAACCATTCCTACTGCTCTATGTCCTCATGCAATTCCACACTTGCAATGTCTTTTCGGTGTGCCTGCTCAGTTCTATGTTCTGCCTTTGTTATGCTGCAGTATTTCATGTTCACAGTCTGCTTTACCTGCTTTTCATATCCAAATGCTTTCTATCTTTTCAAAGATTTAACTGCTTTTCATACCCATATAAACAAAATTTGGTCAGAGCCGATAGGGCTGCTGCCGAAGAATTTGGGGTGAAAATATTAAAAATAACTAAAGTTACGTGCCTGTGTTAGGAAAATGTAACAGAGGCTCATAAATTTGTTGTTTTTTAATATTTTGGCACCAAATTTTCAACATAGCCTTGTTATGGCCCTGACTCATGAAGAAGGGCAGAGGAAATGTTCAACTCCTGCATGAAAGGTGATTTTGCACAGGGACTGAGAAATGAACTTTCAGGATGCAAAAACACATTTTAGGCAGGAGTTGAAAATTGACAGCTGTCACATTCATGAGGTGCTGTAAAGATATGGCTATGTTATACATTTGGAGTAAAAATATTGAAAATTACCAAAGTTACAAGCCTGCTTTCACAAAATGTTATTCAGTTCAGTCTTGGTTCAAATCCAAACAACTCAAACTGAACACAACTAAAACTGTCTCTATGACTTTCAGTACCTTCCAAAGGCTAGCCAAATCTCCCTGCACACCTCCCATCATCTCTCTCGATGGCACCCTGCTAATGGCCGTCACCTCCTACAAATACCTAGGCATCTGGTTGGACACCCAATTACATTTTTCCATGCATATTGACTATATAATTACCAAACTGCACCCGAAACTGGGAATCCTATATCAAAACTGGAATTCTCTCCCTACCTCTGTCCATCGGGAACGTCTCACAAAATGATCATGCCGGTCTTTGACTATGCTGACATTATGTACAGCACTGCCCACTCTCTTGTCTCAAATCGCTCTACTACGACTTCTATCGCTTCACCTTAAACTCTCCCTTCTGGACTCACCACTGTTCTCTACTCTCTTCCCTAGACCTTCCTTCTCTCTCTCATAGGTGTCTCACCCACTGTCTATCCTTCAACTCCAAATTCTGGTGCAACCTGCTCCCCTCTTACATCGCCACCCTCCTCTCTCCTGATCCATCCCCGACTTACTCCCTAGGCACTAGGGATTCCTGCTCCTTCTCTCTTCCATCTCCATCTTCCAACATGGATAAATATGCCTTGACCTGTCATCTCCTCTCTCTGTGGAAATTTCAATCTCCTCTTCTACGCAACTCTCCCTCTCACTCCTCTGTTACATCATTGCTTCATCTCTTGCCCTTCCCCAGTTGCTCTCACAACAACGCACAGCACTTTAATTCTTACACCATGTAGTACCTACATTTTCTATAGGCAATTGCCTAATGGTATGCTGTATTACCAATCACATATATTTTTTATTATGTTTTCTATTGTGTAAATCTGTATTTGCATTCCTTGTTCCTATGCTCCCAGCCCCCTGGGTCACACCTGGAAATGAGCCTTGGCTCAGTGTGCCTTTTCCAATCACCAAATATTTAAATAAAAAATAAATAGATAAAAAATTCAATGTATGCTCATAACTTTGTTGTTTTTTAATATTTTTACAGCAAATTTTTAACATAGACATGTTATGACCCCACCTCATGAACAAGGGCAGAAAAAATGTTCAACTCCTGCCCGAAAGGTGATTTATTACAGGAACAGTTAAATCACTTTTCAGAATATAAAAAAACCAAAAAATTTTGGCCAGGAGTTATAAAATGACAGCTGTCACATTAATGATGTGCTGTAAAGATATGGCTATGTTGTAAATTTGGGGTAAAATTATTGAAAATTACCAAAGTTGCAGGCCTGCTTTCTCAAAATTCAAAGTAGGCTCATAATTTTGATGTTTCTTTTAATATTTATGCACCAAATTTTCAACATAACCTTCTTATGACCCCCACCTCATGAACAAGGGCAGATAAACTTTTCAACTCCTGCATGAAAGGTGATTTTGTGCAAGGACTGCAAAATCAACTTTCTGGACAGATTTGCATAATGTCAGTGCACATGTGCATGAGGTGGTGTCCCAAAGAAGGCATGTTGAAAATTTGGGCCCAAAAAATACAACAATGGCTAAATTATGTCACTAAGTTCTAAACACCATTGAGATACATTGAACTGCATACCTGTTTCTTCAGTTCACAGTCCGGCTTTGAAAAGTGAATACGTGTCTGTGGTCCAGACAGGATTATGGCATTGGACCCCCGATGAGTACATAAGGGCTGGGGGGGGTGCGGAGTGCTAGGTGCTGAGTGGGAGTGTTGGGTGGGGGTACAGGAATGACTGCAAAAGACATTGATGGATGTTTTTTTTTACAGGGTAAAAAAAAAAAGCAAAGTACATTGATGGACAGTTTTCTTTTCACACGGTAAAAAAATTCTGCATCTCAACACTGGAGGATTGGGCACCCACAGTGTCACTCTTATGTTTCTGGGAGGAGGGTGTGGGGTGGTGGGTGCTGAGAGGGAGGGAAGGTAGGGTGGGGGAATATTTAAAAAAACACGGAGGTGTCCTGATCATGACACTGGTGGTTTGGGCACCCCAGTGTCATTCTTATGCTTCTGGGGGGTGCTGAGAGGGAGGGTTGGGTGGAGGAAGATAGCTTTAATTAAAAAAAAAATTGGGGGTGTCCTGATCGTGACACTTGGGGATTGGGCACCCCCAGTGTCACTCTTATGTTTCTGGAGGGAGTGCTGAGATGCAGGATCAGGTGGGGGATATCTATAATTTAAAAGAAAGAAAAAATTGTCGGTCATGGTACACTCTGCCGTGTCCAAGATGGCCACCACAGTTTACTGCACATGCGCGACTACTAGCAAATGGGCAGTAGAGTGCAGCGGCCATCTTGGTCATGGCAGAGTTCTGCCATAACCGCTGATTTTTTTTTAATTATAGATATCCCCCCATAACCCTCCCTCTCAGCACCCACCCACCCCCAGAAATATAAGAATTACACTGGGGATGCCCAATCCCCCAGTGTTATGATCAGGCCACCTCCAATTTTTACAGTACAAAATAGTACAGTGTGACGGAACACAAGAAGTGGAGTGCCCACTGGATGCAGAGGCAACTGTGATGCATGTCCAATGTTGTTCAGTCAGAAGGAATGCACTGAGCCCTTTTTTGATAACAGGAGGTCTGCAGGGCTAAGTCCACTGCAGCCCTAAAAGGAGAGTATTTTTTTATTTTACTCTCAGACCACACACTGAAGCTACCAACTCTGCTAATGAAAAGACAGCTCTGAAAGATTTATTCATTTATTTATTTCATAGTTCGGAAACAACATTTGAATCCAGAACTCTTTTACAAAGGTCCCACATCAAACAAACAAAGATAACATGATACAGACCTATTAAGCTAACTGAACATTTTGTTCCACATAAACATCTATTTAGGTGACTCATGCTGGGAACTTACATCTTATTCAAGAATACTCTAAACAGGCTGGAGTAGGGTGTATCAGAATTCTGCTAAAGATGACTGTGGGGGAGAGGCAAGGGATTACAGGGTGCAGCCCAGCAGGCATTGTCAGAGATGCAGATAGGAGGTGGGGAGGTGTGAGAGAGGTGAAGATAGTGCATTGGATAGGTTGGGTACAGACTGGCAGAGAGGAGTGGTTTGAGGGTACCAGGGGGAGTTATTCTTGGGTAGTGTGTAGAGCCATAGGGTGGGAAAAGGGTGGAGGAGAGGGTAGAGATAGTAGAGGGGCTAGAGAGATGGAGATAGTGGGGGTGGTGGAGGGCAAGAGTGGAGGGAGAGAGAAGGGGGAAGAGAGTGAGTATAGTGAGTTATGTGTGGAGCCATAGGGTGGAGAAAGGGTGGAGGAGGGGTAAAGATAACAGAGGGGCTGGAGAGATGGAGATAGTGGGGTGGAGGGCTAGGGTGGAGGGAGAGAGAGAGAGAGAGAGAGAGGAAGGGAGAGAGTGAGTGCATGTGGGGGATGTGAGAGAGAGAGAGAGAGAGAGAAAATGTAGTCATATGGAAAAGATGGGTAACGTAACAGAGTGATAAGGGAGGTTGGAAGGAGAGGGCACTGGGGGCAGGTTATAGACCCCCTATGGGGAATAGGAGGCCGGGGGGGGTAGGTGGGTTTAGTATCCGTATCGTATTTCTGAGACAGGTGAGTGCAGGCCTGGGTGGTGACCGGTAGGTGACCTGTATACATGCATGTGTACTTAGCATAAAGTTCAACATGTTTCATTAACATGTTTACCTTTTACATGTTTACTCATTAATGCCATCTCTCAATCAAGCTCATGATCCGCACACATGCTCAGCTGATGATCTGCAGACATGGTCAGCAAGGCTATCTTGAGTTGACTAACTTCATCCTTGCTTTAACGTTTATCAAGCTACATTCGAGAAAGAAGTGTAGCAGGTGCCAGTGAAAGGCTCATGATCTTCAACTAATGCCACCCTGTTTCACTTCACCCTGAGTCAGTTCACTGCATCAATAAAGGTCCCACGCTGATCTGACACTCTCCCCACCCCACCTCCTTCTCAGCACCCACCACCCCACCAGTACACCCCCACACACCCTCACTCACCTGAACAGGTCCCAGGTTCGAGATCCACTCTCTGATCAATGACACGTCTTGCTGTTGGAACCGGCGACTGCAATATAATAAACTAAGGTAAATGCGATTCAATTTTTTTCAATGGGAGTTATAGATTTTATTTTTAATTTTCAAAAAAAGTTTCATGATGGCATGGGTATGACTTTCATAGTGCAGTAGCTTCGTATGTAGTACAGTTCTATGTTTGGTCCCTAACTGAATTCAGCTTTGAGAAACAAGCCAGTGTTTTGTAAGAGGGACAGTTCACATAGTGCAGTTTACAGCCTATGTTTGCAGAGTGTTTCCCACTTTAGATTCCAAGATGGCTTAAAATATCTGCTGATGGGGTTTAAGAAACTTGAATATAAAGTTGTATGTTATCTCCTTTTTTCAGCTATAACTGGACTTGGAGGGATGGCAAGTGGGGACGTTACAAACTGAAATGTCCAAACTTCTTTTACCTACTTTATGAAACTTGGCACAGAGCGTCTGATTACAAATAATTAAAAAATATAAAATTGACTGAAAAGTGGCTCTTATATTTAGGTCTTCTAATATGATCATTTATTTTCAAAATTATTTTCACATGTTTACTGCTGTTGTTGTGGGCAGAAGGAGTGAAGCAGCAGCATTTAGACTGAGGGGAAACACAGCATAGGCTGATTGCCCATTTTACTCATTGAAGTACTGTGCTTATAGTAAAGAATAAGCAAGCAGTTTCAGTTTCAAGGAAATACATGCAGTAAGCACAGTACTCAACATAGAAAGGATTACAAAATCATACTACACTGGGTTGGTTGCCACTGAGTTGGTAGGGATTGTTGAATGGGAGGTGTGACTACATGAAATACAATGCAGGTGACATGCATTTTATGATTTCAGGACACAGTGGACAGCTCTTATATTGGACACAGTTGCATCACACTAATGTGTCCTAGTTGGTTGCACTGTCATTAATTAAGCAGAAAGACAGACAGGTAGATAAATAGACAGATAGATACCATAACCTACAATAGATAGATAGATAGACAGACAGACAGACAGATATATACCATTACCTATGACAGAGAAATTGGAAGGACGGATAGATAGATAGATAGATAGATAGATAGATAGATAGATAGATAGATAGATAGATAGATAGATAGATAGATAGCAGGGTTTTAAATAATTGATTAGCAGTTTTTTCTTGGGATGATACTAACTGTACAGGAAGAATTTATATAGATTTTCTAGAAGTGCTGTGTTTGTTAAACACAGTGAGGCAAGAGCTGTTCTTTTTCACAAAGTTTTAGCACTTTTATGAGCAAAACGCTAATCAATTTTTAGAGTTAAATAAAACCCTGAGATAGACAGATAGACGATAGGTAGATACCATAAGCTAAGATAGATACTGTAGATACACAGATAGACAGGCAGGCAGGCAGACAGACAGCCAGATAGATTAGATAAACTCATACTTAGGCAAGCAGGCAGGCAGACAGATGAGATAGAACTCAGCTGGGACAGACAGTTGGTTCACTAGACCACTGGCTCACTTCTGACACTCAAGCCAGCAGTTGGAGCCATTTACAGTTAAAGACTGGAGCACCATGACTGAGTCTGGATTTGTATAACTTATTTCAATATTGTTTTAATTATGTGTTTATGTGCTTGTGTCTTACACTTGTATTTACGCATATGGGAGTTTTATGATTAGGTGAGGTTTCATGTAAACTGCTGGGGTCTTGTAGCTGCTGCAACTTTGCTGCTACTGTCTGTATTATTGCCGCTGTCTCTTGTCTTCATGGCAGGTTCTTTTTTGGAAGCTCTCTCTGTGGGGGCCGCTCCAAGTCTTTGTGTCTCTCACTCCCTTTGTGGACAGGAGTTGTGCTCATGGATGGTTTGTGATCCACAGGTGGATGGGACTCTGGTGACTCATAGCAAACTTAGAGATTAACAAATTATTTTCCTTTCTTTTTTGCTCCACCCCAAGCCCCCAAGTCTGTCACTCCTTCGAGGTCACCAAGGTCCACCACCACCACATGCCCCATTGCTACCCACCACCCCTTCATTGCCATGACCCTGGGTAACCCGATATAACCCTTCGTCAGGTAGTCCCCTCCCCCACATGCTCCCACAGGCAACTAAAGATATGATTACTCCAAGGACATGATTAGACCATCTCAAAAAGTAAGGGAATTCATTGTAAAAAATGCATTAATGCATCAGTTAGGATTCAGGATAAAGAGAAAAAAATAGGGAAATATGGTGTTAGGGTTTTCAACCCTAACACCCCACCCTGGAGGCAGCAAATTAGGCATGCTGTAGGGCTGTCAGAACTAACACTCAACTCATTTTCATTCAGTGTATGCATCTACACTTATTTAGTGATGGAATGGGGTGAGCATTATGTTTGACAACCCCATGGTACGTCTGATTTGTTGCCTCCAGGGTGGGGTTGGGGTGTTGGGGTTGAAAACCCTAATGTCATATTTCCCTACTTTTTTGCTTTATCCTGAGCCCAAACTGGTGCATTAAACACAGTTTTTTTGCAATGAAGATATATATTTATATTAAAGCCACCATGTAGACCCCGATGTTTCATGGCCTCTGCCTTATTTTTTTTTTTTTATATTGCTTTCTTCCCTGGCAGACTTGATAGCAGCTACTCTGATCCATCCTGCCCTACCCTCGACTGGCCACCATCTCCCTGGCACTCAACTGGCTCCAGTGACTCCTATGGCTTGCCCCCCTGGTGGGGCCAAGGAGGGGAGGGCTGTCTTCCCAAACCTGGATCTACATTATCCAGGATGGATCAGTGGTCTGAGTGGCAGCACAGTTCAGGTCAGGCGGGTGGATCATCATGGAACTCAAGTCTGCCATTCTTTTCTGTGTTCTCCCTTTGGTCTCTCTACCATGGCATGAGCATGCATGAGTGTAGATATGCACATGCCACAAGATCGTGGCCTCTTCTTTCTTAGCAATAGGACACTGGTGCTACATTCCGGACTCCACCTGAGGGCAGCCAAGGGACTGAGACAGCAAACCTCTCCACTCAGGAGAGGAGAGAAGTCCTCCAGATGCTCAATCCTCTCCTCTCCTCTCCTCTCCTCTCCTCTCCTCTCCTTCCCTGGCCAACCTCAAGAGGCTGAACTTGTTTTTGAACTCAGGTCGCTGGTGTGGCAGGAGGAAAGGCGCACAGCACCTACACTCTCCATGCCATTGGGCCAGCTACTCCTTGCCACTTACTTGAAGGAAGGTTTTCCTACTCTCCCTGGGATTAAAAATAATATCTTCCTCTCTCCTTCTTTGTTGTCAATTCATTGTCCCCCCTCCATACTCACTGGCTTGTTCCTCAAATTTCTCAGTGGATCCAGTTCCCATCCTGGGTCTACGCAATGGTGCAGAACTCCTCCTTATCTAGACCCTTGGCTTAATAACATCCTGTGTCTAATGAGTGGGCATTTTTTTCCCTACTTTATTTGGGCACTCCACAGTCCTGATTGGTGCAGAGCATGCTCACGACTGCGCTAGTAGATGTCAATCACTGTGTGGTCACCCACAATATTAAGAGCACAACAAAATCCTCCCCAGGAGAAGCTATATGAGCAACAACCTGACCCAAGAGGAGATCAGAGCAATGTGCAATCATTTTGAATACAGGTACACACATATTCCTAATGATGAAGATATTATTGTTAATCCCCTGGGTCAGTGAGGCCACTGTCATTTGATCAAGCAGTGAAGATGCATGAGACATGGCAACTGTATTTCATTGCCAAAAAATGTAAAATCATGCACTAGGGGCACAGAAACCCAGAAGCAGAATACAAAATGGGAGAAGAATTATTGATGGTTACCAAACAAGAAAGTGACCTGGGAAGAAGTACATCTGATGACCTCAAGGTGGCTAAGCAGTGCAACAAGGCAGTGGGTAAGACCAGTGGGATATTAGGGTGCTTCACCAACAGAAAGAGGATGGTGGTGTTGCCACTGTACTGATCAATTGTGAGACCCAATTTGGAGTACTGTGTTCAGTTTTGAAGGCCACATCTCATGAAGCACATAGACAGTGTGGAGGCAGTCAAGAAGAGGGCAACTAAAATGAAGGGTCTGCATTAGAAGTCCTACGAGGAGAGACTTAAAGCCCTCAGTATGTACACCCTGGAAGAGACAAGGGAGAGGGGGAATAGATAAAGACATATAAATATCTCATAGGGATAAATATGGTATAGGAGGGGAGCATTTTTCAGAAAAAAAGATGGACAAGAACAAGGGAACATGCAATGACGCTGGAAGTGGGTAAATTCGCCTCTGAGGCCCGGAGATCAGAGGGCTGTGGGTTCAGTTCCCACATCTGGGACTTGGGTTAATAGCCCAATATTCACACTGTAGTGCAGTATGAGGGGGATGCTGCACTTCTGAGGAGCTGTCTTTTGGATGAGACGTTAAACCAAGGTCCCATCTGCCTGGATTGGTGGTAGTTCAGGTGAATGCTAAAGATCCAATGGCACTTATCAAAAAAGAGTAGGAGAATTTCCTTGGTGTCCTGGCCCCCATTCACTAAAAATACCACCAACAGCTTAATCTGGTTCACCTGCAGTTGCTTACCATCTTTATCCCCCCTCCCGCTGGTTGCCCCTGAAAAAGGGACTTTTAGGCCCAGTGGGCTTACCGGGTCAACACAATTCAATAAATAAAGAAATAAATCAATAATTCAAGAGAGATATGAGGAAGTACTTCCTCACTGAAAGAATGGTGGATACCCGAAACAGTCTTCCGTTGGGGGGGGGTGCACAAACAGTGGTGGCATCAAGCATGCATGGGATAAGCAAAAGGGAATCTTAGTGGAAAAAAAGGGGTGAGGCAGAGACTATGTAGGGTCTGTGGTGACAGTATAAAAAAAGTGAGCAGACTGGGTGGGCCAAGCGGTCATTATCTGTCTTCAAATTCTGTGTTTGTATGTTTCTATGAGACACTGGGCTCATTGGTGACCCAATAAAAATATTGAAACTCAAGCACTGAGTAAGCACCCTTAAGGCTGGCAACTAGACAAAGAGGATCCCCAGGTAGAGCACACATGGATTCGCATAAGTTTTTTTTTTGTTTTGTTTATTTCAAGCAGATTGACATGATTGTTCATTTTTTTCACTCAATGCCAGGGTCAGATATTCAATTTCTTGCTCGTCTGTGCTAATTTTAAAAGAGCTTGGCTTTAAATCATGCTACTGTTTGCCTCTGCAAGCAAAATAAAGCTGTATGTCAAATCATACTTTGGTAACTAATCCATATGGTGTATTTATACTTACTGTAGGACTGGTGAAATACTTAAGAGTTTCTAAATCAGCTCCACTTATTCCTGTGTAATACTCTGTAACATATTTTCCTTGGCTTCAAAGAGTTTGCATTACGTCATGGAAAACATTATTTGAAGTAGTGAACTCAGAAACTTTCATGATATTTATAAAGCTACTCAGTGGTGGGCCATCTGAAAATCTGTCAATTTCTGTGTCGAGCCCAATATAGCTTGAGGAGGCACTCCAGAAAACCCTTTGAACTGTAATGAACAACACTATTTTTTTGTTTTGAAGGATTTGCCTATGTTTTTCAGCCAACCATCATTTGACTGCAGAGATAATCCATTTTGCCTGTTTGTGCTCCTTTTTTAGGACTCTGTTCAGTTATGTCAAATCTCAGTCCTTGAAATAGATTTCTTGTTGGTATATTTAGCTGCTGTTATGGATTGGGGGCACTTCTTTAAGCCATTCCATTTTTCTCATATTGCCAGTGATGGAAACGTGAACTTTTGGAACAAGGGCTTTTCTGACACTATATTTTTTTAATTTCTATTACTGACAGGTAGATTTTGCAGACATATGGATCTGTTGGTCTGAAATGGCTCTGATATGACCTCACGCATGTTGTGTTGTTGTCAGATGTGACAATGGGTCTATGATATTCCAGTCAATTAGATATGATTTTTGCAACCCACTTCATAATTATTCGTTATAGACAAGAACATAGGAATAGGAGATGCTAGATAAGAAAGACAATAGGTCCACTGTGTTCATCTCCTCACAGGTGTAGCATTCAATATTATGTGAAATACCTGTTACCATTGTTAAAGGTACCAGTACATTTTATGGACTTTGGCACAATGGAGAGTTAAACTACCAGTGGCAGGAATCTCTGGGAACCCAAAGCTAAGTGACCTTCCCTTTCTACCTAGCAACACTGATTATAATATGAGGAGTATTGTTTGTGACCCTCCCCACCTCAGTAAATTAAATGTTGTATCCAGCATGTATTAATAACAGCCTAGGTTCATTCTAACAAAGATGAGGCATAGGTTTTAGGGCACAGTCCCACTGTTATTTTAAGGAGATTTTGAAACTTATTTGCAGCCACATTTGGTGTTATGTGTTGATTCCAATCAGTTTTAGCCACATGTTCAAGTTCAAGTTTATTTTCAGGAAAACTTCATTAAGCACATTCATTTACAAGGAGGTCCTGTCAAGGACAACATAATACAGGTGAAAAATACAAAGTTCAATAGTAACAGAGAACAAAAAAAGACAAGTGGTGTACAAGGTGACCTGAAACATACACTCTAAGAAAAAACAAGGGAAGCATACAATGATATTTAGGTTACAGGCTTTGCATACAAGTAACATAATGTTTACACATACGTGAGGGCAAAAATAACATTCAACTGTTAGGGAGGGGGAACCAAAGAGTGGACATAAGTGCTCACATTTGAAAGTAAGACCACAGGGGAGGAATGATAGCTGGTATAG
This sequence comes from Neoceratodus forsteri, assembly GCA_016271365.2. NCBI lineage: Eukaryota > Metazoa > Chordata > Ceratodontiformes > Ceratodontidae > Neoceratodus > Neoceratodus forsteri. The sequence goes on along the minus strand of CM057455.1, from coordinate 484,237,064 downwards.
CATTGACAAGTTTCCTGGGCAGTTGTTTTGGCTATGGATTTAAAGAGATTAATTGATACTAATTTAGTAAGCTTGAGTGATGACTGGAGTTTATTCCAGGCTGGTGGAATGCCATATTGAAAAAACGCTGTACCAAAGTGGGTTCAGAATTTGGCCATGACTAATAGGATGCTGGTATTTTTCCTAAGGGAGTAGCAGCTGCTAACACAGTGAAATTGGGATGTGATATAAGTTGGAAGTTGATTCAACAGTACTTTGTAGGCCCACGTGCAGGTATGGAGCATCCTTCTGGAGGCCAGGGATGTCCAGCTAATTAAAGAATGGTGGACACAGTGGTGGGTTCTGAATGGTACATTAGTCATAAAATGTAGGGCACAGTGGTACAAAACATCTAACATGCACAGGTTAGAAGCTGAACTACTGTTATAAATTATATAAGCATAATCCAGAAGGGGAAGGAAAGTTGCTAGGACTAACCTGATCCTAATGTCTGTGGGGAAAAGTGATTTGTTCATGAAAAAAAAGTCCAATCTGGCTTTTAGCTTTTTTGTAAGGGCTTTGAAATGATCCATATAGGATAGGTTTCTGCTGAGCTAAATTCCTAAGTATTTAAATTTGTTGACAGCCTCTAGAGAGTCTCTAGTAGCATTGTAATGGGTACCAGAATAGTTTTTTTGCAGAGTGAAGTTGGCTTTTAGTAATAATTTGGAATTTATTAGACTGCATTGCAATTGATCAAAGTCGGCCTGTAGCTCAGCACTGACATCTGCTAGAAGGGTTTAGAAGTGTAAAGGACAGTGTCATCAGTGAAGAAGCGAAGATTGGAGTTGCGGATGTTGTCGTTTAACGTATTTATTATATATTGAAAAGAGAAGCAGACCAAGAATTGATTCTTGTAGTACGCCTCTTGTAAGTGGTAAAGGGGAGGATATAAGCCCATCCGCTTTAATATACTGTGATCTGCCTGCAAGGTAGCTGAAAAACCAATTTAAAGAAATGGGGCCAGATTTTCAAAGGCCTTAGATTGACACAAAGTGCTTGCGTCTAACAGATATGATGCATGGCCACCTTACGCCAAAGGCTGTGCCAAGTGTGAATATCAAAGGCAGTCTGCATCACCCAATAGGCTTCCTGCGCCAAAGTGTGCTAGCGCCAGCCTTGCACCATGAAAGTGGCTGCAGCATGGGACTAGGGGGCTTGCGGCAGACCCAGACTGCCGCATCCCTGGGATCTGGAATTTGAAATACCCCCCTCAGGAACCAAGTGCCAAGTATCCTTAGATCAGTGAGGGTCTGGGGCTCCTGGGGGGTCATCCTGTACGTGCCACTGTGTGGCCCACCCCAATACATCCCTGGTGGGCAATTCCTGGTGGTCCTCCCAGCACCCCCATCATGATCCCTAGGTGGCACCCATCTCAGCACTCCCACCCCCTCCTGTACCCCAATCCAACTACTGGCACAGCCCTCCACATGCCACCACAGCCAGCCGCTGAATGAGCCATCATTGTGTGTACTGTATACAGTATACAGTACGTACACGGACAGCTCATTCGGCGGTCGGCCAGTGTGGCGTGTGGAGGGCTGTACCGGTCACTGGATCGGGCTACGGGAGAGGGGTGGGAGTGCTGAGATGGGTACCACCTGGGGGGGCACTAGCCCACCAGGGTACCGGAGTGTGTTGCAGCACCAGTGCCAGTGGCGCGGTGGTGTTGGGGGGACAGTGACCGGTTGCCAGCCCCTGTCTGTGGGTGTTGTGGACTCCCCGCAGCCATTGCGACATTCCGGGTGGGTGCACCATATGTCAGGTGCAGCACCCCCTTTGCCACAAGCTGCTGGACTTAGGCACTGGGACTCTGAAAATTAGAAATTCGGGTGCAGGGTCCCGGGTGCACCACACTCGGCACAAGCTGTCATTGTTGCAGCTTGTGTTGGGGCTTTGAAATTCCAGCCCATGATGTTTAACCCGTGCTCTTTGAGCTTAATAAGCAGTGAGTTGTGGTTGACCATGTCAAATGCCTTACTCAGGTCTATGAAGACGGCTATGGTGTATAATTTATTACAGAGAATGGTAAACCAATAATTTGTTACTGTGGCCAGTGCTGAAGCCATGCTATGCTTTTGCAGGAAACCTGATTGTAATGGATTAAATGAATCTGAATTTTCAAGGTGGTCTTTTAGCTGATTGTTAACTACTTTTTCCAGGAGCTTTAACAAAACAGGCAGACTAGAAATCAATCTATAGTTGTTCATGCCACTTGGATCGCCTGACTTGAACAGTGGCAGTAAGAAGGCTGTTTTCCAGAGAGAGGGAACCATACCTGATGTGATAGATAGGTTGAAAAGATGTGTTATAGGGGCTGTTAAGTAGTAATACCCTAACTTTAAAAATACGGGGTCAGTGCCATCGACGCTGGCACTCTTTTTCTTGTTTAGTTTTACTAGTAGGTCCTCTACTTACTTAAAAGTCACTGGAGAAAGACTAATGGACTCTAGTTCCTGATGGGTGGCTACAGTGTCCTTTGGTGCAGTGAGATCTGCTCGACTAGCAGCTGGGGAGGAGTCAAAAGCTAGTCCCACTGTCGCAAAGTGAGCATTTAGCTTCTCAAGTATTCTATCACAGTGAGATATCATAGCTCCATGTGCTGTGATTTTTATGAGTATGGATGGGGAATTCTATGACCTTCGACAGATTTAATTGTTTGCCACATTTTTGCCGAGTTGCCTTTGGCACCTTCGAGGGCAGACACATAATGATTGGATTTGACAGTTCTGATTAGCTTGCTATAGCTATTCCATGAGGCTCTAAAAGCTGTGCAGTCTGAGAGGGCTTTGGTATGTCTGGCTGTGGTCCATAATATGTCCTGTTGGGTTAGAGCTATTTTTAGTTCAGGGGTAAACCAGGGACACAAGGCTTTTTTAACTCTACATTTTATAAAAAGGGCATGTTTATTAGTAATGTTTAGAAGAGTTTTAATGAAGATGTTGACAGCCTCATCCACCGAGGGGAATAAGTAGAAGCCATGCCAGATGATGCTCCTAAGGTCAGCTAGGTAACTTTCTAATTTTAACTTGCAAAAGCTTAGTTTGATGATAAATTTAGAGCATGGGAAGTATTTTTCCAAGCTTCTTAAGCAGACAACAATATTGTGATCGCTAAGATCATTATGAAATACAGCCGTGCACGTTATTTTGTGTGGTCTGTTCATCAATATCAAGTCCAGTACAGAGTTATTGGCAGGGTTTTTAGGGTTAATTCTGATAGGTTCAGAAATGAGCTGAGAAATACCCAGTTCATCGCACAGTTCCTTTTGGGTGCTCTCTTTTTGGCTAAACCAGTCCAAATTTAGGTCTGCAAGGATAATATACTAGCTGGAATTGGTGTCAATATAGTTCCTTAGGGCTGGGAGCAATGGTGGTCTGTAGCATCCAATCACATTGGATGCTTCAGCTGGGGATAATGAAAGTCCTACAGCTAGGTATTTGAATACTTTTGGTTTGGTAGTGGCAAGAAGTTTGGTAGCAGGGTGTTTAACATTAACATAAATGACTACTCCTCCTTTACTGGGTCTGTCCAACTGAAACACGTTATAGGATTGGAGCACTATGTGTTGGTCAGCGGTAGTGTTCTTTAGCCATGATTTAGTAATTACTAGGATGTCAGGGCTTGTATGGGAAACCCATGTTTTCACCATGTCAAGTTTTTTCAGAAGACTGCGAACATTAATCTGCATCATTTTTATGCCATGTGCTGATGCAAAATCAGAAGGGGAAGTTATGAGAGAAATGGGGCTGGGTTCATTTCAATATTCCCGGAATGAAGAAGTAGCAATCTAACGAGTTTTTTTAGCCTGTACTTCATAAATGAGTTCTCCTTCCCGTAGGGAATAGAGTTGCATGCTGAAATTGAGGTACGCTGTGTTATACTAGTGAAAAAACAGAATGGGGCATTAGCATATGCGAGCAAGATAGCTCGAATAGCAAGTTTTTGTGGCAGGAGAAGGAGTGTTGCCAAGGAGGCAGAAGACATATCCCAGGGGGGATGTGGCTTCGCAATACAAAATGGCTTGAACTGGTAAATAGGGGTTGGTAAAGACGTCATGGGTTCAGTATGGGGTGCGAGGTAGGGGAGTGACACAAGCACTAGTATTGTAATGGACAACAATGGAGTGGTGATGCGCACAGTGCCCCCTGGTGGTTTAGTGGTATAACCTGCTACAGGGGTTTGGGGAGATAGAAACACTGCAGTGGTTACGTGACCCAGCCAGCCTATAAGTCAAGAGCCTGCCCAGAGTGGGAGGGTGAGGTCTGGGTGGGGCAGCCACTGTGCTACTGGCAGCGGTGCATCCCAGAACCCCACAAGATGGTCTACCTGCAATGTGTGCAGGCTTCCATTCCAATTATGGAAGAGGGAGCGGCTCACGTAACCCACCTACGGTTGCTGACATGTGGCCAAGGATGAGACATGAGCCTGAAACAAACAGAGAGGTAAAGGGATTAAGGGGTCAGACTGGGACAAAGGAAGGTCAGTGCAGGAAATGGAACAAGTGGGGGGGGGTGCTGCAGCCTGCTAGCCAAGTGCAAGCCACAAACAGAATCCCTGAAGCACTCCCTGAATGCACCCCCAAATTAGCTCAAAACGCCACAGCTATCACATATTATGGAATATCACTGCAGCATTAAAACCAGTGTTCAGGCTAGCACTGTTAAAGTCACATTTCTACAGCACTAAAACAGTGTTCAGACTACAGCACTCTTAAAGTAACAATTCTACAGCACTAAAACAGCGTTCAAATTAGCACACATAGAGGATAATGGATGGGCAACAGTTAACAATAACCCTTTGTTAACTTAGAGAGGTTGTCATGACAACCAAGTAAACCTCGAGAGCGAAGCTCTAGCGGTTACAGTTGGCAACCAACCTCAAGAAGTTAACACAGGGTTGTTATTTACTGATGCCCATCCATTATCTTGTATAGTGTATGGGCATCAGTTGAACATTTCTTGATCGTGACCCCCGGTGCCACCAACATGACAAGAAGCCCCGCTCGCTCCACGTTCTCACAGTGTCCCAGACTCAAGTTTTTCAAATAAAAATGAAGCTACCCACCAATTCCAAACATCAGGACTGTCCTTTCAACAGCGCTGCTGTATTCTTTTGCACGGATCTCGCCGCTGCCGGCCATTTCCCTATGATCTGTCCTTCACGCACCTGTTTTCACGGAATTGAGCATCGTTGGCTGCACATGCACAATGAGGATCGATGCTCCTGTACCATCGACGTGACATCTTCAAGATGGTACAACATCATGTTGATATCACATCAATGGTACAACAGCATTGAGTTTCCATCGAACTTTATGAACAACAGCACTCTCCCATACACTATATACAACTTGTAAATAAACAAGCTATGCTGTTCCTTTGACCACACTGCAATACTGTTACAAAGTCTTTTCCTCCCTCAGAACCCCTCAAGATGGTGTACCTGCTATGTGTGAAGGCTTCCATTCCAGCGATGGAGGAGGGGGCGGCTCACGTAGCCCACCTGCAGTTGCTGACATATGGCCAAGGATGGGACATGAGCCTGCTAAGTGTGCAGGCTTCCGTTCTAGTGATGGGGTTGGGAGGGGATCAAGTAACCCACCTGCAGATGCTGGTGTCTGACCAAGAATGAGACAGGAGCCTGCTATGTGTGCAGGCTTTTGTTCCAATGATGGAGAGGGGGAGCAGCTCTTGTAGGCCACCCATGGTTGCTGGCATCTGGCCAAGGATGAAGCAGGAGCCTGCTATGTGTGCAGGCTTCTGTTCCAGCAATGGAGGAGGGAGTGGCTGTCATAGCCCATCTGCGGTTGTAGGCATCTGGCCAAGAATGAGACAGGAGCCTGTTATGTGTGTGCAGACTTCCGTTCCAGAAATGGGGGGGGGAGTGGCTCATGTAGCCCACCCGTGGCTGCAAGCATAAGCTGTCATTTGGTTATAGCAATCATTTGATGGGAACAAATTAGCCTTTTCCATGTTGACTATTTTAGAAGCTACAGAAGCTATATAAAGAAATGCTTACGTTGTTTATTGAAACCCACTATATACTGTAATGCACTCATTGTATAATGAAACACACTATGTACTAGCACATACTGAAATGCATTTATGACTTTCCTAATCTTTATGCACAACAGGGTATGGTACAGTATACTATCACACCATACAGTAGGTGTATTGTTAGGTATGTGGTGAAACAAGTGCCTTCAACAACTTGGAAGTAACACTGTTCCTTGTTATAAAATGAGTAGGAAAAATCCTCAAATGTGGTTTGCTAATAGGCTTTCCCAAACCCATACAGAAACTTGTGCTGGCATCACAAGCCTTATAAAACAAGTTATACACCTACAGTAATACCCTCTTCCACTTTCTAAATGGGCAGACATTTATTCCACTACCTAACCCATCAACATGCAGTTACAGCTGATTTATAATGCCCACTTTGTATATTACAACACCCAGCTGGTAACCCACATGTAGTTCCACTCTTCCATATTTTGAAGAAAGATCTACGTGTATGATTCCCCCAAGCACTTTAAAATAAGTTTTATAGTGTCTAGTGTTTAAAATTGCTAAGCTCCTCTTTGTATAATTGAAGGGCTTAGCCTGTGGTTCAGTATGGCAGTGGGTGGAACTCACCATCCCCACCACCACCAGTGGTATGTAAACCTGGCATTCTTCTGACACCTAATTTCCTTGCTTCAGCCAAATGGGTACAAGCATCTCCCACCCACCTCATCCTACCTACTGTTGCTGCACTGCTCGGGGTATCCCTCTTGCTCCAGCAGGCCATTTCGTGGTTTGTGCCCAATCCCTACTCCTGTATCCTGCATCACTGGGACGTTCTGTCCTGGTTCCAGGTTACTTCACAGGCTCTATCTCTCTCTTTTGGTGTTGCTGCTCTGCTGCCAGCACTCCTATGCTATGCAGCCTGCCCTTTGCTGCCAGTCCTGCTCTGCCCTCTGTGGCTCCACTTGTTATGTTCTCCCTTGCGCTTGCATGCAAAGTGAACATTTTGATGAGAGTGGGTTTTGAGAGGTGTGTCACTGTTGGTCCAATGCAGGACAGTCTGCAAGGGTCTCCTCAGTGTCAGACTAATCGTCAGCCAGGCTGATCATGACACTGTTGTGGTCTTGCTTGGAGGAAGCTTTATGTAGTTCAAAGTAAAGAACCAGCCCAGTCATAAGACAGCTCTTTACTTTAATCTGCATAACACCACCCAGCAATCAGAGCTGATCAGCATCTTGAGCACCCTGCTGTGCCCCCCCAAAGTAATCTGAAATAAAGAAAGCCATTCCTCAATCCCTTCCACCCCTTCCTTCTTAATTTTCCAACACCAGCGTGACCAGTCCCTGGTGCCGGCTAGTACCCCCACCACAACTGTTTTCACTATGTGACACTGGCGAGGCCACCTCTGGTGTCACCAAATATAAGAAAACCATCCCTCAATTCCTCCCACCCCTTCCTTGTTAATTTTCTGACACTGGGGTGCCCAGTTCCCTTTTGCCGATGACTACCTCGCACCCTACCCATTTTCATTGTGTGACACCAAATATAACACCGACCCAGTGTCTGTACATGAAGTAAATAAAACTGTCTCATAGACTTTTTGTTATTTTATACACCCTGTAAAAAAGAAAAACATCCATCAATGCCTGTTGCTGCCGCTGTTACCCTCTCACTCAGCACCCATCACCCCCCACCCCTTACTTACATACAGCAGGGTCATCACCATAATCCTCCCTGGACCAGAGACATGTGCCAAAACTGGGAACTGAGGAAATCAGGTATGTGGTTTAATGTGTTTTAATGGGTTTTGAACTAGTCTTCATAACTTGGTCACTACTGAATATTTTTCCCCAAATTTTAAACTTGGCCTTTTTGAGACCGCACCTCATGATCAATGGCAGTAAAATTATGTAAATCCATCCTGAAAGGTGATTTTGTGGTCATAGCACAAAACCACCTTTTAGGCAGGATTTGGACATTTTCTCTGTCCATGTTCATGAGGTAGGGTCATAAGTGATATGTTGAACATTTGGGGTAAAAATACTTAAAAACAACAAACTTATGAGAAGACGCTGAACATTTTCAAAGCATGCTCATAACGTCGATCATTTTCAGTATTTCCACCCCAAATTTTTAACGTAGCCATTTTTTCACACCACCTCATGAATGTGATAGCTGTCATTTTTCAAATCCAGGCTATAATGTGTTTTCGCACTCATGGCATGAAATCACCTTTCAGATGGGATTTGAAAATGTTCTCCATCCTTGTTCATGAGGTGGGTTAATAAGAAGGTTATGTGGGGTCATAAGAAGGCTATGTTGAAAATCCGGGGTAGAAATCTCACAAAACAACAAAGTTATGAACGTACATTGAAAATTTTTAATGCATGCTTGTAACTTTGATCATTTTTAATATTTTGACTCTAAATTTTCAACATTTCCATTTTTTACACTGCCTCATGAATCTGTTAGCTGTCATTTTTCAAATCCTAGCCAAAATGTGTTTTTGCACTTGCGATGCCTGGTGCCATGGCTTGGAGGGACAAGATGCGAATCCTCAGGATTGCAGAAGCAGCATCACAGGAGATGGAACTAGATATCATTGTCCACCTTGGAACAAATGACCTAGCTAGGCATGGGATCAGTGCAGTGCAGGATGAAACTGTGGAGTTGGGGAGGGGCCTCAGAGAGGTAGCAAGCACAGTAACCTTCTCAGAGGTGCTGCCAGTCCATGGCAGGGGTGAGGCTAGGGTACTACACACCATGCAGTTTAATGAATGGTTGCAAAACTGGTGCAGAGCACAGGGCTTTGGCTTCATTGGGGACTGGGGGTACACCTGGAGAGATGAAGGTTTATACTGGCATGATGGTCTGCATCTGTCCATGAAGGGAACCAAGATCCTAAGCAACAGATTTAAATGCTTCCTTGGCAAGCTTTTAAACTAGCCATGGGGGGAGGTGCTAATAAGAGGCAGGAAATGTCAAGCCTCCCAACACAAAACATGATGGGTAGTAAGGTAAACACTGAGGTTCAGCGCTCAACAGAGGGCAGGACAGGGGTAAATGGAAAAATAGACAAGGGCAAAAAGAGCAGGCATGGGGGAAAAAAAGGATAAAGCCAACATTAAATGGAGGGCAATGAATACCAATGCCCGTAGTCTGGGAAACAAGCTTCCTGAGCTAGTAGCCTTGATGGAAGATGAACACTTGGATATTGTGGCAGTCACAGAAACATGGTACATGGGGAACCATGACTGGGACATCAACATACCGGGGTACACAGTCTACAGAAGGGACAGGAAGGGGAAAAGGGAGGTGGAGTAGCTCTATACATAAGGGAAGGGATCAAAGCTACAGAACTAAAAAGTAAAGGGGGAGGACAAGAGGCAATCTGGGTCACCTTGGAGACAGGGAATGGCATCACAATTTGCACAGGGGTTGTATACAGACCCCCATCTCAAGGGGAGGAAATGGACAAGAAAATGATAGAGGACATTCTCAAAATGGCTGAAAAAGAGGAGATACTGTTAATGGGGGACCTGAATATGCCAGATGTTAACTGGATGACATGTACTGCAGCCACTTCCAAGAGCAGGGTCATTCTTGATGCCCTGCAGGGGGCAGGCCTTAGACAGCTAGTGTTGGAACCCACTCAGCAGGAAGCAATACTAGACCTGGTACTCTCAAATGGAGAGAGGATCACAAATTTAGAAGTCGTTAGACATTTGGGAACAAGCGACCACTGCACAGTGTGCTTCACAATAAGCACAACCATGGAGACAAGCCATACAAAAACAAGCATACTGGACTTTAGAAGGGCTGACTTTGGCAAAATGGGTGAATACCTGAGGAATACACTAGCAAATGACCAAAAAGGAGGGGTGGAAGACCAATGGAGAAAAATCAAAACTGCCATCATAGATGCAACAAGCCTTTGTGTGAAACAGATAAAGAAAACAAAGCGGAGTAAAAAACCACTATGGTTCTCAAAAGAGGTGGCAGGGAAGGTTAAGAAGAAAAAGGCTGCATTCAAAAAGTATAAGGCATCACAGAAGGAGCATGACAGGGAACTGTATCAATTAAAGCAGAAAGAAGTGGGGAAGGCAGTCAGAATAGCAAAAGTCCAAACTGAGGAAAAAATAGCCAAGTCAGTTAAGAAGGGGGATAAAACCTTTTATAGGTACATTGGGAGCATAGAAAGGTTAAGGGAGGAATAATGAAGATTAATAAGGAGAGAGAGGGTGGGCAGAGGGAGACAGTGAAAAGGCAGAGATACTGAATGAATACTTTGCTCAGTATTCACAAAGAAGATGAGGAGAAGTTACCTAAACCAGACAATAGAAGCACTCTGGGTAGGGGGGTTGACACCAGTCCATTTACAGAAGAAAGAGTCCTGAAAGGACTCCTAAAACTCAAGGTGGACAAAGCAATGGGGCCTGATGGGATTCACCCCAGAATCCTAAAAGAACTAAGGGAGGATCTAGTGACACCACTGACCACACTTTTTAACAAATCATGGGAGGATGGGGTGGTACCTGAGGACTGGAGGAGGGCAGATGTGATTCCCCTTCACAAAAGTGGGAGCAAGGCAGAAGCAGGAAACTACAGACCTGTAAGTTTGACCTCAGTAGTAGGGAAAATGATGTAATCACTTCTGAAAGAAAGAATTGATGAGTACCTAGAGGCCAGTGGGGCACAGGACCCAAAGCAGCATGGATTTACAGCAGGAATGTCACGTCAGACAAATCTAATAGATTTCTTTGACTGGGTGACCAAAGTAATAGACCAGGGAGGGGCTGTGGATATGGCCTACCTAGATTTTAGCAAGGCATTTGACACAGTCCCGCACAAAAGATTAATAATCAAGTTAGCCAGCTTGGGAGTGGGTCCCAGGGTGGTAGCCTGGGTTGCAAACTGGCTGCACAACAGGACACAGAAGGTAATAGTGAGTGGAACACATTCCGAAGAAAGGGGGGTCACTAGTGGAGTACCTCAGGGCTCAGTACTGGGTCCAGTCCTCTTTAACATCTTTATAGGTGACATTGCAGAGGGCCTGGAGGGAAAGGTATGCCTCTTTGCAGATGATACAAAGATCTGTAACAGAGTTGATACACAAGGGGGGTAGAAAGGATGAGAAGGGACTTGGCAAGGTTGGAGGAATGGTCAGACATATGGCAACTTAGATTCAATGCAAAGAAGTGCAAAGTAATGCACCTGGGAAACAAAAACCCAGGAGAAGAGTACACAATAGCAGGGGAGGTACTAACAACGACAAAAATGGAACGGGACTTGGGGGTAGTCATATCAGATGATCTAAAGGTGGGTAAGCAATGTGAAAAGTCAGTGAGGAGAGCCAGGGGGATACTGGGATGAATAGGAAGGGGCATCACAAGTAGAAAAAGGAAGTGGTTATCCCTCTGTACAGACAGGTTGGTGAGACCCCATCTGAGTACTATGTGCAGTTTGGAGACCTCATCTATGCAAGGACATAGACAGGATGGAAGCAGTCCAGAGGAGGGCAACTAAAATGGTGCAGGGTCTGCATCAGAAATCATATGAAGAGAGACTGAGAGAGCTTAATATGTATACCCTTGAAAGAAGAGATGAGGGGACATGATAGAAACATTCAAGTACCTCAAGGGAATCAACAAAGTTCAGGAGGGTAGCATCTTTCAGAAAAAGAGATGTGTAAGAACAAGGGGACACAATTTAAAGATAGAAGGGGGACGGCTCAGGGGTAATGTGAGGAAATCTTTTTTCACGGAGAGAGTGGTGGATGCGTGGAACTGCCTTCCTGGGGAGGTTGTTGGGGCTAAAACAGTGGGGGAATTCAAACATGCATGGGACAGATACAAGGCAATTGTAGTGGGGGGTGGCAGGAAGTAGGCTGTTGGTTAACTAGAATCTGCAGCTTATCCAGTAGGTAGGGAAATGGGCAGACTGGGTGGGCCAAGTGGTCCTTATCTGCCATCAAAGTCTATGTTTCTATGGTGTGAAATCACCTTTCAGACAGGATTTAAAAATTTTCTCCGCCCTTGTTTATAAGGTGGAATCATAAGGAGACTATGTGGGGTCATAAGAATGCTATGTTGAAAATTTGGAGTTAAATACAAAAAACAAAAACAAAATTATGGGCTTACATTGAAATTTTTCTACACACGCGTGTACGTTTGGTAATATTCAATATTTTGACCCCAAATTTTCAGCATAGCCATTTTTTCATACCACCTCATGAACTTAACAGCGGTCATTTTTCAAATTTTGGCCAAAATGTGTTTCAAGCTTGTTAGGCAAAATCAGCTTTCAGGCAGGATTTCTTTCTTCACTTTTGTTCATGAGGTAGGGTCAAAAGAAAGCTATGTTGAATATTTGGGGTAAAAATGTAAAAAAAAAACTATTAATAGGGTTATGAGTATATGTTGAAAGTTTTCAGTACATGCATATAACTTTGGTAATTTTCAATATTTTTATCTCAAATTTTCCACATAGACATTTTTTCACACCACCTCATGAATGTGACAGCTGCCATTTTTGAAATCCTGGCCCAAATGTGTTTTTACACTTGTGGCACAAAATGACATTTTGGCCACTATTTTATACATGACACCTGTCATGTTCAGAAGGAGTGGTGATAAAAAGACTATATTGAAAATGTAGGGTCAAAGTATGAAAAAAAACAACTAAGTTATGAAGAAACATTGAATTGTTTCAATGTTTACTCATAACTTTATTTTGGCAGATTTTGGCCCCTAATGTTCAACAAATACCTTGTGTTACTTCACTTTCTGAGCATGACTGGTGTCATTTTTCAAATCCTCTCTGAAACTTGTTTTTGCAGTTACGCTGTGACATCGTCTTTCAGATTACATTTTTAAAAAAATTCACGTGTCTTGATATTAATGTCAGGTCATAAAAACACTGTTGGAAATTTGGGGTGAAAATGTGTTGGGGTGTTGAAGCAACATCCCATTGTGTCAAAGAGAAAAGGAAGTGCAAAAGAAGAAGGAAACCACTTTGGTTCTCAAAAACAGTAGCAGAAAAGGTCAGAGCCAAAAGGCTGGCCTTCAGGAAATATAAGGGAACAAAGCGGAATGAAGATAGGAAGGCATACCAAACTTCCCTAAGGAAAGCAGGGAAGGCAATAAGGCAGGCAAAGGCTCAAACCGAGGAAACACTAGCACGAACAGTAAAAGAAGGTGACAAGACTTTCTATGGATACATTAGTGAAAGGAGAAAGTCCAGAGGGGGTATTGCTAAGATCAAAGGGGATAAGGGTGTGTGTGAAGAGGAGGGCCATGTAAAAGCATCTATCCTAAATAGATACTTCTGCTCAGTATTTACTGAAGAGAAGGTAGGGCAGGGCCCACAGCTCAACACCATGGACACAGGGGGGAAGGAGGTGTGCATTAGTCCCTTCACAAAAGAAAGGGTCCTACAAGAGCTCGATAAGCTCAGGGTGGACAAGGCAAAGGGACCTGATGGCATACATCCCAGGGTACTAAAGGAGCTAAGGGTGGAACTAGCAGAGCCATTATCAGAACTGCTTAGTGAGTCTCTGAGCACAGCAGTGGTCCCAGAAGACTGGAGAAGGGCGCATGTGATCCCACTCCACAAGAGTGGTAGCAGGGAGGAGGCAGGGGACTACAGACCAGTCAGTCTTACCTCAGTAGTGGGCAAGAGTATAGAGGCACTCCTTAAGGAAAGGATAGTGCAACACCTGGAATCCATAGGAGCACAGGATCCAAGACAGCATGGGTTTATAACAGGAAGATCCTGTCAAACTAATCTCATAGATTTCTTTGACTGGGTAACCAGAGTGGTGGACCAAGGGGGAGCAGTTGATGTTGCCTACCTTGACTTCAGCAAAGCTTTCGACACTGTTCCACATAGAAGATTGATTAATAAGCTGGGTAGGCTCGGGGTGGATCAGAAGTTGGTCAACTGGGTGGCAAACTGGTTGACAGGCAGAAAACAGAGAGTGGTGGTAAATGGTATACAGTCAGAAGAGATGCAAGTCACAAGTGGGGTACCTCAGGGATCAGTCCTGGGGCCAGCCCTCTTCAATATCTTCATCAGTGGCATTGCAGAGGGACTGGAGGGTAAGGTTTGCCTGTTTGTAGATGACATCAAGATCTGTAACAGAGTAGATGATCCAGATGGGGTGGGCAGAATGAGAAGAGATCTGGATAAACTGGCAAAATGGTCAGAAAAGTGGCTACTGGGGTTTAATGCAAAGAAGTGCAAGATCATGCACATAGGGAAGAGAAACCCTGAAGCCACCTATAGGCTGGGAGGGGAGCCACTGGCAGTCACAAGGGAAGAAAGGGACTAGGGCATCATCATCACAGATGATCTGAAATCATCCAAGCAGACCACTAAAGCAGTAAGTAAGGCTAGGGGGATGTTGGGTTGTATTAGTAGGGGTATCACAAGTCGTAAGAAGGCAGTAATAATCCCTCTTTACAAGACACTGGTTAGGCCCCATCTGGAGAACTGTGTGCAGTACTGGAGGCCACACCTTCACAAGGACATTAACCAAATTGACGCAGTCCAGAGAAGGGCAACCCAAATGGTGCAGGGACTGCATCAGAAAACATTTGAGGACAGACTAACGGAGCTCAATATGTATACCCTAGAGCAAAGGAGGGAGAGAGGTGATATGATCGAAACATTCAAACACCTTGAGAGCATTAACAAGGTGAAATAGTCTAACTTGTTTCAATATGAGAAAAATAGCAGGACAAGAGGACACAGCATGAGATTAGAGAGAGGCCGATTAAGGGGTAATGTCAGGAATTTCTTTTTCACAGAAAGGGTGGTGGATGCATGGAACGACCTACCTCAGGAAGTGGTGGATATGAATACAGTGTAGGGTTTCAAACAGGCATGGGATAAGCATAAGGGAGCAATACAGATAAGTATGAGTGGATAGGCCATTGACAGAGCAAAGGCCGATGGCACATTCATAAGGTAGAAAAAGAAATGGGCAGACTGGATGGGCCTTGCAGTCCTTATTTATTTATTTATTTATTTCTAAGAATCAGTTTACAACCTTTGAGCCAGAGGCTCGTTTCCAAAGGTACTTCGTCACATAAAGACATACATTGTGTTTTTGGTTACATAGCAAAGATTTGCAAAACAATAGTGCTCAACAGAGGCGCCACGTCACACTGTGGTCAGACAAATACAATTGGGTACAGGGTACATGTAATTGATAACAGGTGTTACACAAGTTGGTATCAAGTGAGCAATCTGGTTGGTAACCTATCTGCTGTCAACTTCTATGTTTCTGTGTGGGAGCCCACTGAAAATTAAATATTGCCTCTCAGCTGGCCTACCCAGGCTAAATGTACTCTAGAGAAGTGTAAAAGCAGGCCACCACCGAAAATAAAATATTAAATCTCTTCTGGTCTATTCTGGGTAAATATATAGTACAAATGTGTACAAGCAAGACCTGGTACAACAGCAATGCAAGTAGCAAACTTTCAGCATTGACACATGTTTGTTCTCTTCTGTGCTGCTCTTGGCTGGAGTTGCCTCCTGTTGCTATTGCTCCTCTGCCCACATAGATACATAGATACATAGACAGTGTCGGCAGATAAGGGCCTATGGCCCACCCAGTCTGCCCATTTGAGCTTGTAAGTTCAGTTTGTTTTCCTAGAAGTCTGTTGCACCTTACCCCTGACCTCCAGAATTCCTTTATGTCTATCCCATGCATTCTTAAATCCCGTGATTGTTTCAGCCCCCACCACTTCCTCTGGCAGGGTGTTCCACTTGTCCACCACCTGTTCTGTGAAGAAATTCTTTCTCATGTTTCCTCTGAATCGTCCTCCCTCCAACTTCATCCCATGCCCTCTAGTCCTGGAACATCTTTTCGCTTAAAAATAGTGTTTTCCTGCACCTGTTCCTCCCTGTCAGATACTTGTATGTCTCTATCATATCCCTCTCTCCTCCTCTCCTCCAGGAGTACATGTTCAGTTCCTTCAACCTGTCTTCATAGGACTTGTGATGCAATCCATGCACCATCTTTGTTACCCTCCTCTGAACCTTCTCTACCCTGTCTATGTCCTTATGTGGTATGGTCTCCAGAACTGTACACTGTACTCCAGGTGGGGCCTCACTAGTGTCTTGTATAGCGGAATTATGACCTCCTTTTCCTGCTGGTGATGCCCCTGCCTATACATCCCAGCATCCTATTTGCTTTACCTGCTGCCTTGTCACACTGTTTCCTACCTTGAGGTCATCAGAGATGACAACCCCAAGATCCCTTTCCTGCTTGGTGCATGCTATATCCTCACCCCCAACTGATATATTGTGCCAGGGTTTTTGTGCCCCATATGCATTATCTTGCACTTCTTTCATTGAATTTCAACTGCAAACCCTGACCATTCTTCAAGTTTCTGCAGGTCGCTTTTCATTCTGTCTACACCCTCTGGTGTGTCTACTCTGTTACAGAGCTTTGTGTCATCAGCGAACAGTGAAATTCTGCCTTCTAGGTCCTCAGAATGTCACTGATGAAGTTGTTGAATAGGACGGTCCCAGCACTGATCCCTGTGGTACCCACTAGTCACTCTTCCCTCTGTGGAGTGACAGCCATTTACCACCACCCTCTGTGTCCTGCCACCCAGCCAGTTACCTACCCACCACACTACTGTCCTGCCCACACCCATATTCCCCAGTTTGTGTAATAGTCTTCTTTGTGGCACAGTGTCAAAGGCCTTGCTGAAGTCCAGATAGGCCATGTCCACTGCCCTCCTCTGATCCACCTCCCTAGTCACCCAGTCAAAAAATTCAATGAGGTTGGTCTGACATGACCTCCCCCTGGTGAAACCATGCTGCCTTGGGTCCTGTAGTCCATTGACAACCAGATGTTCCACCAATCTCTCCTTCAGTAGTGCTTCCATGATCTTCCCACTACCGGGTGAGGCTGACTGGTCTGTAGTTCCTGCTTCCTCTTTGTTCCCACTTTTATAAGGGGACTACATCTGCTGTCCTCCAGTCTTTGGGTACCTACCCTGTTTCCAGTGATCGGCTAAACAGGATAGCCAGAGGTTCAGCCACCACCTGTCTTAGTTCTTTAAGGACCCTGGGGTGCACCCATCTGGCCCCATTGCTTTATCAACTCTTATTACTTCCAGTTCCTTCAGGACCTTTCTCGTATAAAGGGACTTGTGTCCATTTCTGCACCATTCTTATCCCTTGTACTCCCTTCAGACCCATTACCCTCCTCTTCCTCAGTAAAGACTGAGCAGAAATACCTGTTCAATATATCCGCTTTACTGTTGTCATCCTCCACACGGCCCCCATCCTCCCCCTTCAGTCTCACTATCCCTCCCTTTGTCTTTCTTTTTTCACTTATGTACCTGTAAAAGGTTTTGTCCTCTCTACCCACTGATTTTGCAATGTGTTCTTCTGTCTGAGCTTTGGCTTCCCTTACTGATCTCCCTGCCTCCCTTTGCTTCTCCTGGTACTTCTCCCTATCCCCTTCTGCCTGTGTCTTTTTGTATTGCCTGAATGCAATCTTTTTGGCTTTCACTTTCTTTGCTACCTCTTTGGAAAACCACAATGGTCTCCTCTTCCTTTTCGTCTTGCTAACCTGCTTAATGCATAATTCTGTTGTTCTTGTAATCCCCATTTTAAATACTGCCCACTGTTCCTCAACCCCTGATTCCTGTCCCATTCTCCTTAATGCCTCTTTCAAGTATCTCCCCATTTTCCCAAAGTCTGCCCCCCTAAAATCCAGGATACGTGTTTTTGCGTGGTTTGGTTCTGCTCTTTCTGTGATTTCAAACCACAATGACTGGTGGTCACTGTTTACCAGGTGCTCCCCCACTGTTACCTCCATCACACTGTCCCTGTTTGTGAGCACAAGGTCCAGTATTGCCTTCTGCCGAGTTGGTTCCATGACCAGTTGCTTGAGGAAGGCACCTGAAGAGTCCAGGATAAATCTGCTCCTAGTTGATGCTGCTGCTGGGATGCTCCAGTCCACGCCTGGAATATTGAAGTCTCCAACCAGTACTACCTCACCCTTGTCTGCCATCCTTTGGATGGCTAGCATCAGCTCCCTATCTGTTTCTTCCTCCTGGGCTGGTGGTCTATAGACCACACCTCAAGCGGATGGCTGTCCCCATTTTCCTTTCCAGCTTAACCCACAGTATCTCTCCCCATTTTGTTCCTCCTGGATCTCTGTGGCCCTTATGTCATTTTTCACATACAGTGCCTCCTCCTCCCTGCCTGCCTGCTCTGTCTCTTCTGAATATGTTGTAGCCAGGTATGGCCATCTCCCAGTCGTGGTTATCATTACACCAGGTTTCAGTGATGGCCACAATGTCCAGGTCTGACTGTACCATGACAGCCTCAGATCTTCCATCTTGTTGCTAAGGCTCCTGGCATTTGCACACATGGCTTTCCATAATTTGACCTCCTAGACTGTTTCACTGTTCTACTCCAGCCCCTTCCTTGGTTGTCATTTATCCCTGGTTCTCCTTGCTGTCTGCCCTTCTGCTGAATTTTGCCCTTTTCTGCTTATCCACCTCTTGGGCACTAATCTCCATCTTTTGCACACTGCTTTGAGATAGCCACTCCTCTGGTTCACTGGTTCACTGCTAGCTGTGGGGGAGTGAGCAAAGTGGTACCCTCCTTGCAGGCCTGCCACCCCCTTTGCTAGTTTAAATGCTTGTCAATGTAGCATTTAAACTTATCATTGAGTGCTTGATTCCCTCCAGGATGGATGCAGGCCGCCAGGCTTGAACAAACCTCCATCCTCCAGGTGGGTCCCCAGTCACCAATGAATCCAAACCCTTCCTCACAGCACCAGTTCTTCAACCATGAGTTAAAGTTCTGGTGCATGCACTCCTATGCTCTCCCTTGCCTCTCACAGGTATTACTTCTGAGAAAGTGACAGAAGTAGCTACTTGCTTGAGACCCCTCCCCAGTTTCCTAAACTCTTCCTGAACTTCCTTTGGCTACCCATTTGCCAGGTCATTAGTACCTAGGTGGATAATGATATCCGGCTCACCCTCCCGTCTTGCTTTCCCAGTGATCCCCTGGATGTTCCTTCCATCCCTCCATGCCGTGGCACCTGGTAGGCACCTCACCTCCTGTCCTCCCCTCCTGTGTTCCCAGCTGGATCCTCTTATGATGGAGTCCCCACCAGGATTCGCCTCCTCCTCTGGGGTCCACTGCTTTCCCGCTGAGGTCACCTCCTTGGCTAACCTCCACATCCTTTCCTTCCACTTCTCTGGGTCCTCTATTTGGTTGTCCTCATTTGCCAGTGTGGCATACTGAGGTTCTTGAGTGGAATAGGATCTGGGATGTGCCTCTGCCTGACTGCTCTAACCCTCCCTGAGCCCACTGTCATCCAAGTGCTCCTCGTTCTTGGCATCCTTTGAGGCAGTTGCATTGGACTAGGTGGTCCCTGGATAGGGGTGACGGTACTCCTGACCCAGTTTACTTCCGCTCTGAGTCTGGCTACCTCATCCAGCAGTCCAGAGAGATGCATGCAGATAGGGCAGCACCTCAGTGTCCAGAAGGTCTGCCTGAATATGGCTGCCCCACAGCCACTGCATTGCACCACTCCCCACATTATATTGCAATTCCACTACTTGTCTGCTACTGAAGCTCTCCTAGTTCCCTTTATTAATTTACTGTACTAAAAATCCTGCCACTGAACCCTCAGATATTTTTTTTTTAAAGAAAAGAAACCAATAAATAAATAAATGAGTCAAAACACTTGTCGTGCTTAGGGTGGGCTTCTTCCCCCTTATGCTCCTCCTACTTCACACCCCTTACTATACCCTGTGTTTAGCTCCTGTCAATCAGATTTAACAGGGCATATAATTAAGAGTTGGGGAAAGGGGATGGAGGGGGGGCGAAAATTTGCAGCAATTAAAGACAGCACAGAATTACACCACCACTATGTTTTAAATTTTCAACAGCCCAAAAACAATTATAAGTAAAGACAACAAAGAAAGTATAGTGTCACTAAAAGCCCACAATCTAAGTTTAAAAGAAAAATAGCAATTACCAGTTACTCTAAAGCACTGAATTGAATATGTTTCCTTCCTTCCCCTTCTGGCTTCTTCCCACTGTGTTCTTGGTTTGGTTGTTGTTGCTGGCTTTTTGTGGCTCACCCCCCTTCTGCTTCTACTCTGGGGTTCAATGGGCCTTTTTCACATACTGGACCTTGCCTGCCAGCTTGTCTGTCCTCCAGGCCTCACCCCTGCCTGCTGGCTACTCTTAGGTTGAGCTTCTTCCTCATTGATGCGTTCCATTATCTTCTGCCCCACCCTGTGCTGTTGTGCCATCTCTGTCATCGGTTTGATTTTCAGGAGCTCCATTTATTTTCTGCCACTCAAGTACTGTGTTTGCAATCTCTTATGCCTTCCTTATCTTTCCTTTACTTACTACTAACTAGCATATGCCTTATCAATTGGACTTACATTTCAGTGTCAATCTCTACCTGTCCTTCTATAGTTACTACTAACAGGTATACACTTCATTAATCAGGTACATGCTCTGATGACACTCAGACATGGGCCTCAGCAACAATCAAGCTCTTCCCCTTCAAACATTGCTAAAACAGACACCCATCATCTCTATTTATACTGTCTATGTGGTCAGTCTCCATCCATACTAACTCCCTCCTCTCCTACTAAAGTTTCAGCCATTCATGTTTTGCCCTTCCTCTGGATTGGGCTCTCAGCCTGTTGCTTTGCCCTTTCTACTGTGTCCACCAGCCTGTCCAGGGGTCATTCAGGCTGTTTCCTTGGGGCTCACATTTATTGTAGGCAACCATGTAAGTTTATGCCCACTTTATCCTTCTACTTACCTGCACCTTTGTCCACCATATCAAATCAACCATGCTACCTACTAGGCACTTGCCCTCCTCCTCATTCAACTTCCCAGGCCTTCACATTCCACAACATTCCACATCTCCCTGGTATGCTACAGGTTCAGGTTTCTAAATAAGCTCCTTCATTTTACCCCTCAAGGGGTCATCTCTTTGTCCCTGGCCAGTCAAGGGCATGGCTCCAATATCATCTCTCCAGGCCTTGCTCCTCAAGGGATTGGCTCTAACATTGTCCCCAATGGGCCTTGCCCCTCAAAAGGCTTGGCTCCAATCTCATGTGAGCCATATCCAGAGGAGAGTATCTGGGCAGCTAAGCTTTAAGTACCTATCAGTAAATCTTCTTTCTCCTTGCGTTTCCTTAAATAATCCCATCATTCATTTGGCAATGGCTTTGGGCTCATAGCACTTTTGCACAGCTGAATTCCTTCCATGAAGGCTTCTTTTAGTCGTAAGGTCAGCCCTGCAGCACTATCTGTTTTTAACTGAAGGAGACATATTTCTCTGTAACTGAAGCAGCATGCACGAGGTCCTCTTCCAGAAACAATAAGTAATCTTTAGCCTGGAGGGATGGTAACCTACAGTAGGCATTAGTTCTAAAAAAAATGTCCTCTACAAGGGTCTTTTTCATCTCTGGCAGTTTGGTAAAGGGCACCTGAATCACAAAGGAGTGGAATGAGAGGATATGTCATTAGATCCACAGCTATGGGCTGGTATGGTGGGAGGTCTCCAAGAAAGTACATAGTTTGTTCCAGTAAGACTACATCATGCCCAAGTAGCCATCTGATCTGGAATATCTGAGGGGGGCAGGGTAGGTAGTGTCATGCAAGTGAATGCAAAGGTCTGGCTGATTTTGCCCTGAAGGTTATTGAGGACATAAAGAGCTCCCATGCACCGGGGTGCAGAGTTAGGTAGTGGCCAGAAGCAATTTACTGCTACCTTAAATTGGTGCAACTTGTCAGGGTGTTATCACAGTGCCTTACAGAAGACCAAGGGCAAAGGGAACTGTTGAATCAGATTTAGAGAATGAAACATATTAGGGTTGTAAAGAATCCCTTGAAGCTGTGTAAGCTCAAAAATATCAGGGCAGAGAGGTTGCAAGAAAAAGTGTACATTAATCTGCATCGCACTGGTGACTTTAGACCCTAGGATTTGGTAGTAAAATCTGAGATTACTGTATGTTCCTGTGTAGAAGACAAATTGAATCAGGTCCTTGGACCCTCAGCATGAATTACTAGGTACCGTACTATATGAATCTGATCCATCTCTGCTAAGTAAAGAGATTCAAATGTCTGGACCCTGTATCCTGAGTTGCTTGCCCACCGTAGAACAGTGCTCTGTCCCTGTAACCAAAGGGAGAAAGTGAAGGTGACCTGGTTACTGTGGTTTTGCAAGTGGCACCCAGGGCATAACAACAAATATCCCAAAATACCCCTAGACAGGGAAGCACCATGGGCCATCCCCACCTGCATCCAAGGGAGCATCGCAGGTTGGTTCCGCTACACTGAGAGGTGAAGAAGAGGTTGTATATTCTTGGAGGGGTAGGTGTAAGGAAGGAATGCAAAGCAAATCTACAGTGTTTTGGTTTAATCCAGGGTGGGAAAAATCATCTGTTATTCAATAAACCTTCTGTTGCTAAGGTGGAGTCAGCAATTCACTCCATACAGTGCTCCTTATTTTGCAAAACACTTTGAAATGGTACTTCTGATATGGGCAGAATATTCCAGGTACTGGTGAAGAAACAGAACAAGATAGTTATAATTGTAGGCAGGCACTTGACGGGGAGTGGATAGTCCAAGAGGTGCAGGGATTTGGCTAGCTATTGCTTGGTACTGAATAAAATAGAGACACTATTCTTTTGGTTTTCAATTACTGTAGTTGGTTTGGGTGAAACTAGTTCTGGACATCAAAGTATTCACATTGTAGGTCCTGTTCAGCGTATGTATGGGTGGTGGTGGGGGGGAGGGGCAGATGAATAGAATATGGTATCAACAGTATACATGCAGCTAGAACAGGCAGCAGGATTCTGGGAAAGTCATTGATGAAGACTGCAAATAGAAGGAGGTCCCAGGATGAAACCCTGTGGGACTTCTAGGATGACTGTAGGTGTGGAAAAGAAAGATGGTCACAACCTATCTGCTAGTGACCTGTCAGACTCAGTTGGACTTTAACCAGCAGGTGTTGGGGGAGATATCTGATAAACAAGAAAGACAAGCTTACAGGCGGTACAGAGCACCCTTAGGGGAAGTGCTTGTGAGGCACGAAGTACCAGTGACATTAGGGTGAAATCTGGAGCCTTATTATTTGCTCTTAAAATGATAAAACACTCTATACAGTCTGTGTGCTGTTGTTTTTTGTTTTGATATAAGAGATTGCCCTCCCAGCAAGCAGCACATCATAGCATTGCTCGGTACACACACAAGTTCATTTTGATCATGGGGTATCCATTATACTGTACCTGAAAATTAGTTTAGAAAGAAGAAGGGGGTAATTTGTGGTATCTAAATCCTAGATGGTTTGAGCAGAAGCTGATTGTATGAGGTAAGATAGCAGTTCTGGCATAGATACTGGATATCTGCCTACTGACTAACCTCTGCAGGACTTCGGACAGAGTAAGCAATAGGGAATAGGGCAGTAGTTGACAGGGACATCTGCTGCACCTTCTTTGTCAAGGGTACAACTGTCGTGAGTTTCCAGGTAGGGGGAAGCTGTCATGCAGCCAGAGAGCAGTTAACAATGTGATTAGAAATGCTGAAATGTGGTTGGTTGTCAGCAGTCTGACTCTCTTACATTAATCTCCATTAAACTTACATGTACAGCCTTTTCACAATAAGTCTGGCACAAGAATTCATAAAATGCTTTGAAAAAAAGCACCTGCTGTCAGCATTCATTAAATTTTACTTTCTAATGGCTGCCACTCCAGTTTCTGCCACTGGTCCAGTTGGTTCCCAAAGAAAATACAAATACATAAATTTTTGTAGAAACATGATCGTAGAGACTCAAATCTGCTGAGTTCAATTTTTAAGAGTATGTTACTACAGTCAGCTTAATTGAAACAGGCCACCATTACTATTAGCACCTTCCAGCTGTAGAGTAAAATGCGAAACCACTCCTGTGATTACTGCTAGCAATACCTCAATCTCCGTAATACAGGGAACACTTAAGGAATTCATAATACAAGGAGACACCATGATACAGGAGACTTGTGCATGCCCAAGAGCCCAAATCAACTTCTACCCATCTAAACAGATGCAAATAGTAAGCACTGAATCGAACCAGATGGCAGCTGGCAGACCTGCCCACCACAGATTCCTATCCAGCTCAAGCCATGGGCTCCAATGGACTGCCTGATCAGGCTCCAAGCTCCGCTCCAATCAAGGAGAAAAGAATCAGTAAGGGGACTGGCCCAGCAAGGTTGGAAGGGAATTGAATTTGGTACACAAACACACTGAATGCTGACTGGTAGTAATGCATCACTAGATGGTGGACTGGGTCTGCCTTGGTCCTCAGTCTCTAGGTCTGAGCACTAAGTGCAAAATTTGCCTGACATTCTCCTGCAGACTTTCTGAATGTAAGTGAAGTTACTCTGGTGGGTGGTAGGAGCATGATGGAAGAAAAAGAGAAGGATATAACCATGTGGCTCAGTGGGGGCAGGGGCTCAAACATTAATCTGCATGACCCCCCCACCCCAGAACCATGTGGATTGAGAATAAGAGAGGAAACTATCCCATTCCAGCAGCACAGGAGTTAAAGAAACTGAAGAAAGTGAGATAGGTAAATAGAGTCAGTGTATGTGTGTCTGCCATAAACACTAAAATACCGAGATGGCTTGGCACCCCAGAAAAGAGTGAAGAGTCCAAGTCTAACAAAAGCAATGCAGAGGACAGCAACCGAAATGGTGCAGGGCCTGCATTGAAAGCCCTATGAAGAGAGGCTTAGGGAACTGACCTTGTACTCTCTGGAAGAGAAGAGGAAGCGGGGGGGATATGACAGAGACGTTCAAGTACCTCACAGTAATTAACGAGGTACAGGAGGAGAGTATTTCCCAGAGAAAAAGGTACTCTAAGATAAGGCGTCACAATATGAAGCTGAAGGGGGGATAGGAGCAGGGGTAATGTGAGGAAATACTTCTTCATGGAGGGGGTGGCAGATGACTGAAGCAGCCTCCTGGCAGAAGTGGTGGGGGCTAAAATGATCACAGGATTTAAGAGTGCATGGGTAGACACAGGGGCGTCTTGGGGAAAAGAGGGAGTGGATGCTGGAGTTCCAGTAGGGACTCAAGTAGCACTATGGGGGAGGGTAATTTAGGGCAGACTGGGTGGGCCAAGTGGTCCTTATCTGCTGACAGTATCAATGAATCTATGAATTTGCTTTGCATATTTATTTAATGATTTTATATGTTTATTTTTCAAACACTCGTTACTCTGTTTGATGCATAGTGGTGGCAAGGCACTTGGACTCCCACCTTTGAGTCTGTCCACCAGCATTTAATTTAAATACTGCTCTTCTGTGACCCCAAGCATATATGTAGCTGACCTCCTGCCCCCGGACAGTGGTCCTGCAACAAGTCTACAGATCACACCTATCTACTTTTTTTGTCTTAAATGCTTATTTTTGAAACAATTTTTATAACCATTTGTTTAAAGTGTTTAATCAATTGGACAGATTTTATTCAATAAGATCTGCACTATTTTGGGAGGTGTTAATTGAATCTTTCATGGTCACCCACAGTGTGAACACTCTTTGAGTGTCCTGTGTGACAATGTCACCTATGATCTCATTAGTGGTGCTGTCACATTTGCAGCGGTGGACTACATAGCTAAGGGGCACACACATGCCAATAAATTTGTACCAGCTACTTGGCACTGGAGACAGCACACACGGTTTAGTGTGGTATGGTATATGTTATACCTGCTGAAGGTTTCTAAACAGGTGACTTTCTGCTTGATTTGAATTGGCAATTGCCAGAGTTTTTTATTAAATGCTGCAAAAGTTTGTTAACATAATGAAATACTTGCAAACACTGTCAAATGGAGTTTGATGCTTTTGGTGCAACATAAACCCTGTATTTGTAATTATCTGATACTACTAATTGTTTCAATATATTTTGAACTGCAGAACCACTGCCCTTGATAATTTTGGCACAGGTGGCCAGCGAAAAAGTTTGGGGCAAGTGAATGGTGGGCAAGCTTTGAACTTTCAAGAAAATAAAAGATCATTGGATGAATTTATCAAAATTTGTGTTCACTTGTTGATTAAACACTTCATTTGTTTGAGATTAACTTGTTCATTTGGACTCTGTCTCATTGGACCAATCAGAACAGTCTGTGTGGGTGTTGCCACCAACAGGATTTCTCCCATTTTAGGTTGAATTGAGATGCAATGCCAAAAATATAAAGTAATGCAAACTGGCTGCAAACATCTGCAGAGTATAGAAACATAGAAACATAGACTTTGACAGCAGATAAGGACCGCTTGGCCCACCTAGTCTGCCCATTTCCCTACCTAGAGGATAAGCTGCAGATCCTATTTAACCAACAGCCTATTTCTTTCTACCTCCCACAAACATTGCCTTATGTCTGTCCCATGCATTCTTGAATTCTCCCACAGTTTTAGTATGGCATCACTGGGACAAGGATGGAGCAATCAAAGGTGAAAAGGGATCTGGGAGTGATAATTAGTAAAAGTTTTAAAAGTACTTTCTTCTTCATGACAACTAATAAGATGATGAGGGTGCATCAGGTTGGAGTTCTGTAGTCAAAGGAGGAAGGCCAATCTGCCACTGCACATGTCACTGGTTAGACCTCATCTGGAGTACTGTGTGCTGTTCTGGAACCCTCTTCTGAACAGGGACAGGGATAGGTTGGAAACTAAATAGTGAAGGGTGGTAAAAATGATCCAGATACAGCAAGGAAAGTCCTATTAGGAGAGACTGGAAAGTCTCAATATGTGCATCTCTGGAGGACAGGAGAGGGGAGAGAATATTATAGAAACATTCAAATAAGAACATAAGAACAAAAGAAGTAGGCAGCAGATGGGGACTGCGTGATCCATCTAGTCTGCCCAAAACTTAAATAAATACAGGAGTACAATAGAGTGATCTCCAGAGTTGTTTAAGTTGCAGAACAGTTCATCCACTGGGGGCACACTGTCAAGCTGGATGGGAAGGGGGTTTTAAAGAACTAGGAAATATTTTTTCACACAGTGGGTGGAGGAAGGGTGGAATAGTCTGGCCAAGCAATGTGGTCAATGCTGGTACTATTGTTGGGTTCAGAACACAACTGGACATTTTTTAAGGATTATTAGGAACAAGAGGATGGTAAGAGACAGAGAAAGGTCTGAAGGGAAAGTTAATTCTGAATAATTCATAGTAGGGTATCTAGGCAGACTTGACAGAGTTGTCTTTTTCTTTCCTTTATCTTCTATTCCTATGTTTCTATTAGTATATGAGCTATTTAATATGTTGCTATTCATAGTCATATTCATCTGACAGAATGATAACCTCGTTGCCTCCAGTAACTTGAGCAAACAAGGGAAACAGCCAAATGGAAGTGATATGACCTTGTTCTAAATCATGTGACTAATGACACTTTTTCATAAAATTTTTGCAACAATCCCCTGTAAGAGAGGGTGGTTGTTTAATCAGCAGTGATGGACCTGATCCTGGTCTGTTTGGCACCAAGTCTCAAGGGTGTGGTTTAGCTTAAGACAAACATGGAGGAGAAGAGCAGTATGAAAAACTTCTGACAGACATTGGGGCAACACTGACAGGCAGAGAGGCAGAAACTCTTCTGGGCCCAGCTAACTCGGGTCCAAATATATCAATAATTGCTCCTATTTATGCAATATGTAGAGGGACCGCTGGAAGGATAAGAGGACTGTGGGGGTTTCCCCTTAAGCTATTCATCTTGATGGCAAGCTGGCATTAGAGCCAGTGCCATCAAAAAGGCACACAAAGAGAGGAGTACTTGAATCAGAGGAATTGGTGGCAACACTGAAGACTCTGCAATTGTCTAGAGAGCCTGTGGTATGCCAAGGATGGGAATCCTGGATTTAAGCAATAAACCACGACAGGGTGTGGGTTATGTTGGGATTTGCCCACACCTGGTGTGGTTAGGTCATGAGGCTACAGGCCAAGGGAGTAAACCACACCAGAAGTGGGTAAATCCCAGCATATCCCACACCCTGAAGTGGTTTACTGTGATTATAAGATGTTCCCCTTTTATCTCACAAAAAAAGAAAGAAAAAAAAACTGTGTTTTTCTTGCATTTTAAATTGTATTTGTTCAATTTATTATTGTGCCCGTAAAAATACTCCTGGGTTGGTAGGGCTCTGATTATCTTGCACCTGCACAGTACTCTACTGCCATTCCTGACAGTCAGTGCTTTCCCTGCATCTGGGAAACCTTCAAGACTGTGCCCAGTGTCTGCAGTTCACTTTGTCCCGGCTCCATTTTTTGTTGTAGGAGCTCAGACAGCCTTCTGAAGTGGGTGCACACCTGTTTTTGTCTACAGAGCTCTGGTTCTGTTTCTTTGCACATTGTACACATGTGCAGCAGCGTGGATTGCTGTTGCACTTAATAACAGTCATTCACTGGCCCTCTTCCTCTCATGGGCTGGGGAAGCAAATTATCTGGTATGTTTTTCTTTGTCCTGTGTTTCAGCCATCAGAACAGTGGAGAGGGCCAATGGTCAGAGGGTTTGGAGCGGCAACAACTGCAGCTTTGAACTGTGGAGCCCTGGTTCACATCAGGTCTCCTGCACTGCTGTGACTGCATTACCAATCCTCGCTCTTTGGCAGTTCTGGGTTATCGGGAGTTGGGGAGGAGGAATCTGTTAAGGTATGCCCAGATTGGGGGGGAGTTACAGCCACTTCACTTTTTTTGTTGTGGAGATCACGTTCTCCTTCACCACTTGGTGGCAACTCAATATGGCGGTTTTCTGCTTTCATATTTGGGGGGTTGGAGTGATTTCAGAGACTGGGGATTCCAGATGCAGCTGATTGGCACCTTTTCCCATGGGTTATGCCAGGATTTACCACAGCTGAAAGGTACCAATCAGACAATCAGGTTTTACCATTCTTGCACCCCATTGTATAATAAAGGATAACCTATGGCCAGCTTGGGGCTACAGCCCTGGTGATACATGAGAGTGGCCAGGTCCAGAACTTAAAATTGGTCAGTGTGGGAGTGACTGGGCACAGAGTCCTAGGCTCTCATAACGGACACAGTGGATGGGAGGTCAATGCGAGTAATGCATCTCCGGCCCAAACAGCTTCAGCTGACATGCATTGAACAATTTGTTTCCCAGATGGCATTTTTTATGACATGTTCCCAAGAGAGATGCCTCATTGAGACATTGATCTTTATGCTCACAAGCAAATGGAGATTTCTGAGACAGTCTGGATTCCTGAATAGAGGGAGGGGATTTGTGATGCAACTCCTGGTGGGGGACTCAATCATTAGGGGGGGTAGAAGTGGGGGAGGAAGGGGACAGGGATGTAAGGTGCCTGCCTGGCACCATGGCTCAGAGGGACAGGAAGCGAATCCTTAGGATTGTGGGAGCAGCTGCACGAGGGAGGGAACTGGATGTCATTGTCCACCTAGGGACAAATGACCTGGCTGGGAATGGGATCAGAGCAGTGCAAGAGGAATTTGTAGAGTTGGGGAGGGGCCTTAGACAAGCAGCACGTATGGTAACCTTCTCGGAAGTGCTTCCTGTCTATGGCAAGGATGATGCTAGGGTACTCCACAAAATGGGATTCAATGAATGGTTGAAAAACAGGTGTGGAACTGAGGGTTTGGGCTTCATTGGGGACTGGGAAGCCACCTGGAGGAATGCAGACCTATACAGGTGCGATGGTCTGCATTTGTCCGGGGGGGACTGGGATCCTAGGTGATAGGTTTAAATGCTTCATTTAGCAACATTTAAACCAGCCAAAAGGGAGACGAAAGGGCAGAGAAATCCCAGTCCCCCCCACAAAACACAGTAATTAGTGAAGAAAACACCAAGGTAGAGAAGTCATTTGGGAGCAGGATGGGTAAATGCAAAAAAAAGGCAAAGGCAGTAAGGACAGGGATGAGGCTAAAAGAGGTAAGGCCATCAAAGAATGGAGGGTGATGAGTACCATTGCCCATAGTCTGTGTAACAAGCTCCCTGAACTAGTGGCCTTGATGGAAGAGGGGTGCCTGGGTAATGTGACAGTCACTGAAACATGGAATGCAGAGAACCATGACTGGGATGTCAACATACCAGGATATACAACCTACAGGAAGGACAGGAAGGGTAAAAGAGGAGGAGTAGCTTTCTATGTAAGGGAAGGGACTAAAGCAACAGAATTAAAGAGTAAACATGAAGTAGATGAATCTCTATGGGTCACCCTGGAGACAGGAAATGACACCACAATCTGCATGGGAGTTGTGTACAGACCCCCATCTCAGGGGGACGGAATGGACAAGAAAATTATAGAAGGCATCCTTAAAATGGCAGAAAAAGAGGATGTATTGTTGATGGGGGACCTGAATATGCCAGATGTTAACTGAAGCACCTTTGCTGCAGGCACATAGAGGAGCAGGGTCATTCTTGATACCCTACAAGGGGCATGCCTCAGACAGCTAGCGTTTGAACCCACTCAGGAAGGAACAATCTTAGACATGGTACTCTCAAATAGGGACAGAGAAAGGATCTCAGAGAAAGGATCTCAGATTTAGAAGTAGGTAGCCATCTGGGAACAAGCGACCACCAAACAGTGTGGTTCACAATAAACACAGGCATAGAGTCAAGCCATACAAAAGCAAGAGTATTGGACTTTAGGAGGGCTGACTTTGGGAAAATGAGAGACTGCCTTAGAAAATCACTAGCAAATGGGCAAGAAGGAGGGGTGGAGGAACAATGGAGAATAATCAAAACAGCCATCACAGAGGCAATGAGCCGTTGTTTGAAGCAAATCAATAAAACAAAGTGAAGGAAAAAAACACTATGGTTCTCAAAAGAGGTGGCAGGGAAGGTTAAGGAGAAAAGAATAGCATTCAGGAAATATAAGGAAACACAGAAGAAGCAGGACAGAGAACTTTATCAGTTAAAGCAGAAGGAGGCAGGGAAGGCAATCAGAATAGCAAAGGCCCAAACTGAGGAAAATATAGCCAATTCTGTTACGAAGGGGGATAAAACCTTTTATAGGTACATTAGGGAGTGAAGAAAGACCAATGGAGGGATAAGGAGACTTAATAAAGGAGAGGGAATGTGGGCAGAGAGTGATAGTGAAAAAACAGGGATACTGAATGAATATTTCAGTTCAGTATTCACAACAGAAGAAACATAGAAACATAGAATTTGATGGTAGATAAGGACCGCTTGGCCCATCTAGTCTTCCCATTTCCCTACCTAACAGATAAGCCGCAGATCCTAGTTAACCAACAGCCTACTTCCTCCTTCCCCCCACTAGAAACAGGAAAGAGGATGAGGAGGTACCTAAACCAAACAAGAGAAACACTCTGGATGGTGGGTCGATACCAGTCCATTCACAGAAGAAAGGGTTTTGAAAGAACTCTTGAAACTAAGGGTGGGCAAAGCAATGGGGCCTGATGGGATTCACCCCAGAATTCTAAAAGAACTAAGGGTCAGACTAGTGACACCACTGACTACTCTCTTTAGCAAATCATGGGAGGATGGGGTGGTACCTGAGGACTGGAGGAGGGCAGATGTGATTCCACTTCACAAAAGTGGGAGCAGAACAGAGGCAGGAAACTACAGACTGGTTAGTTTGACCTCAGTGGTAGGGAAAATGATGGAATCACTTCTGAAGGAAGAATTGTTCAGTACCTAGAGGCCAGTGGGGCACAGGACCCAAGGCAGCATGGATTCACAGCAGGAAGGTCGTGTCAGAAGAATCTAATAGATTTCTTTGACTGAGTGACCAAAGCAGTAGACCTGGGAGGGGCTGTCGATATGGCCTACCTAGATTTTAGCAAGGCATTTGACACAGTCCCACACAAAAGATTTAATATACAAGTTAGCCAGCCTGGGAGTGGGTCCCAAGGTGGTGGCCTGGATAAAATATTGGCTGGACAACAGGACGTAAAGGGTAATAGTAAACAGAGTCCACAGTGAAGAAAGGAGGGTAACTAGCGGGGTACTGCAGGGTTCAGTACTAGGACCGGTCCTCTTTAATGTCTTTATAAGTGACATTGGAGAGCACCTGGAAGGAAAAATATGTCTCTTTGCAGATGACACAAAGATCTGCAACAGGGCTGATACACAAGGTGGGGTGGAAAGGATAAAAAGGGATTTGGCAAAGTTGGAGGAATGGTCAAATGTATGGCAGCTCAGATTCAATACATAGAAGTGCATGGTAATGCACCTGGGAAACAAAAACCCAGGGGAAGAGTACACAATGGGGGGTGAGACACTAACAACAACAAAAATCGAAAGGGACCTGGGAGTAATTATATCAGATAACCTAAAAGTGGGTATGCAATGTGAGAAGGCAGAAAGGATGGCTAGGGGGACACTGGGATGCATAGGGAGAGGCATCAACAGTAGAAAACAGGAAGTTGTTATCCCTCTGTACAGACAGTTGGTGAGACCCCAGCTGGAGTACTGTGTGCAGTTCTGGAGACCCCATCTCTGCAAAGACATAGACAGAGAGGAGGCTGTTCAGAAGAGGGCAACCAAAATGGTGCAGGATCTACATCACAAGACATATGCAGACAGACTAAAGCAGCTTAATATGTACACCCTCGAAGAAGGGGGGACATGATAGAAACTTTCTAATCTGCTCAACTCTATGTAATATAACTCTAGGTTGCCCCTGAAAAAGGAACCTCCGGGGCCGAGTGGGCCTACCCGGTCACCAAAATTTAATAAATAAATAAATAAATACCTCAAGAGACTTAATAAATTCCAAGAGGGTAGCATCTTTCAGAAAAAGAGATGTGCAATAACAAGGGGGCACAATTTGAAGATAGAGTGGGGACGGCTCAGAGGTAATGTTAGAAAGTATTTTTCACAGAGACAGTTGTGGATGCATGGAACAGCCTTCCTGAGGAGGTTGTGGAGACAAGAACAGTGGGAGAATTCAAAAATGCATGGGACAGACATAAAGCAATTCTAGTGCGGGGGTAGGAGGAAGTAAGCCATTGGTTAACTAGAATCTGCAGCTTATCCATCAGGTAGGGAAATGGGCAGACTAGGTGGGCCAAGTGGTCCTTATCTGCCATCAAATTCTATGTTTCTATGTTTCTTGCTACCACCTGTAGTCAGGTACCATACCAAACCGAAGCCTGCAACAAAACATACAAATGGATACACTTACACAGACCGAAAGATACCACCAAAAAGCAGAAAAAAAATAATTCCAAAATTGTTTAATGGACAATGCAGCAAAAGAAATGCAGCCATGGAGAATCTACCTCAGCGTATTGCCTCACAAGCAGAAGGCTTTATCACGGACCTTCTGAACAGGGGAGGTGCCTGCTAGGGATGAGCAGCCCTACACTCCGACAATGAAGCAGAGAGTCTTGCCTGAATCTAGTGCTAATACCTGCTGCAGCTAGTAGTTGCTGAGGTCACAAGATAGTTAGCACTATGTAATCTGTATTCTCTGAAGAGTGGGGCAGTGAAATTAATTATACTGTATGTGAGTTCATAAATGAAATATATTCTGGATCCCCATGCGTGAAATTAACTTGAATAGTTTATCTGTTGTAAATTTCAAGTCTGTGCTCTAGCTGCCTTTTGCGGTTATTGCCATCCAGGCTACAGGTCTGAATCAGGTGGGGACACTCAGAAGCCAACAAACCATAGTAAATAAATGTTTCACTATAGGGGATTTTTTCTTTTTTTTTTCAGTTCAAAGTTTATTGATACATTTTCCACAATAACAGGCAGTTACAATGAAAATGAGATAGACATACAGACTCAATGTAAAGGGGTAACTGCCCAACCCACCCATCCTCCTTTACTGCAGTAACCAAACCTAGTGTCCACTAAGTGCCAAGCTCTTTACCTAAGAACCTACATGGCCGTGTAACCTGAGACATGCTTAAGACTGAACCAGTGAAATTAGAGAGTGAAGGGGATCCCAAATTTTGGTATATGCTGCCAATCTATTATGAAGACTGGCAATCGCTTTTTCTGTACGTAGATTAGACAGGATTTTGTTTACACATTCTTGGTAAGATGGGGAGGACTTGTCTTTCCAGTGACGTAAAATAAGCTTCTTAGCCGATAAAGCTATAATGGAAATATGAAACTTTCTTACTTTAACTCTAACAGAAGACAGGTCCCCTAAAAGGCAATATCAGGAGTAAAATACTCGTGAAGACCCAGTAAAGGGTCCAGGGAAGTCTTAATTGAATGCCATAAGAGGGAAACTTTAGGGCAAGACCAGAACATATGAAGAAGTGTTCCTTCTTCCTGCAAACACTTATTACATATATTGGAATTCAAAAAAACACATTTCTGTAGTTTAGCTGGAGTGTAATACAGATTATGTAATATATGATATTGCATAAGACGCAATCTGTCTTGAGAAACATATTTATGACAGAATCTCCACAGGGATTGCCAATCCGGATGGTACTGAGGGAGGATAGAGTTCCAGAATCTTGTGGGTCCAAAGAAACCCCATATCTCTTGTGAAACAAAACCTTATATAATTTAGATATTACACCTGAAGATCCAATAAGTGAAGAAACCTCAGGTATCAGGGCTGTGATGGTCTGGGAGGGGGGGATATTACCAAAATTTATTGTAAGTAAGTGCCTTAATTGTATAGCTTTGAAGTGAGAGGGAGCCGGGATATGAAATTTCCTGATAATATCTCCCACTGACAACCATTGCCCATCTTCATCTATGAGAGAGAGAGAGAGAAGTATCCCATCCCCCAATTGGGACAACCATTGACGGGGAATCTGGTTCTTATTAATAGTAAAAGATGGGGAATTCCAGATAGACTGGGCTGAGTCCTAGTGGGAAGTATATTTAAAAAATGAACACAGTTGTGCATAAACCTCTAAAGAGGTAAATACTGTAGGGCATCCCTCAGTCATACGAACCTGGGAGATTTTAAGATAGAATAAGGTAAGGGGGTCCAGATTCTTGGACTTAATTACATCCAATTCAATTCTAAGCCAAGCCAGTTGCTCTTTTTCTGGGCCGGGAGATACCAATCTCAGACATTTTGCTAAATGACTGGCCCAATAATATATAGCCAGATGGGGAATCCGTAAACCCCCCTCCAGTTTTGGAGCTACCAATTTGCAATAAGCCAATTGAGGATACCTATCAGCCCAAATAAATCTAGTGAATATACCATGTAACTTTTTAAATCAGAGTAGTGGAATGAAAGTATTGAGAAGAGATAAAGGGTAAAATATTCTAGGAAATATATTCATCTTAATTATGTTGATCCGGCTCCATAATGAAATGGGAAGTTTGGACCACCTCTCAAGATCATGAGTTATCAACTGTGAGAGGGATTCCAGATTTTCCCTAAACCATGTTAGGGGGTTATGAGATAGTTTAATGCCCAAGTATTTAAATGACTTGGGAGTCCAACATAAGCCAAGGGGACTAATATCATTTTTGAATACCTTATGGCTTAATGGGAAAAATAAGGATTTGCTAGCATTCAGTTTGTAGTTGGACAGGTCACTAAATCTTGCTATTTCACTCAACAAGGCCGGTACAGAAGATACCGGATGAGATAAATGTATCAGCAAGTCATCTGCAAATGCAGTGACTTTAATTTCATAGCACCCAACCCAAATGCCTTGTTTGGAAACATTATTGAGAATATTTTGGATGAGAGGTTCCAGATATAAATTAAACAACAGAGGAGACAAGGGACATCCCTGTCTAGTCCCTGAATGGAGTGAAAAAGGTTTGGAGAAGGCCCCATTCCCAGAGATTCTTGCTGTAGGAGTTTTATATAGTGTAGCAATCCAGGATATAATTACAGAAGGGAATTGAAAAGCTTCCAGAACGCAAAACAAAAGTTCCAATTCACTGATCGAATGCTCTCGGCATCCAAGGAGACCAGTCCCAGGGAACCTCAAGGCCCCCAGCTGAGAAAACATGAGATAGGGTACACAAGTGATCAGATGATGAAAGCCCTTTCATAAATCCTACCTGGTTTATACCAATTAATTCAGGGAGAACTACCGTTAACCTATTGGCTAGTATCTTCGAGAGAGTTTTAACATCCTGATTTAGAAGGGAAATAGGTCTGTAGCTCTGAACAAGCTCAGGATCTTTATCTGGTTTGGGGAGAAGAACAATCAAGGCCTCAAAAAGGTGAGGATCAGCCTCTGCCCCAGTTAGAATATATTGAAATAAATGACAAAGTACTGGTAATAAAAGATCCCGAAAAACTTTGTAAAATAGGGAGGAGAATCCGTCAGGGCCTGGGGCTTTGTCTGCAGGCAATCCACTAATAACCTCAGCAATTTCCTCCTGTGATATAGGAGTAACCAGAAAACCCTTGTGTCGCTCTGAGAGGGAGGGCAAATGGGAATCCCTCAGATAACTCTCCGTACTACCTGGATAAGGAGGATACTCCATGTCACTGTACAAACTTGCATAATATAGGGCAAATTCTTGCACTATTTCAGTAAGGAGATACTTTCAGAGGACCCATCTGCCATTACCCCTGATTGGAGGGATAAATCTCACGATTCTTGTTGTATCATAATGCCAATGGCGCCCTGCCTTTTCTCCCTGGTCCTGTAACTAGCTCTTGTACAAATAATAGCTAATTCGCTTTTTCCCCAAGTAGCTCTAAATATCTATCTTTCAACAATAGAGTTTCCTCTTGTCTTCGTCAGGGCATGAGAAACATTATTTTCAAGTGACCTAATTTGGGACAGTAATGATATTAATTCCTTCTCCCGTGCCCTTTTCCTACCCACCGCCATACTAAAAAGGATCCCTCTCATGAAAGCCTTAAAGGCCCCCCACAAAATATCTGGCTTTGTACTATCTAAAGGGTTGGATTAAAAAAAGGATTCAATTTCCTCTCTTATGAGCTTGCAATATTTAACAACTTTAAGAGGGATCCGTACGATTGCCCGGCATGAGGTTTCCCGTCACTTTGTTTACCGACATTTTTTTCCCGTAATTATGTATCCCGACTTAAGTATTGACTGACTATTAGTTTCCCGACGTAACCATTCACATGCAAACACATGCGAGCAAAGAAATTAAATCAGTGCTTCCTTCGATTTCATCAACTCTGCAAGGAACACATCACTTTGAACCCTTCAGCACAACCCATAACCCTTCTGCAAGCAAATTGAAACAAATGCAGCAACGAAAGCAGCGAGCATTTGAATTAGTTTTAATTCGATTAAATCAGCGCTCCCATTCCGTAACCATTCTGCAAGCAAACTGAAAAGAAATTAAATCAGTGCTCCTTTCGATTTCATCAACTCTGCAAGGAACGCATCAGTTTGAACCCTTCAGCACAACTCATAACCCTTCTGCAAGCAAATTGAAGTGAATGCAGCAACGAAGGCAGCGATCATTTGAATTAACTTTAATTAAATTAAATCAGCGCTCCCTTCGCGAACTGAAATGAAATTAAATGCAAGCAGCGCTCCTTCGATTCCATCAGCAGCACTAAGCTCTGCAAGCAACTCATAACCCTTCTGCAAGCAAATTGAAATGAATGCAGCAACAAAAACATTGATCATTTCAATTAGCTTTAATTAAATTAAATCAGTGCTCCCTTCGATTCCATCAGCAGCACTAAGCTCTGCAGGCTTCCATCGGATAGTAAGAGCATGCACCTGGTAATGATACTGACTTTAATGCAAGCACAGCAAAGTAATACATTGCACTATGCAGTCAAATGATATGCAGGGAAAGATCGCGTCGTGAAATGTAAAGACAGGAAATAGATCCCAGGAAAAACAAAGTCGGGAAATTTCATGACGGCAATCATACTAGACCCCTTTAAGAAGTTGTTCATTAAGTTTCCATCTGGTTTCCCTGTTAGGTAAATTAAGGGAATGCCAATTTGCACAACACTAGTGAATGATTGGAGACGGGGCCAGGTTGAATCGAGGAAGTCTTAACCCCAGGTAGGAGAACCTGAGAAATAAATATGTAATCAATGCGGGACTGCGAGCCGTGTGCCATTGACCTGAAAGTAAACTCCCTAGAATCAGGGTGCAAGACACACCAGACATCGCAGAGCCCGATCTGGTCCACTAGGTCTGTGAAAGCCCTCTGCCCTGGAGAGACCACTCCTGGTCCACTACCTGACCTGTCAAGATTAGAATCTACAACTTGATTAAAGTCGCCCCCCAAAATAATCCTGATGGGAAGCATTGGAAGAATAACATATATGAGTCTCATAAAAAAAACCCTGGGTCATCTATATTAGGGCCATATATACTACCAAGTAAAAGTGGAACTGACCAGAGAGTGCCTTTAACTAGAATAAACCTTCCCTCAGGATCTTTAATGATCTGTGTAGAAATAAAGGGAACACCCCTGTTGATCATAAGCATGCCCCCACAACTGTTAGTAGATCCCTGGGCATCATAGACCAGACCTACCTGTTGTATCCTTAACTGTGAAGCTTCAGTTTCTAATAAATGAGATTCCTGTAGGAAAGTTATCTGAGAACATAATAAGCTTAAATGTTTAAGAACCTGATATTGTTTGTATTTTTTCCTGATCCCCTTAACATTCCAAGTCACAAAAGTCACTTCTTTGGCCATCTAATAATGGTAGTAGGGCTTAATGTACTCAGCCCAGCACTCAGAATATATAATGCATAAAACCTTACTCCCACGGTTACTGCAGTAAAGCCCTCCCTCCTCTCCCCCCACAATTAACCCATTCCCTTCCCCCCTAACTACCCCATACCTCCTAACAAAACCCCAAATCCCTCACCCCCCACCCAACCCCCTACACTGCCACAAGCAACGTTCAGCACAGTACTGGTTCTTTTCCTCCATCTCCCGCCTCCCGATAATGCACCTCTGCTAATGACAACAAAATATACATTCCAAGGTAATTATTTGAAAAAGTGAACAATGTTAATTACCCCCAACAAATTAGGGAATGGCCTTGGGCTTCCAATGCCACACACACCTATGTGTTAGCATGATAGTGAACTGATAAACAAAGTGTACTGCCAGAGCCCTGAGTATACCAGATAACCTTGGAAACCAGAATGAAACAGAATAAAAATTGAGATCAACCATGCCTCATGGATCAGCTATGCAGAAACTAGAACCAAATCGGGAGCCTAATGAAGGGGAATAACTGTTTCCACAGAATGAGAGCAAAGATCGGGAAAAATCTTGCAACTGCGACTCAGGGAAAGAAAACTGAAAAAACAAATCTTCCCTGTGGTTACCAACCCCAGATTGCAAATAATCTCCTTGGGGAAATTTGTTGTCTTGAACTCGGGACTATTGAGAAGAATAAAGGAGATTCCCCTCGAGTTAAAAGCTGCACAGCTATGAATTACAAATACATAGTACCCCCTCTAGTGGCCACATCCCGATCCTGACATAGTGAAAGTAAAATGCAGAGAAAGCCCAAGACCGCTCTGATTTCTGATCCATGTAAATTAAATGTTAATCCTAGACACAACAAACCAAATTCCCCCTTCTATTCTATATACTAAACTGAGTATACTGAGATATGAAGCTCTGTTCCCAAATAAGCAACCCCCGAGACCCCAAGCGTCTTTGCCCTTCACCGGCGTTGACCTTCTGAGGCTAGGGCTTAAAAGACTGTTAGCAGACATGCCTTGCACTGATCCCCCCAGTCCAAGTAAAATAACAAGAATTTCCAATACAACTCATTAAGAATATCCCCTCAAGGAAGGAGAAAATAACAGTTCTGATCCACAACTCTAAACAGCTCTTCATCCCTCGAACAAGGCCTCTCAGGTCTCTCAAAACAAGTCTGGCAGCATGGATTTAAGGCTTGACAGGGCAACTGCAGAATCATCGTAGTTAAACCAGGATCCATTTACAAAAACTTGTAATCTGGCCGGGTATCCCATCCTGAATTTCAAGCCTGCAGCAATAATCTTAGACACAATGGGATGAAACACTTTCCACTTCAGATGAACCGAACTAGGCAAATCTTGTGAGATTCTCAGTTTTGTATTCTCCCAACGAACCTCTTGTAAAGCTCTCACTTTCTGCAGAAAATGCTGTTTCTCTAGGAAATTCAAAAAGTGACAGATGATAGGATGGGGGGAGCATCCGGAGAAGGCTTAGGTCGCAGAGACCTGTGAGTTCGCTCTATAATATATACTGGGCCGAAGGGAGAGGGGCCCGCGATCCGCTCCACCAACTTCTGTGTAAATGCCACAGCATGCTGGCCCTCTTCTCCCTTTGGTAGCCCAAGTATCACCACGTTGTTTCTGCGGCTACGGCCCTCTAAATCTTCGAGCTTGGCCTCGAGACGAGATAGCTTCTATCGTGTAGACACCAATTCAGGATCGAGATTCTCTAACTTTTTCTCCATCGAGACTATTCGGGCTGTGTTATCGGAAACAGTTGATGAGACTTCATCCAGTTTTCTAGAGAGAGTTTTCAGGTCAATCGCCATTTCTTTCATTTCTTCTCGAAAGGGCTTGAACTCTTCTAAGAACCTATTGAGCGTTAAAGGTTCTTGTTCCCTGACTTCACTCAAAGGATCAGGCCTCTCTGGCCCACCCGAGGCCCGGGATTTATTTGAGGCTTTTTCAGGAGTAGCAGGGGCGGTGTGCTTCTGCGGGGCTTTCTTCATGTAAGCCTCCATCCGCCGATCTAGCGCACAAACCAGACTTCCAGAGTATTCAGATAGTAGTAAATTTCAAAAGCAGAGTAAATGGAGAGATTTAAATGTCTAAAAATGATGATTCAATGATCAGGAGGTAGGAGCTTCATGGAGGAGCTTCTACTCAGCACTCTGCATCACGTGATCCCCCTAGGGGATTTTTTCTGTTGAGCAGTACCACACCCTAGGCAGGTAGAGGTCCTGGGTATTACTCAGGTCAAATGGAAAATTCCAGTCTGATCTAATAGAACTGGCTATATTTATGTTAATATTTACATATGTGTAAAATCAAGTTTAATAGGATAAGCTGGGTAGCTTGTTTACAATGGGATCCTGCCCAAGAAATGATTCTAAACACAGTACCTCACATTGAGTATGGTACTACAGACATTGCCCAATTCATAAATCTTTTCTTTGAATTTGTATTTGTTTGTTTTACCAGGAAAAGGCTCCATTGAGTAAAGCTCATTTACAAGTAGGTCCTAGTTAGGGCAGCAATAATTAAAACATACGAAGAGTGACAAACACTATTACAAATATTTCGACAGGATAACCCAATTAAGTTGGATTGCTGGTTGATAGTGGGTTCCTGGACAAGGGCTGCATACAAACAAATTGCACTTCACTTAGAATGACAGTACAGCACAGATACTTTGTATAATACAACATACATACATAGAATATCATGCAGAGCAAACTTTGGCAGGACGGGAGACATACTAGAAGGGCACCTCACCAATATTGGCACAGACATGGATACCAACCAGAAATGGTCCATCATCAAGCTGGGTCTGGCAGTGGCCACTAACACATGTACAAAAACCCAAAATAAGAATGCCAGGACCAAAAAGCCGAGATGGTTATGCAAGGAGGTAGTAGAGAAAGTGAAGGAAAAAGAAAGGGCTGTCTTCAGAAAGTAAAAGAGATCCAAGTGAGAGGAGGAAAGGGAGACGCACTTGAGGAAATCCAGAAGGGTGAGTAGACTAGTCAGGACAGCCAAGGCTTCAAAGGAGCTTAGGCTGGCACAGGAGATAAGAGAAGGGTAAAAGGATTTCTTCAGGTACATAAAGGAGAAAAGAAGCTGTAAAAGTGAAGTTGTTATGATCAGGAAAGATGGGGGGTGGGCAGAAAAGGGGTTGGAGAACAGGCAGAAGCACTCAATGAGTACTTCTGTTTGGTGTTTACCAGGGAGAAGGATGAGCCTATGCAACAGGGGAGGGGTGGGCAAGGGGGAAGTGGGGGTAACAGATGGAGATATCCCAGTGAGCAGGGTGTTGGAGGGCCTTAGGTTCCTATGGGTAGATATGGCACCGGGGCCAGGTGGTGTGCATCTAAGGGTCCTGAAGGAGTTGACGGAGGTCCTGGTGGGACCTCTGGCAGACTTGTTCAACACCTCTCTGGGACTGGGTGCATGCCCCAGGACTGAAGAATGGCACATGTGGTGCCCCTCCATAAGAGTGGGATGAAGGACGATCCAGGTAATTACAGACCAGTCACCTGTGGCTTGAAATAGATCGACAAAGTACACCGCATCTTTCTTTTCAAAATGAGTTTCCTGAAGTAGCAGACACCCTATTTTTCCCCCATTAATATAGTTCACTAATTTACACATTTTTAATCTGTCTTTGGCACCATTTAAGTTCCAGGTCATATCTCTAACTTTAGTCATTTATGGTTTATATTTCACCCAGTTGTTTGTTATCATATATTACCACATCTTCCTGATGTATACTATTTGACAGCAGGATATTTAAGTCTTTTTGAATTTCTTTCTTCTGAAGATGTGTCTTAAAAATATTTCCATTCAATTTCTCATTGTACCCATGCTTACCATATACTTTTATGAAAGTAGTTTTTAAACTATCCCAGCCCCTATCCCAACCCCCCATTTAGTTGACATACTAACAGGTAAACTAGACCTC
The DNA here is from genome assembly GCA_016271365.2 of Neoceratodus forsteri. Classification (NCBI taxonomy): domain Eukaryota; kingdom Metazoa; phylum Chordata; order Ceratodontiformes; family Ceratodontidae; genus Neoceratodus; species Neoceratodus forsteri. Next base: position 484,194,454 of record CM057455.1, on the reverse strand, counting down.
CCTACCCACATCTAGAAAATGACTCCCTGTCTGCTGTGCAGATGTTGTTCTGTGAGTCTATCCTCCCTGCACTAATTTTATATGTTTCAAATATATTTTTATCCAGAATTATGATTATCCAAAAACATGTTTCTAGTAAATTAATCTAATCTTAAATTCCTTGTACCTCAAACATCCACATCACCCCCCCAACAACATCCCCAAGGTCTATTTAACCACTAAAATCCCTTCCACCCCGTGTCTCTTTTATTTTTTAAAGCTTTACACATACATCTCTCTATTAATGTTTTAATCCATAGGGGTAGTTTATAAATCATCCCTTTAGTATATATACTTTTTTTTAAAGAAAATGAGGAAGCAGGGTGGATGCAGTTATATCACTTTTAATTTCCTTCAGATTGTCCCTCAGAGTTTAGAACTTCTTTTAATGGCTGTATCAAAGTAACTTAGGAGGCAAAGTATTTCAGCCAACCAGCCACACCTCTTCGTTTTCTAAAATTTGAAGTTTTATTTTCTTTTTTTCAATGAACACAATGATCCCCTAGTGTGCCCAATGTTTCACCCAACCCTGGGCTTCTTCAGGGGCAAGGATCTTCATACATATACAACAGTCATTTTCAGAATATATATTTGACATCAGTTATTAATATTATTATCATTTTTAGTGTCTACATAATGTTACTGCCCATATCTGGCCTCAAACAACTCTGACACTTTATGTCTCTGTTATATTTATTGTGGAACCTCAGCCATACAGTTTATGCATTACTGAAATAATTAATAACTTGTAAGAAATGTTTTTCTTTTTTGACTTGATTTACAAAATGTCCACCAAATTATATATTTACTTTTTACTTCAAAAACTGTCATTATTCAACTTTTATATAAACAGAAATTCATTTCTACAATAAACATTGTCTTTTACCTTGTGTTTAGTAAGTCTATTTGTATCACAGTCAAAAAACAATCTATATTTCTCATGTTCTCATTCTGTTAATATAAATATTCACTAGATTATTAGAGTGATTACATCATGTTCTAAATACATTTTATGCTTTACATAAAATTTTATGGTACCCGCTTTAAAATGTATTCTCTCACTCATTTAAACTTCTTATTCTACCCATTAACTTTAAAAATGGTGAGCTCCATAGTCAATAACATTCTATTCTTTTAAGATAACATCAAAAATTTAATTGTTTCCTACACTTTTTATGTTAATTTAATATATGGATCTTCAATTTAAATAGGTCTGTGAAGCATACAAAAAAAATTTGGTAATACCCTCAGAGGCTCAGTGATAATAGTATTGTCAATCAGTGGTAATAGTATTGTCAATCAGTGGTAATACTACAGTTTTGGACTGATAATAGGATTGTTGCAAGCTTCAGAGAAGAAAGCTCCTACCCCCATGTCCTAAACGTGCCTCCTTATTGGCCGTTTTTCCTGTGTGGGCAGGCAGAACAGTGTAAGAAACATGGCGGTGTTTCTGTCACTTGCCAAGAGCAAAGTCGGTCATAGCGCTTCTCGGATTTAATGCAGTTTTGTCCTGAAGAAATGAGAATATCTGGTTGATCCTGCCATTGTGGTCCTCAACAGCAGGTAGGATGTAAATAAAAAAAAAAAACAGGCAGGAGGCAGCAACCGTCATTAGCGAGCGCACAGCGTAGGACAGTGCAGCGGTCGACCAGTACAAACTCAGTTCACACTTACATAGTTTTAGATAAAGTTATCATGACTGATGACCATTCATACCTTCAAGTTGCTACATGAGGCAATGGCCCTTCATTCTCCCTTTTCACAGGGTATTTCTTACACTGGAGCAGTTAACAACATTTCATTACTCAGTGCACTGACAATAGAGCTTACGATTCCACATATGCAGCACATTTGTAAACATTTTTAAGATACTTTACCTTGCTAGCAAGCTCCTTAGTGTCTGGTGCACTTGTGCATAAGCTTGTGTCCCAGGCATAATAACTAATTTTATATGACCAGCAGATGGGGGCAACACCTGGAGGAAATACATCACCGGGAGCCACAGCATGGTATTAGCTATCCAGAGACCACCCCTTGTCAGTCACTCAGGGAGTTGCAAAGCAACTTAAGGAGGCTGCGTGTGTTACTAAGACTACAAGGGCATTTGTTCTCCCATACATGCCCCTCCTTATGCCCCCCCAACTGTGGTCTGTGTACTAGCAGTAATTCCCTTACTGATGCTACTTATGTCAGGCAGGATAATTACATCTTAAGGTGAAATGATAAAGGATGTATAAATATCACTCTTACAATTATTGTTTGTTTCCTTAAAAAGATTCTCTGACATTCACTCCCCCCGGGACATTTATATCTTAAGGTGAAATGATATAGGGTGAATAAATACCACTCTTACAATTGTTATTTGTTTACTTAAAAATATTCTTAGATATTCACTTCCTATACATGTCATCGGGGGGAGGGGGGGCTGAGTGGACCAGGTTTCAGCGAGTGAGGGGTAAATGTGTCTTATGGTAGAAAGATCACAGAAGCCAAAAGTTAATGGATATTTCTATTTGTTTACTCTTTTTTTCTAAGAGAGACAATGTATGGATATAGTCCATACCATTCTCTACCAACATGCATACCAGTTCACATCCTCATTCATACCTAGCCTGTTCTCTGTGACATTTAAGGTGAAGATCCAGTACATTCCCTTCTTTCTAGGGATTTGTTCTAGTCTCCACCTCTTTCTGGTTTTGTTACAAGCTCAATGTCCCAAAATTTCAATGTAGCTGCCATGTGTTTTTCTTTGGTGAAATGAACTGCCACCACGCTATTCTCTGATTTAGTCCTGATTCTACTTTTATGCTCTGTGATCTTATTCTTAAGGGGGCAAGTGTTTTTTCCCACATAATAGTTCAAGCAGGGACATGTAAGCACATAAACTACATGATGGGAGTCGCAGTTAATATATGAATTTATCTTACATTCTGAATTTCCAGAGGATATAAACATAATGTCTTATTTGGAGCTAGAAGAAGAGCGGCACAAGGTAGAGAAGATGCAGGGGAACAATTCAAAGAAACAACAGCTACAAGAGACAGAATAGTACTATCTTTAGGCTTTTCAGACTTAGCACAGCCAATAACTCAAATTGCAAATGAACATTGGGACACATTAATGCCCACAGGGATCCTAGAGTTCAGGACAAGACCAATAGTTGCTTCAAAAAAAGTAAAATCATTAAACAACAGGTTGGTAAATTCAGAACTGAAACCATTGAACATGAGACCAGGGAAACAACTATTGTTAGGACCTCTGGAAAAAGGAATGACCCCATCTGGCAGATGTGTACATTGCAGCAATACCTCAAAAAAGAGAAATATTACACCCCAATGGAAATTCAAAATATAAGATAAATTCACATATTAACTGCAACTCCAGTCATGTAGTTTATGTGCTTACATGTCCCTGCTCGAAATATTATGTGGGGAAAAAACACTCGTCCCCTTAAGAATGCAATCACAGAGCATAAAAGTAGAATCAGGACTAAATCAAAGAATAGCTCGGTGGCTATTCATTTCACCAAAGAAAATCAAACAGCAGCTTCATTGAAATTTTGGGGCATTGACCTTGTAGCAAAACCAGAAAGAGGTGGAGACTGGAACAAATCCCTAGAAAGAAGGGAAAGAAGGGAAATGTACTGGATCTTTACCTTAAATGCCACGGGGGACAGGCTAGGTATGAATGAGGATGATAACTGGTCTGCATGTTGGTAGAGAATGGTATGGACTATATCCATACATTGCCCCTCTTAAAAAAAAGAGTAAACAAATAGAAACATTCATTAATGTTTAGTTACTGTGATCTTTCTACCTTAAGGCACATTTACCCCTCACTCGCTGAAACCTGCTCCACTCAGCCTCCCACACCCTTTGATGACATGTATAGGAAGTGAATGTCTAAGACTCTTTTTAAGTAAACAAATAACAATTGTAAGAGTGGTATTTATACACCATATATCATTTCACCTTAAGATACAAATGTCCTGGGGGAAGTGAATGTCAGAGAATCTTTTTAAGGAAACAAACAACAATTGTAAGAGTGATATTTTCACATCCTTTATAATTTCACCTCAAGATGTAATTATCCTGCCTGATGCAAGTACAAGCTAGTACACAGACCACAGTTGGGGGTGCATAAGGAGGGGCGTGTATGGGAGTAAATAGCATAGAAACATAGAAGTTGATGGCAGATAAGGACCACAAGGCCCAACCAGTCTTCCCATTTTGTCTACCTTATGAATGTGCCATAGACCTTTACTCTGTCAATGGCCTATCTATTCATGCTCATCTATATTGCTCCCTTATGCCTATCTTATGCCTGTTTGAAGCCCTGCACTGTATTCATATCCGTCACTTCTTGAGGTAGACCGTTCCATGTATCCACCACCCTGTCTGTGAAAAAGAACTTCTTCAAATTACCCCTTAATCAGCCTCCCTCTAATATCATGCTGTTTCCTCTTGCCCTGCTATTTTTCTTATATTGAAACATGTTGGACTCTTTCACCTTGTTAATGGCCTTAAGATGTTTGAATGTTTTGATCATATCACCTCTCTCTCTCTCTCTCTCTCCTTTGCTCTAAGGTATAAATATTGAGCTCTGTTAATCTGTCCTCATATGTTTTCTGATGCAGTCCCTGCACCATTTTGGTTGCCCTTCTCTGTACTGCCTCTATTTTGTTAATGTCCTTGTGTAGGTGCACCCTCCAATACTGCACACAGTTCTCCAGATGGGGTCTAACCAGTATCTTGTAAAGAGAGATTATTACCTCCCTCTTATGACTGCCCTTGAACTCTTAGTAACACACGCAGCCTCCTTAAGTTGCTTTGCAACTCCCTGCATGACCGACAAGGGGTGGTCTCTGGACAGTGAATACCATGCTGTGGCTCCCTGTGACGTCATTTCTTCCAGGTGTTGCCCTATCTGTTGGTCATATAAAATGAGTCATTATGCCTTGGATACAATCTTATACACAAGTGCACCAGATGCTAAGGACCTTGCTAGCAAGGTAAAGTATCTTAAAATGCTTGTAAATGTGTTGCAATCCTTTAAAGGTATATATGGAATTGTAAGCTATATTGTCAGTGCATTGAATAGTAAAATGTTGTTGTTAACAGCTCTGGTGTAAGAAATACCATGTGAAAGGGAGAATGAAGGGCCATTGCTTCAAGTAGCAACTTGAAGACATGAATGGCCATCAGTCATGCTAACTTTATCTAAAACTATATAAGTGTGATATTGAGATTACTACATAATAGATGTAATGGTATGTGACATCGATTTAAAGGTTACCAAGATAGATAATGTGTAAATGAGATCATAAACTGCTAAGATAGCTGTAGGTATAATTTAAATAATTGAATAAGACAATGCTAACCCAGAATGTTAGAGCATCAGGGAGAAATACATTTGTTTAGCTTAGCTAATGAAATACATTGCTAGCATTTGAATGAGGTTGTATAAAATAAATGAACTGTTATTAAAACAACATAAAAAGTGTAGGAAACATAGTGAAATCTACAATAAGTTAGCTTAAAAGAACAGAATGATATTGAGCATGGAGCTCACCTTTTTTAAAGTTAATGAGTAGAATAAGAAGTTCAAATGAGTGAGAGAATACATTTTAAAGCGGATACCATAAAATTAGACGTGAAGCATAAAATGTATTTAGAACATGATGTAGTCACTCTAATGATCTAGTGAATGTTTATATTAACAGAATGAGAACATGAAAAATATAGATTGTTTTTTGACTGTGATGCAAATAGAAGTACTGGACATAAGGTAAAAATGTTTATTGTAGAAATAAATTGCTGTTTATATAAAAGTTGTATGATGACAGTTTTTGAAGTAAAAAGTAAATATATAATTTGGTGGCCATTTTGTAAATCAAGTCAAATAAGAAAAAACAATTCTTACAAGTTAATAGTTATTTCAGTAATGCATAAACTGTATGGCTGAGGTTCTAAAATGAATATAATAACAGAGACATAAAGTGCCAGAGTTGTTTGAGGCCAGATATGAGCCATAACATTATGTAGACACTAAAAATTATAATAATATTAATAATTGATGTCAAGTATATATTCTGAAAATGATTGCTGTATATGTATGAAGATCCTTGCCCCTGAAGAAGCCCAGGGTTGGGTGAAACATTGGGCACACTAGGGGATCTTCGTGTTCATTGAAAAAAAGAAAATAAAACTTCAAATTTTAGAAAATGAAGAGGTGTGGCTAGCTGGCTCAAATACTTTGCTTCCTGATTGACATTATCCATATTACCTGCCTCAAATAAGAAAATGGAAATACTGTTTTAGAAAAGGGTACCCACTCTACACTCATCTGCTTCTCCAATTTATCGATGTTACAACAGAGGATGGAGCAGTCTCTAGTACTTGCTCTTGTAAAGCTGTAGCTGCAGATGGTGGATCATATTTTGATCTTCTACTAAGTGCCTCTAGAACTTCTGTTGGGGAAAGAAAAGATATAAATCTTTCCATGAAAGTTAACCCTCAACTTCACAGGGTACTGTAGTGAGCATGGAGCCACCTCCTTAATCAGTGTCCCTTACTTGATCAGAAGCTTTTCACTTTACCACCACTGAAAGTGATAAATCTGGAAAGGCTTGTAATTTGAAGCCATTATAGTAAAGGCACCTTTCCAACCTGGCTCTTTGTACTATGCTTTCATGGTCTTGGTATTTTAAAGGTCTCACATACATAAATCTTGGTCTGAAATCTTGTTTTGGGCCAAAGGCCCTATGTATCCAGCCCATCTCTATTTTCTGTTCCGGATATTTTAAACCCAGAATTTTTGTAAACATTTCTTCACAGAACAGTAGTAGATCTGATTCTTCCATGCCCTTGGGGAGATTACCAATTTTTAAATTGTTCCTCCTCAATTTTGTTTTGAGGTATTCAACCTTTAATCTTAAGGCTTCTAGTTCCTTATTTGCCTGAGATGTGTCAGGTGTGATTTTAGTGACCTAGTCTTCTAAATTGCTAACTCTTAATTCACAGGCATCTGAATTCGTAGATAGTGCCTCAAGTTTTTCTACCACATCCGTGAACTTTTTATCCAACATTGAAATAGCCATGCTTACATTTCCAAAACCAGCTTTTTAGCTCCTGAAGGATCTTTTCTTGTGATAACTCAAATTTATCCACTGAGGCACTTGCAACATCTGAAACACCTGTAAGATTCTACTCAGGTGTGTCTACCTTTTCCATTTGCTCTTGCTGTTCAATAAATTCAGGCACAAGGTTATCATGTTTGTTTTGTTTTTCTTGACTGTTTTGTTTTTTCTGAACATTTTTATATTTTGTCTGGTTTCTCCATTTTGTCAGGCTTATCCTGTTTATCTAAATGTTTAGCAGGCCTCGTTTTTGATGCTGCAGACATCTCCTCTAATTGCAGAGGCACTTTGTTGCAAATTGGGAAATCTAGATATCCCACTATTATTTGTTTAGCACAGCTTATATACCCCAAACCTGTATAGTTTTTCTTTTTTTTTTACAGGGCTTAGCACCCTGATTAAATCCTGGGGTTGGGGGTGGGAGAGCCCCTATCTTCCATTAATGCCTCTGTTTCCTTTGCCGTTCTTGCTTCCTGGACCCCAGTCTTCAGAATGACTTCCCTTTCTAAACAAAACTTCTCTGAACCTTTACTATAAATACCAGTGGTGTTCTCTTGCCCATTCAGACACTCCAAATGTTTAAAAAAGGTAAATTCCATACCTTGTGAAGTCAAAGATCCGGGACTTGTTACTCCTGCTTGTAACTTCAGTTGAAGGTTCCGCTTAGCAGCTGCAGTTACACACTGTTCCTGCTTTGAAGTTCATTTGGTGTTCCTTGTCAAGTTTCCATGCAGTGTGTCAGGGTGCCTGCTTCCTTTGATCTCCCAGGCTCTGTGGTATTGCTTAGACATAAACTACTAAAACAATTTTAACAAAAAAAACAAGCCATATTATTGTACTTCCAGATTTGACTTGAAGAATTAGTTCACCCGGGGAGCTCACACTGCACAGCTGAAACTCAGTTGGCCATCTTGCCAAGGCTCCTCCCCCACCAGCAACATCTATTGATTTTAGAAAAGGTAATCAATTTTAAAATGTGGGTTTTCAACTAGAAATAATATGATGAAAAATTGATTGACAATGTCCTTTAATGTTAAACCCTCCAAAGTTTTTATTTCTAGTTTGGTGGCTTTCCTCTCATTTCCAGATGAGATAGTACTGAAGAACATTGACTATGTTTTCTTTGTATTAATTAATCATTTTGAGGAAATAAACCATTCCTGCATTATGGAAAAATCCTCCTCAAGATCTTTCCCTTCAGACACCAGTACTGTATCATCATATATACATAGATACTGTCAGCACATAAGGGCCTATGGCCCACCCAGTCAGCCAATTGAGCTTGTAAGTTCACTTTATGTTTTTCTAGAAGTCTGTTGCCCCTTTCCCCTGGCCTCCAGAATTCTCGTATGTGTATCCCATGCATCCTTAAATCCCATGATTGTTTCAGCCCCCACCACTTCCTCTGGCAGGCTGTTCCACATGTCCACCACTCTTTCTGTAAAGAAATTCTTCCTAATGTTTCCTCTGAATCTCCTTCCCTACAAATTCATCCATGCCCTCTATTATTTGGTATTACTTGGTATGAAAGAACAGAAGAAGGCCAGAGCCCATTGAGACTGTTCCCCACACTATGTGGGACATTATTTATCTATTATCCCTCAACCAAACATCTAATTTGATTTTAAGACAGTGGCACTAATTGCCTCTACCAATTCTTGTGGCAAGGTGTTCCATACAATGGATGCTCTTATTGGAAAAAAGTTTCCCCTTTTGCTGGTTTTATAAGTTTTTTCTTCAGGCTGTTTATTATGCAGTCTCAGAACATGTCTCCTTTTGGAGAGTGTTAGACCACATTTTTCCATTAGATCTGGTTAATTTATTAAATTAAAAACCATAAGCATATCACCTCTAAATCTTCTAGTTTGAAGAAAGAAGAGACCAGTTGCTTTTAATCTGTTCTGATAATTCAAGTTTGTTAATCTTGGAATCATTCTAGTTACTCTCCTTTGAACCTGTTCAAGAATTGCTATGTCTTTTTTTGGGTTTGGATTCCAGAAAGGGAAGCCATAGTCTAGATACAGTCTAATGTATGCCCTATACAATGGAATAAGGCATTGTTCAGTGAGATTAACAAAAGTGCATTTTATTTGCCTCAAACGTCTGTTGGTCATGCAAGCAGTTCTAACACAGTGATCATTTGATGTACGTCTATTATTAACATATATCCCTAAATCTTTTTCACAATTTGATGAGTGAAGTGGTAGTCCGTTTATATAATATATCATTTTTGGATTATTTACACTGAAATGCACTACTAAACATTTGTCTTGATTAAACTGCATATGATTTTCATTTGCCCAAAGTGTTAATTTTTCCAAATCCTTCTTTAATGCAGAAATATTTTCTTGATTATTAACCTTGCCCCCCAATTTAGTATCATCTGCAAATTTAACCATGAAGTTATTTGGCCCTGTTTGTAAATCACTGATAAAGAGATTAAACAATGTTGGTCCCAAGACCGACCCCTGTGGTATGTCACTTGTCACACTACCCAAATCAGACAAGATATCATTAATTCTGACTCTCTGAGAATGATTTGTCAACCAGTTTAAAGTCCAGTTGACAATATCAGGTGACAAACCTAGGTTGTGCATTTTAGTAATGAGTTTTTCATGTGAGACTTTATCGAAAGCTCTACTATAGTCCAAAAGAATTACATCAGTAGAGATACCCACATCTAGTAGAGTACTTATATTATTGTAAAAAGATATCAGATTGGTGGTGCAGGAATACTTGGGAGTAAATCCATGCTGATTTGAATCATAAATTCCTAATTTTTTACAATCTTGATCTATTAGAGACTTCATTACTCATTCCATTAATTTACCAGCCACTGCGGTCAGGCTAATCGGACAATAATTTTGCACAGAACCTCTATTGCCTTTTTTAAATATGGGAGTAACTATTGCTGAACGTCAATCATTAGGTACAATGCTTTCTTGTAAGGATTTGTTGAAGATAATTGTCAAAGGTATAGAAATATTTATAGAAGTTTCGATCAGAAACCATGGATGAATACCGTCTGGGCCTAGACTAGTATTTTTTTTTTAGTTTTTTGATAGCCTGTATAATGTCAGTTGGATAGAACCTATGATAATCTATGTGGTGAACTTTAAATGTACTAATAGGTGATTTTTGAGAGAAGATAGAACAAAAGTACTTATTAAAGAGATTCGAGGTTTCTATATCAGATAGAGAAGAGCCATTGGTTATAATGGGACCAATGGTCCTTGGTACACCTTTTTTACTATTTATATAGGAGAAAAGAGATTTGTGACAGTTTTTTGTGTGAGCTAGTTTAAATTCTAGCTTATTTTTTGCCAATTTAATAGAATTGTTTACGTTTTTCACAGATAGTCTGCATTTATGTAATAGAGTAGTTTTAAATGGAACAGAACTATTCTTAAGTTTCCTAAAAAGTTTAATTTTTATTTTAATCTGATTTTTAATTGTCTTGTTGAACCAAGGGGGAATTTTTCCTTTATTATTAAATTTCCTCTTAGATGGAATAAAGATATTTTCCAAATAATGTACAATGTTTTTAAAAAAGTCCCAAGCTTGTTGTGTTGTACAATTAAGAAGATTAGATTCCCAGTTTATGTTTTGTAAGTATTCATTAATTTTAGAAAAATTTGCTTTATTATAATTTTTTATACAGTATAACTTCCTTTGTGTAGTTTTAAACTGTTGAATTTCAAAAAGAATAGATGAATGATCACTGGTCCCAGTTCGATCCCAAATTTGTAAATTGCTAATTTGTTGCTCTATGTTAGTAAATAATAGATCCAAAATATTAGGACCTCAAGTGGGTTCACTAACAAGTTGTTGTAATCCAGTACTAACTACCACATCTATTAGTCCTTTCTCAGCATAGGACTGTCCCGAGAATGAGTCCCAGTTAATATGAGGGAAGTTAAAGTCACCAAATATTACAGTATCTTGAGATTCTGAAAAATGTGTAATTTCTTTAAACATATCAGTTGTGTAATCTGAATTTGCAGATGGAGGTCGATAGATGTTACCAATAGTTATATAGGACTGCTCCTTCAATAAGATTTTAACCTATATACTTTCCAAAGGAAAGGAGAACACACTTCAAAGAAGGAATATCATTTCGTATGTACATATAAACTCACCACCTTGCTTATCTAATCTGTTTTATGATATAACTATAACCTGAATTTCTCTGGACCAAATTGAGGATCGTCCCACCAAGTTTCAATTACTCCCACCACACCTATATTTAAAGTTTTACATTTGGCTTCGAGTTCTGCTAATTTGAGTTGGTTTAAAGATCTTGCATTCAAAGCTAGGAATTTACATTTAGTTGTACAGTAATAATATTTTGGTAAGTATTCAGAGACTTGGGAATAGACCCATTCTGCCCCATTGTTTAGTCCCGGGACATCTTTTTTTGGTAGAAAATAATGTATTCCTGCACCCTGTTCCTCCCTGTAAGGTACTTGTATGTCACTATCATATCCCCTATCTGCCGCCTCTCCTCCAGGGAGTACACATTCAAGTCCTTCAGCCTGTCCTCATATGACTTGTGATGCAATCCCTGTACTATCTTTGTTGCCCTCCTCTGAACCTTCTCTACTCTGTCTATGTCCCTACGTACTGTAGGTAAGGTCTCCAGAACTGTACACGGTACTCCAGGTGGGGCCTTATTGGTATCTTGTATAGTGGAATTATGACCTCCCTTTTCCTGCTGGTAATGCCCCCACCTATGCATCCCAGCATCCTATTTGCTTTACCTGCTGCCTTGTCGCATTGTTTGCCTACCTTGAAGTCATCAGAGATGATAACCCCAAGGTCCCTTTCCTGTTTGGTGCATACTATATCCTCACCCCCCAACTGATATGTTGTTCCAGGGATTTTGAGTCCCATATGCATTATCTTGCACTTCTTTGCATTGAATTTCAACTGCCAAACCCTTGACCATTCTTCAAGATTCTGCAGGTCCCTCATCATTCTGTCTACACCCTCTGGCATGACCACTCTGTTACACAGCTTCGTGTTATCAGTGAACAGCAAAATTCCGCCTTCTAGGTCCTGTGCAATGTCACTGATGAAGATGTTGAATAGGACCCATCCCAGCACTAATCTCTGTGGTACCCCACTGGTCACTCTTCCCTCTGTGGGGTGACAGCCATTTACCACCATCCTCTATGTCCTGCTGCCCAGACAATTACCTACCCACCGCACTACTGTCCTGCCCACTCCCATATTTCCCAGTTTGTTTAATAGCCTTCTATGTGGCACAGTGTCAAAGGCCTTGCTGAAGTTCAGATAGGCCACATCCACTGCCCTCCCCTGATCCACCTCCCTTGTCACCCAGTCAAAAAATTTAATGAGGTTGATCTGGCATGATCTCCCCCTGGTGAAACCATGCTGCCTTGGGTCCTGTATTCCATTGGCATTCAGATGTTCCACCAATCTCTCCTTCAGTAGTGCTTCCATGATCTTCCCCACTACCAAGGTCAGACTGACTGATTTGTAGTTAACCACTTCCTCTTTGTTCCTGCTTTTGTATAAGGGGACTACATCTGCTGTCCTCCAGTCTTTTGGTACCTCCTCTGGTTCCAGTGATCAGCTAAACAGGATTGCCAGAGGTTCAACCACCATCTCTCTTAGTCCTTTAGGATCCTGGGGTGCACCTCATCTGGCTCCATTGCTTTATCGACTCTTATTCCTTCCAGTTCCTTTAGGACCCTTTCCTGTTTAAAGAAACTTGTGTCCATTTCTGCGCCATTCCCACCCCTTGTACTCCCTTCAGGTCCATTACCCTCCTCTTTCTCAGTAAAGACTTAGCAAAAATATCTGTTCAGTACGTGAGCTTTATTGTTGTCATCCCCGATTCAGCCCCATCCTCCTCCTTCAGTCTCATTATCCCTCTCTTTGCCCATCTTTTTTCACTTATGTACCTGTAAAAGGTTTTGTCCCCTCTACCCACCGATTTTCATCAGAATCATCAGCATATAATCTTATGTTTGTATGATTCATGTAATTTGGTAAATCATTTAAATAAATGAGAAACAATAAAGAATTAATATGGACCCCGTGGCACACCACGTGCTACTGGGAATAAATTTGATTGTTTCCTACTAACAGTAACTAACTGAAACCGATTTGTTAGATAAGATTGAAACCATTTACAAGGTTCTTCTGCTAGACCTATCAATGATCAGTGGATCTTGTGCCCACAGTAGACCATATGATGGTCACTGAGAACATCTGGGAGGAAATCTGCATCCACAATATGGTGGAGTTAAGAGGAAAGCACCCAGTCCAAAAGAATGTGGTTTGAAGATATATGATTAAGAGGGGTAGGGTCTGAAATCAAATAGCCGGAGGGGTTAACATTTTGACACAGTTTGTGCATTGAGGGGGAGAGCAAATTAATGTTAAAATCACCAAGTATCGGAAACTCAAAAGAAGAAGAGTGGGATCAGATGGATGAGAAGAGTTCAGCGACCAATGCAGGGGGCAGACCAGCACATCAGTAGGTGCGCCAACACAAGGTCGACTCCCTCAGTATGAACACCAGCACAGCAACAGATTTTGCCTATCTGCAGTGAGTCACTATGCTGGTGCAAGGCAGACAATGGCAGTGAGGCTACCAGTGTTGCACCCCCTTCCCGGTCCAACTCTGACTCAGAGTTGGATATTTAGAGACCGGGGGTGTGGGGGGACAGCCCCCCACATGGGGGGTTCTGGGTGGCACAGCCCCCCTGATACATAGAGACGCATCCATGACAGTGTGATGCCAACACTCAGCATTGTGGCTGTCAGGGATGTCGGCACTGTGGATGTCATAGCACCATAGTAAAACCACAGCAGTACACCCCTGCAACAAAAAAGGGAACTGAGAAGTGGAGCCTGGGATTAAGGAGGAGCATCTTATAATCATAGGGGGAGGAGACTGACTGGATGCCAGAAGAGAGGTAGATTGCAACATCATCACCTCTCTTAGGGTTGCTCTTCCTGGCCGTGGAGTATCCATGGAGTGACACTTCAGGGACTTGAATCTAGTAGGAGAGCCAAGATTCCAAGATGACAAGGACATCCAACTGGAGGTTGACCATAAGAGGCTGCAACTGATCCAGTTTTGGGATGCAGCTGTGGATGTTAAGGTGGGGAACCCCGAGTCCTTTAGGAAGCTACATTGGTGAAGGGGGAGGTGGTGCCAGGATTAAGTTCTATGCTGCCTGCTACCAGATGTCAAGGATACAAGAAGCTTAAGTGAGCCACCGAGCTGTTTGGAGGGAGATAAGGGAGAGGGCAGTGGTGGGGGGAGTGAGAGGAAGGGTGCAGGAGGCAAAATAGAACTTCAAAGTGCAGCCATGGACCAAGTAGGAGACAGCACCCAGGATGCCAGAATAGGGAGGGGAAGGGAGAGATGAAGATGGGAGCATGGAGAGGGAGAAAGGTGGAGGGGGAAGGAAGAGGGAAGGGAAGTGGCAGTGGAAAGAGGAAGGGAGGCAGGGAGACAAGGAGGAGAAGAGAGCTAATATGTGGAGCAGCATAGCTGAATGAGCCCAGCAGTGGTATAGGGTACACAAGGAGTGTTGGCCTGAACCAGTTGGGGAGGCTAGGGGAGCAATGGTCTGACCCAGACAGGGAGGCAAGGAGGAATGTAGGCCTGATCCACATAGGGAGGCAAGGGGGAATAAGGTTTAAAGGGAATCTAGTGAAGGGTGAAATTAAAGTGCAATAATAAGCAGTCACAGCAATAACAAAATACAGTATGCTAGGCCCCTGAATGTAACAGGTTGAAGCAGGGCAGTATAACAGTACTGAAAGCTAAGCATCAAACACCAGTCACCTAACTGAAATCTTTGAGTTTAAGCACAGTATTGGAGTGGACCCCTTCAATACCCCACAGTAGCTAGATGTTACACATGAACAAATAGAGCTAACCAGCAATAAATGCTAGGTATCTTACAAAACATACAAGAATAAACACACCATAAGAAGGATGTCTTCAAAACCTCCTCCAAGTCCATGTGTGGCTGGTGAGTGGCATGATGGAAGGGGAGCCTTTAGTGACCTGGCTCACAATTATTGCTGCTCCCAAAAATGGTGACCGGAGGAGAGAGAATGCCCCATCTAGGCTTCACACAGGCTGCTGCAGCTGAACATGCATCCAGTAAACTCACTGTACTCCCAGTTGAAAATAGGACAAACACTGCTTGCTAAGTTGAAAGTCTAAAACTTTAATTTGGTAGAACATTCTTAACAGGTTTTCCTTAAGGTTCAAACATGAAGTAACACTCCAAACCAGTTAACCCAGCACTTTGACCAAGGCGTGGTCTGCCTCAGGGGTCTGAAAACCTGTTAAGAATTTTCTACCAAATTAAAGTTTTGGACTTTGAACTTAGCAAGCAGTGTTTTTCCTGTTTTCAACTGGGAGTGCAGAGAGTTTACTGGATGCTTGTTACAGTTGTTAGAGACTTGCAATCTCTTCACTGCACCAGACTCCATTGGTGAGCACACAGTAACTTTGTGGTTTCTTTGCAGCTGAACATGGCAATATGTTTTATTCTGCAAAACAAGCAGGGGAACACATTAAACTATTGCTCTGAAAATCAGAACTGTGACTTGCTGATGTGCTTGACCCTAGTCACAGTTCCGATTTTCAAAACAATAATTTTAAGTGTTCCCTTGCTGATTTTGCAATATAAAGCATATTGCCATGTTCAGAACAAAACCTGTTTTTAGGTCATATGTTTATGTCAGAGTGTTTAAAATTTGCAATACTTGTGCATGTGCAAGTTCACAGTCATTTCTGGGCCAACTTCCTCAGATAATTATAATAGCTTTATTTAATATAGCGTCTTTCAAAATTTCAAGGTGCTTCACAAATACAACAGATTCACTAAAACAATAAATATGAATACAATTATAGAAAATCAGGAAAAGCTTTGTCCCAGAGAAAAGTCTTCAGTGCCTACTTAAACATCCCCACTGTCCTGCACTCCCATAGCTGACATGGTAGAGAATTCCAGAGGGTTGGGGCAACAAACATAAAAGACCGAGCCCCAGATGAATTCAGACTAACCCTCAGAATCTCCAACAGCCCCTCATCAGCTGAGTGGAGATGTCGCACAGGGGTGTAAGGAGTCAGAAGCTCTTTCAAGTAGTCAGGACCCTGTCTGTGTAGGGCTTTGTAGGTTAACAAACCTACGTTAAAGGTGATCTGCCACTGAACCAGCAGCCAGTGCAGATCGTGCAGCACTGGAGTAATATGAGATCTCCTTGATACCCCCAGTCAATAAATGTGCAGCAGCGTTCTGCACTAGCTGCAAGCAGTGGATATCAACCCCAGGAAGCCCTAGGTATAGGGAGTTACAGTAGTCAAGGCACGAGGTCACAAAGGCGTAGACCAAAACTGGTAAATCACTGGATGAAATAAGGTGCTTGATCCTGGCAATGTTCCTAAGATGGTAAAAGGCTAACCTGACAACTGCCGACACCAGATGGTGAAGGGTCAGCCCATCGTCAAGTATCACTCCCAGGTCACACACCCGTTCAGAGGTAAGGATTGGTATGCCCCCCAGAAATAAGCCAGAGGACAAATCAGTCCTCAACTCCTCTGTCCTGTGACCTGGGTCCACCACCAAAACCTCAGTCTTTCCTGCGTTCAACTTTAACGCACTGGAACTCACCCAATCTTGGATTTCAGTGTGGCAGCTATTAAATACCGAGACAGCACAGACCTGGTCGGGGGCAAAAGACAGGTAGAGCTGGGTATCATCAGCATAGCAGTGAAACCTCAGCCCATACCAACTTACAATGTCTCTGAGGGGCAGCATATACACTGCAAACAGCATGGGGAACAGTACCAAGCCCTGGGGCACCCCACAAGGCAGAGAGAAAGACTTGGAAGAAAATATTCCTGAGACAACTCTCTGAGTTCGACCGGTGAGGAAAGATGAAAACCATCTGAGCGCTGTTCCAGTCACCCCACAGATGGACCTCAGGTGCTTGAGCAGAATCCCATGGTCCACAATGTCAAAAGCTGAAGAGATATCAAGGAGTACCAAGATAGAATGGTTTCTCCAATCTCTTGCCATCAGGAGATCATTGAGCACCCGAACCAGAGCAGTCTCAGTACTATGCCTCTTACAAAAACCCGATTAGAGAGGTTCGTATAAATTATGGATGGTTAAGTGGTTCTCCAGTTGAATTGCCACCATTTTCTAAATAACCTTTCCCACAAAAGGAAGGTTTGAGATAGGTCTGTAGTTTGCTAGAGTCTCCGGATCCAAAAAAGCTCAACTGCAACATAAATCTTAGCGAGCAATGTCAGATGTGCAGTGTCTTGTCCGGAGGAATGTGCAGAGGCATCGGGCAAGCAGAACTTCAGACAAGCTATGAGGTAAGTAGCTTGCGCTAAGTAAAATTATATTTTGATTGGAAAATAATAATAATCTAATGAATAAGGAAAAATGGGCAAGACTAGAAACAGTCAGCAAGCATGAAGTCTTTGACAGGTACATTGGTCCCATAGAACCAAAAGTAAATACTAAAATCTGACAGTGTTGTGATGAAGTATACTGTATGTTTGTCATGTTCCTTTCACACATAAATCCCTTCACAATTCTGCAACACAGGCAACAAGGTTTTGACAGGGGCTATGGGGAGGTTTAGACCAATTCCATTTGGTTTAAAGGTAGCCCTTTAAGACTTCATTGCACTGCATGATCCACTTGTTGGCTATCCCTCAGGTTGAGAGTTAACTAAGACTTCCGGTGATGGTTTTGCTGAGGTAGGAAGCAGTTAA
This sequence comes from Neoceratodus forsteri, assembly GCA_016271365.2. NCBI lineage: Eukaryota > Metazoa > Chordata > Ceratodontiformes > Ceratodontidae > Neoceratodus > Neoceratodus forsteri. Next base: position 484,176,485 of record CM057455.1, on the reverse strand, counting down.
AGAAGCTCCGTGTCTCACTATCCAAACTTTGTGTTTTTAGCTTGCTAAAGCAGAGTTTATTGCTTAAGCTTTGCTGCTGGTGCGGCTTGCCAATGAGTTAGTATCTGAATAATGAGGTTCACTGTTATTTTACAAGAAAAATGGTTATTAAAATGTGGAACCCAGTTAAACACACCCTGCCGCTGACTCCAGACAAACCAGGAGGCTCCAAGAAATCGAAACAGGCCCCAATCAAATCCTCAGGCAAGGGGAAACTCAGGGAATGTTTTAACCAAGGAAATGTTTCTTGGTGAAATGCAGGAATTAAAGAATCAATAGCTTTGATAGTTACAGAATCTAAAGCTACGCGGGGAACGATCGCAAAAATTTCATCCAGATTAAATGACGCAGAGGTAAGAATTTCATCAGTGGAGAACTGGAGAGCCAAGGTAGAGGTAGATCTGCCTGCTGCCAGACAAAGGATTAAAAAATTGGAAACAAAGTTAGAGGATCTGAAGGGTAGATCACAGCAGAATAATATTGTGATCTATAACCTGTCAGAGTCCTCTGAAGGTTTTATGTGAAAACACTGCTGGCAAATCTCCAAATGGGGTTTCTTATGTAGTTGAAAGGGCACACAGAGCCCTTAGACCACCGCCAGCCAAAGGTGAAGCACCCAGCCCCTTCATTATGAGATTTCTAAATTATTTGAACAGGGCCTACATGTTAAAAAAGGCTAAAGATTCAAACAATTTGTCCTGGGATGGCAACAGAACCAGGATTTCTCAAGATTTACCTCAAGAGGTGAGACAGAAGATGCGATCCTTCACTCCAATTATCAGCAAAACTAATTTCTGTGGGAATTAGGTTCTGGATGAGCTACCCTGCAAAGTTACACATTTCCAAAGACAGCAGTTCCTTCTCTTATAATTCAGCTGAACAAGATCAGCTCAAGATTTTGCAACCCGACCTGTTCAGAAAAGGGTGAAATGCACAACCTTCTTTGGCTGTTTATACCTTTTGGAAACATTATTTTAACAAGCCGTAAGCTGTAACTGTTCATCTACTTGGTTATGGAATAACCCTGTTATTTTCTTTATTTAAATTCTAAATTTGGGAAGCTCTTGCACTTGATTACTTTGTCGATGAAAGCTATGTATCTGTCCCCCTTTGGACTTGATATTTTTTGCATTGCAAACTGGGTTGTTTGAAGAGACACTGTTAATGGGAATATTTTTTTTTTATGATAATTTTTTCTTTTTCAAAGTATCAACCTACATGTTAATGCTGTTGGCAATACTTTTTGTAAATGGACTGCAGCTTTAAGGTTAGTGAAATATTTCTAGAAGGATGGGTTATCGGAAATCAATCTGAGGCTGAATCAGTGCTCCCAACAAAAGTAACTTGGGTTCACAGTGGGAAGATCATGTCAGACGAATCTAATTGATTTCTTTGACTAGGTGACAAAAGTAGTAGACCAGGGAGGGGCTGTGGACATGGCCTACCTAGGCTTTAGCAAGGCATTTGACACAGTTCCACACATAAGATTAATAGTCAAATTAACCAGCCTGGGAGTGGGTCCTAGAGTGGTAGCTTGGGTAAAACATTGTCTGGACAACAGGACACAGAAGGTAATTGTAAATGGAGTCCACTCTGAAGAAGAGGGGTAACTAGTGGGTACTGCAGGGTTCAGTATTGGGTCCAGTCCTTTTAATGTCTCTATAAGTGACATTGCAGAGGACTGGAAAGAAAAGTATGCCTCTTGCAGATGACACAAAGATCTGCAACAGGGGTTGATACACAAGGAGGCATGGAAAGGATGAGAAGGGACTTGGCAAGGTTGGAGGAATGGTCAGAAGTATGGCAGCTTGATTCAATGCAAGAAGTGCAAAATAATGCACCTGGAAAACAAGAACCCAGGGAAGATTACACAATGGGGGAGGTAGTAACAACAACAAAAATGGAAAGGGACCTGGGGTAATTATATCAGATGGCCTTTAAGTTAGTAAGCAATGTGAGAAGGCAGTAGGAGGGCTGGGGGATACTGGGATGTATAGGAGAGGCATCACCAGCAGAAAACAGGAGTTGTTATCCTCTGTACAGACAGTTGGTGAGACCCCATCTGAGTACTGCATCCAGTTCTGAGAGCCTATCTCTGCAAGGACATAGACAGGATAGAGGCAGTCCAGAAAAGGGCAACTAAAATGGTGCAGGGTCTGCAAGAGAAGCCATGCGAGGAGAGACTAAAGGAGCTTAATATGTATACCCTTGAGGAAAGGAGGGAGAGGGGGGACATGATAGAAACTTTGAAGTACCTCAGTGGAATCAACAAAATCCAAGAGGGTAGCATCTTTCAGAAAAAGAGATGTGCAAGAACAAGGGGACACAATTTGAAGATGGGGGGTGGTTCAGGGCAATGTGAGGAAGTATTTTTCACAGAGAGGTGGTGGGCCTTTATGGAACAGCCTTTCTTGAGGAGGCTGCGGGTTTAAAATTGTGGAGAATTCAAGAATGCATGGGACAGAAATAAGGCAATTTTTGTGGGGCCGGGTAGGAAGAAATAGACTTTTGGTTAACTAGGATCTGCAGCTTATCCTGTAGGTAGGGAAATGGGCAGACTAGGTGGGCCAAGCGGTCCTTATCTACCATCAAAATCTATGTTTCTATGTAACTTAAACTCTCTACTTTAAGTTTTGTTTGTTTTTGTTTTTACCTTCATTTTATTTATTTATTTAGTTTTTGTTGACCGGGTAAGTGCACTAGACAAATTCTGCCTATTTTCAGGCACGACCCAGGGAGGGGGATACAGATGAATGCCAACTGACCTTGAACCAGATTAAGCTGTTGGTGGTATTTTTATTGAATGGGGAAATTTGGCCAGGGCACCGGGGAAATTCCCCTGCTCTTTATGAGAAGTGCCATGGGATCTTTGACATCCACCTGAACTACCACTAGAACAGGCAGATGGGACCTCGGTTTAACATCTCATCTGAAAGACGGCACCTCAGGAGTGCAGCACCCCCCGCTGCACTACAGTGTCAGTATCGGCATATTGACCCAAGTGCCTGGTGTGGGGATAGAACCCACAGCCTTCTGATCTCCCAGCCTCAGAGGCAAGTGTGCTACCTGCTGAGCCACCTGTTAGTGTAATTTGATTATTTTCATGAGTAATTGTAAGGTTTGTTAAGTTACCTATGAACAGAGTGGTTGTTGAGCAAACTCTGTTTTGGAAATGTAACATGCGCACATCCATGAGTTTATGAACATTCACCACAGTTGATGACTTTATCACTTACATACTGTAACTACAGCTATTTATAATTCTTTTAAAATATGCATGGCACTGTATGCAGACCTGGTTTGGGTCTTTTCTATTTCTTTATTCTATAAGATTTTTTTTATCTTTTCAGTTAGTAGGATATTGTTACTTTCAAACATATTTACAGTGCCTTTTTAAGAAACAATTAGGATTTCACTTGGGCCCTATTATAGTTGTTGGGGTTTTGATGGGTACGCTTTATGTTCACCCATAGACAATTTGCCAGATAAGTTACTACCGAAATTAGAGATTTAAGAGTTCATATAGCTAATATTTATTTTCTATATTGGGAGCTACCGAATGGGTGTAAAATTAGTTAATATTATTTCTTCTTATTTAACAAGGTAGAGGTGAATTTCATTTGATTTTATGGGTTCCTCGATTGCTCTGTTAGTATAGGGACATGGCAGAACTTTATCGCATTTCCATTTTTATTATGCGTGTACTACCCATTAAATAGGGTGTATTATTAGGTTGAACAGGTCTTTAGTATATTGCCTTCATTCTTTCTTGTCTGGTGATAATACTGGACTTTATGTCATCACATCTTTTTTTTTTGGGAGGTGGTCACACACTAATACTTTATACTCTACCCGACAAATAGGGGTTAATTAAGAGGGACACATATTTTCATATTAAAGAATATATTACGTCCTCTTATATGGTTGTGAATATATCGTCCTACTTATTTTGGGCTCTTATCTTATTTTCCCTCTTAAAATAAATCCTGGTTTAACATTTGTAAACAGGGATGAGTCCCACTTGTGTCTATTTATAAGATCCCAGTTTAGTGATTATATCATCCTACCCCCCCTTTAGATAGGGGCTAAACTTTGGATGCTGGTGATTTCCACATCAGGGATTTTAAAAGAATCAGCTGATTAATAGTGGAGCAAAATCGTATATTGGGATGCTTAAGGTACATGTTCTGTTAGATAAAAAAACCTACAGCTCCCAAAAACAATGTTATGTGTCTTGGCACCATTAAAGAGGGTGCCAGCGCTAATTCATCTTTTTTCAGGACATTTTTTTTAATTTTTCTTACCTCTTATTGTGAATGAATAATCAGGATGAATTACACAGATGTGGATAGCCTTCCTAAAGGATAATTGATGTTTGGGTATTTAATTCATTTTATGGCACTTGCACCTACCCGGTAAACAAAAACTAAATAAATAAAATAAATAAATAATTCTTCCATTATTACTATGATCTTTTTTTTAAGAATTTTGTGAAGGCCATTTTACTACAACTATATACATAACCTTCTGACAGACACTAGGGGTACTTTACCATTGTTAAGTCAAGTTGCTTCTTTTTTTTTTATAGATGTACTGATTCAACTCCCAACAAAATGAAAAGAAGAGTTAAAAATAAAAAAAAAACTTTTTTTTTTAATAAAACAACAAATTTATTTTAGGATCATTTTATGGCCTGCAGGGTGACATGCAATAAAATAATTATTTTCCCGGTTTAAGTTATTAAAATGATAACATTCACCACAGATGCTGGTTATTGCGAGTATTCTCCAATGAACTGAAAGTTATTTCTATTATGCGAGTTGAAGTTTCTTATAATTGTACATTTTAATATTTGTTAAGGTAGATATATAGATTAGTAGACAGAATAATGAGAGATAGACTGTATGTTGAATCAAACAATGTGTTTAATAAATGGTATTGTTACAGGAATAAAGTGCTTTTCTCAATAAGTACAGTAAAACTATTTGATGAATACAGTTGAATAAAGTAATCTGCTGAATAAATAACATATTTTATGAATAGTGCAATACTCTTAGTAAATAATCCTGTTTTATGAATAAAGCAATTTGTTCAATAAATTGCAGTTTTCATGAAAATGCTAAGTTTTTAACACAAAAAAGCAATGTGGTTAGTAAATAACATTTATTATGACTGTGCTGAGTAAATAATATTTATTGTGACTGTAGCAATTGGTTTTTCATAAATAAAGGAATATGTTTGTTAAGGAACTTTATGCCTTAAGTAAACTTTTGGAACTTTTGTTAGTAACTGTTTTCCAATTATATTGTTGTCTCAGATATTGTTTATCCACACATAGCATGATTTTTTTGTTTTGCTTTTTAAGAGAAATAGGTAGGTCCATAGAAGTTACAATTCTGAATGACTATTTTCATGGTTTGTTGTCTTGGCATGTTACTTGTTGTTTGTCCTATGTTGGTGCTATTTTGTGTTTGTTCTATTTGTGTGACTGCTTGAAGTAAAATATCATCTTCCACCTCTTCTTGTTGAGGCAGTGGGTTGTTAATTGTTTGATGGTGTGGTTGATTTTGATTGATGAGAGTGTTCTCTTGTTGTTGGTTGCTGTGTTCTGGTTCTTTGTCTTGAGGTGGGTTGTCTTCTTGAAGGTCATCAGTTGTTATTTTGAAGTTAATTGGTGGTAGTGGGTGATTTTGTTGTGAAACTGTTGGTTCAAGTGGCTGTGATGGTTTTTGGTTTTAGAGAGCTGCAGATAAGATATTTCTGAATTGTTTTCATTGTTCTGAGTTTGTTCTGTTGGTGTATGATCTTATGTTGGCTTCATTTTTATGTCTTCTTACTTTCATGATGTTTCGTGCTTCTGTACCACAGTCACTAAGTACTGTTGCTGCCATTGCTCTTAAGCAATGGTTTGTATATATTGTTGACAAGTTTGCTTTTTTGATGACGTTGGACATAAATTTTCCAAGTGTGTGGACTCTCAAGTTGTTGTTTTTGGTACCCGAAGTTGTCTGTAGGTTTCCAGGTAAGCTCTGATTTTGGTTTTTGCCACAAGTATGGTATGTCTGGATTTAGTTTTGTGATGTATAGTTCATAAGCTGCCACTGGGCATAATGGGTTTTGTGGTTGCTCATACATTCTGGCTTCTGGCACATGTTGGACTCTTGGATTGCTTCCTGAGTGTGTTTTGGTAATTGGGTTGATGGCGAAGTGCAGGAAGTTGTTATTGTTGCCATACTGTGGTATTTTAAATGTGGTTTTTGTCATGAAGCATCTCGCCAGGGGGGAGCGGGCAGCTCTTGCCAGAGACTCCCCCTGCACTGACCGAAGAACAGAGCACCTCGGGGGTTGAGGCACCGGAAAACCGGGCCGACCTCCCCCGACGAAAATAGAGACATTTTTCTTTCTTTTGAGACACTGTTGGGGAAAATAATTGTAGGGGCTGGGTAGCTGCAGCAGAAGTAGCAGCTGCAACAAGAACTTGACTGTTCCACACTAGCCAGCCCTTTGTTGGAAAACAGAGCCCCAGCAGCCTTTGGCGCCAAACTGCCAGTTCAAAAAAGGCAGCAGCGTCAATTAGCTCAAGCAGCAGTGACGCTTGGGCAGCCTGGCTTAAAGGCTGGCCCGATATTCAGACTTGGGACTGCATCTCACCAGGGGGAGCGGGTGGCTCTTTCCAGAGACTCCCCCTGCACCGACCGAAGAACGGAGCACCTCGGGGTTGAGGCGCCAGAAAACCGGGCTGACCTCCCCCAATGAAAATAGAGACATTTTTCTTTCTTTTGCGACACTATTGGGGAAAAGAATTGTAGGGGCTGGGTAGCTGCAGCAGAAGTAGCAGCTGCAACAAGAACTTAATTCTCGGCAGCATAATTAATCTTGTCTACTGTACTGCTTTGTAACTTAACTTTGGGACATAATTAGTGCTCACTTATATGAGTGGGCTCACAAACTCCAGTAATAGTAGACGGTAGCTGCTGGATAACCAGCTGTATCCAGCATTTTTTTCCTTCTGTGGGAGGCTCCACTGGCTGCTACTTGGGAACCAGTGATCAGCATAGTTTTTTACCATTGCTCCCTGACATCAACCCCTGGTATTGACATGGGGAACCCTGATCATTTATTTAAGATAGTGTCACCAATTCCACTCATGGGCGCATTCTCCTTTGGTCTCCTCACTGTCCTTTGCATCCCCTGGCTTACTGGTGCTGGTGCCCCTACCATGGGAGAAACCTGGGGCACTTGTACCCAGCTGGTAGAGACTGACTTCACATTCTCCAACATATTAGCTGGAGGCAGACCCACTCCCTGGGTTCTCTACAGTCTTGACCTGAGGTGCCTCCTGTGCCCTGCCCTCATGGTCAGGCATTATGTCCACAAGCTGCCTGCCAGGGATGGCTCCCCTCCCTTAAGGCATCTCCTTTGGCTACTACTGGTGACCCTAGTGCTAGCGGGTGCCATTGAGCTTAACCCTGGTCCGCCTTGCCAAGCCGCACCCGTTGCAGTGGGCTGGTCGGCTGTCAAAGGGCTGAAAATAGCTCATCTCAATATCCGTAGCCTACTGCCCAATTTAGCAGAACTGCTTGCTTGGGTCACCCACCACAGCCCTGACATCCTTGGCATAACAGAAACTTGGCTTAAACCCTCTGTTCCAAATTCTGTGTGTGTCTTCCCTGGCTATGACCTTGTCAGGCTTGATTGTCCAGGAAAAAAGGGGGGGTGGCATCTTGGTCTATTATAGGAGCCACCTCAACCTGTCGGTTTTACCCTGTCAACAGCCAGTGTAGTCCCCTTGTGAGTTACTGCACACGGTACTGTTGCTTGGGATGACCAAAAAGATACATGTCATATTTACCTACAATCCTCCCAAGGGGGGCCTACAGGGGCTGTCCATCCTCCTCAATGAAGTTGGTGCCGTAACCCGGTATAATGAGCTAATTATCCTAGGTGAGCTCAACCTTAACTGGCTTGGTAGTAACACCAAAGCATTTGAACCGCTGCTTGCTGGTCTCTCCTTGTCGCAACTGATCAAGGATCCTACCAGGCGCTCACCCAATGGTGGAGTGAGCTCTCTTCTGGACTGGGTCCTGACAAACAGACCAGAGAGGATCAGCTCATCGGGCATCCTTCCTGACTCTGTCTCTGACCACTCTCCCATATACTGTGTGTGGAAGATCCCTTCCCTGAGAATTCTGCATAAGATCATTCAGGTCAGAGACTACTACAAGTTGGATCTTGGCTCCTTCCATGATGATCTCCAGCACACCAACTGGTCTGCAGTATGGAATGCCCAGGACTCCCCATCTGCAGTCAGTCACTTCCTCATCACCTTTAGGGCCCTGCAGGATAAGCATGCCCCCTCATCAGATGGAGGATCAGGGGATCATCTACAAAGTGGTTACATGGTAGCCTTTTAGCCCTCATGAAGTATAGAGATAAGTGCTGGGCAAAATTCAAGGCCACGGCAGAACAGGCCATATTTCAGCAGTACAGGAAACTCAGAAATGAGTGTAAGAAGGCTATAAGGGCTGCTAAAAGTGAGTTTTGCAAAACTGTACTGCTGAACTCAGCCAGGGGCCCCAGGAGGTTCTGGAGAAACATTAAAAACATAGTCAGTGGTTCCCAGAGTGGTGAGACCACTGATATGATTACTGATGGTGCTAGCTGCAACAACTCACTAACCATCGCAAATGCATTTAACCTGTATTTTTCGGACCTGTCTGCTTTCACCTCAACATTCCCCCCTGGTGGAGGTGATAATGGTGAACGGGTCCCAGCACCATCACCACCCTACCCGCCCTTTCATTTTAAGGCTGTGATGGTGCAAGAGGTGCAGAGATTGCTCTCGGGCCTCTCCCCCTTCTCAAGTGCTGGCCATGATGGGTTGGAATTGAAGCTCCTCAGTCTTGGTGCTATGAAGATTGCCCCCCGATGGCCCATATCTTCAACTTGTCCCTGTCATCTGGTATTATTCTGGACATATGGAAGGTTGCCAGGGTGGTCCCGATCCTTAAACAGGGGAACCCCAAACTAATAGAAAACTACCATCCGATATCCATTTTGTCAGTGGTCAGCAAACTTCTTGAGAAGGTTGTGGCAGGGCAATTCTAGAAGTACTTGCAGTCACATGACCTATTGTCACCTGTGCAGCATGGCTTCAGGAAAGGGTACAGCACATCCCCTGCCCTCTGCCCTTGTCACTGTCTCATCCTGGATCAGGGTGGCTATGGACCAGGGCAAACTCTCTGGAGCTATCTTTCTAGATCTCTCCAAGGTCTTCAATCTTGTTGATCATGCCATGCTCTCTACTCAGCTTAGATCCTATGGTCTATCTCCTGAGGTGCTCAGTTGGTTCTCCAACTATCTACACAGTAGAAAGCAACTTGTTAAGTATGGGAAGGAGCTCTCGGGCTCTATTTCTGTAATGATGGGTGTCCCCCAAGGCTCTGTTCTGGGGCCCCTGCTCTTCTCCATTTTGTAAACAATCTCCCTGCTGCCACTGTTCACTGTAAGCCAATCCTCTATGCAGATGACCTGGTCATCCTGACTCACTCCCCTGAGATAGGGGTCATAAATCGTCACTTGAGTGAGGACTTGGGGAACATTCAATCCTGGATCTTGTCCCACAAGTTGGTTCTTAATCTTAAAAAAACCCAGCCCATGCTTTTTTGGTCTCAGGCCAAGATTAAGGCCTCCCCTGCTCTGTTATTTGTTTCTGGTACTGACGGTGTCCCGATCCCTGTTACTGACAACTTTAAATACCTTGGGGTGATGATGGACCCGCAGCTTGACCTTGGCCACCATATTCAGAATACATGCAAGACTGTCAACTGCAGATTGGGTCTGGCCTACAGAACTAAAAGCAACCTTACTCCTGCAGCCCGTATTGCTCTTGCCAGAGGTGTGCTCCTCCCTTCGCACTGCTATGGGCTCCTTTTGTTTGCCTGCTTCTCCAAAGCTCACCTCTCTAGGTGGTCTACTGCCTACAACAATGTCTGCTGCTTTGCTCTGGCTGCCCCCCATCTCACCCACCATTGTGACCTTTATAGCAGGCAAAACTGGCTCTCTCCTTCAAATCACACAGACTTTGACCTAGGGTGATTCACGAGAAAGGTCCTTGGCACTGGCACCCCTCTGGGGGTGGTGAAATTCCTTGTCCTGGCTGCCTCCTCATCCTATTCCCTCAGGTCTCAGGGGCCCACCATCCTCAAGATACCGGCTACATGGATTCTAATGGGAGGTAGGGATTTTGCTGCATGTGCTCCCAGACTGTGGAATGCTTTCCCTGCTCAGGTCTGCTCCTCCCACTCACAGGTGTGCCTTCACTCCACCCTATGGAACCACCTCAAACTTTCTTCAGCCTGTGGTTGCCCCAAACCACCATGATCTATCACAGCACTCCTCTCTTCTGGATGTATTCCTGGACAAAAGATTCGACTCCCTGAGGTCTTTAAGTTGTTAATAGTGTTGTATCTGATGCATCTCTAGCTGTACCTCTTGTTCTGCTCTTAGTTGCTACATGTGTTATTCTGTTGTGTACATACAGTATAAAACTATGCCTTACAAAGATTTGTAAGCTGTTTTAATCTGTATCATGCTGTCCTCACAAGACTTGCAATCTGTTTCTAATATGTACCATGTTATCCTATGTATTTAAATCTGTAATTACTGTACTCTCCCGGGTCGTACCTGAAAATAGGCAATTGTCTTGTCTAGTGTACTTACCTGGTTAACAAAAGCTAAATAAATAAATAAATGTTGAGGTTTTATGCTCCTCATAAGGCAAAGTGAAGTGCAAGGTTAAACAACACTAGTCTTTGTAGTGATTTTGGGTTGTCTTTAGAAACTACTTTTGATTGCATTATTTTTGTAGGTCTTCTTTTTCAACTGATTTGTGGTGTTGAGCTTCATCTTTGTTTTCGTGTTTTACCTTTTTTAGAAGAGCAACAGATATTGTGTTGGATTTTAAGAATTCTTTGTCTGTCATTAAACAGATTGGTTTGGAGTGCGGTGGTTCTCGTAACAATCTATTTATTCCTGCATGCAGGCTTGTTAAGGAGGATTTTCCATATTCACCTCCAGTTATCTTTTTAAGTGATGGATAGAAGTTGTACAGATGGTTGTCTAGTTCTTCTGCTGTAAAAGTTTCAAAGTGTTCACTTATGTTGTTCACATGCAGCCATTCTGTAAGGAGGAAGGAAAAGGGAGGTTAGTCTTTCGGTCACAGAAAACAGTTTCGAATACAATGTGCATGTATGTGATGTTTATAGCGATTAATAATGCAATGATATTTTGTGTGTGAATAATCGATGCTGTGGCTGTAAGGTGTGTTGGAGTGTAAGAGGTATGAGGAGGGAAAAGGAAAAGTATTTGATTACTTTACAATGAATTTTTTTTATCACTTTTGTACAACAGGAGAAGAGTTTTATAGTAGGAAGTGCTTTTTAATTCTTTTGCGCAGTACAAATGTTAAGAGAGCAGCTGCATGGAGTATATGAAGGGGCACTGAAAAGGGAAGGTATGTGTAGTGCTATGGGTCCACTTTTCAGCACTGTTATGGTGTGTAGTTCATTTCTTTTTGAATTCTGAAGTGTAACAGGTATGAAGAGGGAAAAAAGCAAGGTTTTCACTAATATATAGTGAGTTGTTTCTCTTATCAGAAGACATAATGTATTTGTACCGTGCACCTGTGGGGGGGGGGGTCGTGCAGGTGACAAAAAAAATGTTTTTTTTAGCAGATTTCTGATATAGGGTGGGGGACAGTGTTCGAGGGCACAAAAAATGTATGGGCTACAATTTGTATTGTGCTTCCACATGTGTCTGGCTCTGATGAAATGATGGACAGTCAGGAAATGTTGCAGGAAAATTTAAAATTCGTGAGGAATGTATTTACCTTTAAAAAGCTTTGCTGCCCATTTCATTTTTTTCTTGGTGTTTTTTTCATCTTTTTCTGACAGAATTTGTGCTTTGTCTTCCTCTGTTACAGTTTGGAACCATGTTTTGGCTATTTTTGGAACTGTCACGGTGGACGACTGTTCCGACACCATTTTTTTTTCTTTGGGGTGCTTGAGGTGTGAATAAATGGCTGTGGGCATGGTTTTGGTGCCATTAAATGACTGTGGGTGGTGTTTGCTTGAATAAATGACTCTGCGGGTATTTTTTGATGGTTGTGGTGGTATAATTGACAGCTGTTCTGTCTTCTGATTGGCTGATACACCATACCTCTCATATAATTATGGTTATATGACTTTTCTTTTGTAGCAAGAATTTTATATAACAGACTTTTATTGCATTTACCAATATGTACTCATCCTTAGGGGTTACATACATAAGAGATTTTATTATGATTTATCTGCTTTAGTAGTAATTGGGATTTTCTGTAAATGGTGGAGATGACAGAGTTTAGGCAGGATTTTTCACTAAGTCAGGAGGTTGTAGGAGGTTGGTCCTTGGGACTGGAGATTAGTTTGAAGTGCAGTAACTAACTCATTCTACCGTCAGTTATAACATTCTACATATTTCATTAGGTTTCTAATTTAGAGTATATTAGTGTTATTGGATAAGTTTAGAAGTCATGTGGGTATGGGATGGGGAGGGTATGGGGGGTCATATACTTTTCTATGAACTGTGTGTCTGTGTTGTGCTACCTTTGCATTAATGCTATGAAGATATATAGTTTCAAATATGCCATCTCTAACTCTTAAAGTGGCCACATGGAATGTAAAGGGTATGAGATCAAGAAATAAAATGATGTCAATTTTAAATCACATATAATCTTGGGGCTTTAATTTAATTTTTTTGCATGAAACTCATTTATTACACTCTGAGCTGGAACGTCTTAAAAGATTTAATTTCATAATAGTATATGGAGCTGGCAAGTTTATGGTTAAATCAGGGGTGGCTATTTTAATTGACTCTTTTGATGATTTCCATCTCTTAAAACTGATCTCTGATCAAGAGGGGAGCTTTGTGTTAGCAAATGGGGATATTGACAATACTAAATATGTCCTAGGCTCTGTTTATGGACCTAACTCTGGCTCTTCATCTTTTTATATGAATCTAATTTCACTTTGGGGGTGATTGGAATTGACCACTAGACCCCCTTATGGACAAATCAAGCCCATCAACCCTTTTTAATTCAATAGATAATAAAGCTTTTATTGATGTAATCAAAATATATTATCTCTTGGACCCCTGGAGAATTCATTTTCCTACCCAGAAAGCATTTACCTTTTTTTCCCAAGCTCATAAATCCTTATCAAGAATTTATTATTTTCTGATCTCCAGATCTCTTCTTCCTTTGGCTTATGATCCACAGACTTTCCCACATATCATATCCGATCACTCTTTAGTTTATATTACCCTAAAGCTAGATATTCCCCATGCAAGATGCTATTCATGGAAACTCAATCCCAACTTACTGAGACAAGAATATATTATTAAACATATTAATAAATCTATAATGCCTTTTTGGGAACATAATTCTCACTCAATTGATAAAAGTGATATAATTTGGGCATCATGTAAATGCTATATAAGGGGAGAATTTATTAGATTAGGAGCAAAGAATAAGAAACAAAAAAATAAAAGAAATCACTAACAAGCTAAACGCTTTGGAAGTAAAGGATCAAAATATGCTTTCTCCAATGGAAATCCAGGAAATTCAGAATTTAAAAGAAGAATTTCATTTTATTGTCAAAGAACAAGCTGAATTTCTGATTATCAGATCAAAAGCTTCCTATACCGAATTAGGGGAAAACCCCAGTAAGCATTTAGCTCACAGAATGAAAAAGTTAGACCAATCTAGGTATATTGACTCCATTATTTTGGATAAGAACAACAGGGTACTAACAGACTAAGATACCGAACACATTTTTTATTTATTACTCTAACTTATATCGGCCTAATCTTAATCCCCCCTCTACAGAACTGATCGAAAACTATCTAGCAAAATTTTCATGTTCTTATCTTAAGGAGTCAAAAGCTGTTAATTTAGTTCTCCTGATTTCCTCTAAAGAAATTGAGGAAGGCATTGACATCTTTACTTTAAACAAGGCCCCCTGGGCCAGACGGTCTTACAGTCAATTTTTATAAAACCTTCAAAAGTTCGCTAATTCCCATTTTAAAATAATTTTTTGATTTTATATTATTAAAAGGTGTATCAGACAAAACTTTATTAGTGGCACAAATAATTTTACTCCCTAAACCCAATAAATCAAAACAAAAAGTTTCCAATTTTCACCATATATCACTAATTAACTGTGATATATAAATTTTGTCTCATATCCTAGCACAAAGGATTAAAAAGGTTTGGTAACCATTGATATGCTTTGACCAGGTAGGTTTTATGGCTTCTAGACAAGCATCAGACCACTTTAGAAAATTATCTGATATTATTTCCGCATCTAGGGAGACTAGGCAGTCTTTAGCTTTGGTCTCCTTAGATGCAGAAAAAGCATTTGATAGTTTATCATAATTTCTTATATGCTACCTTATCTAAATGTGGTCCCTTCCCCCACAGTCTTCATTGATTGGCTTAAAATCTTGCAGTCTAATGCATCAGCCAGGATTAGCTGTAACAACTTACTTTCTCCACCCTTTCAATTATTTCAAAGTACTAGACAGGGTTGTCCCCTTTCTCCTATTCTGTTTAACCTTTACTTAGAACCACTACTTTATTTTTTTAATTCTGACAGTTTAATTAAAGGGATATTTATTTCAAAATGGCAGCTAAAACTGTCGGCTTTCGCAGATGACATATTACTATACATCTCAGACCCCCTTAACTCGATTAATGCTACTCTTAAAGTCATAGATAGTTACAGCCAAGTTTCTAACTACAAACTTAAAAAAGATAAAACTGAAGTGATGCCATTAACTAATTGCTTTATTAAAGAATATATTAATAAATTAGAATTAACATGGAACTCATCAGGGATTAAATGCTTAGGAATTTTTATATCAAAAAAAGAAACCCAACTACTGTGTCTTAATTTAGATAAAACACTCCAAAAAAAATTCTCAGGACTTAAAAAGATGGGCTTCTTTACCTCTTTCTCTCTATGGTAGAATTAACATTATAAAAATGAATATCTTCCCTAGATTATTTTTTCCTACCAATGTGTTAAATGTGTTTTGTCCCTAAGATGGTTCATTAAAGTACACTTAATTATCAGTCATTTTTTTGTGGTCGAATAGTACACCTAGAATACCTTTTAATAAACGTATACTTCCTAAAAATCAGGGAGGACAGAAAGTAACAAACTTTCTATTATATTATATGACTTCCCATATTAATAAATATTTAAATTGGATTTCTAATAAAGATCCTTCAGTTTCATATGTTCCCACTTAGGTTTTGCTGGAAAAAAAGATTCTTCAGACATACAAGATCTGTCTGGAGGCATTACTATATACCACTCTTAAACACATTCCAAAAATCCTCAAGTACAGAGTAATTGGAACATCTTTAAGAAATCATAAACAGTTTAGTCATATTTTCAAGATTAACATTGTTCAGAGTTTGTATCAACCCATTTTATATAACCCAAAATTCTGTTTTCACAGCAAAACTCTGACATCAACGTTTTTGCCCTGTTCTACTAATGTTAGTGTGGAATATTTAGTAGATGATGGGAAAATGCATTCTTTTTTAGATATTTCTAAGGAACTGTATTGGTCCAGGAAATATATACTTAACTTCAATGTTTTAAAAGTTATACTGAATTCTCATTTTGGCCAGTCGTTACCTTCTAACAAAGATATTGATTTAATTTCAGTCTTAGTTACTCCTGTTAATAAACCCCATCCTGTTTCAAACCTTTATAAATACCTTTTGAAATTCAAATATTCAGATTGTTCTTTTAACAATCCTTTTTGGGATAGTTATATCCCCCCCCCCCCCATTCACTCTCTAAACTGGGCAAACATGTGGAACAATATCTATAAATTAATCCCTTTAGATAATTTGAAAATGATTTGTTACAAAATATTGCACAATGCTTATCTAACCCCATTAAGATGATAGAAAATGGATCTCAATCTAGTCAGTGTCATAAATGTGGTAAACCTATAGGTGCTTTAGACCACATGCTCTGGTTCTGTCCATCTATTCACAATCTGTGGCAGGAAATTAAATCTAAAGTTTTGGATAATCTTATAAAAACCTATGACTTCAGTTTGGGCTCTTGTATCCTGGGAAACATACCGAGAGATATGTCTATTATTGACAAATCAATTCTGACCCTAATAGGGGTCACAGTTACACATCTGACACTTAAACACTGGGGTGAACAATCTATACCTTCCTTTAAAGAATGGACTGCTCAGATTAGACAGGATTTAACTTTGATTCAAATAATTTCTTACTTCCATAACAAACAGCACTTTTTCCAGAAATGTTGGTTGAAATTATCAGACTTAATTCATACCATATGAAGTTTTATATATTTCCTGATTATTTCCTTTTTTTTGGTCTCATAGCCTATGAAATTTCTTTCTTTTAATTTCTGTTTAGCTAGCAAAGCCAAGCAATCAATTATTTATTTATTTATAAAATGTTGTTGACCTGGTAAGCCCACTGGGCCTAGAAGTCCCTTTTTCAGGAGTGACCAGGGAAGGGGGGATACAGATGGTAAGCAACTGAAATTGAAGCAGATTAAACTGTTGGTGGAATTTTTAGTGAATCAATACATACAATATACTGACTTTTATTTTTGTATTCATTATATTAGCAAAAAGGTAGCCTTTCTTTTTTCTTTTCGCTATATGTAAAGTATAACTACAGTATACTAGCTGTTTTGGTCTTACATGTATACATTAATTGGAATATTATTTGGCTCCTCATGGGGAAGAGGGGGGGTCTAATTTGTGGGTAGTTTATTAGATTAGAGTCTATTTTCATGCTATTGTTTTGCTGAATCTTTATTGCAACATATGTGGCATTGTTTGTTGTATTAATATTGAACACTTAATAAAGAAAAGAAAATATAAAAAAAGGTTTAGAGTTAACAAGTGACACCGCAGCCCAAAAAAGGGGGTGGGTGAAAAAGGGGGGAAGGAGATTTCATGTTATGGAGAGACAACAACAGACTGAAGTGCAGAAACTTTTTCTGGAAAGCTGAATGCAAGCTCGCTGTTTTTGGTATGTTACCAAAAGTAAAATAGTTTTTATTTTATTTAAACTGGTTACCAAAGTGTTCTCTTTGAGAGTGTTCACCAAGAAGCTGCTTGGCTCACCACCCTGTCACTTTAGCACTTCTAATGTAAAAGCAGACAGTGAAACAAATGCCCGAGACAGACTTGAGGCAGGAATTAGGAGTTACACAAGAAAACCTTGTAGCTTGCATTTTCCAGCATTGTGATTGGAAAATGACTCCAAAGAAAAACAGAAGAGCAAGAGGGAGAGTGGGCAGAATTACACAGGAGATCTGGTATTCTGAAGCTTTGATGGATGGAGGAGAGGCATGCCTCCAAAAGCCCTCTCACAAATTAGACTGACACCAATATTTTTGGAAGCTGTGCAAGTGAACATAAAAAAAATTTATACATATAAAGAATTGTAAGCCCTCCCTCATGAGAGGGCTTATTTCTCACCCTTAGGGACTCCACCCAGTGTAGGGAGTTTGGTGCAATGGGGGGCATATTTTCTACTTGCCGCCACTTGGGGGCAGCAGTTGGGTGGCTATATATAGTGGTAGCATGAGAGAGTTTGGGAGAGAGACCAGCAGGTACTGCAGCAGGGTAGTTCAGAGAGGGCCCCCCCCCTTAGGCAGGTCAGTAATTTTGAAGACAAAGAATAGGTCCCTGGGTTTTTGGAGTCTCTGTGGGTGGTAAGCAGAAAGGCAGTTTGTGGTTATTTGGGTCCTGGGTCTCCTTGGGATTGGGTGGTGTGAGCTTCCAGGGAGATTTGGAGGGCAGGTAGCGAAGGACCCCATGGGTGTCTGGCCCAGGTCTTGGGTGTGGAGTTTTCGAGCCATTGGGGGTTGGCAAGGTGGTGGCAAGGTGGTGGCAGGGCTTTGTCAGGAGGTTCATAGGATAGTGGCAGCTTCTTGGCCCATTCCCCAGTGGCACTTTGGCTTGGTGTGGATGATGTGAGTGGGTGGTGGCCTGGACTCGATGGGGCCTGTCATTTCCTGTTTGCTGGGGGCAGGTCCCAGGGCCTACTTGAGGGAGAAGGCCTTTAGGCCATTATAGGCCACGGCTCAGCTTGGGCAAAAGGTAATTAGAAGTGAGGGAGCCACTGTGACTGTTGGGAAGCTCGGCTCTGGGGAGAGCAGTGGGAACAAGTGCTGAGAAAGAGCATCAGGGGCCAGGTCAGTCCAGGATTTCAGTGAGAGAGGCTTCAGGGTGCAGTCATAAAGGAATCTGGCTGCTGAAATCTCACCCCGAATATGAATTAGCTCGGTGGTGTCAAAGGGGCACATCGCTTCCCTGGCGGCGGTGTTGATGATGAAGAGGTAACCGTTTTGGGAAAGAGCCCAGATTTGCAGGAGACAGTAACCAAGAAAGCTTTTTGGGAGAAGCTCAGTGTGAAATGAGGCAGCAACAAAGATTAATTACTTACCAATGCAGGTGGTCTTTTGGGAGCTTCACGCTTCTGTCAAAATTCAAATGCAATCTCTGGTCCTAAATAAAATGTTTGCTGCTGGTTCTGTGGGACAGAAAAGCTATTCCTAAGAATTGCCCATTTGATCTCTCTCGCTTTTAATCAATGAGTTTGATGTAAAAGGTTAGCCCCATGGAGCTGTAAAGTCTTATCACTTTAAGTAACTGGGACCCTGAGCTCTTGTAATCTTTAAGATTTCAGGAAAATAAACTTGATTCATTTTGGGGAAGAAATGAGAGTCAGGTTTGATCATTGCTAATGAAGGATTTAAATGACATAACAAGTCCTTTAGTTTTTAGGGATTTCCATGGTTTGCCTGGGGTTTTTAAGCATTTGTTTCCTGAGCCCTCCTGCACCAGGACCAATGGGTGGAAAAGCCTGGAGATGAACAGATCAGTCCACCTGCTGGTTTGGAGTGCTGGGAGAAAAGGTACACCTTTGGGGCTCAGTGCTGGTGTAAGAAGACATCTAAAGGTAAGGCACCTTTTTCTGAGGTAAAAAAAAATGTTGCTTTTGAATCCGTGAAGAACTTGGTGATATCTGGAGTCTGGGCTCTTCCCCGGTACGCCTGGCCCCTAGACATTGGGAAGGGGTGGGGCTACAGAATAAATAATGGGTAAGTGTGGTATACAAAGAAGTATTCCCACTGATTGGGGATAGTTAGGGCTATTATTGCCCTAATTAGCTCCTGAGATGGGTATACTTCCAGTTGTATACCATAATTATCCATTATTTGGTTTATATATTGGGAAGGTTACTATTCTTGTACCTGCAGGTCAGTCATTTTGCTGTGTAGAGTAGTACTTCCTGGTTTTGTCCCCTGGGGCCTTCCATAGTGTAGTTTTTTTGCTGTTGTTTTGTTTTGTTTTTTTATAATTCTATTTTATCACCTGAGCTTCTGAGGCAATTCTTGGGTGAACCCACCTGACTACAGCACCTAACTCCCCAGCTGAAACCCCCTGGCTGAATACTGGCTTAACTCGCTGACTATGGCCAGCCCCCCAGCTCTATCCCCCCCCCCAGGGTGGAGCCACCCATCCACTTACCTGGTGTCCTCATCTGAAATCTAGACAGTCAGGCCAGGAGCAGGGTGAGGCAGGGGGGAAATCAGCCAGGAAAGTCTGGTGTTGGGGATAGAAACATAGAAACATAGACTTTGACAGCAGATAAGGACTGCTTGGCCCTCCTAGTCCGCCCATTTCCCTATCTACGGGATAAGCTGCAGATCTTAGTTAACCAACAGCCTATTTCTTCTAATACCCCACAAGAATTGCCTTATGTCTGCCCCATGTATTCTTGAATTCTCCCACAGTTTTAGACCCCACAACCTCCTCAGGAAGGCTGTTCCATGCGTCCACCACCCTCTCTGTGAAAAAATACTTCCTCACATTGCCCCTGAACCACCACCCCCATCTTTAAATTGTGTCCTCTTGTTCTTGAACATCTTTTTTTCTGAAAGATGCTACCCTCTTGGACTTTGATGATTCCAGTGAGGTACTTAAAAGTTTCTATCATGTCCCCCTTCCCTCCTTTCCTCAAGGGTATACATATTAAGCTCCTTTAGTCTCTCCTCGTATGGCTTCTCTTGCAGACCCTACACCATTTTAGTTGTCCTCTTCTGGACTGCCTCTCCCCTGTCTATGTCCTTGCGGAGATGGGGTCTCCAGAACTGGACGCAGTACTCCAGATGGGGTCTCACCAACTGTCAGTACAGAGGGATAACAACTTCTTGTTTTCTGCTGGTGATGCCTTTCCCTATATATCCCAGTATACCCCCAGCCCTCCCTACTGCCATCTCACATTGCATGCAAACCTTAAGGTCATCTGATATGATTACCCCCAGGTCCCTTTCCATTTTTGTTATTGTTACTACCTCCCCCCTTCCCCGTTGTGTAATCTTCCCCTGGGTTTTTGTTTCCCAAATGCATTATTTTGCACTTCTTTGCATTGAATCCAAGCTGCCATACTTCTGACCATTCCTCCAACCTTGCTAAGTCCCTTCTCATCCTTTCCACACCTCCTTGTGTATCAACCCTGTTGCAGATCTTTGTGTCATCTGCGAAGAGGCATACTTTTCCTCCCAATTCCCTCTGCAATGTCACTTATAAAAACATAAAAAAGGACTGGACCCAGTACTGAACCCTGCAGTACCCCACTAGTAACCGATCTTTCTTCAACGTGGACTCCATTTACAATAACCTTATGTGTCCTGTTGTCCAGCCAATGCTTTACCCAGGCTACCACACTGGGACCACTTCCAGGCTGATTAATTTGACTATTAATCTTTTGTGTGGGACTGTGTCAAATGCCTTGCTAAAGTCTAGGTAGGCCATGTCCACAGCCCCTCCCTGGTCTACTACTTTTGTCACCCAGTCAAAGAAATCAATTAGATTCGTCTGACATGACCTTCCCGCTGTGAACCCATGCTGCCTTGGGTCCTGTGCCCCACTGGCCTCTAGGTACTCAACAATTCTTTCCTTCAGAAGTGATTCCATCACTTTCCCTACCACAGAGGTCAAACTGACAGGTCTGTAGTTTCCTGCCTCTGACTTGGTCCCACTTTTGTGAAGGGTAATCGCATCCACCTTCCTCCAGTCCTCAGATACCACACCATCCTCCCATGATTTGTTAAAAAGGGTAGTCAGTGGTTTTACTAGTTCTCCCCTTAATTCTTTTAGAATTCTGAGGTGAATTCCATCAGGCCCCATTGCTTTGTCCACCTTCAGTTTTAGGAGTTCTTTCAGAACCCTTTCTTCTGTGAAAGGACTGGGATCAACCCCTATCAAGAGTGCTTCTGTTAATTGGATTAGGCACCTCCCCCTCCACCTCTTTTGTGAATACTGAGCAGAAATATTCATTCAGTATCCCTGCTTTTCACTGTCCCTCTCTGCCCACCCACCGTCCATTCTATTCAGCCTCACTATCCCTCCCTTTGTCTTTCTATGCTCCCTGATGTACCTATAAAAGGTTTTATCCCCCTTCTTAACTGAGTTGGCTATCTTTTCCGAAGTTCTGGCCTTTGCTATTCTGACTTCCCTTCCTGCTTCCTTCTGCCTTAAGTGGTACAGCTCTCTGTCCTGCTCCTTCTGTGTTTCCTTATACTTCCTGAATGCTATCTTTTTCTCCCTGACTTTCCCCAAAGTCACTCAGGCCGCTGTCACCTCCTCCAAGAGCCAGGGGTTTTTCAGCTTTGGTTCCCTCCTCCTTGGCTCGGATGTGCAATGTGTCCAGTGTGGTGCACACACTCCTGTGCACACCTACAGGATCGCCGCTGCAGCCAATCCTCTTGGTTGCTGGATCGCAAGCTGCTGTGCTGCCCAGCCTCCACTAGGAGCCACCAGAGCATGGTAGAGGAACCCGCCCCCTTCCCAAGACAGGAAAACAGTCCTCCGGATGCTCAATCCTGTCCTCCCCTGCCAACCCCCAGCGATCTGAGCTCACTCCTGAACCTTGGTTGCTGGTGTAGCGCGAAGTGTGGCATCCAGCGCCTCAACCCTCAGCACTACCGGGCCATAGTGTAGTGGGTTTTTGCTTTGCATTTTTTTTTTTACTTGTTTGGGTTTCCATAGTGTAGAGCCCTCTATATAAGTGGAAGTGTCTGGTGGTGCTCCTTCCCTTACCTTAGTGGTGGCATGTGGACTCCAGTACCACGGTTCTACTGTACAGCATTGAGTGCACAGCATGTTTTGTTTCAGGCAGCCAGAGTGGCGTGGGGAGGGTTGTGTCAGGACAATATAAGCATACACATTATATAAATACATATATTTCTATATAACACACCAATCACACACAAAAAAAAAACTAAACAAGGTAGACAGTTATGTGGGGAGTAGTACAATGTAATGGCTGTGGGGCAGCAGTCTTCCGGGAGTCTTTCTGGAGGCTGAGATGCTGCCCTGTTTGCAGACAACTATCTGCCCTGAGGGAGGAAGCTGCCTGTCTTCAGGCCACACTGGACAGTAGCAAGGGAACCTCCCCCATCCAGGGAGCACCAGAGCCACCACCACTACCTCAGAGGTTGTGAAGAAAGCACAGCAGTTGGACCACAGTGGGCTCAGGGAGGGTAACGGTGGTGGAACAGAGGCACACCCAGTCAGTTGTTCCACTCCACAATCCATACACCATTCTGGGGGAGCATAGTTCCCCTATGGATGCACCCGCAGAGGAGACTAAAGAGGGTGCAGACAACTGTCAAAAGGGAGGCCCTCAGGAAGGAAGCAGAGGGCACCACAGGGAAAGGAAGCAGCTCCTGGTGGGGGACTCAATTATTAGGGGGATAGAACTGGGGGGAGCAGGGAAAACTGAAGTAAGATGCCTGCCTGGTGCCATGGCTTGGAGGGACAGGAAGCGCATCCTTAGGATCATGAGAACAGTTGCACGGGAGTCTGAGCTGGACATCATTGTCCACCTAGGGACAAATGACTTGGCTCATCATGAGATTAGAGCAGTGCAGAAGGACTTTGTAGAGTTGGGGAGGGGCTTAAGACAAGTAGCACACACAGTATCCTTCTCAGAGGTGCTGCCTGTCAGTGGCATGGGTGAGGCGAGGGTACTTTGCACCATGCAGTTTAACGAATGGTTGAAAAAATGGTGTGGAGCACAGGGGTTTGGCTTCATTGGGGACTGGGGTTCCACCTGGAGGGACACCAGCCTATACTGGCAGGATGGTCTGCATCTGTCCAGGAAGGGAACAAGTCTTTTGGGCAATCGGTTTAAATGCTTCATTGGCAAGCTTTTAAACTAGTCAAGGGGGGAGGTACTGATAAGCAGCAGGAAAATCCCAGCCTCCCCCTACAAAACAGGGTACTAAATGAGAAAAAGACCAAGGTAGAAAGGTCAGTGGGGGATGCTGCTACAGAAATTAAAGCCATCAAAAAATGGAGAGCAATGAGTATCAATGCCCGTAGTCTGGGTAACAAGCTTCCTGAATTAGTGGCCTTGATGGAGGAGGAACATCTGGATATCGTGGCAGTCACAGAAACATGATACACACAGACCCATGACTGGGATGTAAACATACCAGGATACACTATCTACAGGAGGGACAGGAGGGTAAAAGAGGAGGAGGAGGAGTAGCTCTCTACATAAGAGAAGGAATCAAAGCAACAGAACAAAAGGGTAAACAGGGAGGAGAAGAAGCACTGTGGGTCAATTTGGAGGCAGGCAGTGGCACCACAATCCGCACAGGGGTTGTATACAGACCCCTCTCTCAGGGGGAGGAAATGGACAAGGAAATGATAGAAAGTATACTTAGAATGACAGATAAAGGGGAGATATTGCTGATGGGTGATCTGAATATGCCAGATGTTAACTGGAGTGCAGTTGCAGCAGCCACTTCTAAGAGTGGGGTTATTCTAGATGCCCTACAGGGGGCATGCCTTAGACAACTAGTATTGGAACCCACTCGAGAGGAGCAATCTTAGACCTGGTCCTCTCAAATGGAGATGGAGAGAGGATCACAGATGTAAGTGGGTAGCCATCTGGGAACTAGCGACCATCGAACAGTATGGTTCACAATAAACACAGCAATAGAGTCAAGCCATACAAAGGCAAAAGTACTGGACTTCAGAAGGCTGACTTTGCCAAAATGGGTGAGTGCCTAAGGAATGCACTAGCAAATGGGCAGGAAGGAGGGGTGGAAGAACAATGGGAATAATAAAACTGTCATCACAGAAGTAACAAGCCTTTGTGTGAAGCAAATAAACAAAACAAACGATGTAAGAAACCACTATGGTTCTCAAATGAGGTGGCAGTGAAGGTTCAAGAGAAAGAAAGCATTCAGAAAGTACAAGGAATCACAGAAGGAGCAGGACAGAGAATTGTATCAGTTAAAGCAAAAGGAAGCTGGGAAGGCAGTCAGGACAGCAAAGGCCGAAGAGAAGAAAGATAGCCAACTCAGTAAGAAGGAGATAAAACCTTTTAGGTACATCAGGAACGAAGGAAGACTAAGGGAGGATAGTGAGGCTTAATAAAGGGGCAGGGGTGGGCAGAGGGTGACTGTGAAAGGCAGAGATACTAAACAAATATTTTGCTCAGTATTTACAAATAGAGGGAGGTACCTAAAACAAACAATAGAAACACTCTGGATACAGAAGTTGATACCAGCCATTTACAGAAGAAAGGGTTCTGAAGAACTCTTAAAACTGAAGGTGGACAAAGCAATGGGGCCTGATGGGATTCATCCCAGAATTCTAAAAGAACTAAGGGTAGAACTAGTGACACCACTGACTACCCTCTTTAACAAATCATAGGAGGATGGGGTGGTACCTGAGGACTAGAGGAGGCCGATGTGATTCCACTTCACAAAAGTGGGAGCAGGGCAGAAGTGGGAAACTACAGACCAGTTAGTTTAACCTCAGTGATAGGGGAAATGATGGAATCACTTCTGAAGGAAAGAATGTCAGTACCTAGAGGCCAGAGGGGCAGAGGACCCAAGGCAGCATGGATTCACAGCAGGAAGGTCATGCCAGACAGAATCTAATAGATTTCTTTGACTGGGTGACCAAAGTAGTTGATCAGGGAGGGTTGTGGACATGGCCTACCTAGACTTTAGCAAGGCATTTGACTCAGTCCCACACAAAGATTAATATTCAAGTTAGCCAGCCTGGAGTGGGTCCCAAGATGATAGCCTGGGTAAAGAATTGGCTGGAGAATAGGACACAGAGGGTAATAGTAAATGGAGTCCACTCTGAAGAAAGGGGTTACTAGTGGGGTGCTCGAGGTTCAGTATTAGGACCGGTCCTCTTCAATGTCTTTGTAAGAGACATTGCAGAGGGGCTGGAAGGAAAAGTATGTCTCTTTGCAGATGACACAAAGATCTGCAACAGAGTTGATGCACAAGGTGGGGTGGAAAGGATGAGAAGGGACTTGGCAAGGTTAGAGGAATGGTCAAATTATGGCAGCTTAGATTTAATGCTAAGAAGTGCAAGATAATGCACCTGGGAAACAAAAACCCAGGGGAAGAGTACACAACGAAAGGTGAGATACTAACAACAACAAAAATAGATAGGGACCTGGGGGTAGTCATATCAGATGACTTAAAGGTGGGCAAGCAATGTGAGAGGGCGGTAAGGAGGGCTGGGGGGATACTGGGATGCATAGGGAGAGGCATCACCAGTAGAAAACAGGAAGTTGTTATCCCTCTGTACAGACAGTTGGTGAGACCCCAGCTGGAGTACTGTGTGCAGTTCTGGAGACCCCATCTCTGCAAAGACATAGACAGAGTGGAGGCTGTTCAGAAGAGGGCAACCAAAATGGTGCAGGATCTACATCACAAGACATATGCAGACAGACTAAAGCAGCTTAATATGTACACCCTCGAAGAAAGGAGGGGGGGACATGATAGAAACGTTCAAGTACCTCAAGGGAATCAACAAAGTCCAAGAGGGTAGCATCTTTCAAAAAAAGAGGTGTGCAAGAACAAGGGGGCACAATTTGAAGATGGGGGGGTGGCTCAGAGGTAATGTAAAAGTATTTTTCACAGAGGGTTGTGGATGCATGGAGCAGCCTTCCAGAGGAGGTTGTGGAGTCAAAAACAGTGATTGAATTCAAGCATGCATGGGACAGCCATAAGGCAATTCTAGGGGGTGGGGGTAGAAAGAAGTAGGCTGCTGGTTAACTAGGATCTGCAGCTTATCTGTTAGGTAGGGAAATGGGCAGACTGGGTGGGCCAAGTGGTCCTTATCTGCCATCAAATTCTATGTTTCTATGTTTCTAGCAGCTGAAGCAGTGTGTGAAGAATGGTGTCTGTGGAGTGGGAGTGACATGAGAACAGTGTATTCTGGGGCATAGGATAAAATGCAGAATTTACCATCTAGAGAGTTGAGCCTTGAGGGGGACAGTTTTTTTTTTAGCAGGCTGGTTTTCCCTCTGTTCTGTACTATTATGCAGAGGTCGGGGGGGCAGGGTGTGGTAATTAGTTAATAGTTTTGGTAATTGGCTGGTAATTACTGTTGTTCCATAGGGTTTAATGTACTGTGGATTATACTTTTAATGGGCATGGTTTATACCTTTAATTGGTGTGTTTATACTTTTAATTAGCATGTTTATATTAAAATAAATGATGGTGTTTTCAATGGAGAAAATGTTCTATATATCCATCTATTGATAGATAGCTGGATAGACAGAGACAGGCCGACAGACGGATAGATAGATAGATAGATAGATAGATAGATAGATAGATAGATAGATAGATAGATAGATAGATAGATAGACAGATTAAAGTTAAGCTCCCCCCAGCCCTCCATATCAGCTTTGAGGACTGGGGGCAAGGTGTGTGTGTGTGGTGGAGGGGGAAATCAGGCCCCTAGAAGATACCAGGTGGCCAGTTGGTGGGGATACATAAGCACTACTGTAGAGTCTCACATCATGAAGCATGAACTTTCTCAACCATATCGCTGCACCATAGACATTCTTTTAAGAAGAGTGTATAAGCATGTCCTCAACCCTTTACCAGCACTGACCCAGGCACCCATGTAGAGAATGGTAGAGTGGAATAAAGTGTTGAGGGAACATGCACCCCCTTTGTGTTTGCTATGTAGCACTCCATATGTGTGAAGGGGGCACTCTGTGGCCATCCAAAGCCCTCTGTACCTGCAGAAAGCATGATTACATTTTGTGTATCGAGTCCTCAAATAATCTGGAGCAGTATAATTTATACATTTGTACTATACATCTTTGCTGCTAGATGTAAATCACTCTTCCTAGATAAGGGATGTCAGTTTCACCTTGGTAATGAAATCTGGGATGAAGTTGTAGAATGACAATTTTATAATAATTTGGCTAGCATTGTTATGCAACACTTGTAGTTTTTTCAGCAATTCACTGTTTGAGCATTTTCTCTCCCCAAATATCTCCATATTTAAAGTGAGCTAAAGTCAATGCATTTTAGACTACCACTGCTGTCATCTCTGCATGGCATGGTCTGATTCATATCAAGAAGGCAATTGTTGCTGCTGTCTTGCTACTAGCATTGTCACATGGCCTTTAAATGTCACAGTGTGATCTGCCTGCAAGCCTACATATTTATTCAGATTACAGTTTTGAGATGTTCTAATCTGTACCATTAGAATTTATAGCTAGGGGGGATTTATTTAGCTATTCTATTTCTTGAACCAAATAGCAATGTTTGGTTTTGTTCAAACTTACGCAGATTTGATTTTTATTTAGCAACTGCATGATTTTTAACATATATTCCCTTAACAGTGAAAACAGTAATTTTTATAGCTGAGATTTTAAGACTTGAAGATATGTAAGCAGGCAGAGAGAGACAAGTGGGCAGGATTCACAAAGACAGCCAAAAATCCAGCAGCTACAGGAAAAAGGCTGGATTCACAAAGCTTTCAGAAGATGCAAAACCTTCCCTAAGTCCCCAAAACTGCCGTAGCTACGGAAAAAAAAGGTGAGATTGCTCTAAATGCTATTCACAAAAACCCTCCGCAGCTGTGGAAAAAAACACTATGGACTGTGGGAAAAAGTGCAGCTGTGGAAGTCCCTAAGGAAAAAAGGTATGAGATAAGTAAGACGTAGCCCCATAAAGGCTATTCTCAGCCAGTTTTTTTACGCAGTTGCGGAAAAAATGTTACACACAGTGGAATAAGGTGTAACTTTCCCTCAGCAAACTGCAGTAGTGCCCAAACAATTGGAATAAATTAAGGTGGAGGTGAGGCACAGGTAATAGCATCCCAGATAGTATAGCAGTGGCTGAAGTTACATCAACAAAAGCACACATTGCCATGATATGGCAACAGGCAACAACCATCAGACCCAGTGCAGCCCATGACGGAGCCCCATAGGCAGTAGAGCCTGACCAGCCTGCAGTGAGTGCTACCCTTGCAGGCAACAGGAACACCCCAGGGAGGGATGACCAGTGGTGACAGTCGGCCACTGTGGTGTCATGGTATTGCTGGTACCTGTGGTGCTGCAGTGGTCCCAGTTGAGGGACTGGTTGCTGGTATCTTTGTGGGTGCTGTCAGCCTCATACTATGGCAAAAATGTTAATGTCTGCTGCTTCAGCTACTTGGTTGCACCATTGCTGTGCCTCCTCAGCCATTTCCACAGATGTGGATCTGCAGCTGCGGATTCACAGCACTTGCGGAATTCCCGCAGCTGCTGGAATGCAGCAACTGTGGGACTTTTCTTTCAGAATAAGGTACAGCTGTGTTTCCACAGTGCTGCAAGCCTTTTTCCCACAGCTGCATGATTTTTGCTGTTCTTTGAGAATCCTGTCCCTGCAGCACTGCAGAAACGCTGATGTGGGATATTCTGAAAGAAAAATTGTGCACATGCAGAAATCCGAAAAAATCTCCACAGTTGCAGAAATTCAGCAGCTGCGGAAATTCTGCAAGTGCTGAAAATCCACAACTGCGGATCCACAGCTGTGGAAAAGGCTTAGGAGGCATAATGACAGTGATCCATATTAACTGGAGCAGTGCACTTTGACAGTCTTGCCCCAGATGTAGCTGAAAGAACCCACAGAGAGACCAGCAATCATTCCCTCACCTGGGACCACTGCAGCACCACTGGTACCAGCAAAACCATGCACCACAGTGGCTGTCTGTAACTGATGATCATGTCTCTCCCTGGAGTGTTTATGTTGCCTGCTGCAGCAGCACTCACTGCAGGTTGTTCAGTGTCTACCACCTGTGGGGCTCCTTCATGGGCTGCACTGGGTCTGGCGGTTGTTGTTTGTTGTCTTTCAATGACAATGTGCGCTAGTATTGCTGTAACAACTACCACTGATATACACCCACTGGTTTGCTATTATTTGTGCCTGACCTCCACTATAATTGTATTCATACCTCTCAACCCTTTGTCCCCCAAATGTGGAATATTGCTTCTCAACACATGGAACAAATGAGCAAAATCTGGAACACTTAATCAAATTTTTACCTAAGAAGCTCAGAACACTGTTAAAATGTTTGCATTTATGTTCAGAAAGTCTGTTATTAATTGAATAATATATTTTTGCATCATTTGCTATAGATTTTTGCTTTAAAATGTTAACACTGAATGTGGGACAAGTCCTCAAAATGTGGAACAGGGAATTTTTGTGAAGTAAAATGAGGAACGTTCCTCGTAATGTGGTACAGTTGAGAGGTACGATTGTATTTCAATTGTTAGGGCACTGCATTTTGCTCACGGAGGTTACCTCACTCTTGTTGTGCAACACTTTTTCCGCTCTGAAAAAAAATGGCTGAGAATTAGCCTTTTAGGGGATGTGCCATACTTATCAATGACTTTTTTCATCAGGAACTTCTGCAGCTGCAATTTTTTCTACAGTCCCTAGTGTATTTTTCTGCAGTTGCAGAAGTTTTGTGTATAGCACTCAGTGTAATTTCTGCATTTTTTCCCCAGGTACCAAACTTTTGGGGACTTAGGGAAGGTTTTGCACCTTCAAAATGTTTTGTGAACCCCCCTCCCCAGAAGTTTTTCCTAGAGGTGTAAATTTGATTTGAGAAAAGATTTCACCACCTTGAACTTCAGGTGTTCAGCCTCTCTCTCTGTCCAGTGCAGACTTTTTGGCAAACATGTGAACTAGATATGAACTAATGTTTGAAAAAAAACTAAAAACTGTTCACTTTTGGTCCTGCTGTTATCTTGCTCCTCAATACCAACACCTCCCCCCAACTTTCTTTCCTAGCAGGTGTGAGATAAAGGTGTAGTCTTCATGTGCCCCCCCCCATGCAACTTTGACCTGCCACTTCATGCTCTGGCATGTTGGGGCCCAGTACATCTACTATCACTACAAGGAAGAACACTTCTAGACTCTTTGTATACTATTCATAACTGTCCTAGATAAGCAGCATACATGGACTCTGGATGTGCTCTAATTGGTGGAAGAGCTCATGGCAGTGTGATTATATGACCCAAAGACTGAGGTAGCGTTGAGGGATCATCAAAACACTAATCTTGTCACATGTCCCCCTAAAAGTTGACAAGAAGTAAGATGACTGTCAAGACAGGCAGCAGTTGGGTATCAAGGGACATTACATAGATGGAGCCCCCCTTCCCCGGACAGTCAGGAAAGGCAGTGGCAGTGGTGAAGCTGGATTTAAAGCATCAGGAGGTTTCTCCAGTCATTTATTTGCTTCTACCTGGCTTTTCCCCATCACTTTTCTGGGACCTTCCAATCTCCAATTCTTGCTGGGGTCACCATGTCTTGCACTAGCCTCCCGTCGTTCTGAGGTCTATGCCACCTTCATCTTGAAATTCGAGAGCAGGAGGGGATGTGTGTGCTGCTGAACACTGACCCAATGGTCACATGGTTCCCTTTTTCAGCCATGCCCTGAATCAGAGATGAGAACAATATAACTATAGTACAAATACATAACAGTAGTCATTTGTACAAGATTTAAACAGATTAATAAAATATTCCGGATTCGTTTTCAAAGCAGTTGTATACAGATATGGATATACGGCAAGATGGTTTACTTTGTCATTCTTAAGTTGTTTAGCATAATCAAGCTCACTTTGAATAGAAGGTGGTATCACTTGCCATAGCCAAGGGCCCTGGTAGGAAAAGGCTCTTTTACCAATTTTAGCTTCTGTCCTGGGTACTGTACTGTAATTATGCTGGGGGAAACACAACACCCAGCCAGGATGAGGAGTATACACAAAATGTACAACATGTAGAGCAAACTTTTCTGTGGTGGCAGGATCCTCAGTTGAGAGTATAATGCACATCAGTCATTTCAAGTCTAAGTGCATTTAACACAAACCTACAAATAGTTTTAATTACAGTGCAGTTTGTTCAATTCCTGTTTTGAGAGGCCTCTAAAGACTACAGTTCCATATTCCAAGAGTGGAAATAAGCTGTGGGTGGTGACAGCTTTCCTAGCCTTGTTTGTTAGGCAGCTTTTAGCACCGTAGAGGGCACCTATTTTCACTGCTTTGGTGTGTTTTACTGTAAGGTTAGTGAAAGACAGATTCGAATTGAAGAGCTAGTGCACTGCCTAAAACTAATATTAGTTTTTAAATGCAGTCAACCATTACCTTTTATATCTGAGGTACTCTTTCTTTTCCCTTTGGTTAATTAGAAGATTGTTTGCCCGATGTTAGTAGGTGTGCTATGTGTAATAGCACTCTGCCTGGCAGCTAACATATGTAGCTCTGTTCCTCCCACTACATCATTAGCATTGTAACCTTACTGACTGCAACATGCTTAGGAACAGCCACTCAGTAGCTGCCAGGTCAATCACCTGTGATGTCACTGTCAATGAGATCAGAATGCTGATGATGTAGTGGGGGACTAGAGGTTGATATGTCAGCTGCCAGGCTGAGAGCTATTCCACACATCCAACACAATACTGTCACGTAAACATTTTCTAATGAGAAAAGGGAAAATTAAAATAATTTCAGAAATAAAAAGTTACAACTGACTATTTCTTAAAATTTGTATTATGTCCCTGTCTGTTTTTTTTCCACTAGCTCTTTAAGTAATGTTTCAGGTGTTTATAGAACTTAGTGTTTTCCAGGGTTGCATAAAGCAGATTGTGGCTACTCAGGTCGTTTCAGTTTGGCTGGCTCATATCTTAAATAATCCAAATAGCATTGCCTGTGTTTTGTTTCATTTAGCTGTAACTTGTTTTTTTTTTTGGTTTTCTTTTTGTTAATAGAGCTATTTCTTCTTGTGTCTGAGGTGCTGGCTGGCTCTTCAGCCCCTGCCTGCCTCCATGACCAGCCACCATCTCCCTCCAGGATTTGCTGCTCAGATGCCCCCATGGCTTGCCCACCCACTGGGGCTGGAAAAGGGAGGGCTGTCCTCTACAACCCCCAGTTCTCAGCAGGGTCCTGGGGTGATGGCTCAGGCAGAGGCAGGTGAGTAGGGCTGCCTGCTGCACAACCCCTGGACTTCTTCCATTTTCTGACTGTTCCCTGAGGTCAGCACGCATGCACTAGTGTAGATGTGTGGCTTGAAGACACAGTATATACTCTAACACTTGGTCCTGGCCCTCTGAGATATGGCTGCCTGCTGTGCTACCCAGCCTCCGCTGGGCCAAAGTCAGGCAGTGTCACACACTGCCCACCCCCAAAGCAGGAATGTTGTCTGTGTATTCTGGATCCTCCTTCCCCAGCTGGCCAGTGAGTGATGTAACTAAGACACAAACCAGAAGAGGTGCACTTGAGTGACCCTGGTCTGTTCACAAACCTGGTTCACCAGTGTGGCAAGAAGTGAGGCACCCAGCATTTCAGCCCTCCAAGCCTCCAGGCTGGTTCTAACTGTAACTTGTTAAAGACATCCACTGCTGCAGCAGATAATTCTCCATTTGTAATTTGGTTTGTGTGTCATGCAGATTTGTGGCACAGACATATATGTGTCTGTAACCCTTCATGGGGGTTATAACTTAAAGGCTGTTTTGCACTCACTTATCAAAGATGCCAGCCATTGCCATGAAGTACATCCATCAGTACTTCGCTGGTGGAGGGCTTGCTTAACTCAGGTGCCTTTGCAGCAGCCCATCACCTGTTAAGTGAAACACCTCCAGACCTGTTTAGCTGATTGACAGCTCAGGCAAGCCAATATCAGGAGCTGTACTTCCTTAATGAACAGAGGGGGCTGGTCTAGATTCACTTCAGCCTATGTGAGACCCTGAAACAGACTAGTGCCTGTGTACTGAGGCAATATAGCACAGTGGTTTAAGCCTCTGAGCTGCAAACCTGGAGACCTGTGTTTGAATCCCACATCTCCTACTTGTATACTGTGTGACCCTGAGCAAGTCACTTAACTTCCTTGTGCTCCCAGGTCGCACCTGGAATCAAGCTTCGGCTTAGTGTGCCTCTCCTGGTTAAACAGTTTCCCCTTTCCTTACTGTTGAGAGAAACAGCCTGAACTGCTGCATTGAAGAGACAGACTATGTGTCTGCCAGATATGGCAAATTGATGTGAGAAGTAGTATTCCAGCTATAGAGAAGAATGTAATTATGCTCTAAGTGCTGCATGAAAGCAAAGCTGAAGTCAGCAGCAAATAAAATGAACGTTTGCTGTGCTGCAGCTTGAGACCACGACTGAAACTGCCTAGCCAATACCAAAGCCAGGTAAGTGCTATCACCATTACTCAGGACTGGATGTCAGGATGTGTTGGTTGGGGTAGATAAAATAGGTATTTATAAGAGAAGCTGCCCTGTCCAGTGGAGATTCAGCTACCATCTACTGGAGGTCATTAGAGGCCTGAATGGAACCTGAACACAGTCGTTTGCATTAGCCAACACCAGGGGCCCTGAGAGAAAGAGGAGAAAGTGAAACACTCAGAGAGGGATGTGCTGCGAACTGTGCCATCGCCCCTGCAAATCGATGCGGAACCCTGGTCTGGGAAACCATGATAGCAGACAGTGAACTTGCATGTCAGCATAAAGCTGGGTGGAAATGTTTCTTAAGATATCCGTGCTGGCAGTATAGCCTAGAGGTTAGAGTAATGAGCTTGGTATATTCAGCAGACCTGGGTTTGATTCCCACAACCTCCACTTGCCTACTGTGTGACTCTTAGCAAGTCACTTAACTTCTCCAGTGATCCCAGGTCACTCCTGAAAATAGGGACGTGACCTGATTACCAAAGAATAAAAAAAAAACTGATAATGGGCAGGTCATTAATGAATAAAGTGAATATTAGGAGGTCTATTAACAAACCTTGAGGTACTCTTGTAAGGACCTTGGCAGGAGCTGAGGGACCATCATACACCTTTACTACTATTTGAGTTCTGTCACTGATTATAGCTGGTTCTAGCTGTATTCTGAAATCAGGGTAAAAAATAGGGATGGGCGGGTCAACTGTGACCTGGTTCTGATTCCGACCCTGATTTCTTTCTAAAAGTTTTTGATTTACTCTGAAGAACTGTAGACCTTTTTTAGTCTATTTGAGTATGAGAAATGCATCAGTATTATTCTTTTAGATCCCTCTGTTAAAAAAAAATAAAATGTTTAAAAAAAAAAAAGTTGTGTCTGTATTTTTGTGTTGTTCAAGGTCAGCAAGCATCCAATAGCAATAAAAATAAATTGACCTTTGTCCTCTGAATGTAAAGAAATAAATCATTAAATTAAATAATATCATCACCATCATCTTCAAACACCACTAAGGAAGCACTCTTATTAAGAGACACCTGTTGTCACTTGGTCTCTTCACCATCACTATTGTCTGTAGGATTATTTTAATCACAGATATTTTTCCCTTGCTCAGGAATGCTGCCCAGCCGAATGGTAGGATGTGCTCTTTGCAAATTCCTTTTTAGTAATGTTTTCCTAAACTGGCCCCTTACTTTCCTCCTGTTAACTTTCTGATGACAAAATCTGCAGACAGCAAAACATTCATTTTTGGGACTTGTATAAAAATAGCTCCACACAAGTGAGGTGGGACATTTTGTTGACATGCCAGGAACTGCAGCAACTTTGGTGGCAGTTGTTTCTGACCTTGATTCACGCACACTGTGGCTGTCCCCAGATTTTTTTTCACCACTAGTTGTTGCTACTGGTGGTGCTTGTTGTATGTGTTTTTTTTTTGGGGGGGGTGAGGGACCCCAGGTGGCATCCTCTGCCTCGTCAGTATCACATTCTGATTCAGCACCTTTGGAAGAGCATAACTGTGATACATTGTGATCTTGTTCTTGTACATTACAACCTCTTCTTCATCAAAGGCACTGCTTTCGGTAGAAGGAGCCGGATGTGCTTGAGTGGCATATCATGGAGTGCCACATCTAGTGTTACTGGATAGAACCTTTTCCTTAATCATTGACTTTCTGGGCCTAACTGTTTTGGCTACCAGTTTTTGTATTTTTTTTTTTTTATCTGATTTGTCTGGCAATGCCGATAGTGCTACAGGACTTCAAACAGGGGATTCACCAACATTCTTTTCTTTTTCTGGTTGTGCTGCTTTATTGATATTAATTGTATTAATTATATCTTTAGCAGTGAACTTCCCTTTTTTTTCTGAATTTGTTTTTGGGAAATATTTTTATTGTTACTTGTACCAGTGTCAGTCCTACTGCTGGTGTTGGTCACATGTTCCATTTCCATAACAGACTCTGATTCTGAATCAATTTTTTGGGGTACAACTTAATTACTTAATTAGTAGTATTAGTTTGGATGCTGAGATTGGCAACACACATTCTGAGATGTGACACCCTCCATCAAAATATGTGAGGCACTATATGACCTACATAGTAGTTCAGTCACAAAGATGGGCAACACAGTGTCTGAGACATGACACCCTCTCTCAAAATAAATGTGAGGCAGTATATGACCTATTAGTAGTTCAGTCACTTAAATGGGCAACACAGAGTATGAGATGTGACACCCCCCTTTCAACATACTATATGTGAGGCACTATATGACCTAGTAGCAGTTCAGTCACAAAGATGGGCAACACAGAGTCAGAGATGTGGCTCCCCCCATCAAAATCTGTATGTCACTATGACCTAGTTGTAGTTCAGGCACAGATATGGGCAACACCAAGTCTATGGCAGTATGACCTTTCAAAGCAGCACAGAGATGGGTAACACAGAATCTGGAACATGGGTGACACCCCCTTCAAAATCTGTACGGCACTATATAAGTCCATCCTCAAAATTGGTGCGGCACTATGACCTTCAGCCAGAGTCCTACTATCCTGTCTGCTCCCCTTCTTAATATTTTTTAATTTTTTTATGAAAATATATTTTTCAAAAAGAAAAAGAATTATTATGACCTAGTAGTAGTTCAGGCACAGAGATGGGCAACACAGAGCCTGAGACATGGGTGACACCCCCCTTCAAAATCTGTATGGCACTGTAAGCCCCCCTCAAAATTAGTGAGGCACGATGACCTTCAGACGGAGTCCTCCTGTCCTGTCTGACTCTGCTTCCCTTCTTACTTTTTTAAATCTTTTTACAAAAATATATTTTTCAAAAGGAAAAATAATTATTAAAGTTGTTGGATGCTGTATGCTAACTTTTTTTTTACCTTTTTGTTGATTTTGCAAAAAAAACAGACTGAACTAGCTAACCTACTATATATTTTTTTGTTGCTGGATGATTTCCTGAGAACTGCACCTGCCTCATGGCACTATAGACTGCAGGCTGTGCTTTTTGTAGTTCCCAAATCCCTTTCCTGTTTCCTGTACTTTTTCTAAAACTAAGAACATGTCTGTAGCTCTGCACTCTGCTGTTGTCTGCTGTTGGATTCATAGATCTCTCTTCCTTTCTTTCTGACTAATGAAAAATGCAGATGTTTCATTTTTTTACTGTGGGGTCTGCAACATCTACACTCTGCTGTTGTCTGCTCTGCACTCTGCTGTTGTCTGCTGTTGAATTCATTGGTCTCTTTCTCTCTCTCTCTCTCTCTCTACTCTCTCTTTCTCTGTAGTGAAAAATTTAATTTTTTTAGAGTACTCTGCTGCAACATTGGCACTCTGCTGTTGTCTGCTGTTGAATTAGTTGGTCTCTGTACTCTCCCTCGCTCTCGCTTTCTCTCTTTCTCTCTCTCTCTCTTTCTGACTAAGGAAAGAAAATGAAAAATATTGTTTTGTTTTCATGTTTTTTTAATCTCTCTGCATGCACATGCACACACACACACACACACACACACACACACACACACACACACCTGTCTCCTTTCAATGCAAAGCCCCAAATGCACTTGATACACTGTTTCCTAGGGATGTCCTGTGGTGGAAGACACACAGGATTGGCTAGAGCATGAGCCAATCACAGAACAAAGACTATCATTGGTTGGTTCCCTTCAGTGCCCCAGTATCATGAATGTTTGCCTTCATTGGTCATGTGAAGGTCCAGGGACTTGGGACTAATCATTGTAGATTGGAACTCCCCCCCTTTTTCTTTATTTC
Organism: Neoceratodus forsteri; assembly: GCA_016271365.2. Lineage (NCBI taxonomy): Eukaryota > Metazoa > Chordata > Ceratodontiformes > Ceratodontidae > Neoceratodus > Neoceratodus forsteri. The sequence goes on along the minus strand of CM057455.1, from coordinate 484,139,031 downwards.
TGAACCCAACCCTGCCTTGTTTAGTAACTTACATGCATTACTGGTGGTAAAAGTGTTATTTCTGGACTGGACCACACTTCCAAACTGGCCCAACTATGCAACTCAGGTTGAGCCATGAAAGGCTCAGTATTCCCAGTCAGAGTTGAGTTGGCCTGGTCTATGGAGGTTTGGATTTGTGGCAGAGCCGGTCCACCGATCCTTAGGATAAAATGCTTTAAAAGTTGCCATCAAAACTACAGGAGTGGCTCAATGATCTTTTAAAATAACACAAAATTGGATTTTTGCCATAGGAGCATCCTCACTTCTATGGAGTTTCTCTTTCCTGAAGTGTAACTCTAATACATAAGCCAGATACTGGTCAATTCACAATTATCCTGCACAGCCCATACTGACATGGCAAAGTAGTCCCATTCATTAACCTACTATAGGGATTGCTGGATAGTTTGATACATAGTATTGGACCAACCTGTGTCTTGAACAAAGATGGTATAGTACACAAACTTTCGGGGCCCTGCAGGCCCCTTCTTCAGGTGACTAGCAAACTAAGCAAAATAAGATGATATTATATACACTGTGATGCATTGTTTTAAAATAGTTTATGATGGGATTGAGAAAGAACTTTCAAGGAAGGGTAAGAAAGACTTAGCAGGAAGGGTGACTGGGCAATGAATATGCTGTGAGGAGATCATTAGCAGGATGTTCTTAGATATTTATAACAGTAGCTGAATGGATGCTTTGAAGTGTAAATCTGAAAGGTACTGTGCTTTCTGACATGAATCCTTCTTTTTTTTGGGGGGGGAGGATTCTCTTATCCATCAATTGTTCTATTATTATATTCTGTGGAACCCCAGTCAGGGGGTCAAAACTGGTGATATAATGAAGAACTTAATCAAAACATATTTATACAGTAGCTTTCCTGAATTATCCCTGACAAACTGGATAGTTAGATGCCAGCATATAATTTTCTGAAAAAAAGTAAAAATATATGTAGATTTAATAAAGGAGGGAACCTTAAAGGAGTACTACATGCAAAATTTGTAAAAACATATGTTGTGCAGAGTGTTTTGATTTATTTGTTTACTCCTGGTGTGTCTTTCTCTTTGTTTGCTGTTAGGAGTTCTTTCTCTATTTGCCTACTAGTTTTGTGCCCTCTCCTACTAGTTTTATGGCCTCTGTAGATCTTCATATTACCACAGCTTATTTCTCTTCTTCTTCTTATAATGCATCCTGCCACATGTGATATTGATGGATCCAGAACTATAGATTCAGTATGTACTGGTTTGCAGTCAATTCTTGACTTTAAGTCACTTTCCTTTTTTTTTTTTTGCAATTTAGTAAACTTTATTACATTTTGCATAATACAGCACAAAAATACAACAATCCAGAACTTACAACAAATAACAAGAACCATCACATAATAACAACAACATTAATCAACAATAAAAATAAGACAGAGAAAAGTTTTCAAGAAATAAAAGGCCTGAAAAATTAGAAACATCCCTTAACATAACACCCCCCGAAACTCCCCACTCCAGGTGGACATGCAGAAAAGCAAAATGTGAGGATGGTAAGCAAGGAAAAAAAATTCACCCAGCACTGCAAAATGTTGAATAAATGGGAAAAAGAAAAATGACAATAACAGGAATGTGAACAGCTCAATGAAAAAAACCTGAACAAAACCCACAAAAGATAATATAAATATGCTCAGACTCATATAAGCCCTGCAAAATTATTAAGTCATACAAAGCAAAGTATAAAAATTATCCCAACATGATTTGACTGCTGGTAAGGAATGGAATAAGCATGCAATCAAGCTTTTGGCATTCAGAGCATGTAGCATTTATTGGTCCCATTCCAGTCTTGTAGGCAGGGATTTGTCCATCCAATGTTGAAGAATTAACAACTTAGCAACTGCAGAGACCAGTACCATGTTTACCTTCTGAGGTCCCCATAAAGGTGGCCCATAGTCCCCTAGCACACAAATCTCTGAAGTAAAAAACTTGGACAAGCTTAGAATGGGACCCAAACTATCCCAGATCAAGGCCCAAAAGGAACATATCATCGGACATTGCCAAAAAGATGGAATAGGGTACCCTATGCAAAATTATACCTAGGACAGGCAGAAGAAGAGGATTTGTCCATTCTAGAGAGAGATGCATATGTAAATAGTACAAATTATGCAGAATAGTAAACTGAACTAGATGCAACTGATCGTGTTTTATATATTTATAAATATCAGATCAAATCTTAGACCAAAAAGAGTCCAGCTTGTCAAGATTAAACACATTTTCTTTAGTGAAAAGCTAAAGGAGAAGTAGCATCTCAGAAAAGCTGACTAATGCTTTTATAAAGATGGGAAATGGGGTGTGATTGTTGGGCAAAAGTAGACAGGGAATTAAAAAAGCATCCCTGCTACACTTGACTAGGGAGGAGGACCCAAAAATTGTAATACACAATGTTGAAGCTGATAACATTTGAAAACAGACATAGACTGAGCACCAAATTTGTCACAAAAAGCTTCAAAGGAAAGAAAAACATCATCCAAAAGGAGATCAGCTAAGAAATAAATAGGAAACCCATGCTACTGCTGAGAAGTCAATGGTTTGGGGGCAATACAGAGACTGGGGTTAGAAAATAACAGTTGGGAAACATCCTTAAAATATGACAAATCAATATGTCTACAAAGCTGGTCATGGGCCTGAGTAGACCAAGATATAGGGATGGACTGAAGCTCTCCAGGTAATTTAGAGATAGGAATAAAAAGCAGCAAAGTAAGAGAAAGAGCATAAGGGGAATGTTCAATGCATAACCAGGAAGGGATTTATTTTTATTCAGTTAAATCTTCTGATATATTGTTCTAATAAAAATATTTTGCTGTGTGAAGGGCAAAATAATATCATTCAAACTATGGGAGAGATAGCCCCCCCCCCCAAATTCCTTTGCCTCACAAGCTTAGAATAAGCTCTCCAGAGAGGTTTATCTAACCATAAAAATTGTGACAGTAATGTATGTAGTTTTTGAACCCAAGAATTAGGTAAAAAGATGTTTAAGACACCAAAGGGATAGAGCAACCATGGTAAAATATTCATTTTAATAATATTGACTCACCCCCACAAAGTCAAAGGCAAAGACCGCCAGCATTGCAGATCCTGTTCAATCTGTTGTAGGAGAGAGTCAAGATTAAGAGATCACAAAATGCTAATATCTTTAGTAATTTTGATGCCCAAATACTTAAAAGACTGACAGGCCCACTGAACACCTACAGTAGATCAGAAAAATCCCATTTATAAAGGTAGAGAGAGAGCGGGTAAACCACTGTTTTATGAAGATTTAATTTATACCCTGAAAACAAACCAAAGGTGTAATTAATATTGAACACAGCGGGGATCAAAACCAGGTGCTTGGTAAGATGTAACAGAATATCATCAGCAAACATTGATATTTCCCAATCCAACCATTGGGGGCAGTTCTCATCCCTCAGCCGGAGCCCTGTCTCTGTCGTGGGTGCCCCCCCAAATACCTTAACTTCCTGCCTCCCCATACTTCCATGGAACCTTGTGTTCGATTTGTCCTCCTTGCTGTATCTTGCAAGATACCATTGTCTTCTCTACCATTTAATGCAAGTTGAATTTGTACCATGTTTCTATCTCTGATTCTGTATCATGTCTCCATCTTGTACTCTGGCTCCATATGTTACGTGGGCCCGTATGTTACCATGACAATGTACCATGTTTGCTGTTTCGTAATTTGCTGTATTGTAATTTTTTTTCTCTTCTGTATTGTAACCTCCCAGGTAGCACCTGAAAATAGGCACGTGTTGTCTAGTGTGCCTACCTGGATAACAAAAACAAACAAATAAATAAATAAATAATCCCATCCTTCCCAAAAGAATACCCAAAATATTAGGAGAAGAGATCATTTTCCAAGTTAGGGGTTAAGTCACTCCTTATCCAGTGGGCACTAAAGGCTATATTTACAGCTTAGCTATCACTTGAGGTCTTATGTAGTGGGTATTTTGTAAGAAAACAGCT